>JAVTVJ010000667.1:440000-1107500 GCA_034509425.1 Eopsaltria australis
TCGGCGGGAGCTGGAGTGTGCCATGATTCCTGCTGCTTCAGATGGTGCCCTTTCAGAGTAATGTAGATGTAGCCACTGAGGTCCTGCCGAGAGACAGCCCTGTCCTGCTGGGCAGCTGTACATGAGATCGGCAGCGCTTTCCAAAGAGCTCTTGCTCTGTCCAGTCTGTCCTTGCTCCACTCGGGAGGACTTGCTGTGAACCCTCAGCCTGGGAGGAGGATCAGGGCAGCACAGGGTGCTCTTGAGAGAGCAAATGGCCTCACAGCCCTCAAAGCATGAGATCCTCTCATTTAGGGGCCTGTCCTCACAAGGTTGCTTCTCCCTTCTGTACTAGGGGGAGGGAGATAGGACATTATATTCCTATCATGGGAGAGAAGGCTTGGGGCAGTTCTTGAGAAGTAAATTCCAGGGTGGAAGTACTGGCCATTGGTCTTTCTGTCCCTTCTCTACTGCACCAGAGCCACAGCTGAAGCTCTCCATCTTGAGTCTTTTTTCTAGACTCACTGTAGACTCCACTGAGATCACAGATGCCAAACTCACTGTGATTTCTTCTGTCTTCCCTCGTGTTTCTGGACTCTCATTTAGCTTTCTTTTAGGACCTCAGCAGATTAGGGTACCTCAGGTGTTCTCAGCACCTCCCTCTACATCCTTCTTCTCCCTGGACCATATGAGATCTCCCTGCTTATCCTTCTTCTTATATTTTTTGCCTCTAAGTAGTACAGCTATGCTCAGTGACCCAGTCATCCCTCCAGAAGAAGAAGGTGCTTTTCTTCCAGGCTGGTGTATTTGTTTTGGAGGTTGTCTCGATTCAGGTGAAAATGTTTGCGGTCTGAATCTATCAGCTACTCAGAGTTGCTCAAATTACTTTCAAAAAGTAATTTGTCTCTGATTCCCAGATCCAAAAACTTATTGTCAATCTTGTGTTCTTGGTGACCGTCTCAGTAAAAGATAGTCATGTATCCAAAATTAGAACCTGGCTGTTGCAAGCTCTGGGGAAATAAACCTGAGGTGCAAATGAAAGAGAAGTGTTTAGCAACAAATATAGTTTGGTTTCCAGTGCTTTCTTTGATGGCTTGCTAGAAACCAGTCTCCAAACTTTCTGGCCCTTTGGCAGCACTTCTAAGCAAGTTATACATAGCAAGTGATATCCTATGGTTTTCTCTCCACTGCCCTCAGATTAAAAACATGGTCCCATTTGCCCATGAACAATGTCCAGGAGCCAGCAGACACTGGGGGACCAGACAGAGGGATGATCATTTGTCTAAAAGAAGGGTCCAAGGGTATTTTGTGCCATTCTAGCTAGGGCAAGGTTCATCACCTAAGGAACTCAGGTGTTCTAGAAACCAGATATCTAATTGGGGCTAGTCATACCAGGCTTTTCTTATCATAAATACACAAGAATGGGCATCTCCAGAGGTAATTTCATTGCAGCCAAAGACAAATGTGTAAGAAATGCCAGATGAATTGCCCTCAGGAGGTGTTTATATATCCAAAACAAAAATAAAGAAACCTTAGGATGATCGGCTTTGACATCCAACTCTTAGACATCCTCAGCTAGAGAAGATGGATCCCACACTCTATTGGGAATCTTAGTAGCCCAAATGAATGGAGTTCAAAGCAAAATGTTGCTTTCAACATCTTTCCCAGTGCAAAGGATACCAACTGGAAATTATGCCAATTTCTTTTTACAGAATTGAAATATATATGTGTGTGTGCTTGAATTGGCTTTGGTTATAGAAGGAAGCATAGACTCTTGCACTAGAAATGTGCTAGAAATGTGTGAAATGCAGGCAAGGCTGTAGGGAAGCAGAGAAGAAAGGGTTATCATAAAAAGGGCAAAATATGTAAAACATTAATATCATAGCACAGCATTGTGGTGTTCACATGGTTAGGGAGAAGGAAAGTCTCATGAGCCTGAGCTAAGAAACAATTCTTTCTTGTTCCTCAGATTTGTTCTTAGAAGTTTTGCAAAAAACTGCACCTTGACCCAAATTCAGTAAAAGGAAAAAAATTTGGAATTTCTGAAGCTTACCTCATTCCTAATTTTCCTGTTTTTCTTTGAAAATTACCTGTGTTCACACATGGAAGCAGACAAACTGTCTTATAGGACATAACTGGATAAAGAGCTGAGTTGAGCACATATAGATGATGTGTATTACACTTTCTACTAGTGATACAAATTTTCAATTAAAGCAGGGTCTTTTTGACAGCATAAGATTAAGATGTTTTTCTCAAAATCACATTTATTTTCTGGAGGAAGGGAAATGTCTCTCCAACAACATTCAGGCACTTTGCTGGAAAAAGCATCTCTATTAAAAGGCTGGATTTTGATTGAAAAAACATGAGTGAAAATGGCAAAAACATGGAGTCTGAGCTGAGGGAATTGCAGCAGTAAACTGCAGAGCTGAAGCAATGTAAACCCAAGGTCCCTCACTTACACTTAGCTTGTCATGCTGACATGCTGGAGGTATTTAATTATATCACAGGGGCCAATATGGAGAGGGGAAATGCCTTTCCTTCTTCTTTCATCTTAAAACCCAATAGGTCACTACAGCTCATTGTGACATCAGTGTTGGGAGGAGGCAGAACAAAAGCCCTGTTCAAGGGCAGTGCCCAGATCTCTGCCACAGCCAAAATCCAGCTCTGTCAGTCCTCCCAGCAAGGATCTTCCTTGTCATGTAAAAATCACAGCTTTTCCAATCCATCCATGGCATTTACACTGCCATACCTAACCATGGCAGGGATCAGTCATTGATAGAACTGATCTGCTTAACCTCTCTGATAATGCCGAGCAGAGACACGAGCCAGTCCCAAAAATAAAGACAGCTCTCACTGAGAGTGAAGCAGTTAAATTTGCAGGGTGAAAATAATATGGGGTGAAAAGCAGAGCAGACTTGGCCATTGAGGACTCATCCAGGTTGTCATAGGCTTTCTGTTGTTTTGCAGGCGATGAAAGTTTTTGGCTTTATCCAATATACTGACCCAAACTTACTGTTTTTGCCCCAGAGGAAGCCCCACTCCCTGCAACCCTAATTCCATGGCTGTTCATTTCTGCAGCTAGCCCATGTTCAACAGGCAAAAAAGGAGCTACCATAGCATTTGGGAGGGAACCAAAGTAGCTTTGAGGCTAAGCAGGATATGTGAGTCAACTTAAAGAGCAGTGGGAAACTGTACCTCATACTTTAAAATGCTCCCATACTCAAAATTGTCCTTGGTTTTCTTCTTACTGATCAGAAAAAGTACTTTTCTCAGACAGGGCTGTTTTTTCAGCCTCACAAGGAAGTCATGCTTCCTCTGGGTTGTCTCTTACTTGCACACTGAAAGAAACATGCTATTTATGTTTCCAAAAATGTGGAAGTGTGTACATATATGTACCTTGCACAGCATCATCTCCCCTGAATAAGAAGAAGCCTAAGATTGGCCTTGTTCCAAATCATGTTGAACACGCCACCTGGAAGGAACAGAGACATCTGGAAAATCATTCCACAATCTCTGAGGAAATTACAGGAGAAATACCGGATGATTGGAAGAACAGCCCTTTGTGGGATTCTTACTTTATCAGCCAATTTCACTTAGGGTTTTTTTTCCATAAGTAGCATATGTTCAGAACTTTAATAAGAAATCTTTGAGTTCTGGGGTTTTATTTATTTGTTTATTTAATTTCCCTCGTAAATGAAAAAAAGTTTTAGAAATTTCAGAAGTGGCAGGGCAGAGGGTGAGGAAAACAAAACAAAAACAAAAGAGGAAAGAAATATCTGATAATTCACACTTTAAAGTGCAGTAGTGAGAACATTCATTCCCTTGCCCGGAATGTGGTGCAGATTAAATAAGCCCACAAGAAGTCTTACCTGGACTGCAGAAGGAAGAATCATTGGTTAGCACTTCCCAAAGTCTTCCAGCAGACAATCAGAGTTGTTGAAAAAAACAGCAGAATTATGTCTGATAAGAATGAAGGTCTAGGTAAAGCTGAGATTTTGTGTGCCCATGCGAAACATTGACTGCAGTGTGCTCTGGGTATGGGGGAATGAGGGGAAGAGGGCACCTCCACATGACCTGCTCTTCTCACCCATGTGCAATGCCTCTAATGCAGAGATGTTCTATCCTCACGTTTGCAATCCCTCTTTAGATATGTGGATTTAATACAATAAAGAAACCAAACAAGGAAGAGAGATGGAGCACACATCCCACCAAAAGTCACACAATATTCACTTACTTAAATCACTTAAACAGTTCATCCTAAATATCTCTAATGGAATCAGGTATTCTCTCTGTTAAAAATATTGCTAAAGATAGATGTGTTACCCCTTCTCAGTTACGTAGTTATATATAGGGAATTGCAGGGTATGTACTTTAAATGCCCCCTGGAGATAACAGGTAAACTGTACTCTTCCCATTGCTATTGTGAGGTGAATGGCAGAGGAAGCATTAGCTGAGGTCATGCAGATATTTGGGGAAACCAAGCCATATAAAGTATAAGAAAATTAGATGCATCTCCTCTTGAGCCTTACATTCATTCTGCACTTAACAGAAATACAATTTGTGCATTGTGTCTATGCAGCTCACCTCAAGATTTAACTAAAATTCCAGTGTCTGCTGTTTCTGATTGACTCAGAGTTCTGTTCTTGTTTGCATATACTTGCTCCAGTAACCTGAATAAATTTCTAACATGAAGTTCATACTGTACCTCTACATCAGCAGTTGAAATCACAGGGTTGAGGAGCCTAAATCTTTCCTTTGGTAATAGAGAGAGTTTGCATGGTTCAATTTAGCTTTACTCCAAATTTTCATGTATTTGCTGCCAGGTGAAATGAATTTCAGAGATTCTCACCCAAAGAGTTTGGACTTCTCCAACACCATGGGTGTGAGCCCATGTATGATAGCATCAGCCATTGAGGTGCACACTCCTTTTTGACAAAGCTCTTTTGTCCCTTCCCTCTTGCTTGACTTTATCATTCAGTTCCTTGTGAAATAATATGAAAGCGTCTGTTATCTCTTTCATTTAATTTGTAAATACACTCCCAAAGGGCTAGCAGAGCACATGTGTCAGCCCTTGCTTCCAAAGGAAAGGAATGCAGACTCCTGTCCTCACAGGATGTGTCCTCCCTCCTTGCAGGACTCTGCTCACTGTACATCAGCTGGAAAGATGTTTAGAAACGGGTTTGGGTGACTTCTGCACATACCTGGCGTGTGGCAGTGGTCAAGGAGCAGTGAGACTGTAGACATGCCTCAGATGCCCCTTGCATAGCTGGACACTGAGGGCAGCAGACACCTCCACAGGGCTCAGATGTGCGGTATCAGATGCATTTGGCCCAACAAGCTGCTATGTTTTCTATGAAGTACAGTCATATCTGTCTTGCAGAAAAAAATTAATAAGAAAAAAATCCACCCTTCTGTTCTTATTAGCTTTCATGCTAAAGATCACTAAGTATGGAGTGATGGGAAAAGACAAAATTTTGGAGTACATAAGCACTTACTCAGATGCATTAGCTAAAGCAAGGAGGGTCTTTGCATTCCCTTTGCCATATTATTACTTCAAATAGTCATTTGCAGAGTCCTCGAGACCACAAACTTGTCACCAGCCTATGTGACCATTCTGCCCCACAGCAGACTGTTTGAGGCCTCAAGGCTTCACCCGTGATTGCTATGATTACTATAAATTATCTTTTTATTGCACATTGAAATCCTCAGGCACCAAGCACCTACAAAATCATGTTTCTTTCAGCAGCAGGTGAAGGCTTTCAGTTCCTGAACACCCTCATACGGCTGAGAAGACAGCTGAGACAGCCATCTGGAGACTCGGGAAGCAGCCTACCTGGTTCTCCAGCTCCTCAGCTCTCTCACTGTCTTCATGCCTGACAGAAACAAGTCTTTCCTCTGCCTGGCAGCACACAGACTTCATGGGTGACATGGCTTGTTCTGCTGGCTGCATTCCCTGCCAGAAATCCAGAGGCAGCATCTTATACACATGCACTGCACTGACCAAAAATGGAGCCAGAAGGTTTCCCATACTTTAACAACTAAACACTTAGTAAATATACTCCTTTCTTTGCAAATCAGTATAGACTGATAGCTAAATAGTCATTTTTCTCTTGATCATTTTTCCTGGCTATAATTGTATTTAACAGAGAATATTAAGTACCCATGGGACATTTTAAAAGAGCCATGTTAATCCCCTATTGACAACATTGTAATGTATTTCATGTCATCTTGCTGTGTTTGGTGTGCTCTGGGATTAATCTTCATTCCTCAATCCTAGCACAAAGCAGCTGATAGAGGCATGGAGGAATGGGCAACATGCCCAAGCTAAGCCAGCAGGAAGGTGGCTGAGCCCATTTTAAACGTCAGGAGTTCAAACTTAGTCCAGCACTTTGGTTCCCTAAGATCTCCTCTGTTTCTTTCAGTCTGTAACCTGCTTGCCAGTCCCACCAAAGCCAGAAGCCCAGCTGGGGTAGGAGGAAGCTCTCCAGGAAGCAGTACATTGGCTCCCCTCTCTCTCTGTGCACCTGGAAAATATATTGCAATAAATTGACAGAGACAATCAGCACCTTTATAGACAGGCTTCCATACCAAGAGGGATTTCATCCTTGCCTGCTGCTCTAGATTGGGCTGATTGGCAAAGGCAGGTAAATCCCTACCCTTTGTTTAACAAGATGGGAAAATGATGGAAAGCAAGAAACACCCACAGCCCTCCCAGGTATGAATGCTCAGGCTGATTCAAGCCCTTTCAAGTGGTTTTGTCTCCAGCGATTTGCACTTTCCTGCCTCCCAGCCCTTCCCCACATTCCCATTCCCGCTCCCAACTCTGTCTTGCCAAGTTCTTCCACCGCTGTTATTATTTGTGAAGCGTGAGGAGAGTTATGACAAGGGAGGGATGTCATTAAACCACGCCGGGAGGAGATGTCAGCCGCCATGCAAACATCTTCCTGACACTCCACTTTCAAACGATTTCAGAAACTGCACTCAGATGATTTCAGGTTGGGTAGGCCTGTCAGCTTGGATGGACGACACGCGCTGCTTTGGTGCCGGAGACAGCTCCGGAGCCTCTCAGCCGGCTGTTGCGCACACGCGTACACAGCCCTGTCCCCACACACACAGCTGCACATCATTATTTTTGTGCCACTCCAAGACAGATATCCTTGAATGCCGCTGGAAGCGTCAAACTTTCTCTGCAAGAGAAGGCTTTAACATTTAGAGGGTTCTTGTGTAATGCAAATGAACCAGAAAGGTAGGAAGGCATCCCAAATGCCACTCAATGCATTTATAAAAAGATAAGGTGACTTTGTCCTACCCTACTATATCACTTCATTACCAAGTGTCAGCAAAGAGCCTGGCAGCTCGATTGGTTGATGAAATCACATGACCCAAGTGTTATCTTGCAAAAACACATGAAATTACTAAGCTTGAACAGCAAAGAAGTATAAATACCCCTACAGTTTGTTCCCATCAACCAAAAAAAGACTATGTATCTCTTTATTTCCTCTCATTTTTTCCTCCCATTGGGGGGAAGAAAAAGAAATTCCCCATCTAATTTATAATTCAAGTTATTTTGCTATCTAATATATTTATATTACTTTCTTCAATACCTAATTGAAGTGCTTTGTTTATGCATTATTCATTTGATCTTTGTTTTCCATCCTTATTGTTAACTTCCAATGCAATTTTAATGGGCTCATGGTCAGAGATCAGGGTGGCAGACTCTTTGATGCCGTGTTAACTCACTGACAAAAGGGCAGGAAGAAAATGTGAGTTAGGAAGACTTTAAAGCCATCATTTCTGATCCGGATCTGAGCTGTACCATGCTGGTAGGTGCCTGATTTTCACAAGGGCAGATTTCCTGGCTTTGCTGTGGTAGTCAGTTAGGTGTTTGGGTGTCACTACCAGCAAGCAAGAAGAAAAAGGTAATTGCTTGAGCTTCTGCAGAAGTGGGACATTAGCCAGTGCCTGCTGAGGTCTGTGGAAATAACACGTTCTGCTGCTCTTCAACCTTTCAATATCTCTGCTGAATCGCTCACACAAGTAAACAGGGGTGCAGGTGATGGATGTGCCATGTTAGACAGGAAAATGGGTTGGTGTTCAAGATTTTCTAGTACCTAGGGTGGTGCTGCACAACCAGGAGTGCACACTAGACTCAAGCAACACGCTGCTCTGGAGTCTGTGACTCAACCATTGGACAGCACTCTCTGCCTTGTACTTGAGCTGGTACCAGGTATGGCTTTTTAATACAGGGCATTCAGGTTTCAGATGGGTCTCCATCTCTTGAATGTCTCCTGGGCATAAATTTTCTTATGTAGTCACTCATTGAACTCACAGTTAAGCTTCCACAAGGAAAAATTCAGCATTTCTCTTTCAGCTGAAATATTGCAGCCCAGCCCCACTGAGATATCAAAGATCCAGGTTCAGTGCTCACTCTATCCAAAAGCTTACTTCCATTTTTACTCTTTTCTCCTCAGCTTTGATTTCAACAAAGACATTGTTAATAGCAGTGTAGGAACTATAATTCAGTCTAGGAAAATAATATATGGATATTCCTGGCATTTCTGGATATCGACACAGCTATAGCACTGTCTCACCCATGAACAAATATTCTTGGCCAAGACACTGGCTCTCATAAAGGGCTTCTGTAGGAAGGAGTGCACACAGCAAACAATGCTAACCTGAGTTTACAACTGCTGCCCACTGAAAGTTGGCATGGACAAGTAGTGGAAGTATTAAGTGATAGAAGACATAGAGCATTGAAAGTGACAGGCAGCAGATGTAAATAGAGGTAATTTTGTGCAATAACTCACCAAATTCCATTTTAATGAACTTAGCTCTCCAGTCTCCACAAGATGAGACATTACTAGACAAGAGAGAGTGAGAGGGAGGTCCAAAAATAGTGTCATGAAGACAGAGGCTGCTAAAAAGTTGCAGCAGCAGTCCCGCGGAGCACAGACTCCTGGGAGTAAACGCGCCAGCCAGCTTCAGTTTGCACCCGCAACAGGAACGGCAGTAGCACCGAGGATGTCTGAGGAAGAATCTGTACTCACAGGATGAGGAGTAAATTATGCATTGCACATTCCAATAAGAAAGCTGGCAGCGGATGGTGGAAATAAGGGAGATCTGTGGGATCGATGTTTGTCTGGGACCAGCGTGCTTTTGACTTCCTTCTTTCCTTTTGTTTTGCACATTTATTCCCCTTGAATTAACTCACGGAAGAGGAACAGATGCCATCAGGATTGAAAACAGCATTTTCAGTAGCTTGAAACTAGTGTTTGAATGGAGGATGTCAGCATTTCCTCTGAATTGTACAAATCAGTGGCATTGTAACAGGGCTATTGTTTATAGATGATTTTTTTATTATTAGAGATTCTTAAGGTCAGTTGCTGACAAATGTTTTTCAGAAAAATTGGGGACCATTTTAGGAATTCTCTCTCATCTAATGATGCACCATTTTGAAAAGTTGGAAATAATATCTGCCAGGTGTTCTGGATTTTCATGCTGAAATAAATCTCCATGTTTTCTGGAGCAGAAATTCCTGACTTTGATTCCCTTTCCCTCATGTTTGACTGACAACCATTGACACACTGCTGTGAATGAAGAGTTGCTGTCTATCTGAACTCAATGGCCTCAGACTTTCCCCTAGATGATTCATGTTATTCAAATGATCAGAAATCTATAAATCTCAGACTGGAAAAGTGCAGAAATGGCATCTTCATTATTCTTCTGGTTCTTTTTTCTCATCAAGGATACAAAAGTCAGTTTTTCATATAGAGTTGCTGTTTCAGATTAAACATTCTCTTCCTCAAGTTTGAAATTCCTTCACGTTAGTCTTTGCATGCAGTTAGAAGAGATGACCATCTCTCATAGAAAATATTTTTGTACAAAATGTACCAAATGCAAATAAAATATCCTCACATAAACTCTTACTAGCTACTTTAAAACCATGCTGGCAAGTTTATTTCTGAACATAGGAAAGAAGCACAGTATAGCTGATGGGCTTACCAGGGGGGGAAAAGCAAACAAAATGAAAACATCAGTGAAAATATTACCCTTGTCTGTAGAAAATGTAATTTTAACTCATCTTCTATCTGTTGTAAGATCAACTTGTTTAATAAGGCCACATTCTTCCAAAACCTAGACAGCCCTGGAAATTAAATTTCCTATCTCAAAATAGTTTTGATGGAGAATCTTTAAACTGCCCTGAAACAGCAAGTGTGGTGAGGCAGCTGTCCCAGTCATGCCCCTGCTTGTGCTTGGTCATTCTTATAAGTTGTTGATAGCAATGCAAAAGAGTCCTATGCTTGACTGTGTAAAAATGTAAAAATCCACAGGGGCTCCATGTGTGAACAGAAAAGGGATTTCCTCCCTTTCCCGATGGATCTGGTCCTTTTCCAGGGTTCAAAAGAATTTGAGTACACGGTGGGGAAATATCTTTCTGGCATGAGAGAAGGAGTAAAGGGGGGAACAAAAAGAGACAGAAAAGGAAAAGAAAATTCTACTTGATTAGCTTCTTAGCATCAGTTGGATGTGACAACTCTTTGAATATGGATGAAGTCTACAAGAGGGATCATCTGCCAGCAGTAGTTGTTACCAAGGAAGTAAGTGATGCTGGAGGTCGGAGGGCACCTGTCTCTCCAGCTAATGAAAGAATTGTGGGAGACAGAGCTTTTCTATCTGATTAGTATAAGGGCTGTAATTTCTGTCCTCCCCACCCCCACACCTTCTCTGCTCTCTCTTTTAAAATTATTCCGAGGCTATTATTGTTATTGTAAGTGGGATGTGAAAGAGACCGTCCTAGGAAGAGCTTTGCCTCTCTTAAGTGATATTTTGGCCAACAGCTTTTGCCAATTTCATCATCCTACAGAGATTCTGGAAGAGAAAAGCAACTCTTTTCTTTAATCTCTGCCAGACTTTTTCCCAGTCATGCTGGAAGCTGAAACTCACCCTTGATTTTCAAGGGGTAGAAATGCAGTTGTTGGAAGGGTCTGTTTAAGCAGGAATGTATATATAGGGGTGGGAGTATTAGAAGAAATAACTCAGGAATGCTTTATCTGTAAGGGCAAAAAAGAAAAGAAAGATTTTTTTATAATCACAAGCTATTGCTTCAACCCACTTTTCTCACCCAATTTACTGCAGAGATAACCTAAATAATCATATAGTTACTACTCCTTTTAGGTGTCCTGAGAACTCCATCCTCATCCTTCCAAAAATCCCACCACACAAACAGATTTTTAGGCAGAACTATGGACATGGACCAAAAACTGGTAATTTGAGGATAAAGTCTCTGTAAGTCTGATTTGAAAGCAGATATAGGCATGCAGCATTGTATGGTAACCAGTGCATTGCAAACACAGGGAGGTAGAACATATAATGAAAACAGTGCAGAAAAGAAAACAGACCTAGCACTTTTAGGATCACTCTATGTCTTCCAAGGCAAGGCATAAACCAGAGCCTTCTCATTCCCAGGGAGAAGATCCCTCTGGTTATCTCAATCTCTGTCACTCTCCGGCTCAGTCTTTCCCTTACCTGCAAATTTGTTACAGAAGCTCATCCTTTCATGGCATAGCTTAGTAAGTTTCAGGACAGCTTTGGTGGTTTTCAGGAGCAAATAATTTGGCCCATGCATTTCACAGACAGACCACAGATTTTGCTTGACCTCTCTAAAGCAGTACTGGTCTAGTCCTCTTATTTATTTACCAAATAAATGCCACTCAGTGAATTTAAGATGTTGTCAGAGAGTATGAATCTACACACATGTCTTCCATTGCCAGGATCAGGTTTCACAGAGTTTAATTAATGCTGAGGATAAGACATTTTCCCTTCCACTAGCAGAGGAAAGAGAGAGGGAGTCCAGAACTTCTTCATTGTTGAGCTATCACTCAAAAACTTTTCTACACCATCAATCGATACCATGCAATTGGGAAAAGATGGATATAGCGAGGCAGCTACTCCCATGATAACACCTAAACATGGATAGTTATACGAGGCTGCAGTGAAAGACACAACTATACCAAGACACTGTGATTGAAGTGTCCTACTTCAGATCACTGTGAAAAGCACAGAGAAACACCTAAAAACCCTTTGCCCTAACCCATGTCCTCCAAAAGTTTTTCACTGCTGTTCTGTTGAGGGTGGATATAAGCTAATTTTCAGGTGTAATATCTTATTGGCTTACATTTTCAAAGATATTTACTAGAAGAATTTACTAATAGAATTTACACTCCATGTGTGTGAAAGTCTTAACTTGCCACCTGATAAAAACAAAAACTGGATCACAATTCCAGATTGCATTTTAAGTGGAATTTATCTTCCGTATATCTACATATATATATTTACACATATATGTATATGTATATGTATATGTATATGTATATGTATATGTATATATATGTAATTTACCTCTTTTGAGTGTGTTTTCTTATGTAAGTGTGGATGGTAGGAGTAAAGGAAGCAGTTTATATCTCACTTCTCATTTTTCTATGCATTTTAAAGTCTTGATAATATTGAAAGGATGACGATGAGTTCAGCAGAGATGGGACACAGCTAATAGTGTTTCCTCTACGGACTGAGGATCTGCAATTGCAAATAAATTTTGCACTATTGTGCACATTTGGTGCCTCTGCCCATAGGCATTCAGTCTGAAATTAGAAGTATTTACTTTCATGTGCTGTTGCACAGCCAGCTTTAGGGAAACCACAGCCCTGTTAGGTTCTGCATAATCCTGTTAGCATCCTGAACAGCTGCAAGGAACAAACTCACTTTTAAACTAGTTGGCCAGGTTTAATGTTCCCTAAATCTACCCACATCTAAGACATCTAATTAAAATGCAGATCCTTCCAAGGATCCTTCCAAGTCAGTCAATACTTGCAATACAGAACATGGAGAAAAAAGTGCTTTTTTAGGGGAAGTGTGATTTGGCTGAAAGCAGATTACTATATTATAAGGATAGTTGTGCCCTCGACTTTGCAGAGCAGATGCCTGTTAACTACAGAAGAAAGACAAGGGTGATTATCTCAAATAGAGACATGTCTTGTAGAAAACTTTTATATTTCTCCAAATGGATCCCATCCTTTCAAACCCAAAACACTGAATCTGCATAATGTTGAAGTAAATATTTTGTTTTCTTTTCAGACATAGTGAAAATTCTATTCCAGATTACAAGTGAGGAAGGATTTTGTACAAATACTTTATTCACTGGGGAAAAAAGTAGTTAAGCATTGAATGGAAGTATATGCATGCTCCTATCAAATAATAAGATACCACAATCAGTTTACTTG
Source organism: Eopsaltria australis (assembly GCA_034509425.1). NCBI lineage: Eukaryota > Metazoa > Chordata > Aves > Passeriformes > Petroicidae > Eopsaltria > Eopsaltria australis. Next base: position 453,257 of record JAVTVJ010000667.1, read on the forward strand.
ATTGAAAATGTGAAAAATTTTGCCGATGAGGTATTTTTTAAACAAAGCTATTTCTTTTCCTTTTTCTCAATTTCCTTTATTAATCTACCTGCTTTTAATGAAAAAGGAACAAAACACAACAAAAAGAGAAGTTGTTATATTTTGGGTCAGGAGAGACACTTGTAAACTGGAAATATTTTTTATTATTATTATTTTGTTGACATGCATTTTGGACAGTAAAGTAAACAATATTCAGACACATCTCAGTCCACATGTGTGACTGTCAGCACCTACCCACAGACCTGGTAAAGAGCTGCCAGGCCAACCTTTGAGGATAATGAAGGTCAGGGGTGTGTGTGGCCTGTGGAGTCAGGCTCAAACAGATACATTAGATAATATATTTTGATTAAATATTAGGAAAAATATCTTCACTGAAAGCATGATCAGGCATTGGAAAAACCAGCCCAGGGCAGTGGTACAATACTATCCTTGGAAGTGCCCAAAAGGGGTGTTGGTGTGGCCCTTGGGGGACGTGCTTTGGTGGTGCTGAGTCAGCAGCTGGACCTGGATGATTTGAGAGGTCTTTTCCAACTTAAACGATTCTGTGATCCTGTATGGATCCTACATTCATTTATATAGCTACACATGAAAGCTAGAAATGCCACTCCCTGGGCAGTTTTAGCTGTCAGTTTCCTTCCCCATACAAAGACGCAGTTTGTCTCAGCAGATGGGCCAAGTGATCCATCCTGTCAGGTACAGTGCCTCCAGCAGTGGCCTGTGCCTGGTGCATGGGGAGCCCTCCCTCCTGGCAGCACCTGGCCAAATGCATGCTGCTGAACAGAAAGGACAAATTTCTCCTCAGGCCCTGCAGCACTGACCTGGTGTACTATTGACACACACAAAGACAAATGCTCTATCCAAATCTTGGGCTGTTGCAGGTCACCTTCGCACCTGCAGAGCCAAGACAGCCCCTTAGGTGATGTTTGGGCACGGCACATGCGGGAAGCCAGGGAGCTCCAGACACAAAAGGCATCTGTGCAGACTGAAACATGGCCTGCAGGAAGGCCCTGCAGCAGAGGACAGCCCAGGCCCAGGGCATCTCCCCCCGCCATGGCCTGATCCTCATTCACAGCAGGAGAGCTCGACATGGAGGATGAGCCTAAACTTGATTTAGATTGTCAAAGGCACCATCTATCTGCTTTATATTTCAGGATGATTGAAATATCTGAGTACTGCCAGTCATTTCCAGCAAATAAAACCCCCACCTCTATGGACTTACCAGATTTTGAAGATAAAAAGGCCAGGGACCCGTGTAGACATGACGCAGAGCACAGGAGAAGGAAAGGAGATGGGCCTTGTACTCAGTCCTGCCCAAATCCCCAGAGACCAGCACCACGCCCAGCTGTGGCAGGCTGGGAGCACACCTTTGTCTTGGATATTCATTATGAAAGCCTTATTAGGAACTCCTTGATTTCCTGAGGAATGGGAACAGCCAGAGGAGAGTTTAAAGCAGAGAGAATCAAGGAATCTCCTGAGCTGGAAGGGACCCACGAGGATCATGGAGTCCATGTCCTGCCCCTGCACAGGACAGAAGAAGGAGATTGGAGATTCAAACCTGCTAGATGAGGAAGAAGGATGAATGTATCAGGAAATATTTTCTTGATAATTTTATCAGAAACCTAAATTATTGGGGTTTAAAAAAATTAAAAGGAATTAAAAAAAAAAAAAAAAGGAAAGGAAAGCTCGCCATTCAGCAGTTCAACTCCAGATCTCCATAACACTTTCAAATGAAGGCATTACCACAGAGCACATTTTATTCCCAGAGACACTCTTGAGCTTGAGCAGAGGGGATTTGCATCTGTAAAAAGGACGGAGAGAAGGAGACAGCAAGGCTTAGCCTTTGTATCCTTCACCAGAGCTGGAGGAGGGGAAAGCCCAAGGAAGGGGGTGTTTGACCCTCACCTGGGTAACAAAGAGATTGAAGACAAAAACATTTTACTCCAACAGGCCCACCTCCTTTTTGTTCCCCCAACTCTAGCAGAGAAATCAGAGCTGCAATCTCCTGTTGTCAGGGGCTAATACATAAATAAATAAAGGCCCAGATAAGATAACAACAGCCACAACAACAACAAAACATGTAGCAGCAGCAGGGGCAGGAAGGATCAGCATCTGCTTTAATTAAAAATCTGCCTTCATTGATTTTTTTTTAAAGGAACACATTTGTAGGGATATGAAGAAAATGCTTCTACTCCATCTTAGTTCAATGAGTGGTGTATGTCCGCTGTTAGCTACAAATAAGCCTTTGATCATTTTACTGCTTTCTGCAAAAAATAATTTTCCTGTGTATTTTCCTTTTTTTTCTCCTTTTAAATTGGGAGCTTAAAGAGGGGAGCGGCAATAGACAGATCTACTTGGGAAACCTCTGATTGAGGGTGGGGGAGAGAGCAAGGAGAGGAGAAATGAAAATAAATACACAAAGCTGCATCTAGCAAGGAGGAATCAAATTGCCAGAGTCCAGGGGCTGAAACAACCAACTGTACCAGCCTCAGCTCAGAAAACCCAAAATACTGTGCCTGCTGCTCCGAGCTGCCTACACTCCTCTCCAAACATAACAATTAGAAGCATGTTGGTGTATTAAAATTGCAGGAAAGCATGAATTTGAGCCCAAATTTAACTGGAGTGCTTCATTGTCCTCACCCTCAGAGGACAACTGAGGAATAAGGGAGGAGGCAATGTGGGAAATGCTGGTCCGCGTGGGGGTGGGACATGGAGGACAGAGTTTTCCTTGCCAGAGATGGCACTTAGCAGTGCAAAGCCAAACATGTGAGGATGGAGCTGGGTGGCAGAGAGCTGCCCTCCTTCCCAGGGAGAGAGCCTTGGTGGAGGCAGTGTGGGTCCCACTTCTGCTGCCAACTCAACAATATTTGTATGGAAATCACTCATGTTTCCCGCTGTAAAATGAGCTTAAGACCACTTTGCCTGCCTCCCAGGGCTTCCTGAGGGTAAGGAGATTAAAGGTTTGGAAGCATGTGGGCACCACAGCAGTGGGGAGCAGAGGCCAGCGTGGCACAGCCGGGGCTTGGGGGGGTGCAGAGCCAATGGCAGCCACCAGGCTTGGGTCCTGCTGCCTTCACATGTCACACAAGTGTGAGAAGACATTGCAGGTGGTGGCACTAAGGCAAAGTAGGCTTATTGCCTGGTCAACAAGGGATTTTAATGCAGCTTCTATCCGCCTCCCTCCTCTTGCCCCAGTCACAGCAGCTGGCTTAGCGCGATGGGGCTCTCTGCTGCTTTGTGCAGAATCCCTCCCCATCCTCCTGACAGCATCAGCAACTCATCCTCAGGCTGGCCATGCTCCCTGATGCTAAGGGGAGCGCAGAAAAAAACCCAGTTTTTCCTAAAGGGCTGAGGAGTCTGAAGCTGGCCTTGGTGGGAAGGCAAGGGGAGCAGTCAGGAGGCAGCAGGGGACAAAGTGGGGCATCTCTGCTAGCGACTGTGTGCTGGCACAACCTGCTCCAAGATCCCAGTGAGTAGATGTGTCCCTTTTGGCTGTGGGTGTCTTTTTGCACAGTCTCTGAGGGGTTTCTTTCCATGGTTGTACATCGTCCTGACCATCAGCCCATGACTTCCCAAGGGTCTGGGAGGTGCACGGGGTAGGACACGGTGTATCACCGGACATTTGCAGCTTCCTACCTTTAAAGTGCATGCCTCAGAGCTCAGTTTCTTCTAGGGGTTGCTGCTGAGGAGAGGAGCAGGAAGGTTTTTCTGTCCCCAGGGGCACCATGGCATGGGACACACATCACAGGGTCACAGCACTGGATCTTGCTCCTCTGTGGCCTCACCACTGCTGGCTTTGCACATCCCATTCACAGGCAGCAGTAACAGTGTGAGAGGGTCCCTGCATGTGCATGTGTACCCACTGTATTAATACATATGTATGTGTATTTTTACATATCAGTTCTATAGGGCTCAGCAACATCAAAAGGAACCTGGATAATCAGAGCAGAAGATATAAAAGATCAAACAGAATATCTTTTAAACAGATCTGAGAAGCTTAATTTTCATCCAATGTTACTGCAGGAGCTTTTCCTTCTTTTTTTTTCTCCCTCTCTCCATTTTTTTCCCACTTCCATGAGTTTCTTTGATCTGTTTTGATGTCTTTTTCAGCTCCTCTTTCAAAAAAACTCTTTTAAAACCTTTTTTTTTTTCTGCTTTTCCTTTCCCCGAAAGTCATGGAGGCTTCTAAGAGTAAGAAACTAGCTACATGCAGCATCTCCCCACACACTTTCCTCCCCACAATGCTCATGCACTCCACAGTCCCTGCTCTGCTCAGAAACCTCTGACTCCAGGGCAGAGGGATGAAATTAAAACTGCACTGAGTGAAATGTTATTTCCTTCATGTCAAGGGTTTTCAACTCGGTCACTTTTGAGTCTTGTTCAGGGTTTGAATTGGACTACATTTGTGGCAAAAGCTGTTCCCTCGGTTGTATGTCTAGCAAAAGGCCAACTTCACAGAGAGAAACCCGGCAGGCTTCATTTCAGACCTGTGCTATCAGTTCACATTGACAAGGATGTGAGTGTAGGGTCAGGTCACCTGAGTTTTCCCTTTGATTTCCTTGAGGCCTGGGCAAAGTTACTTAACTTTTCAGCCTAACTACTGAAAAAATTACTAACTTCTGCAAATCTGCTTTGCCTATAGGCAACAAGGAAAAATTAAATTTCACCCATGGATGAAAATCACCGGAGAGGAAATGCTCTCTCCACAGCTCTATGGCTCATTTTTCACTCTGGTCAGGGGCACACCAGAACATCTCCTCTTAGTTCTCCCTGGTGGTTCACGGTCTGGTGTCCCTTCAACACCCTGCAGGACCAAGCTCCCATATGCACCATTACCCCATGCCATGCTCAGATGTGCCACCTCAACCCTAACACCCTGGCATTGCATCCCAGCAGTTCTCCACAGGTCACCTGGCCACATGTGGGGCAGCTGATGCTCCCCATATGCTCCCAACAGCCTCTCCCAGCTGTCTATCCCATTCCTGGTTTTGCTCCTCTTTCTGTGGCAGACACACTTTCAGAAAGGCTTTCTCCAGTGAAAGGAGCACTCGCCAGCACTTCAGAGCAGGCTCTCCACAGCAGGCACCAAGAACAGGCAAGAGCTAAACAATATCAGCTGAGTGAAGTCAGGTGAATATATGTGGCAGGGCACTGCAGGGGATGGCTGTCTGCTGGGCAGAGGGCAGATAAAGCCAAAACTCTTTTTACACTAGCCTTAAGCAGGCTGCAAGCAACTTCTCAGGATGCCAAGGCTCACATTCCTGCATTAAGGCTCTCCCTCCCTCAACAGCTAGTGCCAGAGCAGTAGGAATGCTGGTCCTGTTCTTCTAATTAATATGATTTCGATCTCTCAGAGTGTCCTCAGAGCCCAGATAAAATGGAGAAAGTGTAAATACTGTACAGAAACACACAGACTCACAAGACTGCCTCGTCTTTCAAGCCGAGTTAGCCTTTCTTGCAGCAAGCAGATGAGCTCAGAGGAATGGGGAAAAAAAAGCCTGAGCTATTACAGCAGAAGTTTTGTGTGAAACCAAAACTGCCCTGCAGATTGGAAATCTATTTTCAGTCATTCCAGTTCCTTCCAAAATACTAATAATAATAATTGAAGTTCTGAGGCTTTTCAAGTAATTTTTATCCACCAGCCTCCTCTGAAGTACAAAGCCAGCTCATGCCTGTCAGGCCAGCTGGGCTGAGCTCAATCCGAGACACAGGGTGCCAGAAATTTAATCCTGAATTTCCCAAATCTAATCGAAATGGCACAAGCCATGATTAATAATTCACTACTTTATTACTGATACGATGCCTCGGACTATCACAGCGTCTGAATAATTGATTTGCCAAGAGGGGCGACATGTCCTTTCCTAAAGCAGAGAAAGTTTGACCAAAGAGTTGCTGTGTAAAGCTGGCTAAATGTTTTTAAATAGTTTGAGACTAGATCTCTGACATTCACTTGGTGTCTAAGGACAAGCTGGGAAGAGGCAGACAGGAAGTTTTATACCATCCTCCACAGCACAGATCAGTCTCTGCACAGTCTAGAAACAAAGGGAAAGAAAGGTGAGAAAATACTGGAAGATAAGGAAATTGAGCTACCAGAAGAAAGAATCCTTATCCTACAAAGTATGCATAGTATGAGTATTAGCTGCCTTTAGATTTGATTCATTAGGTCTGTGTCCCCTTTCTGCCACACTGACCTCTGCTTTGAGTAATGATGGTTCAGATCCATTGAGTCTAAGGGATGGTGAATGTCCATAGAAGAGCTGCGCAAAATTTGGTGTAACATAGCCAGACTTTGTATTTTCTCATCCTGGAAGGCTGACAGAAATCTGGATGACAGTCCTACTGTGCCTTAGGATTAGAGGCAAATTTGGGCTAGAAATGGTGTTTCAAAGTTCTCCAGAACTGACAGCCCCATATCTGGGCCTTGAAAATGCCTAGAGCCAGTATTTCAGTTTGAACAGTGAACAAAATTTCCATGTCCCATCAAAATTAGACATCAACTTTCCTGTTTGTAAAATAGAGATATTGAGCCCTGGTGCACAGTTTTCTACATATTCCTTTGGATGGACAAGAACTCTGAGTACTTTAAACCACTGCTGTTGTCTCAACTGGTGTGGAATGGTGACAGTATCGTGCAAATAGAGTTCTGAAGAATCAGAGGTACCTTGGTGAGGGCAAACTGTGGCCCTGCATTTAGAAAAATTATTATTTGAACTGTTTATCTCCTGCCACACATGCAAGGTGACAGGTCTACCGGAAAGCAATCCCATCTACATGCAGTTTTGTTGAAATTTTCAGAGCAAATGGCAGCTTCTGGCACTTTCAGGGAGCAAAAGACAACAAAACAAAGCATTTTAACTGCTGAAAAAGCAGTCCTCCACCTTTTTTCTTTTCCACTTTATTGTAATACAGAATTTTGTACTTATAAAACAAGTCACCTACTGAGCTAGTAGCAAAGGGGTTAACATAATTGGGGCTGTTTTCTCCCCCTCTCCACTTTGCCTTCGGTAGTTAAATCGAAAGCAAGTGGTACTGCCTTATTACTATCATTGTGCTGAGATATTGCATTAAAGGAGTTTAGGGTTTCAAATTGAATGTCAAATATAATATCACAGTGGAAACTTGAAGTGTGCAGCTGAGCTGCTCAGCTCCAGAGGGTTAACGCTGCCTGCCCGCCTGCCCAATAGCACTGCGAGCCACTGATCTCCATTTCAGCCCACTGAGCCATCTTCAGATGCTCACCACGACTTGCAGGCAGGAGAAGGGGGCCCTGATGGATGTCAGGCAGCTGCAGATGGAGAGAAAGAGAGTTCAGTGTAACGAATTGATTGCTGGGGAATTGATTGGAGTTCTGTATTGCCTCAGCTGTAGCAGCCGATCATAACTAATCAACCCTTTGTCACTTCAGACTGGAGCAGCGTCATGCTTGGACCAGGGATGGGGAGAATGTCTTTCATTTTCCTTGGTAGAAAAGTTCCTTGTTGGAAAAGAACCGTGGCCATTGCCATATGATTTTTCTACCTCAGTGCTTAGAAGCTGAATAGTTTCAGGTTTGCAGTCATTTTCTAGGGGCATAGACACGATATTGCCAGTGCTTTCCTCTAGTTCTTTTTTTTTTTCTTTACACTTCCTTGGTCTGATTTATCCTTTTTCTGCAGGGGACATTAATGAAGTATGCTGTATGATGGAAAAAATACATAGTACCACATACAGGCTTAATACTGGAAATGTGTTTTTATCCTCTTGTTAATGTGAACTAAAGTGTATTAAATCAAATCACTGAGAAAAGCAGATTAGACCTATTCACAGTTTGGAGGAATCCATATGTAGCCCGGAGAACAAATTCCCATTGAAGCAAATTTTCATTCAGTGCAATGAGTTGTCACTGTAATGAGTTCTTGGGGTAAATACTTTATTCTGGTACCTTTTCTTAAGTGGTTGGAGAACTGCCAGTGTTGTTCATCTTTCCAGCCTCACTGACATCACTGCAGCTATGTCCTCCTTATACCAAAACTAGAGCTGTTTAGAAAACTGACCTGACACCACAAAATTGTCTTTCAAGCGCTGTGAAAATCTTAGACTTAACCTATACTTCTAGTCTGCCGAAATAATTTGAAAGAGCCCTGGAAATCTTGTTCGTAGTCTTTGTGCATGATCAGTTTGAGGATCAAGAAAACTTTCTTCTCATCCTCCTTCTCTCCCTACTTTCCTTATAAACCCTCCCTGAGCATAGCCCGTGTGTGACTAAAAGGTGCCTCACTTTCTGATTCCCTAAAGGTCTGTCCTGAGATGTCATGCCCAGTCTCGAACTGGCATCTGAGACTGCCCAGAGGGACTGGTTCACCATTTAGTGTGGGCAGGAGCTCATTAGCTGCTTCTCCTGATAGCTGAGACAGGTAATGCAGGGCACACCCCACTCACCACATCACTCCGGTGAACGAAAACACGGCAAAAGCACCTGCTGTGCCTGTGCATAACTTGCAGAGAGGAAAAGGGAGGCTTCCTCTCTCCAAATTCACTGTTCAGCACAGAAGTTACATGTATCCATGCAGCTCTCTGCTCTGCAGGGAACTGTGACACATGCTGGATTTAACATGTATGTTAATTCACACACAGTTTTAGGACAGGCTTCAAGTTACCCGTGTGTGTCAGTGCTTTGCTGGACAGGAATGGATCAAGCCAGGCCTTGGAAGAAGCATTGCTAATTGCCAAAGAGTACTTTTGCACTTGGCGTCATCTTTTGATTATAAAAATATCTACAAGCAATTATCAAAGTAAAGTCCACTCATCACATGAATTGTGGTATACGCACTGTTGACCTATTGCAAATTAAAAGATATTTTTTTCAATGTAAATGCTTGAAAGAGAAAAACCATCCCCAAAGCAGGTGGAAATGGATAGAGCTGTAGCGCAAATCTGCTGAGAGTGAGAACACCTCATGTAGGAAAGTCTTGGATCAACTCCACAAGTGTGATACAACTTTTTCCCTTTCATTATTCTACATCCTTCAAGTACACTGAAGAAAGATGGTAACTTTAGTTGATGCTGTGTCTTTGTGTTTGTTTACGGTGTTGCACATTGTCTTGTAAAAGATTATAAAGAAAAGAAACCTAAAAACCTGCAGGCTTAAGTTAGAATTTTATAGCCCTGTTGGGAAATAACATGGCGGGAGCAGCAGGCTCATCCTACAGATGCATTATATTTTGTGACAAACTCTGATGCATGCAGAACATCCATCAATCACTGAGATAATTTTCCATCTCATCAATTATGCAAATTAAATCAGAAAAACTATGTTCAAATAACGCTAAGGGCCTGACATAAACCCAGGAAAGCGAGGCAGCTTGGAGCGAAGGTTGAAATCCTGCCTTCCCTCTGCCCAGCCATGCACTGGATTTTCAGGAGACAGGCTGTGCATGACTGCCATGGAAAAGCAGTCTTTTTGTTCCTGCCAGGAGCTCCAGTATCAGCCAACCATGCCATGGCCGCTAACCGGAGCCTGAGGGGCAGACCTTCCTATTCCTTTGGCTGATACTCAATATCCATTCTTTCCAGGCTGATTAGGGCCAGGACTTACCTAAGGTGGTTGCGAGGGTGTTCCATGGCCTTTAGCACCACAGCCCTGATGACTGTGATGCTGATGGACAGGCTGAGCTATGACCCATTGGGTGTGTGAAGTCAGAGGGTGGAGGGAGAAGCCTTAACTCTCAGTGGCTGCATTCATGTCCCATCTCCCAAAGAAATGCCAACACAAAGAAACTCCTCCTATGGTGATCCTGCACCTCTCACGTGACTTATTCCTACTTTTCTGGTTTTTTTCTACTGTGACATCTCTTAATGAACAGAGCCATACCTGGAGAGAGGAAATCCATCCCTTTTGGAAGAGTGGCAGGGAGCTCACACAGGTGGCAGACACTGCCCACATGAAGATATTGTCATTCTCCCAGCAGATCTTCCTCAAAGGCAGAGCAGTACAGTGCGAGTTAAATGCCTCAAAGCTCAAAGTGACAAGAATGACAGTGGATAAGACATTTGTTAGCTTTTCAGGGCTTTGGAGCAATCTTGCAATCAAAACTGCTGTCTTCTCATTGATGCCATGTTGTCACCATGAAGCCTTGAGAAACTACAAACATCAATGTGGGTAATGTAAAGCAACTGCCAAGTCGTGGAACAAGGAAGATTCTCCAATATGCTAGTTATTTATTACTGTTGTTGTTATTTAACAATAATAATGATAATAACAACAATAACAATAATAATAATAACCACCTGCACAGTGCTGGGCTTCATCTTCTATTCTGTTTATTTCAAAACCAAGGCAGTGATTCCTTTGACTGAGTATGTGTATCTGCAGGGTATACATCTGTACCAGAGCAAATCTCTCTTGGCTGCCTCTGTAATCAACAGCAAGTTAGGCAATATGGTCAGTGGAGTTTGATCAAGGTTTATTTCAGCTCAAAGTAAGTCCCCATCATTCAGTCATGAGAATTTTATCCTGCATAATATTGTATTGATGAGATCTCAGTTCCTGTCAAGGTATCTGGGCACCATTTGGACAATGTCTCAAACATTCACACCAAACTAGAAAACCTGCTGTTAGCTGGGATCCATCTCATGATGGTTCCAGGTCTGAAGCATCTGGTTTTAAACAGACCCAGAGTTATAACTATAGAGAGGGCAAGTCAATGATTGTGGGATCCCTTTGTTTCTGCAGCACTCTACTCTTGAAACTTTCTTCCAGTTTCCAGAGGACTTACTAATTTTCATCAACAATAGAGTGATGCCTTCTGAGCTGGTATATAGAGCAGTTTTGCTGCAAGAGGAGTCAGATGAAAATGTACAGAGAAGTAAATGCTTTCCAGTCAAAAAGAAACGATTTGAACACAGAAGGAAAAAAACAATGTAGTTCCCTTGCCAAAGGACAAAATGCTTTTTAATTCCAAGTGTGAGCATCAAAAGACAAAAAAAACCTCATTTTAAAAAAAGAGCCCACTCTATCTGTTTAGCTATCTAGCTATCTACCAGAAAACTTGGGTAAAAATACAGACAATCAAAAAGATTACTTTTATCAACACACCCACACCACAAAACTTTCTTTGCCCTCCAAATTATTATCAGTGAAGCTGTTTGGTAGGTTTTTTCCTCCTGCACCTCTATTTCTGATCACAAATGCATTGCTTGTACTCCCTGTTGGTTACACTCCACATTTGGTATGCGCCCACCAGCTCTTAAATGTAAGTGAAGAACTATACTCCACTGATTTGTGTCAGTGAAGCTGTGGTTGGGAGATAATTGTTCACTGGGTTTATTTATTACAGTCACTCTCTCAGGATCTGCATCACAGTATGGTCACAGCATGTCTCTGGAAATAAAGCAAAATGAATTGTATAAATAAATCGGGTACATTAACTCAACATGAGCTTTGCAGCAGCAATATAGTCAATAGAACATACTAGTAAAAGTGACAGGATATTATATATTCAATGACACATGCCAACGAAGGTAACAAAAAGCATTTATTCCATAAAGCATACAAATACCAAGTAGAGACAGAGGAAGTTTGAGTCACATCCAATTAAAATGGCTCGTTTCTGGCAGGTCAGCTGCACTTGACAGATGTCCTCATATACAGCAGCACCTTGCAATGATCTTTGTACCCAGCCCAACTCATCTCTCATTAGCAAGACATTTCATTACCAGTCTGTGGGACCATCCTCTCAGCATTGCTGATTTCAGTCTGCCCAGTAGAAATGCTGTTGAAGCCAAGAGCTTCCTGTAGGTGACTGTCTAGCCAGAGAGGCATCTTGGCACTCAGTAAAACCCACCTACTCGAGAGGCACCTGAGGCACTTGCAGCCACATTTCCTGAGTGCTACTCACTGCACTCTTTTCTGACTCTTTCTTGTACAACTTGTAAGATAAATATTTTTTTACCTATTTTTCACCTTTTGTCCCTCCTTTCCCTATTCTTTACCTCATGAATACCTCCTAGCAGGATTCTGATATCTCTTTTTCTTTGTAGAGAATATCAGCTGACAGTAGGATCCACTGTGCTGACAGGAGAGCATGGGAATAGGGAGAGGAAGATATTACAATGTCCTGCTTCTCTTGCTGGGAAACAATCCCTCTCCTCTACATAACTCTACCCAGTTATGGAAACAGTTACCACAGTGGAAAAAAAGGGGACCTTCTCAAGCATTTGTCTGTCAGGTAGAGGTACACATTACCTCTGTGTTCAAAAATACAAGCATACTTAGGTAGTTCTTTTCATCTACAGGACTTATTCAGAGAATTCAGTTCTGGGAGAGCTGCCAGTGACCACAGTAGCACCCCCACATTCACCAGCAAATTAAATAAGAAAAGAGCAGATTTGTGCATTGGTTTTGCCAGAATGCTGGAGGGTCCATGTAGTTTAGCTAGTAGACCATAAAAAGTACTTAGCCATTCTTTCATTCTCTTTCTTCATACTCAGCTTGATTCTCTCAGCCACAGGTTTTAATTAGACAAAAAACTTCGCTTTGACTGTTTTCAGGCCATGAAAATTTTGTAGAAGTAGAACAGAAGTGATTATTGACTCAATGAGGGAATGGATGGTTGTAAAGATCTATGTGTCTGTGCATATATGTACTGATGTAGCAGACATAGATGGAAATAGAATCATCAGTAGCATCCTGCTGCAGCTCCAGCCTACCAGGAAAAAACAAAATTTTATGCTATTTTAAAAAATATACCAATTATATAGTAAATATTATAGATATGTGCAGTATATTATGTATGTTATAGTTTGATTTACTGTCACTATTTCCCATTCCTTCTGTTTTCTTGTACCTATCATTTCTTTTAAGAAATGATGAACACTTGATTCACAAACTGATGAGCAAAGACACGATTTCAAGGATTACTTTTCCATTGTTACTTAATGTATACCATAATATTAAGCCCGGGGTAATCTTTATCCCTTCAATCAACGAAGTGATACATTTTTTAGGTAGCTGTCCATGACTGACGTTTGGCATCATGTTACCTCTAACACTGTTCCCTCACACATCCACTTTGGCCAAGGCCAGAGGCACCTGCCTTTCAGCACGCCAGTAAGGGAGAAAGTTGATTCTTATTTCTTTGTCCTCTGAACCAAATGATACCCACATCACCACACACCCCTTCAGCTAATGAAAGCCTTCCCAGAGCCACAACTGTGGGTGAAATTGACCTGTGATTTATGTTCATTAACATCATGAACATTACTGTGAAATTTTTCACCCTGGCACTGTCTTTTTCAAGCAATAAAAAATGAATGACTTCCACCAAAAACTCTTCTGTCACAGCAACAGGAAAGACATTTTCTGAAAATGTGGTTATTCTGCCTCAGCTTGGAGCAGAAGTCAATGGGTGCAGCTCTCTAGATTTATAAACATTTCTTAGAATTAATTTATCTGTGAAGTCTAACGTTTTCAATGTAGTTGTACCTGTCAGATACAAATGATTCAGCTATGCGAGATGAAATCCCAATATGTCGATATGATCTACTGTAGAAACAGGTTATTTTTCTTTCCCCTTTTTCCAATATTAGATAACTAAGTCTCCATCCAGATACAAAGAAACAAAAGAAACCACATAATATAACCAATAAAATTCAAATGCAATATTTAATAGTAGTTTGACCAATGGGGTTAGAAAGTCTTGTGAAAGCAATGCTGGTTTTCAGTATCTCAGCTCTGTGTGCTTTTCCAGACACCCAGATAGATTCTTATTGTCATGGTGATGTTTGTATCTCTCTAGCCTAAACTGAGATATGTTCACCCTGGGGTTCTGTCCCTTTGTGACACTTTTCACTTCTTTTTTTTCTTTTTTTTTGTTTTGTTTTTTGTGTTTTTTGGTTTTTTTTCACAGTACAGCTGTGGTAACTGAAGGACTATAGCACATATGATTTGCTCTTACAGAGCTTTTTTATTAATTCACAGCAGCAAAGTTAAGATCTCATATTCCAATTTGTAGGAGGTAATCTTCAGAAATGAATTTTGCTGAACGTTCATTTTGTATCCCTCTTTTGTCAGATGCAAGAAGGAGATGGAGCACCTTGTATCCTCTCCTGTAAGAACCTAAGATTAAAAGGAAAAGATACTGCTCATATTTCCATTTCATTTTCATTTGGTACAGGCTTTGAGGTCAGTTTGTCTTCTATCATTCCATAAACACATCAACAGTGAACAATACAGCAGTGAAAAAATTTTGAAAAAGCTGCCCCTAGATTTTAGCATCTCCATGGTAAATATGTGACATATGCAGAACAAAGGTGCAGCTGTGATATCACTCACTGAATAGATTGTCCTCTTCTGAGGGCCAAAATAAAAGGAGTGTAACTAAACACACAAGACAAAGGCATAGCAAAAGTTTCCAAGGGAAAGTACTTATCACTTCAAGCAGAGAAGTCAAGACAACTTTATATTAATAGGAGGGGGAAAATTGAAGATGTGGCACTCTTGTGAGCACCAAATAAATTGCAATTAGGAGAAGGCTGAAAATGAAGAAAACCTCAGAGAGTGTGACAACTATGAGATTCTCTTTTGATGGTGGAAGTATGGTCCTTCCAGTGAAGTGGCAGAAGCTCTTCTGATTATGTTCCCTAATTTGAAATTGGATTGGACAAAGTAGCTAATTTCCAGTAACAACAAGCTGTGCTGAAACTTAGGTGAGGGAAGTTATTCTAATGGGCTTTGGGAACAGAAGGAGGGAAGAGTCTACTGTGATGATCAAAGAGTTCTAGTTTGGGCATCACTGTGCAGCAAATTGTTCATTAAAACAGTAACTACTTCTGTCTAATTATTATACTTGAACATGTCTGAGCACCAACAAGAAAAATTCCTGTTAGCAGCATTAGCCTACCTCTGTCCTTCACAGTTTCCACCCCAACCACCTACAATGGAAAGTGAACTTTGGTCTCAGTACCTACATAATCCATCCAAAAGTAGCCCTTCTTGCTCAATCTCAGCCCTCACACAGTCATATCCTATCTGAGGAAAGTCAGGTGCCACTACCAGCCCAACACTTAATGTGCAAATAATGAGGAGAGTGAGGGGAAAACACATGGCTAGTAGAGTAGAAGCAGTAATAATAATAATAATAATAATTATTATTATTATAATAACAATAATAAATCAATTCCCTTACAGATTACTATTTTAAGATCAAAAAGTACATTATAAACATTTAACCATTAAAGCTGCACAGGCTTTGATAACTTGTGTTCTCAGGATTTGCATTCTGGACTGCTTATTACTAACACTATTAATATTACTGTTTTGAATTAGAGCAGCAAATAGAGATCTTAATCAGAGCCTGGAGGCCTCTTTCACTACATCTCACAAACACAGATGCTTAAAACAATGACTAGTTTCAGACCTACAGCTTT
The DNA here is from genome assembly GCA_034509425.1 of Eopsaltria australis. Taxonomy (NCBI): domain Eukaryota; kingdom Metazoa; phylum Chordata; class Aves; order Passeriformes; family Petroicidae; genus Eopsaltria; species Eopsaltria australis. The sequence continues at coordinate 468,698 of JAVTVJ010000667.1, forward strand.
ATGGGGTTTGGGTGGAATTTATCTCACCTTTCACTATCTGAAAGCAGGGATCACAAGGTTGCAAAATGAGCATGAGTGTCCTAGTTAGCAGCAGACAAGCTGTTTTTCTGTCAGCCACAACTTCCTGGGCTTCTGCAAGGAAATAAGAACGTGGGTTAAGGATATCCAGGGACTGAGATACTATGCTGTTACGGGTCTTTAAGAGTTGAAAATCATTGAAATGCAGCAGTCTGATTTGTGTGTGTGTATTTGAAATGGTTTGTGTGTCCATCTGCACACAGAGAGAAATGTATATACAGATAGATGGATATTTTATATGACTCATTCCTATATTGCCATTCCTTAATGGATGCTATTTGCTTCTTTTGAAACCACCCCTGACTAGCATATCAATCCATATTATGTAGACATCATTGAAACAGGCATAACAAGGAGCAATGACTTGAATCCTTAAAAGGAAACATTTAGCTTAGACATTAGTTAAAAAAAAATCTTAATGATAAGGCCAATTAGGCACCAGAATGAGGCACTGGAGGTGTTTTCAGAGGAGGTTAAAAAAAGGACTTGCATCAGGGGTGAGGAAGAAAATTATGCTTGTAATAGAAGTGTTTCAGATAGTTAGTAAGACAGACATGTTTATGTGTGTGCACATGCACATACATATATGTAACATGCATAAACATCATTGTGTGTTTTGTGTATGTCTGTGTGTTAGCACATGTATGCACAGATGTGTATGACTTATAGCCCCTACATGAATTTGCCTACTGAATATTTGTAAAAGGTGGCCTACAAAATCGAGTAAAGGAGAAGGTTTTATTTTTCTGCTGATCTGACTGTTCAGGAATTTTTGAAACTTGATAAGAAGCAAAGTTAATGGAGTTGGAATGAAGTATAGTGAAGCAGCATCTCTATCTCTTGGCTCCCAAGCAATGACTTCTTCAGTGGTTAATGATGTCTTTAAGGGTACTCTTAGTCCATATTTGCCAAGCATCCCTAGGCTGACCCTCAGTACTTGTCCACATCAATGCTGCAAGCCCTGCCTGGCTGTCATCTCTGAGACAGCCCTCTGTTATTTGATTCACCAGCCCAGTTCCTCTTTGTGTTTGCCCTTTTCTGAAATGAGGGTTCCTTCTGTTCTCTTCTTTTTTTCCTCTTTCTGAGATGGAGGAAAATATAGATAGAAAAACATTTTCTCTCCAGTTTAGGAGTACTCATTGTATGAGTAGCTAAGGAAGAGTGATGAAGCACACCACTCTACCTGACTTTACAGTAAAAAGCAACTGTCCTGTAGATTTTATGTATCCGTAAAGATCACCGCCCATTAGGCCCAAGCTTCATTTTGGTCTTTAGGAAACAATTTTGCAATCTTGGCCTGTTTAGTGATACCAAGATGGGTAAAAAATATGTTGTGTGGTGTCAATGAGGTGTTTTTGTGCACCTGCCTCAGCACAGCTTCCATCTGAAAATACCCAAATGGAACCTGTTACAATTCCATCTGCTTCCCACTCAGTTTCAAGGCTCAGGTTGTTGAACAAATCTTCCCTGGCCTAGCCAAGCCTGTATGCACATGCTTCACTTCAGGGCTAGAGTAAATCCTGTTGATTTCCAAGGAATAGTACGCAAATCTGGTCACAAAAAGCAAAAACTTGTGTGCCCCAGGCCACAGAAACTTGTGTCCGAGCCAGAGCTAATTCCAAAGCTCCCAAATCCCAAACATTGCCAGAACTACTGGAAAGCACATGTAATGCTACAGGAAGGGGCCATGCTGTTTGACTGTGACCAATACTGAGTATGTCCAAAAATCCCAGTCTGTGATAGCACAGGGAGAAGGAGGAGGAAGAAAGTCCTGCTCACTCTAAATCAATCCCTTTCCCAGAAAATTATGTGGATTATGTAGATCTTCATGGCATTCCTAGACATCTCTCCCAATCATCCATCTTTTCCATGCCAGGGGAATCCGATGCCCAGCACTACTTCACTCTGATTTTCTTAGAAAAAGAGAGTGAAAAAAAATATTTGGATGGCAGCCTCTGGCACCCAGCTTTTCATATTTCTCTCACTTACTCTTCCCATCTCTCTTCTTTTTATTTCTTTTGGACTGTAAGTTTCATTCCAGCTGGAAAGGACCAAAATGTATCGGTTGGATATGCACAGAAAAGCCACCATTGTGGAAGAAAAAGACAAGCAGAAATAAAGACACATCTTTGGGCTCTGCCAAGCTAAACACTGGGGGTGTTTGTGTGTGTGTGTGTTTGTATGTGCAGAGAAAATAAGCATAAACATGTGCATGTGTCCACAGGTGCCACTTAATTCTCCAAAGCAGAAAAAAAACAGGCTCCAAATTTCACTTCCCTGCTGTGGGGAATAGCCAGGCTGAGAATACCCAGCCCCAGCATGCTGGTGTCCTCCATCAACACATTTGATGAGCAGTAAGTGAGTGTCTCCTCCACACCATTTTCCAGCAGTTTACCTGTACCCTGAACTTCTCTGCACTGCGGCAGCCTGAGAACCTGGGAGATCCTTGTGTCCCTAACTGTTACACTTGCTTAATTAACTGGACAATGTGATGGAAAATATCCTTTTAGAGACTATAAAAGTGCCTATGAAAGTGGCATTCTTCCTTGCGGAGTTTATTTGGGCCCAGCTATTCTGAAATCAGCAGTGGTGTTCCAGAGTTACACCTTAGAAGTACATGGTCCTGTCATGGGAAATGAAATTCAAGTAGTGTATGGGTAGTGCAGGAAGCCTTAGAAAGGATGGATTTGGTCAGATTGACAGGTTTGTCTGTGACTGCTTACCTGTAATACCTGAGCAACAAATTCATTTCAGAGGGAATCTGTGGGATTCATTTCATCACCACATTTTTTATAATTCCCTGAGAGGAGCTAGGCAGTTCTATGGATTTATGAGTAAAGGTGATGGAGACAAGTGACTTTGGGGCAGTGTAGAAGCTGGGAACAGAGGTCTGATACAGCTTTGCATGGTGAGACCAGTGTATGGTTTCCTCCGACAAACAACCCTTCTGCCCAGCTTGCAAGACATAACCTCTGCTGCAGCCACTCTCTGTCCCACAGGAGAACAGCTTTGGCGAGATACTTTGGTTTTTCCTTCTCTGAAAATCATATAGTGAAAAACCCACAAGAAACCATGATGACAGCTGCAAAATTGCCCAGTGCTTCAGTATGCAGGCAGTGCTTCACCTCATAATCTTTCTTTTCAGCAGAAAGTGAGACTTCTCAGTCACCTAAATCCAAAATGGCCCAAAAGATTTTTTTTCTTCCCCTCCCCACTGTTCTGGGTTTCTGTGGACCCAAAAGAGAAGCACTTCTCTTTGACAGAGCTTTGCACAAATTAATTGCACCCCACTGCCCAACACTGCAGTCCTTCAGGTGCAGGCCTGCTTTCCATAAAGAAGATTAATAGGCAAACCATGCCTCAGTTGGGCTCTTTACTTTGGTTTCTTTCCTTCTGTTATTAATGTTATTTTCTGTAATAGATGTTTTGAATTATTTCGGAACTTGGTAATTTAGATTCATTTATAGTGTAATTTAAAAAAACTAAATAAATGTGTCAAGCACTGCTTAAGAAAGACCTTGTCTTCCAATCTCTGGTAGGGATAAGGTCTGTGAAACTCAGCTGAGCTGATGTCTTAGTTAATGGCAGAGCTGGGGTTTCTAGATACAGATTTTTTCAAATAATGATTATGATATCCTATATTTGCCTAGTCCTTTCTACTCCAGCATTCCCCACAGCACATCCCAAATGTCTTGTCAACCCCCAAAGCACAGATTCTTTATTCCTATTCAGCTAAATCTTTCTTCTCTGCCATAGGCTTTTGCTTGAGTTAAGACTTCAAGCCATACTCCTATGTACACTCTTGTTTTGCTTTATGCGGTACTCAGAGGCAATTTCCTGTGGGATGTAATACATCAGCTGTTCCAGCAAGGGAAAGTCACATATCTGCCCAGGGGTCTGCTCTCCAGCTGCTATAAGTCAAGGGAGATGCTCCACTGGGCACAAGAGGAATCCCTTAAACATGATGCTAGAAATAAGGCAGGGAAACCTTTACAGCCTGCATAGTAAGGGCTTTTCGTGTTACTTTTTTTTCTCCTGGCCAACAAGCCACCTGCCTAGTAGACCTGCCAAAAGGCCTGAGGGGGATTTATGTAACTCAATTTGGACAATATCTTCCACCTTGGCTTGAGTTGGTAGGAAAACTTTCACAGTTTTGATTAATTTTTTCCTCTCTCAAAAGCTTGTCATCCAGTTAGACATTGCAAAAATATTCTTGCAGAAGTTCTCAAAATGGTAAGCTTGTCTTGTTTTTTGATCAGCCTGCTCACAGTCTGAGAAACAGTGTCAGTATTTCCCTCTCCTTCAGCCAGTTTGAGACCCTTTGTTTAAGGGCAAGTGTCCTCCAAGGAGAGAATGCAAAGCCCAGGAAGACTGATGAGCAGCACTCGGCTGTTTGCAGAGCAGTGTCAGGCATCAATAGGCTCTGCAAGGGAGAACAGGCAAGAGCAGTGCCAAAAGACACCTGTTCCCTATCTGTCTCCAAGTCTCACACCTCTCCCTCCTGCTTTCGCTCATCTCTCACTAAAACCTCTTTTTGTAAGGCAAATTAATTGCTACTGCAGAAACCACTGATAGAGACAGTTAGTTGACCCCCAGTGTGCAAATCAGCTTCACCCGGGTGGAGAGGGAATAAAAAAATAAAAGCCTCAAAAAGGGTGATCTTACTCAGTGCATTTTAGCAAGTCCCCAGGACAGCTGCTTTTTCGCACATTCCTGTCACACCCAGGGCCTGCCCCAAATTGGAAAGAAGAGCAGGATGTACTTTATCCACATCTGCACAGTGAACTGGCAGGGATGTGACACCGTGGTTGGAAGAACAAAATTAAATTCAGTTTCTTGTCTTCCTCTGGCTATCCTTACTCTTACAGAAAAGGAAATCCTGTGACGGGTCCAATAGAAAAGCATCCCTACATCTTTTTTCAGGTGTTAGGATGGGCATCCTCTTCTGAAAATAGCCCCCCAAAAGGCCCTGTCCATCGACCAAATAAGAAATGTCACTTTGTCCGTCCTGGCCCTGGTTTCTTAAGGGCCAACAGAGCTACAAACACTTCCTACTGTCACGTCACCTCAAATTGTCACCCTTCTCATCTCAGAAATGCAAATCACTGCAAGTCCAAGTGCTGACCTGTCATTCCTCTGATATACTGGAGTGTAAATGTTATGGACATCTGCATTCTTGTCTGCTGTTACCTCTGCCACAGTTCCCTGCAGAGGAAAAAACCCCATGGATACCTTGTTTATAACCCTCCTTATAGCCCTCCTTTCATCCTGCAGCTTGGGTGAATCTGGAGCCTCTCAGAAGCTCTGTGGTTACTAACTGAACAAACAAACTTCAGAGGGAATAGAAAGGGTCCTGCAGGATTTCAGGACCTTAACTGAACCAAAGCTCACCCCTCCCACTGTACCTTGCACTGTACCTTTGCACAGGCAACCAAGCAGTTTAGTCTCAGATACAAAATTTAGAGCATTTTTGGGGGTATAAGAACCCAGTAGAGGAACTTAAATATACAGAAAGGTCAACCCTTGTGCGAGTAAAACTAGCTTACAGCTAATGAAATAATACTTCTGAATGACTGTGCTTCCCTTAGGTTTCCTTCGTGCTGCTGGGAATATGTAATGTATTAGTTATGTTCTCATTAGTGTAGCTCTGAGATGTGCTTGTGTTCTCTGTTTAGCTCTGCCCGTTTTATCAGGTTCTCTGTATCTCCACACTCACGCTGAGCAGGCTCAAACCCCTCATTGCTGGGCAGGAATGAGGGAGAGGAATTACAACTGCCTTTTGTAGGAGCATGGCTGTCCTCATCAGGAATCCCCATGATGGGGTAGTGAATTGTTGCATTCCCTGCTTCAGTCCCACCCTGGTACCGGCAGCGGAGTCCTAGCCCTATCCTAGGACTGGGTATATGCTCCACTTGAATGCTTTGCCCTCATTTGCCCTTTCCCATGTGCTGATGGGGCACTATCTCCGTGGCTTCAGAAGCTGGAGTTAAGGGACCAGGGTTACAAGCAGATGTGTGCTGAAAACTAAGGAATGTTTTATTTCTGTATTCAACTTTTTTTTTTTTTTTTTTAATGAAGGTTGGGTTGGAAATACAATAATGTTTGTTTCTAATTCAGGGCCCAACAGAAGTGCCAGAGTCTAGTTTCTCCAAGACATAGCCTGACACTTCTGATCTGTTTGCATCTCATCAGCAGAGCAGTGTTAAATTCGGCCAAGGCAGAACAAGGAGTGCTCCAGGGGGAGAAATATTGCGGCTGTAGAAATCAGAGTTGGTCAATGACTGTAAAGAACTTCCCTAGCACCCTTCTTCAGAACATTTCTGGGTTGTAAAACAGAAGTCCTGGATAGTGCTTTAAAGACTCCTTTTGTCATATCCTTTATGAGATATACTCCAGCTTGGGCTATTGTGTTTTGCCAATAGTATGTGCCATGGTATTGAACACTTTTCTTTATTTCCTGCAAAAACATAGAGAACTATAATATCTCTTTGTCTATCCCCTGATGCCCTGCCATAGAAGCACCTAATTTTGCAATTGCAAAAGCACTTAATTGTAACTCCTCTGAGTAAGGAGCTACAGTCTGAAGGAAAGAAAAGTAAGGGACTGCCTCAACCCATGTAGTTTGTGAACACAGACACAAGGAGCTCTTGCAACTCAGAAACCCTGCAAGCTTGTTCCATGTTATGAATAAATGCACCTGGGAGTTTATTCCTGCTCCAAAAGTAGTTGATAACACCTCCATGCAGGTGTCCTGCATGCCACCTAGGACACAGCATAATGCTGAAAACATGGGGAAAGAGAGAAGCCAGCACTGGAGATCTGCAGGGCAGAGTGGCCCGTTTCCTTCCCTTTTCCAAGCTCTTGACATTCTCATCTATGCCATCCTCAGTTTGCCTGTTGTTATCCTCAGACCAGCCTCTGTGAGTGTTCCAGTTTTTTCTGCATAGTTGAAAGAAAACAAACAGTGGGAAATAATGCCCAAGAGTTAAGTTCCTCTTCTTAATGCAGGAGTGGCAGGATTGTCCCAGCCATCTGAGTACTGTGCAAAAAAAACTGCTATGAAGCCTAAACTTCTTTCTTTCCAACATCAAGGTGGCAAATGCAAGGTCTAAGCATTTATTTATCAAAATCACTGTAGATATTTTCTTCACTGGGAGGCTCAGTACTTTAGGCTGAAATCATCCATCACAACTAGGGAAAAGGAAAAAAAAGGGTTTTCACCTTCATGGATTTCCCCCCTCCCTTCATCTCACCTTATTCGTGCTTAAATGGGTAGAAATTCATCTTTTTCTCCAAAGATCCAGCTGGCTGCAACACGCTCTGTGCTTAAACAAGCTGCCTTCATTGGAAGCATTTTTCAGGCTCTCTGTCTCTCTCAGTCTCCCCCTCCCCAACCCCCTGGGCCCTGATTGACGTTTCATCTCATTTTTATATTTGACACCTCAGAAAAAAAAAAAAAAAACACAACCGAAAAAAAAAACAAGCTTAAAAGAATAGCCCCTATTTGTAAAAGCAAAGCAACTTTTCTCACAGGCAAAACAGGCTTCTCACCAGGAAGTGTTCACACTCTCCAGTAAATGCTCTTTGCTGCCAGCCTAGGATTGTGTATGAGAGTGTGTGTGTGTAGTTACCCTTGCATACAGCATGTGCATGTTTGCATTTTGTGTAATGTTTAATTCTGCCTTTCCTGAAAGCTGATACAGAAAAGCAAACATGCAGCAAGTCTCATGACTGGCTCCTCTGTGGCTCTGAGAGTAGAACATCTCTCTTATGGCAACAGCTTTGATAAAGCTGCCAGCAGCTTCTCCTGTAGTGTCCATTAATATATCTGTGTCCTTAAAGCAAGAAGTTTCAGGACAGTTCACTCCAAATATACCAGATGGTGTGTCAAACCCACTCTGAACTGGAAAACACGAGTTTTCCTTAGTTCACTTCAGCCAGAAGTGAGCAGAAATCTCTGAGGGATGTGGGTTTTTGCTGACAAGCCTGATGGTGTGATGGGACCACTGAGGCTTCAGCTGTCTCTGTGGGGAGGGCGAGACAGAGCAATACCACTGTTTTTACTTCAGCAGCCATGAAACAGAGCCTGTAGACTTGATTGGTTATGAAAGGTGATTGCATCCACATTTATTGCACTAGGAGGGAAATTATTGCTCAGCAAGGGAAAAAGTGAAAAAAAAGGATTGACATCCTTCTCCCAGGGAACATGGGATGTGCATTCAGAAATGAGGTCTTGGCAAAGCAGCTTTATTCCCACCTTTTCCCCTGTCTGCTTCTGTTTTGGAGAGTTAGTAAGCTTGGGCTGAGATTGCCTTCCTCTTGTTTCTATAGGTCCTGGAGAAAGGAGTCCTGAAAGCCTTATAACTCTCGCAACAAATAAATTCTTCTTTATGGATCTGGGACCAGCTGTTTTTAAAACTCTGAATGAAGCAGACAGATTTTGATCCCACAGATCCATATACACAGTTGTTCTGTCTCTTCTGCCACTCCCAGGCCACTACTCATAAAAGAGGTGCTGGGGTTGGAACAGTGACATTGAGACATGCTGGCCTTCCTCATGGTGACAGAAGTTCCCTGTATTATCCCTTCCTTCCTTTGCAGTGTAGCACTGGGTCTGATGAGCTGTTAGCATGTCAGCAGAGACAGACAAATCAGACTGTCTGAATCAAGTGGCAATACTCTCCAAGACATGAGGAAGCAACAACAAATGCATCTTCTCTGTCTTTGATCTCAGATGATTACAAACAATGAGGCTTCCAACTTTGTAGAAAGCAGCTCTCATTGCTCCAGTGAAACAGCTCAGTGCCTGATTTCTTGGCACAGCCCACAGCCTATAACCATAAGCGTGTGGCTGTTACAGATAACATGGCACTTCTGGGAAAGCTGCAATAGTTTACGCGTTTTCCAGAGCCAAATTCCAATTTGAAAGGTCCATTATGCCTATCTACACACTCATTCAGCCTCACACAACCACAGCAACTGGATATGAAATCCCGCCTTGCATCCTTCCCTGAACACTTGGTTGTGGTGGGGCAGAGTATTGCCACGACCCCCACAGAAGGAGCTGAGTTTTGAGGCCAGAGTGGTTAATCCTGAGAGAGCGGGGCATCCACTGTATAGACAGCAGAGCAGCCTACAGCGTTTGGGGATATAGACACCTTCTCTGCTTCTTCCCTTCCCTCCAATGCAATTCTGCACAAATCCATGAGATCCCAGGTGCCCAGACAGGGAGCATCACATGAGACAGAGCTGCCTTTCCTAACAAGGAGAAGAGGTGGAACCTCAGACATTCATACACTAATTGTTATCAAATGTATATCTTTTAATGGGGCATTTCAGGGGATTTTACACTTTTCTTTGAGGCATTGATCTCTGCTGGATATGTAATAATACTGGATCAGAAAGCCTGAAAGTCTTTGTGGTTTACATCTCTCTCCTTATTTCAGCTAAAATGATATGAATCCCCTGATCATTAGAGAGTGTTCTCTAGAGTAAGTTTTTCTCTTTTTTAAAATTTTTTTAAAATTTATTTATTTTCATTTCAGGTCAACCCAAAATGTACTTCTTGCATAAAATATATATTAGTGGTTAATGTGTTGGTTATTTAACCAATTTGTGCTCTTATGGAATTCAGGTCAAATTTTACTTAATATTACTTTGAAACAAGAAGTCATCAACTGTTGTGCTTTGATACAGGATCAAATATTTTCACAGGACGGGCTATATTTTCAGTTGAGATTTTTAAGCATTCCTTGATCCAAAATCACATATGACTTAAATTTTAACACAACATTCTCCTCTCCATTGAATGTAGTAATGGACCAAAAAAAAACCCCACAAATTCTCAGCCAGCCATGTGCCATATGTCCTCGGGTTTGTTTATCTTACCAATTTGCATATCTTGCATATCTTACTCTTACTGTGGGATGATTACTGAGAGGCAATCGGGTCCAGCTTCGGGATGTTCTCAGACTCAGATTTTCTCCCACATTTGAACAATGTGGTAAACCATGTCCACTGAGGTGTGCTGGCTATATCGCATGAAGGTCTGAGGATATATATGCAGCAATCATGGTGAACGCTTCACAATAACTCAGTTTAATAACCCAATATTAGGGTGTAATTTTCGGTTGGTGTAATTCTCCGCATAGCCTTTAAGTGTGAAAAATTTCCACCTATTCAAATCAGCTGAAGATCTTGAGCCTGAATCTGGTTTAACTGCTTGGTCATTAAATTAGGAGCTTTCCAACCGCGATGCGATTGTATATGCAGTACTAATGCCTATTCACTCATATAGGCCACCCGAGATCGCTGACTTCAAAAGGCTCCTCATGCAAACAGCACTGTGAAATGCCCAAATTGCTCTCTGTAAATTCTGCAAACTGAGAGCAAGTGTCTTTGTTAAGTCCACGAGGAAGTGCACGAAAATCCTATTTGCTGACGTGCAAAGGCTTTGTAAGGCAGAGCCCCCAGCCTGAAATCGCTTGATTTGTGGATCCTTGCGATTAAGTTGAACTGAATGACATGCAAAGCTGGCAATTGAGATAAAGAATCACTCTAGGCTAAGGAAGGGAGGCAGCTAAAATCTGAAAACAAAGGATGTTAATCTCACGCTCATCATCTTTAAACAGGGCACGTTAAAGGAGCAGGTAGGGCTCAGCCGATGCCTTCAGATTACTGGACGGGATGTTGTCTTTTGTCTTCCCAAACCTCATTTTGATCTAGCTGCTGACAATTCTCCCCCCTTTCCTTTCCTCCCCCACTTCCATCCCCTCAGGCGGAACATCTCATCCCAGTGGAGCTCTGCCTCAGCTCCGCTCCTCGGCTCACAGGCAGGAGAGAAATCCTATCCGCATCACGGAAAGTTTTCTCACAGTTCCCAGCCTCCCCTAGGAGTGCTGTTTCATTGTCCCTCTGCCCCTTTGCCTGCCTGGACTCAGGGGGTCCTGCCCAGACAGCATTTTGCAGACAAACATGACACCTTGCTGTAGGACATGTGGCTAATCTGTCTGTCAAAACCCGGAGACAGTCGCATAAAAACAAAGACATTTGTCCAAAGTAGATGTGCACAGCCTGGAGCTGAATCCCACTCCCAGAGTAAGGTGAGACACTTATTTCTGACAGCCAAAGACCTGAAACTGTGCTGCTGGCTTGTGCTTCAGCATCCCTACCCCAGGACCCGGGATCTCAGGGTCTAGCACTTAGCTTGGCTTGTCAAAGGTGGTCTCAGACGTCTGTGGACAGCAAGTATTGTCCTTGTGCAAATTAGCGCCATGGTAGGGTCTGGCAGCATCCAGCCACGGCAGGATAATCGGCAAAGGGAGATGCATTTAAACAGTATTGGAAACATTAAAAACATTCCAGCACTGCAGGTTAAAAACTGCTCCAAGATTGCAAGTTCGGCATTTTAGGGATCAGTGGGAGATTTCTCTGGAGATTAAGAGCAATTGAAAAGATCGACTTCCTCTCTATAGAGAAGTTCTAATAAGGCTGAAAATAAAATGCTGTCTCCCTCAGCCTTCCTGGCAGAGGAGATCCAACGCGCCCCCCTGTTGTTTCAATAATTCAAACTTCAGCTTTAGCCAGCCAAATAGGCCTGAAATTCACCTGTGAAAGTTCATGAGGCTAAGTGGGATTCGGAACAAACTCCTCTTGTTTCCAAACTCATGCATAATGCAGCGAGGAACTTTGCTCAAAGCTAAGCTTTGGCTCGCTGTTATATTTAAGATGCTCCACAAAAAAGAGCAGGAGGCAAACGGATAACACCCCATCAGAGGCAGTGGAGTTGGAGGGGAAGGAAAGAGCACAGACACCAATTGATGATGAGCTGACATTCATCTGTAGCTGGGCAGCACCTGAATTTGCCTCTTCTCCCTTCTCAACCTGAGATTGTAGCGTTGCCTCCAGATACAGAGGAGAGATCTGAGTCCTGCAGTAGAGAACAAAACAGACAAGGCAAGCACCAAAGGACAGAAGAAGCAACACCACGAGGAGGATCATTCTATTAGCCAGATGTAAGAGGAGACTGAAGCTGAACACAAGCATTGCAAGCCTGTCACTTTTGTTCACACAGACACAAAGGTGTGTCCAAGTCAAGCTGTCCACCTGTCAGTGCTGTCGGTCTGCTGGAGCATCCCAGGCTGGCTCTGGGGGTGCCCAGTTACCCCTAGCAGAAGGCATTTGCCAGTGTGCTCACAGAGCACCACAGACAGATGGTGCTGGGCTGTCAGTGCCACTGGATCCCTGGCAAGGTGGAAATTTCAGCTTCAGCAGGGTTTGTTTCACCAAGAGCTGTTCAGACAGTACAACGTGTACCACGCTGGTTTTCTGCCACAAATCCCATGCAGCAGACTGGAAGCAGGTCCCATCCTAATTCAGTTCCCTGCTGGCTCACCCTGTTTGTATCAAAACCCTATCCACAGATTGTAATTAGACTTCTGGAAACCTATAGCTGTTGTCCATAGGCAGAATAGACATGTACGTTTTTGGTAGCTGGGATTAAGTAAGCTAAATCCATGACAGAGTATTAGGAATCAGCTTTTTACATCTACTTAAATTATCATTGTTTCAATGAGGAAATACATACAGTGGTTAAATCTAATAATGAATTCCAGTGCTGATCTGAAATCTTTTCTTATTCCTTCCTTCCTTTTCTTGTTCCCTTCTCTCTTTAATTGCCTCACTAATGTGGTAAGATGTTTGTTGTTGTTGTTTTTTTCATTTCAAGTATTTGATTTTTTTTGCAGTTTTCTGTGACTGGAGTAACTGAAGTGCAATGTGATTCATTTGAAAGAGTAAATATTTAACTACTAAATGGCACCTTGTTTTTTCTAGATCCCCAGGCTCTTTCTAACTCTATTCATACTGTGTATAGGAGCTGGAGTGTATCCATAGGAGGGCAATGAAGTTGGTGAGGGGTCTGGAGCACAGATGTGATAAGGAGCAGCTGAGGGAACTGGGAGTGTTTAGTCTAGAGGAAAGGAGTCTCAAGGGAGACCTTGACAACTCCCGGAAAGGAGAGAGTAGCCAGGTGGGCATCAATCTCTTCTTCCAGTCAGCAAGTGACAGGCTGAGAGGAAATGGGCTCAAGTTGCTCCAAGGGAGGTTTAGATTGGATATCAGGGGGAAAAAGGGTGCCCAGGCATTGGAGCAGGCTGTCAAAGTATTGAGGAATCACCATCCCTGGAAATGTTTTTAAAAAAATGTGGATATGGTGCTTAGAAATATGATTTAGTGGTGACTTTGCAGTGCTGGATTAATGGTTGGACTCCATGATCTTAGAGGGCTTTTCCAACCTTAACAATTCTGTGATATTCATCTCAGAAATATGAAAAGACATTAAGAGAAGACACATAAAATTGTCTCTGAAAATGTTAGACAATATCAATATTAGGCCAACCCAGGCAAATTTAATTCTTCTCAATTGTATTTCTATTTATTTCACTACTTTCTTCTTGATTCGATACTTACATTTTGGTTTTTGGGAGCTACTAAAACTGAGGGTAAAAAACCAAAGCTGGAGTGAATCAGTTTGCTGTGTTCACTCAAAAGCAGAGGCATCCTCAGTCGTGATGGACACCCTTTCCCAAACAAAACAGAAATTACTCTTTAAAATTACACTTGTGTTGGTACCTTATAGGCTGCAGCACATCAGTGTAGTAACCTCTGCTGTTCTAGGGACCATGATCGGCTGGGTGGGCTTTGGGTTACATTTGCCTCCTTTTCACCAGGCTGTCTGCTGCTGCTCTGGCTGGGTGCTTTGAATGTTGACCATACTTACAGCTTTGCTACGTGTGTCAGGGAATGAGAATGAAAAATTATACTTCAAAATATACTGGTGCTACAAGCTGAGGACATTCTGCAGAACTAATTTTTGGTGTAAACTTGTGAGAAGTAGGTATGTTGCATTTATGTTTCTTGATGAAACTCTTTTTCCTGCAACATTTGCTGCATTACAGTTAATGGGATTTATGAGAACAGCTTGTGATTCTCCAAAACTACCTGGTGCGGTCATTTCAGCCAGCACAATGTGAATTATGCAATAACCCATCACTTTAATTAAAACAAATTGCATTTACTGTATCAGTCTGTACTATAAATCATTCCCTAGGGTCCCTCTTCAAGGTTTGTGCTTGGCCTATTCTTGAGAAATGTTGACAGCAGCCTCCATTACCAAAAATATTTTTGAGCATTTTGTTCTAATATCCTTCTCCAAGATCCAGCTTTTGAGCTCACTGCCCTGATATACAAAACAAATTTTATCCAAAAAGCAAGGCAGAAATTGTGTGAAAGAGCAGAATGTCTCATTTTCCCTTTCTCTTCTGGTCTGCAGCATGCACTGTGGCATGTAGAATATGAAGTTTATTAATTGAAATTGTGGCAGTAGAATATGAAGTTTATTAATTGAAATAATGATAATAATAAAAGCCAGAAAAAGGAAAGCTACAGATTAATTGTTTTCATCCAAAGTTAGGAGTCACATGGGATTCCTCAGACTCCCTACTATAATTAGACTGAACAACAAGACAACCAGATTATTAGTCCTTTGTGTATCTCCAGTTTAATAAAGAGAATGACCACTGGGTATTTATATTCATTTGAGCTCAATGCAGCTTAAAATGCAGTGCTAAATACAGCATATCATACTGCAGGATGAAGTAACTCATCTTTTAAGGAGAAAACATCATCTTCTTTGTGACATCTCTTGAGGGGTCAAGGGTTTTTGCTTCATTCAGTTTGGATCAGGCATGCTGAGACCATTCAGCCCTACCTAATGTTTAAGTGTTTCCTTGAGAGTTTGTTTAGTTTTCCTTGCTTTGCAAATTAAAATAAAGTAGTTAATTTCTTTTCTCAAAAGGAGTATAGTTAAGAATTAGAATTAGAATTCTAGACTCAGTGGTGATTTCGGCATTTAGCCGTATGAGACAGAAGCTATTGCAAGTGTAAAGGAGATGCTGTTTAAGACAGTCCTGCACAGGTTAAAATGCACAGGGGGTCTTAACAGAAGGCTAATGCAAATTTTAAAATTTCAAGCAAGATTTTGCAGCCTTTTTTTGCAGGAGTTGCTTAACTCTCATTAATTTGGTGGATCTTGTAGGTGGAGCTGCATTGGTAAAATTTATGAGGAAAGTGAACCATTTATATCTAACACCAGTTACTTTGAAATTGCTGAAACTTCATGATGAACAGCTGGGTCATTGAGCATAAAGGACCCTAGAGCCTGATTGGAAAGCCATTAAAGCCAATGGAAAGGGACCCACTGACTGGAGCCAACACTGGAGCAGATCTACAGAGCATAATCTAAACCGAATCTGTCTTCATATTTATCTTCCTCTTCATATAAATCTATTAAAAGCCCAGGTAGGTTTACAGCAGCCTTAATATCTACCTGTTTGTTGTGAAGACTATTTCACTTTACATCAAAGCAGGTGCCCAAGGTTTCCTCCAGCAGCCTCATGCTGTTGTTGTTCAGGTCTTCAAATGGAAACCTCTGTCACACAAACAAGCAAATATATCGCAAGAACAGATTTAAGTGTTGAGAAGGAAAGAAGACAATTCTCATTTCCTTTCCCTGAAAAGAAAAGTAGACACAATTGGAAGCAGCATATGCCCAGACTGTGACTCCTGCTCTTCAGCCAAAATAAAGTCTGAAAATAATTGGCATCAATAAGTATTATCAAGGACCATCTGGAACACATATGTAGTGAAAAGTGAGCAAATACCTTCAGAGCAGTGGATAAATACCTTAGTTGCATTTCTTATATATTTGTTGTATGGAAAAGACCATTTGGCCTATGAATTCCAAAGGCATTTATTGATGCTGTAGTAAGGGCCCATTGCACAAAGCTCTGGAAGCTCAAAATGCTGAAGTCAGCAGTAAAGGTCCTTCAACCTCCAATAAACATAAGTACATTTTCCATCTCTTACTATTAGGCTTGCACTGTTTCTGAGTGCTTTACAATTTCTCATTGTCTTTAATTTTTTTTCTTTGCCTAAATTTAATGATAATAAAGTGGCGTCTCCTGGGCCCTGTGGTCACCACATATTTTTGTGTTACAGGATGTTCAAAGTGCATACCTACCTTTTCTTTTTAATGATCAAAAGTAGTTTTGGTTTGGTTGGTTTGGGTTTTTTTTTTCCTAAAGTTTTGATAGCTCCAAAAGAGCTGTGGAGATTATCTTCCAACTTTCTGAATAAATTCACTGCTGGTCTGTTAATAAGAAAGCATAAGAAAATTTCAACCCCCAAAGGTAATTTTGGGGGAAAGTTATAAACCACTGAAAACAGCAGCTTATAATGAAAGTGTCATCTCAACCATAAAAGGTACCTCAATGCTCCGAACAGGCACCGTAAAACATGATTGAAAAGGAGTTTAGAGATATTGCTAATGGCCCCGACATAAGGAGTGTGGCTATAAAAGATGAAAAGATGCATGGCTAAAACTGCCCACCACAAGTCTTTGAAGAGCATCTGACTACCCAGGCATGCCAGAGACAGAGATTGCTGATGGACCTGGTCATGCAAATCTGCTCAGACAGAGACACCTTCAAGCACCTCATGCTTTTGCTTCCTTTGAAAGTGATGCAATTGCTCAGCAGAGACACATCTCTTGTCCCCAGGTTCAACCTGGAGGCACTGGGTGGCATTTGGAGGGTGGGGATGGCCAACATTGAGGCTAGACTGTGGCACTCAGCCTCTAGGTCTGGAGAAATAACACGGCCTGTGGTTGTAGAATTCGAGTGTCAATCAAGCGACTTTCCGGGCTCCAACATCTTTGCACAGTTTTCATGAAATTGTGTCATTTTGGTTGGGGTGGAAGTCTGGAGAGCATGCAGGAGTCTAGCCTCCTGCTCACAGCAGGAAAACTTCAAAGCTAGTTTTGAAGTAGTTCTGCTGCTCCTACTTAAGCCAGGTGATTTAAAGTGTAATTAATATGTGCAAAATATTTCTGCAGGCTGAAAGTCATTTCATGGACTTTCAGAGTTTGCGTTAGGCCACGCTTATTTTGCAACACGGTCCTTAGGATATCTTTAGTGAAAAGGGTGCTGGTCTGTGCTGAGATTCAGTCAGGAGGACTGTTTGGTTAAATTTATCCTACCCTTCAGGGAGCAAATTCTGAGTAGGAGCTATATTTTGAATATCTGTAGGTCAAGGTTATGCATGACCATGACTATGCATTTTATTTAGGCCATTTCAAATAATGGATTGTAAGGCAAAACTGTGTTGAGGGCTATGTGATAGAATTATTTTCTTTTTTAATCACTGGTCAGCAGATGAAATAATAACAATAAGGAAAGCTGTGCCTTGGGGGAAACTTACTTCAGTGCTAGCTTTCTGTCTGAGACCCGTCTGTTTCTCATTCTTATTAACTCCATGTTAGAGATATGAAAAACAATGCATGCATCTAAAAATCTGTGTCATGGGTTGACCCTGGCTGGACACCAGGTGCTAACCAAGCCACTCTATCATTCCAGTCCTCAGCTGGGCAGGGAAGAGAAAAAAAAACCACAGCAAGTTCCTGCATCGAATAAGGATAGGAGGAAATCACTCACCAATTACCAACACAGGCAAAACAGACTAAACTCAGGGAAATTTATTTAATTTATTATGAATCAAATCAGAAGAGGGTAATGCAAAACGAAATTTAAATCTTGAAACAACTTCATCCCACCCCTCCTTTGTTCCTGGGCTTAACTTCATCCCCTGTTTCTGACTGTGGTCAGTTCAGTGCATGTTGTCTCTGCTGCTCCCTCCTCTGCAGCGGTTGGAGTCTTCCCACTCTTCTCTGGTCCAGTGTGGGGTCACTCCCACAGGAGGCAGTCCCCAGGGTGGATCCCCACTACAAGGTCAGTCCAGGAACAGACTGTCCCAGCATGGATCTCTCCCATGGGGTCATTCCTTCAGGAACTGGCTGCTCCACCATGGGTCGCCCAAAGGGTTCTGCCAGAATCCTGCTCCAGCCCAGACTTCCCATGGGGTCACAGCCTCCTTTGGGCATCCCCCTGCTCCAGCCTGGGCTCCTCCAGGGGTTCAGGTGGATCTCTGCTCCCCCGTGCCCTCCCTGGGCTGCAGGGGCACAGCTGCCTCACCATGGGCTGCTCCAGGGGCTGCAGGGGAATCTGAGCTCCAGAGCCTGGAGCAGCTCCTGCCCCTCCTGCTGCACTGCCCTGCCTGTCTGCAGGGCTATTCCTCCCACATGTTCTCACTCCTCTCCTCCAGCTGCTGTTCTGCAGCAGTTTTCCCCCTTTCCTCTTAAATGTCTTATGCCAGAGGTGCTACCACAGCCCAGTGTAGACCAGTGGCAGATCCATCTTGGAGCCAGCTGGCATTGCCTCTATGAGATTTAGGGGAGCTTCTGGCACCTTATCACAGAAAGTAGCCCTGCAGCCCTGCAGCCCCCCATTACCAAAACCTTGATACTTAAACCAAATACAACCTGACTTTGCAAAACCCTCCCTGTATACAAGCTATCCAAACTTGAAAATGTGGAGAATTTTCTAAAGTCTTCAAATGTTGACAAGTATATTTCTGAATATGTTCCCAAATATTATCAGAGGATCAAAGCTCGAGACATTTTCTTGGTCTTTATTAGCAATTTCAAGGACTCAGAAAATATCAGTCAAACCTAAAGACGTCGTGAGGTTTTACTCGTTTAATAATAGAGTTTAGGTTCCTTTATTTATCTCCTGCTGAGCCTTTAGCTTGAACTTGGGTCACTTTCAAACTTTGGTACACTCCTGAGGTCTAGAAAACCAGGGATTTATTGAACAAGAAAGAAAAAAATCTCAAGTGTGCACATGACAGCAGAGGGCAAGGCCTCAAACAGCTTGAGATTGCTGTAAAAATCCTGATGGGTTTCTAAGCCCTATCATTGTCACAAGCCTCTAGCAGGTACTACTCCTTGTAGCCAGTTAGGTTCCTCGTGGGAGGCTGCAGAGCACGCAGCCTTTCCCCAGGGCCAAGAGGTGAGTGTCTCAGGCAAGATGTTAGCTTGACTTTTTTTTTAGGACAATTTCGTATGGATTCTTCAAAGACAAAAAGAAATAGAAGAATAGCTAAATGTAAAACTAATTCTCTTTATTTTTCAAAGTATTTTTGAGCTTACCCTTGCTCCTCAAATTTGTAGTTAGCATCTCTTTCTCTTCCTCCCTTTTCTGGGCTAGGATGGTGACTAATGTTGAAGATGATCTATCCTATTTCCCTCCAGCCTAGTAAGGGAGATGGAGGAGCAGGGCCAGGAGAAGACTCTTGTTCAATAACGAGAGCACCTGTGAACAGCTGTGGAAGTGGTTTCATTCCTTAGGTCATGGTGTGCTTCTCAGGTTGTGCTGGCTGATTCTGTGAGACTGTGCAGGACTCAAGGATACTCTAAGGCTGAGTATTCCAGGTGTGACCTTGACCATCAGGCATCATCTTTAACTCTCCCACCTATTTCTCACTTCCTGCAGCAGCAGGAGGTGCTTGGGGGCCAAATCAGCTCCTGCCCAGTTCCACCCCAGAAGTTCTGATGTACCTGGGCTGGGAAAGGATAACTGGGAGATGCTCCTTTCCTGCAACCTTGTGAGACTCCCTTCCACTGCTGCTGGGTCACCCCTCCCCAGCCCCAGGACTAAGCTGTTCACAGAACTGACCTCACCCCCACAACAGCCATGCTCCTGCCTGCCCCAAGCTACCCACAGTTACCAGGCTGGGGTGACACGGAGGTGAGAAGCACTCTGCCTCTCCACGCTCTCTTTCTCTCAGCAGTGCCCTTCTCACCTCTGTGCTGTCCTCATGCCCTTCTGCTGAGAGAACAGGACTTTGTGAGGACAAAACTCTTTACAGAATATTTAAGGTTGGAAAAAACCTCTAAGATCACCAAGTCCAACAACTAACCCAGCATCACTGTGTTCACCATTAAACCATGTCCCCAAATGCCACATCCACATGCCTTTTGAGCACTTCAAGGGATGGTGATTCCACCACTGCCCTGGGCAGCCTGTTTCAATGCCTGACCACCATTTCAGTGAATAATTTTTCCAGTATCCAATCTAAACTTCCCCTGGTGCAACTTGAGCCTGATTTTCTCTTGCCCTGACACTTGCAATCTGGGAGAAGAGGCTGATGCCCACCTGGCTGCACCCTCCTGTCAAGGAGTTTTAGAGAGGGAGAACAACCCCCCCCTGAGCCTCCTTTTGTCCAGGCTGAACTCCCCCAGCTCTCTTTAGATGCTCCTCATCACACTAGTGCTCTGGACCCCTCACTAGCTCTGTTCCTTTCTCTGAATAAACTCCATGACCTCAATGTCTTTCTTGTTGTGAGGGGCCCAAAACTGAGGCCAGGTGTGACTTGTGTCAGTATGATGGGGTGGTGATGCACTTTGGGCACACTTTGTGCTCCTCCCCATCAGATGAGGAGGGTAGCAGGGCACTGATTGCTGGCACTTGGGGATGCTCAGGAGAAACAGGCAGCTCACTGCAGCTTTTTTCCTCTGTGTTAAGACTCAAAAGAAAACCCACACGTCCTTCTTGAAAACCTCATCTGCAGACCCACGTGTCTCTCTAATTGAAACAGGACAGGGTCTGAAACCATAGGAGTCCACAGCTGCTATTTCTATTGTGCATGTCTGCGTCAAGGTGAAGAGAAAAGTCAGCAAAATATCCCACAGGGTGAATCCTCCATGTGCCAAGAAAGCTGACTCCACATTAAAGGTGAGAGCCAGAGCTTGCAAAGTAGTGATGGCTTGGGAAGACAGAGGCCTTGATTCCTTCCTGCAGCTTCCAAGTGTTATTCCCATTAACATTGGCACTAGCCATCACCCTGAATACCCCATGCACCAAAAGACAAGTGAAAGTGAGCAGGAGGGAGGAAGGTGATAAAGTTGTCAGGCTGTAGGCAAGGCTCTGGCCTCTAAGGACTGGCAGAGACTGTGTCATTTAGAGATACATCCTGGGATGTGTTTTAAGAGTAGGTTGGAGACACTCAGGATAAAGGTGGGTTTGCTGATCTTGCACAGGCTTCATCTTTGGTCAGCCTTCAGTTCACAGTGCCAGAAAATCAGGGCTCTGTGTTTTCTTCTCCTCTATCTTCATTACCAGGGGAAGAAAAGCTCTATGTGGCACAAAAATGCCTGAGGTGGCAAAGCTACTTATGTTATCTTCCTACAGGTGACAAATTTCAGCACTTGGTGAGTGTTCCTAACCCTGTGGTTCACAAGACACCCGCCCTGGCTGCTTCCAGGGTCAAAAGCACTTTCAGGTTCCCACTAGCAAACAAAATCCATCTTAAAGAGCACAGCACACAGTCAGACCATGACATGGGGAGACAGAAGAGAGTTTTACTTCTGCACTGCTTCTCTGCTTTGGTGTTGAAAGAGCAGCACTTGGATAAAACACAGAGCTGCAGACAGGATGTTTTGTTTCTGCCACAAACAAGTCTGAATGCCACAGAGAAATCAAAAGTATCCTTGATACGAAGATCCAACCTCTTTTCAGAGAAGTGCAGAAACTTTAGCAATTGATGCAGAATCGACAAGTGAGTCATTCCTCCTTCCCTCTTTTTTCTCCTCTTCTTTCCACCTTGGCACCAAAGTGCACTAAGAAAACAAGACGTCAGGAAGATGTCTTCTGGATCACTGCTGCTCCTCCAGCATCTTGTCTGCCTTGAGGCAATGGTGTCAAGTAGTGATCAGCCTCTTTCCTCCAGCCCTGAAGCAGCAGTTTTCAGGCATGACCTTCCACCCCTTCACAGCTCCCGGTGTCTCTGAAATGTCCAGAGGTCAGCCCTTGGCTGCCTCCACAAGGAGACCTGTTTTGGATATTTCCTGCCTCACATCAGCCCCACCTCATGTCCCTGTCATCTCCCATCATGTTACCAAACTGAAGGGGATACCAGGAGCTTACATGGTGTCCTCCACCATGACATGGGCTCATCATTTCACTATTTGTTGGGGAATGGCAGATGTGCACTGCTCGTGGAAAGGTAGCCTTGACTGACTAGCTAAAAATTGGAGGTGACCTAGCTGTACAACTTACTGCTCAGGAACAATGTGACAAACTTCATCTTTCTTCACTGCCAGCCTCTAAGGTTAGAGAGGGCCACTACCTGTCATAGTGGGGAGGAGAGAGACAGCTCTATGGATGTGTCTGTCGGTGCGTGTGGAGGGGGGAGAGGAGGGGCATGCTCTTATTCTTTCTTTCCTACTTTGTTATATTGATTTTCAGTGGCTTGAATGCTTGGAATGCAATAAGGGAGCAATTCCCTTCTATGCTGGCTAGTAAACATTGCCTGTAACTTTATTCTGGGTCAGGAAAGTCAGCACTTAAAATTAAAAGTGGTTCCAGAGGAGGAAAGCCATATTTTAGGAAATTCCAGCAGGGGGTTCCTTGTTACTGTACTTTATTTTAAAATCCAGTGTCGTGTCATGTCGTGTCATATATGCCTTTAAAAAAGCATTTAACTGATATATATTCTCATCTGCTCTTTACTTGCAATATTTCAAGCAGAAAATATTTTTTAAAAATTAGTTCCCTGGCTCTCTGAATTTACAGCAGAGACCACAGGCTATAAAGTGGAAGGAGTTGAAATTAAGCCCAGGGGAGAGAGAAGTGCACTAGAGAGAAAGGCTCATATGCCAGGTGCTTAAACACATGCATAGTTTAAATCCTGTGCCATTTCACCAAAGCCATTGGAGCTGCTCTTGTATTTAAGACTAACCTGCCTTAAGTTCTGGGACATAATCTCTAAAAGAATGTGTGTAATGCTGGGGTACAGACTGTGATGCCCATAAGCTGCTCCAGGTCTAGGGTACAATCAGCTGTGGGAGTTCCTTTTTTTCTGTTTAAAGGTTCTGTGCTCAGGTCTTGGAAAGCCAAAAGGTTTCCCCAAGGCAGGAAAACAAATGTCCTGGACAGTCAGATTGAGGAATGAGTGCCCTTGCTGACATGTGGCTCCCAGATGCAAATCCAAGCCAGGATCTGTGTGCTTAGGATGAGAGTTTTTGCTAGTGAAGTTCCTTCCAGCAGAGGCTCATTTCTTGAGTGCTGGGAGTTTTACCTGGAAAGCTTCCTTCAGCAAGGGTTTCACATGTAGCTAGGCAGCAGCACTGAAAACATGGTGCACTAGTTTTTAGTTGGATAGACAGGCATTTTACAGAGCTCGGCTTCTGGCACTGTAAAAGCAGGGAACTGCCGGAAAATGCCCAGTGTAAGAAGCAGGGCCAGTGGTGTGGGGTGCTACCCTTTGGAATGCCATGTGTTTCACCGAAGCCAACACCCCCAGTGCCCTATTTGCATTCTGTCCTTCTGCAAAAGAGTCCCTGCAAATCCCCTGCCCACTCTGCTGTGTATCCAGCAGCAGGGCTGTCACCACTTTGTCAGGTCTCGGGGATGTCTGCGGCTGGAAGCCCCACTGGGGCAGTTTATGAGATGGCAGGAGGCACAGGACATCCACCTGGCCCTGAGCTCTGATGCACACTCTCCCTTGCTCCCCACTTGACACGTACAAACAGTGACAAGCCCTGTCACCTGCTGCCTGATGCGACCATTCTGAAAGCTGGGAAAGCCAGACGTGCTGTTAACAGCTCCAGCTTCCCCACAGAAAGCCCCAGAGACCTACGACAAGGAACGGCCTTGACTCAGGCCAAATGCACTCGTGTTAGGGAACCTCCACAGCTGGCTCCCTGGGTGAAACAGCCCTCATGAAAGGACACCAGCAAGGCAAGCAAAGGGAAAGATATGGCACTGGTGTCTCACCCCAGCTCTCCTCCTTGTCCCTTCTCTTCCTGGGAGAGGAGAAATCACTGGCTGAAAGACCCCCAACTCTGGGAGTGACTTAAGCTGCTGCAATTCTGTGCATCACCCCTGTCTATGACTCCCTGCTCACTGATTTTCATGCTTTCCCCTGGTCAGTCTCCTAACCACAACAAGGATTGATGGAAACACACACAGCAGCACAAGAGGAGCATCTGAGCACCTTCCTGGGGTCTCATTTTCCTGCAGCTTCACTGCTTTTGGTACCAAAATTGTTATTTCCTGATGTTAAATCGAAACCTGGATTTTAGGGGCTAGAAAGAGTTGGGTGCTGCCTTTCAGAGGAGGCAAAATCTGTAGATTTGCAAATTTTTGCCATCAGAAAAAAGAACTCCTAAATTTCCTAGATTTCATGATTCCCAAATGATTCTCACAAAGCATCTACTTTCAAGATCCATTTTTCAGGATGCTGATGTTATTCAAGTCTCCATCTAAGCAGTCATGCAACAAGCATCACTTTCAAACAATGGTCTATTGATTACTTGCTTCATTAACAATGATGCTATTCCCTGGAGAGGTTTATTACTCTTGTTTTTTTATTATTTTGTGCCTTATGATTTGGTCATTAATGGGTACACTTGCATTTCAATTCATTGTGACTGACTTTCCTAAGAGGAATTCTCAGTGCAGTCCAAGAAGCTCCATGAATAAATGTTTACTGTCAGGAGATATGAGTGTGTTGCAGGGCTCAATGGATGTTTTCATCCTGATGATGCAGCAGTAAATCAATTAAAAACATGATTGATTGTAAAATTGTGGCTAACTTGCTTTTGCTTTGGGATTTCGCATGACCTAAGTTAGTCAGTATAAATCTAACAATGTATTACTCATGCAGTGATCATCTTGCTGGTATCTACAGTGAGGACTGCTATGCACACAGCTAAGGCAAGAGCAAGGGCTAAACCTGGCCCTGGCATATCCTGGAGCTCTACTCCTGCACAGAGCACAGAGCCTTGTCCCACTGGTGATTTAACTCCTTTTGGCAACATTTGACTAGAATTCCCTTTACCAGAGGATAAAATAAATTGAAAGGGTTCTTGAAAGGGCTCTCTACACAGACACGTTACTTCAGATTAGGGTATAGTGTACATTTAGCAAAGAATAGCTTTTCTTAATTAATTCCCTGTCTAGTTGCTTTTTTTTCATTCAGACTACTGTAGCCCAAATTAGATTAATCGACTTTGGATATTCTTGCTAACAATCACTTTCTCTTATTAAGTATTATTAATATTAGTTCTTAGAAACTGATGATTCTGGAATAACTCTCCACATTTAGTTATATCCCAAAATCTCCAGTGGCATACAATGGCAAGTGTGCTCTGACTTGAGCAGAAGTCCCCACATTCCCTGTTTAAAGCCTTTGCCAAGAGCACTGGGTTGTGTCTGCTGAGCAGAGGTAATAGTTTCTGTTCTAAAATCAGTTTAGAAATCTTCTGTCTTAATCTTCTACGGTAAAGTAAACAACTTGGTAATACGACCATATCCAGAAGCCACCATTCAGCACACAGTGCTGCAAGGGAAATGTGGTGCAAAGAACCAGAGAGACTGAAAAGACGTGAGCTCAGGACAAAAATCGCATCCCTGTCTCCCACATACCCATCCAGGGCTTCATCCAAACCCCAGAAATGCTGATGTAAGTCCTTCTGTGGGCTCTGAGTGCAGACCAGGGGATCTGCTGCCTCTCCATGTGTGTAAGTCTGCAAATAGGGGCAGGAGAGCAGTCTGCATGGCTGTGTGCTCAGCGAGAGATTTACAGAGGCAGTGCGCATAAATCCAGATAACTTACACAGTGCCACAAATACAAACAGTAACTGGCACCCTTCACAAATTCGCATACACAAAAGTACCTCCAGTGTGAATAATGCAGTGGCAAAGTGAGCTGCCTTTGTGTGGACATCATTGGTATCAGCAGTTAGGAACAATAGTTGTCTAATTGTAGTCTTTCATTGTATGCTGTGTCAAAGCCTGGGCGAGTAATTGCAATCATCAAAACCCTTTCAGAGTGTGTGCAAAGCCCCGACCCCCATCACCTGCTATCAAGCCTATCTGATCCACCACACACATGCACTTACTGGACAGATGAATTAGCTAGATGGGCTGTTCTCTTTTACTATTATTCTCACTATTATTATTATTATTATTATTATTATTATTATTATTATTACTATTATTATTTTCTCTTTTTTTGTTGTTTTTCTTCCCTCAAAGTTGTGTCTGATTGGTGAAGGGGATTTAGACTTTTTTAAAATTTTTTTTGTTATTCTTATGTTTTTGGGGTGGGTGTGGGGGTGGGTGTGGGTGGGAGAGAGAGAGAGATCACTTTTTGGGTGGATAATATAGATGACAGACATCAACAATTATACAAAATAATATGGTAACCAGCAACTGAAAAAAAAAAAAAATAATTGTTTCTCATGGGCTGCTGAGTGTTACAATTTGAATGTCTTTCTATTAAAATCTTTGTAATAGACACAGGGAGAAGCAGGGAGGAGGGAGAGAGAAAGCAGTTCTTTTTCAAATATTGCTCATACGATGGAGCACAAGATATTTTCAGAATGCAAGTGGGACTGATTTCCATTAACATAATCCCATTTCCAGTATTTTTTATTAATATAAACATCTTGGCTCTGGGAATGCCTCCTGGATCATTTATACCTGCTGTATTTTGAATTGGGTTTAGGGGAAAATCAAGGAGAAGCACTAAAAAAAAAAATATATAAAAATTGAAGCTATTTGTTATATTCACTCTGAATTGCCAGCTGTACAATACCTGAGTGGAGAAGCAGATTTGATTATCGAATACAATTAGGACCTGGTTTTGCCGACGTGGAGCACCATGTAAGTGCATATTGTAAATATCTATATAGGAGACAGGAGCACCACAATCATGTGGGCTGCACACTCTGTCTTGCTGCTGGAGAGGACTTGCAGTGATTTTCTCTGGTTCAGCCTGCTGCAGCAAGGAATCCATCTCAGGGCTGTAACAACTATTACAGAGACCACATCCTGTTCAGGGAGCACACAGTTTCATGGGTGGATACCCGCTTTAAACCTTTAGAGGGTCACAGCTCTGAGTTTTCTGGTGTCTGCCTTTGTGTGATAGATCATATCTATTTATTAA
Organism: Eopsaltria australis; assembly: GCA_034509425.1. Lineage (NCBI taxonomy): Eukaryota > Metazoa > Chordata > Aves > Passeriformes > Petroicidae > Eopsaltria > Eopsaltria australis. The sequence goes on from JAVTVJ010000667.1 coordinate 495,686, forward strand.
TAGCATCTGGTACCTTCAGAGGCTCAGCAGGATATGTTCTTTTTGCTGCAAGTATCTTCTGCTGCATAAGGACACGTGTAGTTTCCAGGGCTGTCAAATATTTGTGCGTGCGTGCTTGAATTTCTGTAATAAGACAATTTAGAAGTCTGTAATTAAACTCTCCAAGGAAGCAGGAGAGCCCTATTTTTGTGCAAAATTCAAGTAAAAGGGAATTTTGCAGAATTGTAGAATCATTTAGGTTGGAACAAACCTTTAAGATCATCAGGTCAAACAGTATTTGTAAATTGTACAAAGTTCAATGAAGAAAAGTCCTCACTGTGAATTTTCTCAGACTGTGGGTGAGGCCCTCAAGGAGAAGAGATGTAACTTGTTATTTTGACCACCTAAAATGAGGATAGGCAATATATTTTTGATTATTCAGTGGGGAGATATGCCATGCTGTGAGAGACCCACAACCCTAAGATGACTTTTTCATTTTTGATTGCTGTAAATCATCTCTACTGTGTTGCCTAACACCTCTGCCCTCATTTTGCACACTTTGAATTTGCTTCTGTCTTTGAATGAAACAAATTCAGATGTATCAAAACATATACATTTTATAAGGCCTCAAAACACTCAGAAATGGTGATGGTATTGAAGACAAGATACTGAAAAACACCTGACTGGAAATGTTATAGATTGTAGATTTTTCTCAGTATTGCCACTGCAGAGGTCACCGTTTGTCAGGCAGCAGAACACAGGTCTGGAAGTAAGAAGAGTCTATTCCTATTGCTGTCATTCTTGCTGCAATATTTGGGGCAAGTCATTTGGGGGTGGAGTATGTTCATCTACAATACCTTCCGTTTTAGGGTTAGGTTTATTCTTAGCTGTTCATTTGAGAGACATTCAGCAATCAATAAAGAAGAAATTATGTTTTCCAATGCAGTCATTCCTTCACTTCTAAAACTGGTGAGGGTGAACCACATTATGGAAGTTCTTTTCTATCTACCCACATTTTCTGTCGATCTGTGGCCACCTTAAGTAAATTCCTGAATGGCAAAAGTCAGAGAATGATAGCTCCCTTAAATACCTATTCCTTTCCAAATTGGAGAAATTCTGTTCAATAGAAATGTTGGATTCAAAGACCTATAACCAGTTTTTTCCCATCTGCAAAAGTTTAGAATTTTGCTCCCAAACACAAGAAGTGGGTTCATCTCTTCTGGTGGAGTTTCATAATGATCAGGCTGTAAGGACTTGTTTCCTCACTATAATGGTTCCAAAGGGTTAATTGGACTAAACCTTCTTCCTAACAAAGTTGTAAATGCTCCTTTTCCTAATCAAAGAGAACTGTTACCAATTTCCAGTTCCATTACCCACTGTGCTTCGCCAGCAGCATTTGGCCTGGATGTACTGAAGCATTGTGCTAGAAAGCAACTTTCCTAAATACTTATTATCCACATGATAATTAGCCCTGACTGAGGTAATTTTTCAGTCAAAAATGTTAATTTTTCATGATTCCTACTCTGGAGAGAAAAGTAGAGGATTCAATAGAATTTTTATTGGACAGGTTTCTGAGTTCCAGGATGGACTTTGTGCAATGGCAAATGCTCCAGTGTGTAATCCATAATCTGATGGCACAGATTAACTGTGCTGCTGAGCTATCCTGATGTCTGTGCTCATGGGTGTCCAAGGGGGAAGAGTGATGATGTCAGTCCAACCATATTTTAAAGGTCATTGGTGTGGAACAAAAATTATGTATGAAAACTTGACATTTTCTGCTAAATGGAATTCTTGTTTCCCACCTCACCCTAATTAAGATAGTGCTGAGAAATGCTTGTCATGGAGAAGAACTGTACACTTTACAAAGACCAACTAGAGACACACTCAACTCCAAACTTTTCACAATACAGGATTAGTAAAGGAGGAGAAGAAACAAAACCAGAAAACAGAGCTGAGAAAACGATAAGTTTTGCGGCAAGAGGAGAAGTAGTTTCAAGGCACACATGGTTGCAGTGTTGTCAAAGTCAAATATGAACACAGGGAAACCAGTTTTGGAGAAATTTCAGGGAACTGAGGTGGGATTGCAGTTCTCTTTAAGGAGCTCCTACCACGCATAAAGGGCCAGCATGGGAGAAACCAGTGAGACACTTGTCTGCAAAATTCAATTACTGGCTGATAGAGGACGTTATCACAGGATAACCAAAGATGGGAGCTGGCATTCCAAAAGCAAATTAGAGATGTGAGGTAGGGGGGTGATAGGCAGTGAGGAGCCTTTCAGAGGTCCCTGTATGGACATTGAACCATAACAGCCACTCATCAGCCGTATAAAACTACCAGGAGCAGTATCCCTAGGCTGGGAAAGACTCTTCTTGGCAAGCTTGTGTACCACACCATGCCATCCAATAGAGCCCATCTTATTGAAAACTGAATCCCTTTGAGTTCCCTGGAACAGCAGCAGCTGGAGGGGAAATAACAGTAAAATTCTATGGCCATAATAAAACGCATTAGCCATCTGAACACTCATTTCAATCAAATAATGCAGCCTATTCATATTTAAACAGGAAATATTGTTTAATGTTTATGATAATGATCAAATCAAATTTTAAAAATTAAACACGAAATTAAACATTAAAGTGAGGTTCCAACATTGGGCACTTGGGACACTGCTTGCAGCCCACAGCTGATGGTTGCAATCAGCAGGGTCTATCCCCTTACCTTTGCTTAGTGCAGCTCCTTGAGGAGGATGTTAGAAGATGGCTTTGGTGTCACTCAAGCGACCACAGCTGGTGCAGGGTGGCTGATTTTGAGTTGATTGTTCTAGTCTCCTCTTGCATCCTTTCTGCTTTCCATGACAGTGACACTTAATGGTTGTTGAGGGGTATTCCAAAAGGAAAAGTCCTTTAATCTGAAATAAACTAAAGGGGACTCGTTTTTCATCCAAGTGGAAGGCAGTTGTGTTCCTATTGAAATATCTTGGACTTTTAACTTTTTCCTGAAGACAACAGGGAGAAGTTACAGAGGTTTTTTCAAAGCACCAGTGAAACAGAAGTAGAAAATGACACTAGAAAAAGAAAGTTCTTAGTTGTACATAACAGTCATAGGAGGCAAAAATGCAAAATAACACCTTGTTGCTCTTTAAACACTATTCCTTTGGGGTAGAGCACAGCAGCTTTTACACACCAGTAACATACAGCCTTTTCTGTAGTGGCAGGAACTGGTGCAGAGGTACCAATTTCAGAAAATAATATGTTGCTTTACACCAGTGGAGTCATGATCCCAGCTGATTAATTTAAGGTTTTGACAGCACTGTCGAAGTTTGTGTCTAATGAAGACCTTGGAGTGATGGCTAGCAGTTAGGGTATTGCTTTTAGGCCATATCTTGTGCTACAGTAAACTCAGAGACAGGAAACAACTTTCTCCCACATGAAATCTGTAGTGATTTTATTGATACTAAGCCTAGCAGGTTTTTTTCCCAGCTCTCTCCACTTGAAGTCAGCAGAAAAGCAAAGTTTGAAACTAAAAAGGATTCAGACAAACTTATTGTCTCTAATATTCCTATGCATTTCAGCCATGGACCTTATCTGTGCTGTGAGCCTGTCCAGTGATGGTAACCTTTTGCTCTAATAGTTGCATCTTTCAAGGGACTATACCCTCAGTGTAAATTAATATCAAATTAGTATGAATTAATACCAAATTAGCAAAGCTTTGGACTACCAACGAACTGCACATTTTTCCTTAGAGTAAGGAAAAAAAATCATCACAAAAGACAGAATCAACCTGTCAATCCCAATTCTTGCAGCTATGCTTGCCCAAATTTATTAGGGAAGGAGCATGCACAGAAATTTCCATACTATGAAAAAAAAAAAATAAAACGACTGAATAAATTATCTGGGAAAGCACAGCAAAACAGAAAGATTTATCTTAACCTGTGTCTATTGCTCTCATCCCTGTACCATGCACTTTAAAATTGGATTGGTATCCTATAAGAGACTGTCAAGGATTTCATTTGTTCTGCTTGACATACAGATGTACAATTGGTAAAACTGCATCTTATCTTAGTAATTGTCTACACTGCCAAGGCTGTACCTAGTTATTGACTTCAAAAGTCAGGTTTCGTCTGTGCAGCTCCCTGATCCAACATCAGTCCAACCACCTCGAGCTCTATCTGCTCATCTTTCAGCTCACCTTCCTGAGTTAAACCACCTTTCTTTTTGCAATAGCTGCTTTTCAGCTTTCTGTAATCAATCAAGACTGGAGTGTGGGGGTAGAGAAGTGAATAGCTTAGTTCCCTGGTCTTGGTAGCATCCTTGTGTATCTATAAAAAGTCATTGTGAGCTGCTGCCTAAGAACTTACAGAATATTTTGAGAGCTTTTAAAGAAAGAAGGGTTTTTCTAGAGTTCGGAGGGAGTTGTTGTCTAGCTCTAGTGAAATTTCTGTTTATTAAGAGATTCATAGAGTTTAGTGATCACTGAGAGAAATTTCTGTCTGTCTGATGGTCTTTTAAGCACATTTTGTTACAAATCCAGACTAGCATGTTGACACTGTAATGGTTCAACAGTGTCTTTTCAAACCTGCAGCAACCTTTCCTTTTCACAGGCACATGGTGCAAATAAAACCCACTTGTAAAACAGAGCATTTTGTTACCAGAAGAAATCCTTTAAAAGTAGTTATTTGTTTTCCACTTCCAGCTGGAAAGAGATTTGACTTTTTAGTTTACAATTTAAAAAAAACAAATAACCCCCAGATTTTTTTTTCTGGGAAGCCCATATTTCTATGGCTTTTGTGTATTCTGAAGGCTGGGCATTTTATCTGCAAGTATTCTTCATGGAAACACTTCTTTAAGCAAATGTTGGAAGAAAAAGGTTAAAAAGAAAACCTTTTCTTCCAATTCTCCCCCCATCTCAATAAACAGTAGTGCCATCCTGGGAACCAGTCTTGAATCCCAGCAGTGTGGATTCTCTTTTTCCAAGGAAAACAAGAAAAAATACAGAACAACTATAGTTAGATCAACAGTTATTCTGACACATACCCCATCTCCTAGCCTAGTCAGTCATAAAGCAGAGGGAAAATTACAAGAGCAATATTCTTTCCTGGCTTCCTGCAATTGGCAGCTCAGGGATTTCCAGAGTCAGGGGTACATTCTTTGTATCAGTAGTTTTCAATGGATTTTTCTTCCATGAGTTGTCCTGCTGTTTCTGAGTTCACATGGATGTTTAGACTCAGGTTTTGCATCACTGGCATTTCTCATTGTTTGAGCAGAACCGTTTGTCCCTGGAGAAGGCAGAAGTTAGTCAAAGAACCTCAAGACTGACAACTTGTACAATCATAAAACAAAGCATTGAAGTCTCTTTTCACTTCCCCAAATGCTGTCTGCCAAAGGTGGATGTAGCCAGCATGGCAGTTTCAGACAGGAAAGCCTGGCTGCACAGGGTGATGAAGCTTACCAGATGTCATCACTCAAGGTAGAATCCCAAACCCATGGTGCTTTATGCTCTGTAGGAGAGCTGTAAACTGCAGGAGTTAATCAGCTGTTGTACAGCCCTGCAGCAGGGAAGTACCTCCAAGGCCAGTTTGGGTGGAAGCAAAGGTGAACTGGTTCCACATTCCAGAGCTAAAGTCACCTCCAGTCATGAGTGAGAGCCAGGAGACAAAGAGCACCAGGTTTTCAGAAGGTGCTGTGGCACCTTTGCCATGTGCCAAGCAGTCCAGAAACAACTCATTCTTAACAGCTGGGAAGCAATGCCAGTCCTAGGGATGGCAGGCTGTGTCTACAGCACCCAAACAGCATTCCAGCTCACAGTGAGGAAAATCCTCTGCTCTTAAGAAAAGGTGTGTAGCTGTCATGGATTTTTGGAGAGATGAGGTGGGTTTTCAGCCCTGTTTCTCTTCCTTTGTTCAATTTTCAAGCTGCTCTACACAATCAGTATTTGCAATAAAATGGAATGATGTTAAGGTAGTTGGAAGGACCCACAAAAGCAGATACACTTGAAAATAAATATGGTAATTAGATTAGTATGCAGATCTAGAGTTGCCTGTTACACCAAGAGTTGTGGTCGTCTGTTAGCTTTGCTCCTGGGCCTCCTTTGTGAGAAATCCTTATTTCAGGACTTCACAGGAAATGCATTATGGCTTTTGTTGTTTGTAAATTTTTTTACATTTTACCTTTTTTTTTATTCTTTGATTCCTTTATGGACTCCCCAGGTGCCTGTAACAATGTGGCAATCAACATGGATATGCACAGTAGAAGAACTTCCCCTTTATAAATAAATCTATGCAGATATGGCAATTTACCTCAGGGTGTCTTTCAGACTTGGGAAAAAAAAGTCAGGGAACGAATCATGTGGTGCTTCAGACAGTTTGCAGACACTGCTCCCTGACTTTGGAGACTCCTCTCACTTTTCTCTCTCTCTTCTTTCTTACCCTCCTCACCTCAGTGTGCTTTCATAAAGACAAGTGAGTAAAACTGGCGTGAGCTGTTTTCAGGGATCCTTTGTGATGCCCGGTAGCCGAGGTCCATCCCCAGAGCAGTGGAGTGTGAGGGGGGAGCTCAGGGACACGTCCTGCTTTCAGATGTCTCCACACACCTGCTACTGGCCTCAGCTGGGAACTCCCTGCAGGCACAGCTGAGCAGTGGATTTGAAACTAAGCCTCTATTAAAATAAAATAGAAAGCATGACATCTTTGGAAAACAGGGAGCCCAGGACTGCAAACAGTAAGAATGCGGCGTGATGCAGGCCCAAGGCAGGATTTGGCTCACAATCCTGTGTCCTCTGGGCTTGCCACCCACACAGCTGATTTCCTCAGCCAAGATTTTGCAAGAAAGGAGGACATATCTTAACCTTCACAGCAAAACTGAGTGTCCTCTCAGTCAGGTTTATATGCTCAGGAGGAAATGTAGGCAGACAGATTCTGCCCCACCGACTCCCTCAAGAAGGGTCAAGTGTCTTTAAGGGGACAAAAGTGACCAGAGGCCCCTGCAAAAGTGACCTTGGGAAACATCTGTCACACCGCTGTCACTCAGCTGCAGGAGAGATGCCTTCCTGGAGTGAAGTGGGAGCTCTCTTTGGCCTTTGACATCTGCCTAAAATGCTCCTATATGATGACCCTCACCAGATCAAATTACTGTCTCTGTAGCTTGAGGAGACACTTTTTTATCTTGTTCTCTGTCACATCAGAAAAGAGAATATTAAAACATTCTAATGGAGGTTGAGCTACCATTACTAGGAGAAACTGGTGAGGTCTAATACCATTTGACATGAATATACTGGGAAGAGTCTCAAAGAGTATGAACCTACAGGATTTGCAGACCCAGCACAGTTTTGAAGGGACAAAACTGGGATCTTACGGGGTAAAAATACCTTTCCAAGTCCCAGGGCAGTAGGACAAAATGTTGCAATATATAGAGATAATTTTCACCAAAAATAAAAATCAAGACAGACTGTTGAAGAACAGATTGCCATGAACAAAGGTACCACACAGAGATGAGTTCCATGTAAAGAACAAATCCAAGCAGAACAAAATTGAGTGGAATGCCACTAAGGAATCTAGTTCAGATGAAAACAGTAAATAATTTCCACTTTAAATGCTTTCAAAACACATCACCCACCCTGTGAAAGACCTTCACTACTTTAAGGAGAAAGAGCACCACCAGGTGCCCCTGCAGATGCCCCTCAGGTCTGGCAGCCCAAGTGCCTCCTCCATACACTGGTGTTACCCCTGACTACTGCCTGTGTTTGCCATATGTTATCCCCTTTTTGTTCACTGCCATTTACATGCTAGCAGGTTGACTTTTTAATAAGGTAAGAGTAGGCTGAAGATTTCAGATGTGGATGCTTGAGAGACCCTCCCCTTCACTGCAGGCTCAGCTTCCTCAGTTTTAGCTCGGGCTGACATTATATCAAACTGTGCCTCTCCCCAGTGGGGATAACCACAGTTTATTTACAAGATACAACGGGAATGTCACACTAAATGAAGATGAAAGATGTGCAGGAAGTGTGATTGCTGCCTGTGCCTTCTTGAGAACTGCTTATTAAGGAAAGCATCCTTTTAAGCAGCAAAGAGCCACCAGAACTGGCCATGTTCAATACTGGGGCAGGATCTGACCTGCTCACCGTCTATCGATAACATTCCTCCTGTGGTAATGATGCAGACGCTAATGAGTATATTAATAATAAATAACACTACGTGCATTTATCATGTCCCTGATTCAAAGGGTGGGAAATGCTTTACCAGCTAGAAAGTGTGAAGTCCCAGAGAACCTCTTTTATCTGTGTGGAGCCTATTGTTACCCTAAGCAAAGGGACTTCTGTCATTTGGGTTAGCAAAGAGAAGTGGCAGTGGAACCACTGGATTCCAGTCACTATGGTGCTGCTGATTCATGGTGTGAACTTGGGGGAGTTATTTCAGTGCTCTGAGTCTCAAGTTAACCATCTGTAAAATCAAGATAATTATATTTACAGTGCTTATTTCATAGAGCTGCTGTGAAGATTAATTAATGCATATATATTTACAAAGTGCTTTGAGATCTTCAGGTGAAACCTGCTGCATATGTGCAAGATATTAGTTCTCTAAAATACCTTGAAACATCAGGAGCTGCAGTGTCTTGCTAAGTATCACTACATTTTATAGTGTTTTTGTTCTTTGTCTAAGAAAGTTGTTTTTCAGGTAGCAGTAATAGATTGTGTTAGTGGTGTGATACTTTGAAAATAATAGTTTTTCCCCCATCCCTTTTGACTTGTTCTTCTATCATGCACCATGTGCAAGCAGATTATGGGTTCATCCAACAGTAATTTTAGGCCATTATTAGGAAACATATTTTGAATTTTAAAAAATTTATTTTTTTTACCTCTGTAAATCTCATCACAAAGAAAATTCCTATGCTTATTTGATATTGGCTATTCCAGCTGTGTTGATTGTTTGTGATAAGTCAGATAAGCTACTATGCACACGATCCAGAAAGAAGATACCTGGAGGCACAGTGAGGGACTGAGGATTATTTGTGTTTATTTCATGTGCTATGGGCAGGATTGGTCTCTCCTAAATTTACCCATCTGGATATTACTGGTTAAGTCTAAAGTAGTTGTTTGGAGTTACTTCAAACTCATTGGAAAGAGGTGGCACTGGCTCAGAGTGGCTTGGCTGACCTTTTTTAGGTAAGAGAGATCAGTGCAGCTGACCAAATGTAGGTGTCTACTGCAGGGTAAGTGGAGCAGGGTACTGAGTTCCCTTGACTGTACAACAGTCCCTCCACTGGCTTTGCAACCTAACAGGCCAGACTATCTGCAGGTAAAAAATGTGGATATTTTAACCTGCAATTTAAATCTCACCTCAGAAGTATGGCTTTATTAAGAGGATGAATACTGAATTATTTGATGCAGGCTGATATGCTGAGAGTGCCACATTTCTTACAGTTAAACAGCGATGGCTTCTGCAGTGCTGAGTAGTCTGTAAGCATCTCAGTGTTTGTAAATCAACTTAAAAGAACAGCGGGTTTTGATAATATGAAACTCACATACACTCACCAGTTCTTATCTCTGCCTATTTCAGCTGTTTCAGGATTGTGCATGTTAGTTATATTGTGTCTTAGGTTCTCAAACTGTGGTATTTCCACCTCCTTTATTTTAAAGCAGTTCTTCAGTTTTAGGAACTCAAAGCCAAGGAGCTGTTCAGTGGAAGGTTTCTTCCTTAATTTCTCTTCCTGACATGCAGTCAAAGCCCCATGAATCACATAGTTCAGTTCTTCCATCTCTCCATACATCTCCAGATAGCTGCCACATCCAAAATACACACAAGTTTTCTTCTTAATTTTTGCCCATTCTAGTTGCCTTTGAAAAAAATCTGTATCCCAGATCTATAAGAAAGTGAAAAAGATATTTGCACATGCCCACTTATATACGGAAATTCAAAGCATTCAACCAAGGAAGCAAGCAGGTAATTACTGTTTAAGCATCTTCACATACTTTCCCTAATTCAGTGGACTTTTACTATTTAGCACCAGCTGGCCATCTGCTTTAATAAGCACATTTACACACAGACCTACATATGTATGTTTAGGTAGATAGAGATACATAAATTTACATTGGAGTCTTGAGAGAAGAATTCTTTTGATTTTTCTCTGGACATCTGATATTCCTTAAGGCAGTTGTCATTCCACATTAATTTGTCTTGTTCTGCCTCAGCTCACTCTTTTTTGTCTTAAATGCCATATTAGAAAATGTTTACAAGCCCCCTGCCTCCTTTGTGGTACCCAGAATCCACCTGGGCACCTAGGGAAGCGTGCCGTGATCCTTCCTGACACATGTCAGCCAACATCTCATCAGGGGCTCAGCTGTGTCACCCCTGATGATATTGCGTGGCAAGATCAGTCGTGGGCTACATTACACCCAATCCTGCCCCCAGGGCAGGTGGGAAGGGCTATGCTAATTGCTCCTGACCCTCCAAGATCATGGAGGGAAATCGTCTTCATCCGGTGCAGCAACAGGACAGATCTGTTCAATAGAAACCACACTGCTGCAAACACCTCCAGTGCCTTTACAGCATGGCAGAAGCCTTTGCCTGTGTGCCTGTGGTGAGATGATGTGGCACAAGAGTTACGTGATCAGCTCACCTGAAACTCCACCCAGTAAATACAGGAGCATCTTCCCTTTCACAGCACTTGCATACTTCCCAGCCTGACTGTGGAGTTATAAAAACATGTGCTTGGACCCCACTGCATAGATGTTGCTTCAGTGCCCTTCAAGAACCCCCCAAAAAGCTCTGGATTCTCTCAGTGATCCCAGGAAATAGTGGGGCTTGTCTATGACATTGAGGAAAAACAGAGAAAATCAGTACATTTCAAAATACCCTGCCTAACCTTTACTCTCTTGAAAGAAGGGAGGTTTTCTAGAGTTTATTAGAATCATAGAATGTTTTAGATTGGAATGGGCATCAAAGATCCCCTGGTCCAACCCCACTGCTCTGGTCAGGGACAGCTTCCAGTGCACCAGGTTGCTTCAGGCCCCGTCCAGCCTGTCCTCGGGCTCTGCCTGGGGTGGGACATCCACAACATCTCTGGGCAACCCGTGCCAGTGTCTCAACATCCTCACAGTAAAGAATTTCTTCCTAAAACTTTCGTAACAGAAGGTATCACCCATTTTGCACAGCCAACAGGTACTGTTTAATCTACTGTTAGGTAGACCTAGGAGTTCCTCCTGATGCCCAAGACACGCCCTCAGCCCTGTACAGCCCTACACCGAGCCAGTGGACCAGCACACAAAAAAGGATGAAAGAACCAGCTGTTCTCTGACCTGGCTCTCTATGTCCACATCGACACACACTTCTTCATGTCACTGTACCAAAAGAGAAATGTAGGACTGAGAGCTGCAATCATTCCCTCATCATATTCATTATTTTCTTTTTCCCTTTCCTGCTCTCTTTCTTACCAGTACTCCTTTTCCTGCTTTAATCACACCTTACTACACTCTGTGCTTTTATGCATCTCCTGGCAAAGGATGTGCACAGGTTTGTGGCTTTACATTTCCCTGGCCTGCAGATATTGCTGTCTTGTCCTTTGCTGGGCATGAACCCCAGAGTCATCACCTCCAGCAGAATCAGACTCCTTTTCAGATCAAGTGAGCTTAGTTAGGTTGTAGAAACATCTCAGAGAGGAAATAAATGCATGCAACTATGTGAAATAGTTAGAGCAACACTGGATAAAGAAAACAGAAATTGAATTTGGTAGCTTGTTTTCAATCAAGCTTTCAGAAGCACCAGGTGCTCTAGTAGAAGCAGAAGGCAGTTTTAAGATAGCCTTACACCAAACCAGTTCCTTGCCAGTTTTCCTGAATTAGACATTGGCTTTCATCCTGCGTGACAGATATTTTGTCTCTTCCCAAGTCCCAGAAAATGCAAGTCCTTGTGGAACAAAATCTAGCACTGAAAACCCCTTTGCACTGCATGCCAAGGCAAACAACTTGCTCTGCAATGCAGGGCAGGGAAAGGAGGGGGTTGGAATTAGGTTAGGAATTAAGGTTAGGACCTCAATAGAAGCTGGGGAGGGGGAGATTGTTGGCTCATTGTTTGTTTGGGGCTTTTTTATGTGGTTATCCAAGGGATGCTGAGTAGGTGGTGCAGGATTTTATTCAAATTGCTTGTGTTTAAATGCACACACACACTGCACACACACAAGTACACACTCATCAGCACATGAGAATGGGTGTTTCAGTGTGGGGGCAGGGGAGGGGGTGGGAGAGTGGAGCTGTCAGGACGATGTCATGGCAAAGGCATCCCATCAGCTAGAGGGGGAGATTTTCTGGGCCTTGGTTTGAGAAGCAGACAGATGAGTGACAGGGGTTAAAAGCTTCCCGCTTTCTTTCCCACATTGCCTCCTTGATGGTAAAGAGTTCCCTGTCCCTCACACAGAAGGTGCTCTGAGATTTCAAAGCATTTTGCTGGAGATACTGTACAGACTATAATAAGCTATTGTAGCCCATGGCAGAGAAGCCCAGCTGAGCCTAATTCCCCATATCCTTAACTCATCAGCCTCTGATCATAATGCAGGTTCAGTGTCCTAGAGTACCATTAAATAAAAAAAAAAAGCCCACAAAAAACCCAATTAGTGCATTTCATGGTGGTGAGAGATGTCAGACTGTGCACCCTGGGCACAGCAGCCCTCTGCTTAGTCACGAGACAGGCAGTGCAATCCACCCCACAGTCTCCTGTGGGCCTGATCCAGAGGACCTGAAACCAAAGGACAGACTGGAGCATGAGATCCTTCCCTCTTTCATTTTCCAGCTGCCTGGCCGAGGCTGTCACAGGCAGACATGGTCAGTCTTGACACTGAAGGCATCATCACCCACTTTAGTAAGGAGCAGAGCACAGCCACCACCACCTCCAACACTGGCAGCAAGGAGGGGAAACACGTTATGGTGCAGGTTAGCAAGAGAAATTAGGAGAAGGATATACAAATGAAAAGAAAGAGAAATGTGATTCTAAGTAGCTGTGACACTCCTGGAGATCATTGTTGGAGACAGGGGAAAAAGTGGTGACACTCAAGGCAGTGAAAAAAAGTGGTGACATTTGGCTCTGAGTGATCAAAATTACAGAAAAACAATAACAAAAAGCATCTGAGATTTGCTGCATAGCCCAAGAAAATTTGTTACTCGACTATTCCTGAAATAGATCACATTCCTCGTAGGCTCCTTTGCAAATTCCCTGGGGGGAAATTAATTGTCTGCCTTGCATTTAACCAGTTCCCTCTCCCAAAAAGGTCTGGGCTCCGTCCATCTATTCCTTATCTTATCTTGGAGCTGTAATATTTAATGAGCAGGAGATAGGACCCATGGTCTTCGTGTCCAGCACCACTTCCCTTAGAAGAGACTGCACCAAACTTTCTAGACTAAGATACAGCAAACCTCACAGATTTCACAGACATTGGAGAATATGACCTCTCAAAGGTCTCTTTGGTTCATTGAGCCTGAAGATGAGACATCATTGTGACACTTGTGCTGTAAACACCTAAACAGATGAGATCTCAGCTGAAAAATCACACCTCCGAGCTTCATTATTTAAATATTTCTATGCCTGAAAATAATTATGCCAGACAACTATCACAAAAACAACTTCTCCTTAGCCAGGAGTCAAATGGGCAGCAGTAAATCAGTGACCATGACTTCTTAGCTCCCAAGCCTAGTTGAGAGGTTCCTGCCTGGTGGTTGCATTCCCTGTTCCCACCTCCAGGTGAGGCTGGAGTGGTTCATTTGTGCCTAATGATGCCTTTTCCAGGGGAATGCAACTTCACAGCACATGGCTTAATGCAGGCTGACCCATTGAGTGTGTTTAAATGGGTCTCTCCTGGCTACAGCATGTTGGACCCATTTTTTGCACTTTGAAAAAGAAAAAATTTGGTTAGGACAGCAAAAACAGGAAATTAATAAGCATTCTATTTCTGTGTTTTCTTCTATCAGTACATTCAATTACTGCTTCCTAATAAACAAGATCCATTCAGGATCAACAGGTCTCAGGACGGATTTTATTCTATTATCATCAAGGAGAACTGGCTTTGTTGTTAACCTTTCCATTTATTTAAAATGCCCTGGATTCCATATTCAATTTTTATGCTCCCTATTTCTGATTGTTTCCTTGAAATGGAAAATTCAAGGACTTTGATAAATGGATTGAAAGGTTGCCTTATTTCTCTGTCACTTCTGCCTTTGCGTCCTGTGCAAAATGCTGTTTTGCAAATCACAAAGCTGGGGATTGCAACAAGTATTCATCTGAGTATGGCAGGGAAGGCTGCAGGGGCAGAACGGGTTATACATTCCTAGTGAGGGGCCAGAAGCAGAGCTGGTGGAAAATAGGAGCTGAAATTAGGAAAAACTGGCATAGGCTGGCTGTCCCTGTAGTCTCTTTGGTGGTAGTATCCATGGGCTGAAACCCACTGCAGTGATCTGTGGTGGACAAGGAGCCATGGGAAAGGGCCTTCAGTGGGTTTATGTAAATCTGTTGAAGAATTAATTTTCTCATTTAGGACTAATTTACACTCTTTTTATAGTAACTCCAGTTGAAGTAGTGCTGATACAGGTATGTGTCAGATGTGTGAGAGAGACTGATAGCTCTCCATCACTGCACAAATTGTCACCTAAACTACAAATAGCAACACTTGTCACATCCACCTACCCCACACCTCCCTAAGCAGGATCACAATTGCTGGGGTATTCCATACCCCTTTTTATGAGGCATTGCAAATAAATGACTTCCTTAGAACAGGTTTTCTTGAACTGAGTCACAGCTAATAAGCACCTTGTGCCAGAATTTCCCCATTCAAGACATCAGCATACCCAAAAAGCATCCCCCTCTACTCAGGCCTTAGGTAACTGCAGAATGAGAAACCTTAGGCACTAAATAGGTTATTTCTCTCCTGCGTGAGCTGAAATTGGGTTTCTGTCCCTCCTGCATCATTGTGGTCATTGCACTTGAGCTGATACCAGGAGCAGCTGGAGATCTCTCCTAATACCACTGAGAGTGGTCACTTCATGGTGGAGTTGGTCAATAAAAAATATCCCGGTGCCACTGCACAAGGAAAGCTCCCTGCAGGGCAAACACCTGGGACTGCTGGTTCTCCTACTCTTCCATTCCTGTGCTCAGCTCGAGCCCCCAGAGCCTCTCAGTTGCCTTTCCACTTTCCGAGCCCTCCAAGCCCCACTGCAAAGGGGATGCTAAGCCAAGAGGAGATTGAACCCCCAGCACTTCACAAGAAGCTGCCTTCTCAGAGGGATGTGACCACCCCTCAGTGCCCCTGTGAACGCAGCCAGTGGTGAAAGCACCAAGACCTTTCAGATGACTCAAATGTGTGATTGTCACACTTGTCCCTTCACACACCTCCATCAGGGCGGCCAGGACCCATGTTCCTTCTGGCTCTGCACTTTGCACTCCCTTTCTTTGTGTTACAATGGCAAGTGAGGAAAATGTTCAGCTCCCAGCTCTGAGTCATTGCCACCCTCCCAAAAAATAGTTGTGTCCTGAACTGCTCTTTCCCAGGAGCTGCCAAGCACATCCCAGTATTCACCCTAGCTTCCTAGGCAGCTACAGACTACAACTTGTAGCAGTAACCATTAATACTATTAATAACCCCTTTTTAACATGAGACCTTTTCAAACTGCAGGACCCAAAAGCACTTGACGCATTTCACTACCTACGTGCTGCAAATCCACACCCTCCTAGGAATTTCACAGCCATCACTGATGCAGGCTGAGCTCCTTGCACCCGCAGAGCAACATCACAGACAGACCTCAGGCTGTCCTGCCCCAATCTCATAAATGCACCACCATACAAAAGAACGAGGGGTCCTCTGCAGCATAACAGCCCCCCACCGTGCTTTGATGTACCACCAAACAGCTCCACTTCTGAGCATTCCTGTTCACCAGAGCACCGTGAGTGGTGTGCAAGCTTCCATCTTCCCAGATCATTTCTCCCAGCTGCAAAATGCTGGAACTGCTCAGCTCACGCTAGCAGGCTTACTACGCAGGCTAATGTTGCATCCAAAGATTCAAGGAAGGCAGAAAGTAATCCCTTAAGAGCATGAGTACTTTCTGGAGGAAAGATCTCCTGTCTAGTCTGTTTGCTATTCCATCCAGCCAGCCATCCATCCATCCATCCATCCATCCATCCATCCATCCATCCATCCATCCCTCCATCCATCCATCCTCATAGTCATCGTTATTCTCACCATAGGTGAGCAACTACATTTCCATGGAAAAAACAAATGCACATTTTTTCATCGGTGGCCATCTCATCTCACTTTGATTTATTTAGAAGGCAAGCCTATTCCTTTTTGCTTGCTTTCACTTTGGATGCTACAGCCATGACTGACTCACTTGAGCATCTCTGACCTTTACTGCCTGTGACCATTCCCCACCCATACCTCTCCTGAAAGGGTTTGATTTTAAAAAGAGACCATTTGCTGTAGGGAACAGTGGATTTCTTTGCCTTTGCTTTCCCACTTGTGTTCCGGGGAGAGGCAGTGTTGGGAGGACTGCTGTGCCATACCGTGGGGTCTGGCCTGCATCAGGGTAAGACTGATTGTGAGGAAGGGAGGGAGGGAAAGAGGAGATAGAGACGCGAGAAACCGTGTCACTTCCACAACTGCTACTGCTCAGGAGAAAGGAGCAAAAGAAATATATATCTGCTTGCCTATTAATTTAAATCTAGACACAGGAAGAAGTCAACGAACTGTAATTTATGAGCTGTCAAAGCCTGAAAAATTCCTTTTGACACTGTATTTTCAGTTATTACATGCTTTCCTGCAAGACGACAGCGTAATTCTGTAGGGAGTCTTCTAGTGAACAGCACAATGGCAGAGGGCAGTGGGGGCTTTCTTATTATCTTTTCTTCCCCCTTTCGTCTTCTCTCCCCACTCCTTTCAATCATCCCCCCTTCCCTACCTTGCTGCTTGCCCAAACAGCAGCAAGGAAGGAAATCAGCAGCTGTCCCCATCCTGCCAGCCCTTCAACACCTCCAAGGCAGTGCTCGGTACTGGGCTGGATCTGGCACCATGCAGAGATTTCTTAGGACCCACTGGGTGATGGGGATGGAGATGAGGCAATGACCACAACTCCACCACAGACAAGGGAAATATACTCTCTCACACTGTCTCTGGCATTTTAAACACTTCTGTTGGTTTCCCTCTGCCCGAGGTAGGTACACACCACTCTTGCTGGCACGCCATTTGGTTGGGTCCCTCTCACTTGTATCAGCATGGATTGACAAGTGCCAGCCCCCTCAGATACCCAGAAGTTGGCAACGCTGACTGCCTGGCTCCCTGCTTCTCCATAAAGTGAACCAGGACAGTGTAGAGTCCTGCCAGGATCCTGGGTTACACCAGGGTCGCTCCCCTGGAGAAAAGCAGTTCTCCTCTTTTCCGAGCCCTCCTGAAGATTTGCTCCTTGAAAGGCAGTGCTAGGATCTTGGGATGGACATCCGTGGTCAGCACAAAAATCAGAGGGTGGGATGGCATTTTGGTGGTAGTGTTTGCTGGAAGGGAAGGCATGAAAGGGCCACCTGCCCATGGGCATCTGTCCATATCTCCATCAAGTTGTGGGGGACACGCAGGTTTGGGAAGTGATGACAGTGGCACCTTTGCCCAATGTCAGTTGATGGAGGAACTCAAGCTAACATCAAATGAAGTTTGACCTGAAAATGTTCCTTTCTCCTGAATCCAACCTGAAGTTCCCTTGGCATCCAGCTCATTTCCTTATCACTTGGGGACAGGAGTGGGGGAGGCTTTCACAACAAATGTCATTTATCCCCGTATTTCCAAATCTTCCTTTTCCTTACACACACAATTGCTTTTTAATTTGAGTTGCCAGTGCTAGTGATGGTAGGGTTGTCTTTTTGCTTTATTTTTTGCTTCCCAGCTTTGGTTTCTCACTTACAGCTCAGAAAACCCTTTTAAGGTCTATTCTCTGTGATAGGCACTTCGCCTCCTATTTAGAGAATCACTCCCACACGCTGCACGCATCCATATGCAAACACGCAGACATACAATTTTTCTGGGTGAACTGAACTACAAATCTTGAGCTTTAATATAATTTAGGCAGCCTGTGCAAAGCTCTCTGAAGTCAGGATTATGGACTAGTCCTCTGAAAAATGCGGTAGAAAAGTCCAGAGAAAAGGATCATGCCTTCTGCGGGGTTGTGCTGCAAGGCAAGTGCTCACAACTCACAGAGTCTGTTCCAGGCTCTGTGTCTGTTTAACTTCTGTGGGTCTCAGCCACCCCAAGCCTGAACCAGGGCCAACACCACCACCTACTATTCCTTAGGCAGTGTTTGAATGATTATGTTAGACCTTCGCTAAGTCTCTGCTATCATTGCTGTGGTAGCACATTCTTTCAGAATTGAGTATCAAAGCAACCAAGGCCAAAATTCGCCTGGATTTCAGGTGAAGAGATTGGAAAAAAATGAAAACAGAGATTTGCCCAGAGCTACTCTCACACCTAACAGTAAAAACAGGGAGATAAAAGGCTGTCTCTTGAATGTAACGTGAATCATTTGGGAGCTGGGGACAAACTGTTGTATCTTACCCATGAGTGGGTTATCAATGGGCAAACTTGCAGTGTTTTTGTTAAAATTCAGGACAGCCTACAACAAATCCTTCAAGCTACCAATCTCTGGGTCCTAGCTTCCACTTAGACAAGGTGTGAGCTACTACCTGAAAAAAAGACAGGTCCAGTAGATGTCTGTAAGACCAAGGACCTCCAAACCACCCAGGGCTAGATCTTCCTCCATCTGGGACAATGTGGCTGGAACAGGTCAAAAAAAAGAGACAGGGAAAGACAATAATTAAACAGTGAGAGAGACAAAGCAGGGTTGAATGCATGTTCCCTGACATCTTTTGGTTAACATTACATATGCTAAATAAATGTCATCCCAGCTGGGACCTGGGCTTTGTTTCCAAATCAGAGGAGTGTTCAGGGAAGCTGAATTATAAGAACCCTATTGCCTTTACATTGCTTCACTGTGCAGGGAAGTCTCTGAGTGCATACAGTACAATTACTTTTGCTCTCAGGAAAAGAGATGTTGAGGTGGAGAAAGGGAAAATACTGTCCTGTGTTTCTTGTTGCATGAAACACTCTTGGGAATTATGACTTTGGTTTCCTTTATTAGTTGGTCTCTCCAGCTTTCACAATCTCTCTGGGAGTAGCTTGTAGCAGGTATTTAATCCCAGGGTCCTGCAGACATAATAGTGGCAAGAATATAATAAAGAACAGGGTCCTTCTTCAGGTAGTTGAGTCACTGTATTTGCAAAGATAACATCTACACTTGCATAGCAAACAGAACTCGCCAATGAACCAGCCGTTAAAAATAAGCTGCAATAACCAACAGTAAAGAACAGAAATAACTGAGGTCTATGCCCAACTTCTATTGCAATATCTGAAGAAAGGAAAATACAGTATTCCTTAAATACTATTATTAGAGAATGGTGCTGTAGCAGAGGTGAAGTCCTGCTGTTCAAGCTGGGAGAAGGAACAATGCCAGAGGCAAGGGAAGGAAGGAGAGGGGCTATGTGTCTTTGAGATCCTATCTTTGCCGTGGCAAAACTGACTGATTGAGTTTTCCTTATCGGTATGAGTTATCTTGAGCTGCAAAGGTTCTCTAGAATTGGAACTTCCTTGTAGTTCTTGCTGAGCACAGTGTTCAAGAGGGTGGACATTAAATGGATTAAGAAGTGGGTAATGGACAAATCTCAAAATGCAGTTGTCAAAGAGAAAGCATGATAGAGTGAGGGTATTTGTAGCAGGGCTCTACACGGATCAGTAGCCAGCTCTGACGCTAGTCAGCATTGTCATGAATGATGTGGAATTAAATATCCCGGCTGATAAAATCTGTGGATAACACAAAATGGAAAATTGTAAGGACAGAACTCTGATACAGAGTCATCTGAGTCACTTAGGTCACTCTGAATGAGCTTCGGCTGGCTAAGACATTATGTGCGTGCTTCTGCAGAAACAAATCTAAGTTGACTCGGGGAGGAATAGGGCTGCAAAACAGGCCTAAAGAACGAGGTGTTATGTTTCATAAGGCAGCAACCTAGAAAAGTACCTAGGCAATGACCTAGAAAAGTGGTTAGCAAGGCTGAGAAAGACATCACATCTCCCAGTGTGGTGGTGGGCAAAACCATCTAGTGGGATCTCTTCCTATAAAAACAAAGAATCTGGATGATTTTTAGTAGGTGACACTGATGGACAGAGTATTCAAGAAAACTCATCTGAGCCTGGCATTCATCGTTTTCTAAACTGTAATAGGTTTTTTCAAAAACCTGTATAAATGAAACACATGCCTCTGAGTGCCAGGTTTGAAAAGTTGTGCTCATCGTTGCCCGAGAGAGCTCCAAGTGACTTGGGCCTTTATGGAAGTCCCTTTTCTGGGAAAATAGCCTACATACTAAAGAGTACTTTAATCACCTGGAGAGAGACTGCACTTTTGTCCAAAACTTTTCTATTTTGAACATGATGCCAAACACATTAAAGTGAGAAGTCAGAGACAGGCTCTTGTCACAAGAGGATGCGCATCAAAGCAAACTATGATGCTGTCGCTTGCTCTGCCTGTTGTCCTCGTAGTTAAGAGCTGGCCCCTCACCAGGACACACATTTTAGCCAAAACACAGCCTGTGGGGATGGCTGCAGGGCAGCAGCAGGATGGCTTCAGCACAGTGGTTCAGCCCCCTGAGGCAGCTCTGTGGGCATCTCTGGTATGGAGGGAGAGAGACCAGACCCCTACAAAACCCTTTTGAACAATCAGGCGAGTAAGCCCGACTTAGAGTAGGGTTAAGGGGGTTTGGGGAGAAAGGAGGAGTTTGCCACTACTGTATTTTTCCCCGTGCAATGCCCATCTCTGCTCCCTGACTGGTGCTGCAGATCACTGTAGAGGGTCTTTAGCACGGGGAGCCAGGCGCTGGCTCTCTGTGTCGGTGTTATCGCTCGCTGTCACATTGCGAAAGAGGAAGCGAGTCTGTGCCACGCACGCAGAGAACAAAGCCCTCGCCAAGCCGAGTGAGAGTTACAACTTGTCAGCACGTCTCTCAGCCTGCCGAGGGCCAAACATGAAACACAAAAAAGGCCTGAAATGAGGGAAAAAGGGGAAATAATAGCACAGTGAGCTCTCAAGCTCAGAAAAGGCTTGCTATAAAACAGCACCTTCGCTCTCTGCCTCTCTCTGTTTCTCTGAGTCCTGGCTACTGATGAAGGGAAGAGATGACTCCCCTTAGCACTGTTACAGTACTGTTGCAGTAATAGGGACCAGAGCCAGGTTCAGATCTGGCTTGCATAGCCCTGCTTTCTCCACACACCCCAAAAAGCATTGTTAGCCAAAAAGTGTTACTAGTAATGATGAAATCTGAGGTGGAAAGAGCCCGGGAAGGGTCATTTCTGACTATATGGACAGTAAAGCTCTAGTGATTAGAAAGACTCAGACTTTACCCTGAATTAGTCAATTAATTTCTTCCGTTACTGACATTGAGTAGGAATGGAATAACCATTTTTTATATTTGCTGATCTTGCCTTAGCTGTGTTGGTGGGACGAATAATTCTATCATTGCACGGTGTATGTCTGTAATGTTGATTTATACCTAGTAAGATCTTGTTTCAGGAAGCTTTCTAGATTTATGTTTACTAATCGTTTGGTCCAGGTGTATAATTTTCTGTTTCAAACACTTTTGACATGGATAATATGCCATGGCAAGAGAAAGACAACAGTATGGGCAGCACTGTGCAGGACTAAGATGAAAGACCAACTTCAGTGCACTTCTGTGATAAAACAGAGATGCATCTATAAAAACTGAGTAGAGAAAACTGACAGAAAACAGGAGACAAACTTCATATGGACTCAGTCCTATACTGCCAGTTGTTGTTGATATAGTTGGTAGTATATGCATTCTTCAGGCTCTCTGGTCTAATTAAAATTAGATGAAGCAGAGCACTGTCAATAGAAAATTACTTGACAAATATTTGCCTTGCTCCCATCATGGCACTGTGCTGCATGTCCTCCTTCTGATGCCCATATTGGTAAGGGGTTGGGTTCCCTCTCTCTAAGACTCACCTGCTGTTAAGAAAAACATCATCCAGTTCAACCTCCTTGCCACAGGCAGGGATCCCCTTCCCCTAGACAAGGTTGTTCAAAGCCCAAACCAACCTGGCCTTGGACACATGAGTCTTCTGCATAGACAAAGAATGCCCCTTCTCTTACAGGTGTATAGAAGTCTTTTGTCCCCATCTCTTCCCTTTTGCTCTCTTACACAAGTTCCACAGCACAAGGTCTCAGGTGTGAGCTCAAGAGTGGCACATGTAAGATCAAGGTGTGGTTTAAAGCCAGGATTTTATCTAACTCTTGATGAGCAAGCCAACAAATTCATTAATCCTGGAGGAAAATATAAGGACAATGATGGTCCTTCAGATAGTTCAAGACCACCTAGCTATGCTGCTTTTACAGAAGTAGAGCCCTCATTCACTCAGAGTTACTAGGTAGTGTTGGCCTGAGTTGAGAAGGATTTAAAAAGGCTGATGGAAAGGAGGAACTCAGCAAGGAGGCAGAAGAGGCAGGATTTGGCCCTGAGCACTCCCATCTTCCTGAATGCTAGAGGAGATGGCGGAGAAAAGATTCGCAGGTGCAAGCCGCTGATACATCATAGGCACCCACTACAACCATCACCTGTTTGTTGTAATTTCAGACCACAGCAGCCAAGATCAGAGTGGTGGGACAGTCCCCACAGGCTCACCAGGGAAGGGCTGACTAAACTGTGTAAATGGGGAGGTACGGAGGCTTTTCCTGACCAAGCTCACCCCTGAGACCCACCTGTGCACAGCACTGCCAGCAGCACCAGTGCCTCCACTGCACTGTCTCAGCAGCGGGAGGCTGTTTATGAACTAATTCTTTACTGCTGGCATAGCACCCGGCTCGTTTTCACCTTTCTTAAAGGTTAACCTCATTTCCTTCTATTAGTTGGTTTTAGCGAATGCCATTCGGCGCGGCAGTTAAAGAGCTCTGTCAGCGGATGGAAATGACAGTGGCATTTAAAGCCAGTCGGAGTTGAGAGCTGGGGGGGGTGGGAAGGTGGGTGGAAGAAATAATCTTCAATAAAATGTTTGTAGGGAGATATTAAGCGACATCAAAAAAAGCAGGCTTGCCTTCCCCAAGAGGAGAAATCTTGGGCTCAATGTGCTCAGTGGGATGGATCTCCCCTGAGTTTGAAACCAGCCCAAGTGCAGGGAGACAAAGTGACTGGAAGACTCCGGAAAGGGCTCTGGACATCCCACCTCTATGGATAACTTTTTTCTGAGTCCAGCTAGCCTTGCTTAGTGACAAGTGTGTGCTGAATATTACTGTCATTGAAGGAAAGTTCCTCTGTAAGCATGTTGATTATTAATTCTATTGCAAGACCTGCCTGGCATTTCAGGCCACCCTGTCTGATCCCAATTTTGCTGCATTCCTCCACTGCTCCACAGTGCTGTTTTAAAACCTGCGGTGAGACCTGCAGGAAAGTCTTCTACTCAGAGGAAGGATGAGTTTTGCCTGTGCAGGGGATTTCACAGGGGGTTTGTTTTCCTTACTGCAATAGAATGGTGAAAGGAGTGTAAGGAAACAGTCTGAATCAGGGAAACACATGCAGACTACCAAACCCTGGCACAGAAAAGGTGTGATGGGCATCATCCAGGCTCTTGCTGTCCTTCTGCTCTGTCCTCACCAGATCTCTCCTGGCATGGGTGTAATACATAGTTCTGCATCAGGGAGAATCTGCAGTACCCAGCAGTGGCAGGGACATCAGAGCAGTGTTTCAGAGTCTGATCCAAAGCCTGCAAGGCTCCGTGGCACTCTTTTTCATTAACTTCAATAAGCTTCAGCTCTTACCCTGAATCCCCAATGTTTATTTCAAGCACTGGTGTAACATCAGTGGAATATAATATTCCTCCTCAGACACACCTTAGGGTAACAGTCTAAATGACTATGTGGATAAGTGAAGCCAGATCCTGCTGGGTGGCATCCTGAAGCAGACCCATTCATTTCCTGGGTCATTTGTCAAGCTGGCCAAAGCATTTCAAAGGAACAGGTGTCTAGCCCAACGTGCAGTTTTGTAACAGGCAAAGTATTCCCCTGGAACAGGTTCACTTCAATGAGATTTTTGCAGGGGACATCTTCTTTTTTTTTAAATCAATGCATTGAGTTCTCTTTTCAGGAGGTACAAATCTATCATTTTAACAGGATCTTTTTGATTTAATTTTGTTTCAAGTCTGTATTGTATTAAACCACTAGCTTCCGTTCTGAGTTAGACCAAAGGTTTGTCTAGTCCAGCATCCTCTGTTCCAACAGTGCCCATTAGAAACAGTAGGAACAAGGCTTTTATAAAGAGTGATCCTCCCCCTAATACCCTCTGGCTTCCAGCAGACAGAGGTTTAGTGACTAAGATAGATTTTGCATCTGGATATTCATGTTTTATAGCACTGAGTGGACATAACCACCACTAATCTGTCTCATTCGTCTTGGAGCTAATTTATGACTTTTGTGTTCAGCAACATCCCATGACAGAAACGTCTTTTATTTATTCATATAATGTGTGAAAATATACTTTCTTTTGTCTGGCTGAAAACCACAGCCATTCTGCTTTATATATTTTATGTTTTGAGGTTATTAAGACAAAGGCTTTTTATTCCTCTGAGACAATACCCTGTAACATTTCACAACTGAAGAATTTCCGTTTCACAAGAATTTTGGCCTCTCCAATTCGAAGTGGAAGCACATTTTTTGAGACATCAGTATTTCTTATAGAAAAAAAATTCCATTTTTCATCCAGTTTCAGTCATTTCATTATATCAGTGTAATTGAGGGTGACAGCAGCAGAAATAATAATAGGGAAAAAAAAACTATCAACAATAACAAAAAACCTACTAAGGCACCCTGGGAACAACTGGCAAGGATAAATTAAAGTTTCATAATAGCAACTTCTTCCTGCCAGCTGGGCTTGGAGAGTCACAAGGACAGGTTGGGAGCCACCCCAGCCTAATCACACTGGCATCACATCATGTGTCTCCACCTTATTGTTCAGCTACCCAAAAAGCAGGTGTGTTCTATACAGAAGCAGAGTCCACTTCTCACCTTCATTTTTATCAAAAAAATCCTTCAAATGGGACTTCCACCTATCTAGAGTGGAACTGGTTTAACCAAAGTTATGCTATCCTTTTAGTTGATCTGCCTTTTGGGGATAAAAAGTCACTGTTAGGGTGTCCTAGCAGTCAGTGGGATGTCTGAAGGATTAACTGGGTGGATCCTGTTGGGGTTTAGATCTTGTTCTATACACCTGCAATGGCCACATGCACCGCATGCCCAGCTCCACTCCTCACATCCATAAGCAAATCCTTACAGGATTTCAGCTCTTGCTCCATAAAGCAGGGTGAAATAATTTTTTTCCCCCCAGTCTTCCTAATTTTCTGCTTACAGTTACAGGCAAGACTGTCTCTTTACATGTTCATATACACAGCCTGGCAAACTCCACTTTTGATTTTAACTAAGGATTCCAAGTACAGAATCAAACAAATAATGCACAAAACTTCTGTGTGAAATACAGCTTCATAACTGAAGTGAACATTAGGCTAAGAGCTGCATGAAGTAGGAAAGGTGTTATTGAGACCTCTGAGATGTGCTGCTTGGATTCCTTTATTATTATTGTTTTCTTTTGCCTTTTCTTCATTTTCTTTGTTTGTAGATGAGGGGATGGAGCGGAAAAAAAGCCAGCAAGTTTATAAAAGCAATAGAGAAGGGAGTTGAGGCATTTTGTGGAGATCTTTAATGACATTCTGTATAATTTGAAAGTGGGGAGAAAAGGGGGGAGAGAAAAAGGGAATTAGCAAAAAAACTGGCAAAAGAAAAGTGGAATGTGGAGAGAAGCGTGTGGATGAATTTTAATGCAATCAGAAAGCTGTAATAATGGTAATAAAGGAATATATTCAGACGTCAAGAGAGGGAGAAGGGAACAGGACCCGCGACACCAGAATTTAAATTAGACATAGGCGTATAATTCTCTTTTCTTCCCCCCCTCCTTTCTTCAAATGAAGAAAATGGAATTTTTAAGCACAGCAAAGGAGGGATTAACAATTGGCAGGTTTTCAGCCCTTTGTCTTTTGGCGAATCCCATTTAATCACCGTCTTTAATATTAAGGAGGCTGTGGCCGTGCGGGGCTGTCTCAGGCTTGGGGGAAAAGGGATGATATACAGAGGAAAAGAGAGATAACACTTAGGTTCAGGCAATTGTGAGGAAGTGTTTCAATTACCTCCACTGAAGTCTTTAAAAACTGAAGTTTAATTTGATCTGAAATGTCGTCCCAGCTTCTGCAAGAGAAAATATGTCCTTCCCACCCCCCTTCCTGCCCATGCCTATGCTGTTTCAATTGTCCTCGGTGCTCAAGGCTGGAGTGCTACCACAGATTAATGTCTTGGCCTTCTAGGCTTCTGGAAAGGGTTTCAAAGCCTCGACAGGTCACCAGTGAGTTGAGTTTAGGAACTGAAACTTATTTTCCTGACATACCAGTCTTGACACCACTGACCCTGAGGAGTTTGTCAAGAAGCTTCTAAGCTTTGCTCTGAATGAGTGTGAAAACCAAATGGCCCTTCGGGCTCAGCCTCAACCTTGTGTGGCCACAGAGTAAAAGGGGATGTTACATACAGGGATTAAGATCTGTTAAATTTCCTAGAACCTAAGGCAGCAAGAGTTCTATTCAAATATAAGCTGCCTCTGAAAGATGAGTGCAAAAGCATGATTAAGTGTTCATTTGAGGTGTCATTTGATAGTACAAGGCAGTCTTCTCCTTCATCTCCTTCTTCTTCAGGAAATCCATCAAACTGGGCCAGGGTAATATTTGTGGATTCACAGGAGGAAGGACCCCAAACCGCCATGCAAATTCCTGTGAAGTTTAGTTATAGCATAGCTGGACACATTTGCTCTTCCATGCTGGGTCTCCTTCTCCCTTGAATGTTTCCAGGGCTGTTCCAGGGAAACGGGAACTGTAAGAATAGGCTGCTAATAGCTAGGGACACAGGTCTGATTTTTACCTTTTTTTCCATTATTGGAAAGTTGATTTGAATTCAGATATTCTTCCTGTTGTGGCAGGATTGTGAATAGAAAGTGTGTGTTTAGGCTATAAGGTGGGATTAGAAAGACCAGATTTTTACTCCCAAGTCTTTTCCTAAAAAGCATTGCCTCAGGAACAATTCTCAAAAATATTCCAGTTGTGAGTTTCAGATAATGACTAAGAATTATGAGCTGCCAGGCACAGTTCAGAGGCAGAGGCTTTATGCTTTGCCTGGCATGGTGTTTTAGACTTCTCTCACCAACAGCTTTCCTAAGCAAGGGCTACAAATAAAATGGATCTTTGCAAGTTGTTTTCCCAGCTCAATATCAAACACCATAAAACCTGTCATTTAAGATCTGCACAGGGAATAGCATCTCTTGGCAATGGACAGTTGTGACGGTGCTGTTCAGCAAGTCAGAACTACAGATATTTGTCTTGGGGTTATAATATTCGCAGCTGTACAAGAAAATTCTGCTGTTAGAATCGTTTAGGCTATGTCTTCATGGCAGGGTTTGCTTGGCCCCTGGCCAAAGTTTTGTCCATGCCCTATGTGCCCAGAGGAAGCCTGAGTGTGTTTTCATCTGAGCTGCCCAGATGAGGCTCAGGTTTGTGGCTGGGTTTCACTTCAGTGCAGGTACACAGCAGCACAGAGTAGCCAAACCCAAACCACATCCACCCACCCGTCTGCTCTGGACCCTCTTCTCCATCTCCTTCCATTTTCCATCATGGCTCTGCACTTTTTCCATCCTGCTCTCCCAGACAATTTCTGGACGTGGGTTAGCAGCTGATGCCCATGAAGACCTCTTCCAGTCCCCTGTATAGCAGGTCTTTTCTCAGGAGGGTAGGACTGTAATATAGACTAGGACACAAAGTAGAGGATAGACCCAGTTGTGTTTGAGTAAAAACACAATCTTAGATATTGGGTTCACCATCTGGCAAAAAGTTAATTTTCTTTCCAGTTTCTCACAGGACCAATAGCAGCCAGCATCTGTTTTCCTAGGACAGATGCACCTTGATCACTGTGTCGCTGTCTTCAGGAGTCACAATACTGCAGGACATGAAAATCTCTCCCTGTAAGATAACTCCAAGATTCACAGTCATTGTAATTTACAGAAGTAGGCTTTTATTGAGGGTTAAACCCTGCCTTGACTTACCCCTATGCTCTTGCATGAAAAGGAGTTGGAAAGCTCCAGCATCTTAAATCTATAGAAACCATCGTAGGGTTCCACCACAGACCTGACTCCCAGCCTGCCAGATACCTTTCATTATTACTGCCAGAGCTACCTGTGCTCCTGGAGTGTGGCAAACCTCACCAATGCCCAGTTTTGCCTGTTGCAAACACCAATCAGTCTTCTTGCAGGTGGGGAAACTGAGGCTGCCTTTTTCACTGGGTAATTTATGTAGCCCATATTTCCACTGAGGCCGCTGTCCTTGGCAGAGATATATTGTAAGTATTTAATAACAGTAACTGCACAGTCATCCATCTCTTTGGTACCAGGAATAGCAAATCACTCTAAGAGAAAAGTGCCTTCCATAGTTTCCAAAGCACAGCTTGAGATGGGACTCAGGAGTCCCAAAAACCAGTCTGAAATGTACAGAAAAGAGCTTCAGCCGAGCTCTTGAATATCCTCATGGGTCCACTCTCCCAGAACTGGATCAGGAATGATTTCCACTCTTTCCCAAAGCAAGATCTAGGTTCTATCTATTGAAAATAGTTTGTGGCATGTTCAAAATAAGCAGAAGGGAGAGTTTCCGAACTCAGTGCGTGCTTAGGCTGCAGAATGTCTCGCTGCAGGATGTGCTGGATGCTCGCAAGCACACGCGGGTTCAAAAGTCCACTGAGCAATTACATCAAAGAAAGACACTTCAGAAACTACTACATATGAAAAAAATCCCAACAGAAACAAAAGACTGCAGACTCTGGATTTCCCTGAAATACAAAGCACTGAATTATAGGAGAATATTTGGTGGGTTAACAAAATTCCCTGTTCTTTTACTCTTCCCTAGACATCCAGCACTGGCTGTTGCCAGAGACAGCAAACAGAGTCAGGCAGACCCTCCATCTCCTGTTCAGCTGTTCTTTCACTCTGTTCACAGGATCCATGTCCAAGACAAGGCTCAGAGTGCAGCCAAGCAATTAAGTAAGAGAAATCCTTCAAACTAAGTTTTTGACATGCAACAGTGGAGAGTAACACACCTGGGGGATGAAGCTTCCTTCTTTGCATGGGAGAATTATGCTCCCACACCTGGGCTTATATTCATTTGCGCTTGTCCCCATCACACAGCTGTTCAGATTAGCTGTTATTCTCTCTAGCCCGGGTGTCTCAGAGCCTCTGTCTCCAGCAGTTGGAGACCAGCAGCTGTGCAATCATATCTGCTAACGTAAGGGATATAAAAGATCTGTTAAGTAAAAC
Organism: Eopsaltria australis; assembly: GCA_034509425.1. NCBI lineage: Eukaryota > Metazoa > Chordata > Aves > Passeriformes > Petroicidae > Eopsaltria > Eopsaltria australis. The sequence goes on from JAVTVJ010000667.1 coordinate 525,168, forward strand.
CAAACCAGGAAGGGAGGAGGGGGAGAGATCAGTGCAAAGAAACCAGTCCTGCTAAGATGTGGTTAGGGATGCCCCACAACACCCAGCTGCAAGGAAGAGGTGAACTCAGCAAACATTTTAAAGCCTGCAGCAGAATTAGCCCCTTGAGGGTGTTGTTTGATATGGGGAGGAGGAGGGAAAAGGGGCCAAATAGGAGCCACTGCAGGTGGAAGGAGGGTTTGTTTGCTATTGTTTGGAGTTAGGTAGCAGTATGTCTCTATTGTTTCAAGAGAGGGTTGAATCTTGTTGGATTTTCCCCCCATCCTAATTTTTGAAACACCTCTATTTTACAAGGTTCATGTATTTTCCAGCAAGGTACCACAGAGAAGATAATTAGCTAATTTACAATTAGCTACAACAGAATTCATAATCACTTCCCCTGTGGAAAGGGTGGTAATCATCATCACATAGCTGTAGGACTGCTGTGAAAATGGCAATAGGAGTGTGAAACCCAGGCCCTGGGAAATGCCCTGCTTTTAGCCTATTGATCACCTGATTAGCACAGGTTCAGGGGGATGGTGGGGCACTCTGGCTCAAGAGAGCAACAGGTTGGAGCTTGCAGATTTGAGTTCAGAGCTCAAACCAAACTTTCATAATGTTCAGGACATCTTCAGCTCATCCTTCTTCTCTCAAGCTCCTTCTTTCTGCTTTGACCTGCAGAGGATTCCTTGGTCATGACTGTCTGGAAGAAACCCAAGTTTATAGCTCTTTTTTACCACTGTGACTTCGGCATATTCCTAATCCCACTGCTTGGAGTTGGGGAATCCGCTGGATGAAAGGCTGAACATGAGACAACAATGGGCTCTTGCAGCCCAGAAACAAAGGCTGCTCTGGACTGCATCAAAAGAAAGTTGAAGCAGGCGGTTCTGCCACTGTTCTGTTTTTGTGAGGCCCCACATGGAGCGCTGCCTCCAGCTCTGGGGCCCCACCATAAAGAGGATGTGGATCTATTGTACAGTACCCAGAGGAGGCCACAGAGATAATCACGGGACTGGAGCACCTCTGCTATGAAGACAAGCTGAGAGAATTGGGATTGTTCAGCCTGGAGAAGAGAACGCTCCAGGCAGACCTTATTGGGGTCTTTAAATACCTTAGGGTGCTTATAAGAGAGGTGGGGACAGACTTCTGAAGGCCAGTACCAATAGGATAAGGGCTCCTGCTTTTCAAACAGAAGAGAGCAGATTCACCCTCGATACAAGGAATACCTTTTTTACCAAGAAGGTGGTGAAACACTGACATAGGCTGCCCAGAGAGGTTATAGATTTCTCGTTCCTGGGAACTTTCAGGATCCTGAACCTGCTCTAGTTGAGGATGTCCCTGCTCACTGCCAGCAGCTTGGACCAAATGACCTTTAAAGGTCCCTCCCAACCCAAACCATTCTATGATTCTGTGCTTGTGGTGAACATCCTCAGCGCTATCTCCTCTCCCTTCTGTGCCAAGGACAAATCAGGAGGGTGGGCAAGGAAGATCAACTCTGCTTCTTGCATCCTCTCTGGCAGATGTGCCACTTGGTCCTATGCACTGGCTTTTCACTTACCCACACCTGCATAGGAAACTGCTCTAGGCTGCTTGTTTGTTGTGTTGTGGTGCCAAGGAGAAAAGCTTAAAGGCCTTCCCAGTGCCAGGACCAAGGCACTGCAGCTGCTCGCCCTCTGTGTGTGCAAGCATGTTTGGGAAGGAGGGGAATAGCAGCAGGGACAAATACTTATTAGCTGTATAAATTAGCCTGGGACACAGAGATGGTAAATCTGTCCCTCTTTGTTTCCAAGGCCTCCGAAGCCACCTTCTAGATGGTAAAGCCGGTTTGTGCTTTCCTGATACAAAGATTCAACCTCTTTGTTTTGCATGAGGAATACGAGAACACAAGTGTATTTATATACTCTTATCTAAATGTACCCCCACGCACACACATACATTAGCAAGAGCTATCTGGATAAACACAATCCTGTGTCATGTCTCCCTGCGAGTGACCCTAATTTTCCCCCAGTCCCTCCACAATTGCTGTGATTCTTGTTCTTGTCCTCTTGCTCCACAGAGGGTCAAACATCCTGCATCTCATTGTCCCTTCTGTCTCTTTAATTAGTGCCCGTCCTCCCCCTTCTCCCCCTCACTCCAGCGTCCCCCCTTCCCATCTCCTCTCAGCACTTGGTTTGCAGAGCTCTGTTATTTCACCTTTCCCGTGTGCCTGGGCCCATCTGACACCTCTGCCTTACACTTATCATGGAAACATAACATTTAAATACAAATAGAACAGGGAATAATTTAACCCCTATTTGCACCGGGGAAGGTGCCAAGGCTGCATATAAACACTGCAGGGAGGTCTATAGATGCTGTATATTTATCTGACAAGTTGCATTTCTTCACCACGGTGCCTTGCAGCCAGCTTTTCCTGACAGGCACGAGCCTCCATTCCTAGCAGAGTGGTCAAGTAGAGAGAAGCCTGGTTCAAGTAGAGAGAAGCCTGGTTCCACAGGGGTATTGGAAATTTCACCAAGGGGACATCTCTAATCTTTCTCTCCCTTCCTGTCCTCCTGTGAGGGTCTTAGGGTGCTACCTCCTGTCATTGTTGCGATTTGTTTATGGAAAACTGGGGAAGATCTGGGAGGAACTTAAATTTCAGTATTATCAGAATGCACCAGCAAAAACCTCCTTGGCTCTCCTGGGTGCCACCACACAAAAATATCCACCCATGGTTGGATATTTCCACGGCAAAGCAGGTATGATGGACTCAGCTGGTAGAAAAAGATGGATAACGGAGTGTACAATAATGAGGGAAGACAAAAATATGAGAAGAAGAGACTCGCATGGACACCATATTCAGTTGCAACACTGCAGGGCAGTGTCACTGCTCATAGTGGTGCTGGTTTTAGGGCTGTCCCTTCAGCAAGGTTAGTGGGGAGTCCTCAGATGAGATAGAAAAGGAAATTGTCACTTGGGAGAATGCAATAGACAGAAATTTGGGCAAGTTGTTCCTCACGAAAGCAAGGGAAGATGCTCAGATGTGAATCAATACTTGATACACAGCCATGTGTGGCCTTGAGGAGGCCACATGGAATAGGTTTCTTTCCTCACACCTGTTCATAGACATGCTGAGTAAGCTCCCTGTCTTCATTTCCCTCACAGGGAGGAGATGGAGGCTGCTCCTCCTGGCTGCCCATCTCATCTCTGTTGGACAAGGCTGTGTGGTACTGCAAGGTACAATTCCCTCTCTGTGGCCACAGGCTAGTTTAGGCTGGAGCACAGGGTCATGTCCACAGCTCATGCCGGGGACGTCCCAGACCAGGGGCTCATGCCTGGCCTCTCTTTGTCCTCTTCTGCCCTGAACAGTGATATTTATGTTCTTCAGTGTGTGTTCACTTTGGTCTGAGACCCAGGTCTTAGGAAGCTTGGTCTGAAGGTTTTTTGCCCCACAGTCTGAAATGGCAGTGAGCTTTGAGCCTGGCAATGGAGGAGATGGGGGACTGAGTCTGCCCAGTGCACTGAAATTCAGGTGTGAATCCTGATACACGTAATTGTAACAATGTCCCACTGAAAGAGGAGGAAGCGTGGGACTCAGGATGGTGATACGGTGGACTATGGTTGGTAGAGATGGACCCCACAGGCAGGGAGAGTTTAGGGTCAGCATCATCTAGGACTGCTCCAGGCTTGTGTGCAGCCTAAAACTCAGATTTTTGTAGGATGTAGTGCCCTCAAATCTCACTAGAGGACACTGGAAACCTCTGGTGAGGAGCACCAGTGGTGTGCACATGTGCTCAAGACACAACTGGATGACACCAGCACATCCCCTCTTCATTTCATTTCATTCTTGAAACTTCATGGCCTTGTTTAGACATATTTACAAATCAGAAGTAGTTGTCTTGGTGCATGGCGTGTCAGGTTTTTTTTCTGGGACGTGGAAGAGTAGTGTATGATGATGCCCAGGGTGTAAGAGGCTCATAAAAGACCATTGGAGGATAAACTCATTGGCCAAGACCTGGAATACATTGAATGAGTCCCTCTGCTGGACTCTTCCCTCTCTCTTTCTACTCAGGATGTGTGAGGGGTGTTGCTAAAACACAGTGTTGTGTTCTCTGAAAGAGCTGGGATGTGAGAGGGAAACAGTACTTTGTTATAGAAACTACTGAGAGTAAAAAAACTTGTCAGATCAACTCATTTTTTATCAGTCTAGTGTGTGGTTTTGTAGAGTTCTGAGATGGCAGATATAGCAAATTATTCTCCTGACTACACAGGGTACTGTTTTTCAGGAGGGAGACAAGATGCTGATTTGAAGATGGGATGTGAGGTGATGTCCAAGCAGTGGCTGTCCATGGGGATCCCCCTCACTCCATCTCCCCTGGACCTGCAGTTCCTGGGGAAAGGTGATCTTCACCTTTGACAGAGACTGTTCCTGATGCTCTGGTGGGCAGCTCACCAAAACACCACATCATCTGCCAGCCAGTACTGTCCCAGTGTACTGCAAAGATGCATGGTGGGGGGATGTAAAAATAATAATTTGAGTGGTTCCTAAAACACCTGGTTTTAGCTTTGCATAAACTAGACCAGACAAGGCAGTTTCAGGCCAGTTCCACACTAGAGAGTTTTGCTGACATAGGAGGGATGTGATTTTTTTTTTAAATGATACATTTATATTAGCAAAAAGTCTGGTGAAAACAGTCACACAGCTATAGGAGTGCTTTTGCTGATGCAGCTTATTTGAAACAAGGGAAGCTGTATAAAGTATAACAGTATAACACTCTTCTGTTGTGCTGGAAGTATTTAACAGACACAAAGTTTCCGGGCAAAACCTTTCACCATCTATGTTCCTAGCGCTTTCCAGCTGATCTACCCTGTTCCTAAAATATCCTAAAACATTTGCTAGGTGGGTTTTCTTCCAATACCTGGAAAACCTTTGGACTTTGGACTGGACTCTTTTCCCAAGGCTCTGTCATGCCCTAGACTGAAAGACACTCCCCAGAGCACACAGTGAACTTCAGTAACTGCTTCTCTAAGGCTTGTACCACACATCTTGGAGTCTCTTTTGCAGGACATCTTGGCCATTGGGAAAAGAAGCCTCTCACATGTCTAAATCACCTTCTCATGAGGTGGGGACAACCTATAAGCTGTCTGATGTTAGGTGGGGCTTTGTGCACCACTACAGTCTGAACTTCATGTTGCCAGCAAAGACCTTGAATCACCTCTCTGCTTAATCAATTCTAACATAAAGTAGGAATATTTCTTCCTTTAACAGTTTAATCAGAAGGCTATTTCTGTTTTTCCCACCTATCAGAAGTGTACCTGTATCTCCCTCAACCTATTTTTCCTTCCAGTTCAGCAGCCTAGCTGAAGGCAACGTAATTCCTGTTTTTCTGTGGGCAGTACACTTTCTGTTGTCATGTATAACTCGACTGCAGGGTTGAAAGCTTCTAATATCCTCATTCAATAGCCACTGCATGAAAAATTATTCACATCCAAGGCTGTAAAGTAATTTGCCAATGTGCAGGTGCATCTTGGAGAGGGGAATTTTGATCAAACACTGATTGAAGCAGAACAGATTGCCTACACCAGTGATTTCTTGGTGAACAAAAGTGACATGAATTGCCCAATTAGTCAGCCAGAAAAGGGTTATTGCAAACCAGTGCTTTGTTCAGCTTTAGGTTAACCTGTACACTAAAAAAGTAAATTAAATAAAAAATAAAATTATTTAGATATTTACATATATTTATTCAAATTGGTTTCATCTGCTCTGTAATGTGCTCTGAAAAAAACCTTCGTGGTTAACACATTTACATAGTGTTTAATGAATCATAAATAAGACATTTATGAATCATGTTCAAATGGCCTGTTTACATACACGATGTAAACTATGTAAATTTCATTTTTTTCTGGGTGTAATGGTAGTAGTCTCTGAACAGAAACCTGATCAAGAGGCATCACTCAGCCCCCTCTGAGATCCTTCTGACAATCATTAGTTTGTTTTCACCAATATTTTCCAGAGGTGTCTCATGAAGATCCCCAAACTTGGTTTAAGTCCAAGTATAAATCATAGAATTGTTTGGGTTGTAAGGGACTCTGATGGCCATCTAGTTCCTATCCCCGCTCTGGTGTCACTCCAGGAAGCCAATGTCCCTCCCGTGCAGGGACCCCAGCTCTGGATGCAGAGCTCCAGGTGGGTGTCACCAGAGCAGAGCAGAGGGGCAGAATCCCCTCCCTGCCCTGCTGCCCACGGGGCTCTGGATGCAGCCCAGGACACGTTTGGCTCTCTGGGCTTTGAGTGCACAGTGCTGGGTCACATTGAGCATCCTTGTTTAAAATACAATTATCCACTGGCAGAAAATGTCCTGCTTTGGCATGAAATACCACCTGCCTGAGCTACCTCAGATATTAACAATCATGTAAGCTAACTTTATGTTTCAAAAAACAATTTACGTTTCAAAAACTTCAGGCTTATTTCAAATTAACATTATAAATATATTAAAAATCTCATCCAAACTTTTAGATACATGTCTCTGAGTGGGCATGAATGACAAATCTGCAGTTTACAGGCTGTAACTTCCTTTATATCCTGATTTTAAAAAGCTTACGTTAAACATTTTTTTCCTGCAACGTATTTAGTATTGCGAGGGCTACTAACTTCTGTTATTTTTCATTTGGACTTGGTTCCTATATACTATATTTGTCACATTCCATTTGGATTGCAGTCTGAGCAATGTTGTCATTTCAGTTACTGCAAACTGACTGCAAAAACTGATCAGAAGGATCTGATTTGGAAGACTTTGGTGCCTAGATTTTAAGGGGCAGACAAAGATTTTATAAATAACCAAACCATTTTTTGTTTGTTGTTTGATGGTTTGGTTTCTCTAAAATTTGCTGGATTATTCTCAAGCCCTCATGTGAAGCCAGAGGCTGTTAAGGTTTTTCGAGGCAGCCACCTGAAAAGATTAGCAGCTTCTGAGATGTGTCACCTTGGTGAAGTCACCGTTTGCTTTGCGTGTGACACTGAGCTGTCTCGGCTTTCCCATCCCTCCTGAAATATGGTAAGCATCTCTTTATTTTGTTCCAGAAGACAGAAAACTCTTTGTGGGCATGCTCAATAAGCAGCAGTCGGAAGACGATGTGCGCAGGCTATTCGAGGCGTTTGGCAACATCGAGGAGTGCACGATCCTTCGGGGACCCGATGGCAACAGCAAAGGTAAGGGATGGCTTGTGTGGAGCTACACCCTGGTCTTCATGTACAGATCATCTTCTGGTGTGACAAAAGTATCATGCAGCCCCCAGAAACAGCATCTCTTACTTTAGGAGGGGTCACGTTTTTACTCTGCTGGTCACTCTCTGCTTGTGGAAAAAGCTGATTGCATTTTGAAACACACGTCTCCAATGGGCTATGTCTCACCACATGCAGATTGATGCCTCCCCTCTGAACAGGGCCTGTACATCCACTCAAGATGTGCTCTCCCCACCCCGCTGAACAGGATGATTCTTTCTTTAGAAAAAAGCCAAGATTGGTACTTTACATCTTGATTCACTGGCTCCATCATCAGCTCTGTTTACCTCTCATCCACCAGCCCCAGGTCCTTCCCTGCTTCACCTGGTATCTGCACGGACTCATACCAGCCACTGATTGCAGCTGCAAGGGTGCAGGTGCCAGTTTAAATATTACACTCACTACATATTTACTGTTTGAAACACACAAATGCTTCATTGCAAAACTAGCTGCCTTTCCTCCTTCTGCCACTTTTTGTTACCTGGATAACACAAAAGATCTTCTGCTACAGCCCAGGTGTGAGAATGAGGCTTCTCTCTTCTGCAGGAAAATCATATTTTTCCCCCATAAGTCACTAGACAAAATAACTTCAATCTGAATAGGAAACCCTCTCCTCCTGGCAGTATAGGGTGTCCATTAAATATTGATCTGCATATAATATAGCATAAAATGTATTGGCATGTGCAACACCAGAGAAGAGGCCAGTCCTGCCAACACAGCTCTTATCTCACTGGATATTTTGACAAGTGACAACATCAACCAGGACATTTTTGCAACAGGGAGGCAAAAAATCCAAATCACAGTGATGCGCTGGAGAAAGATATTATTGTCCCATAAAATCACTGGTGGTTAAAAATTACTTCACACCAGCCTCATAGCTGTTCAATACACACCAGCCCAGCTCAGCCTTCCTGATATAAATGGCTGAAAATAAGCTGTGGGCACCTTTCTTCAGTTTTGTGGTTATTTTATTTCCACAACACCCAAAGACTGGGGCTGGCCCTTGGGGAAACAGTAGGCTAGGGTGTCCTAGAGGAGCTGCAGCCATCAAAACAGCAGACAGTTAAGCACATCATTCACTGAACAAATTAGTAAATTGGGGAAAAGCAGAAAAAAAAAGTCTGTCTGCTTCTACCTGGAATGAAATCTAATGACAAAGGAGTCAAACAGACTAATAATAAAGGCAATAAAGTCTGAGTTCTGTAAGAAACAAATTCCATAGGAGATCCAACCCACAGACTTGTCTTCATACTTGCTCTATCTTTTTTTTTTCCTTCTAAAACAATTTCATTATAAGACAGAATCTGAGTGGCAGCTCCATATTGCTAACCAGTTTAATTATTAGTGCTAGCAGGCTGCAGTCTCAGGCTGACGTTTCACTGAGCTGTTCAGGATCAATACTGAGCCTTGACAGAGTTAATATTACCAGCTTCCATTTGCTGGTGCTATTTACTGAGAATGTGAAGCTCCTAATTTACACACACACAGTTTCGTGCATGCACACACGCACACAGAGCAGTCAATCCAATGGAAAACTTAAGGCTAGTGCCCTTATCTTAGGAGACAGTCAGGCAAGCCACAACTCCCACAAAGTTATTCCCAGTCTGTAATGTTTTCCATCTGCTAGAAACCAATATGTGACACACATTGCTTGTGAGCTACTTATTTTGGGTAAAACCCATAAGGCTTAAATTCTGTGTAAACTGAGATTTAAGCAGATTGTCTAAATTCCAGATAGCAGTCAGATCCCATGCACTTAAATCCTACCCAGCCCACCAGGTATCCCTGTGGTGAGCCTCTACACCCTTCAGGTAGCTCAGTGCAAGCACTGCTTTCAGAAGTTGGGTTGCAGCTCCCCAGTTTAATGCCATCATAGTCCAGGCATAGCCAAAAAGCTGCCTAAGCCTTTCCTGAAGCCGTAGGTGCTCTCCTGAGCCATGGGGCACAGCCTTCAGGGTCTGCAGAAATACTTCCTGTACGAGTCACAGTGCTAGGAACAGTGGCTGGAGCAGGTAACCAAATGGCAGAAGAGCTGGGACTGAGGAATTTCTCATCCTGGAGGGGAATGCAACACCTGTATTTCCTGGGAGAGGATGGAGTGATTCTGCACCCTTCCAGGTAAAGCTCAGCAGGGTTCAGCCAGGAGAGCAGGAGTTCTCAAGTGAGGGAGATGAAGTGGATCCAGAAGGACCCACAGAGTCTTCATTGCTGCTGCTCTCTGAGCAGCTATTCTTCTTTCTGTTTTAATTTTTCCTCATTCAGCAGTCTGTCTCAATAACTCAGAAAGTAAAAATTTCCAACAGCATCCTCCACAAGAGGAGTCTTACCACCCTCTGCAATTATAATCCCATGGCCTGATTCTGCAGTCTCCTCCAAGCTGAAAAAACAGTCAGGGCAGCCCATCCAGCTCTAGTCTGGAAGCAAAGGAACAAGAAAACCTCGAGCACATGTATCACCCTGTTCAGCAGAGGTTATATCTCAGTGTGTGTCAAAATCCCTTCACACTCCTGTCAAAAGGACACCATTGTTCTGAGAAGAGTGACATGACTCACGTCCTCAGCTCACCAGCTCCTGCAGGCAGTTCTGGTGACAATGGAAAGGAATATTATGTGCACTTTTGGTGTTGTGTACAGATTAAATGCACAAACAAAAAGAACAAAATCTGGGATCTCTGCTATTGCCTTGCCATATACACCAGTAAAAGCTTGAGTTTTCACTTGTTCTGCTACCTCAAAACCTACTGGAAGCAGTTAATAGCAAGCAGTAGGAGGGATCCCATTAACATCCTGGGCATTAAACAAGATAAATGCCTGCTACTCACTTCATTCCCACCTTTATCCAGCTCCACTGATCCATCAGGACCCTCAGCACAGGGGTGAATTTCACCTGAAAAGAGTGAAGCCTTCAACATGACAGCAACAATGCAGCCAAAAATCCTGCTTTAAATGAAATTGTTGACTGGAACTGGAAAGCTTTTGTATATTTGCTAATCAGCATCTTCTTTTTAGAGGCAGAAAGTACAAAAGAATCTCTGCAAATAATTAAACACCGTAATTCTGGATTATCTCTGATTAATGAAGAGGAAGACGCAGTATCTCAGGAGCCCTGGAATGCTGGGCTGGGATTATGTCATAATTGATCCCTATTGTTTCCAGCTGAAGTTTATCTATCTCATTTTCTCATTATTGTCTCCTCTCAGCTTCTTATAAATTAGATCCAACTATTAGGAATAATCATTGGGCCTTTCCTGAAATACAGCCTGAGCACTGTGCTGAGAGGGTGATGCAAAGTGAACAGCTCTAAACTGTAAGATATTTTATATATGTATATTATTTTTAGAAGGGGTTATCACTACTTTCTTCTATCAGCCTGCAGTGATGATTTTAGGGACCTTTGGGGTTCATTCTTCTGGGTTGCAAGTTGTATTACTCCATTTTTCACCCTGCACTGTAGGGATCCAAAAGGGTGTGAAGACCTTCTAAAGATGCTGCAAAGGGGCTGATGGAGAGCCATCCCACTGTCAGGACTGGCATCCCCTGCACTGCAATCTGCACCCCTCCATGGAAACTGAGAGGCCTTTGCAAATTGATTTAAAGCTCAAAAGTCGTTGGTAGTAATAGAAGGGGATGGAAGCCAAAACTTCTCAGATTTCTCCCCCAATCTGTTCCAAAACCGCCTTAGCATATGGAAATTACCCTTCCTCTCTCTGAGTCAGTTTGCTTGTAGCTGGGAGTGTTGGCAATACTTTCCCCCACCCCAGAAGTGCATGTAACCCTTTGAAGTGTTGATCATTTTTGCACTCCAGCACACATCCATAAATGCCCCTTTCTGCCCTAAAACCTTATGTAAGAGCTCGGTGTGAGATTCCCCACACAGCAACACAAGGGCAGAGAAACACTGCCCACATTTCTGTAATGTCCAGAAGAGAACACCTACACAGGCACTGACTTTGCAGCTATGAAAAGCTAAGATTCAAGTTTTAGTGGTGGCAGGATGATAATCAACACATGGGTACCTCTCCCACCCCTGCTACTTCACCAGAAGGTGTCTCATACTTTGCCAGACCAAAGTGGCTTGGAGCCAAGAGAAGCTCTGGGCAGTCTGTCACAGAGCTCCACCAGGCAGTGATATGATAAGGTATCTCGTGGGTTTGGAGTAGCTTGAATGCCTTCTGTACTTTTGTCCTGTGGTTGCTTGTATCAAATATACATAGCTTTCCAATAACTTGCACAGGCTTCCATAATGTTTCTCACAACCACAGAGGGAGGAACACTCAGCATTAAGTCTAATAAAAATGAAAGAAACAGCTTTTTCACCCAATAAATTGTAAAACTGTGCAAGATTCTGCCATGGAAAGCTGCGGAGGTCAAAACATGACTAGATTCAAGACGTACTTGCTAAGTTTGTGTCTGCCAGTGCTTGTTGCAAGCAGTGTGGGAATTCTGGAAGCAGCTTAGCCTTAAGAGGTCCTCAGGCTGCTGATGTCTGGACTCTGGAAACTACCAGGATACATTTTTTGTTATATTTTCTTCACAACCATAATTATTGCTCAGTTCTGAGGACAGGATACTTAGCTAGATGTACTTTCATGGTATCCATGCAAACTTCCTTACGCTCTTCCTTTTCCTCTTCCAGGGTGTGCATTTGTGAAATACTCTTCACATGCAGAGGCCCAAGCTGCCATCAATGCCTTGCATGGCAGCCAGACGATGCCGGTGAGTAGCTCTGTAACCCGGGAAAGTGAGAATCAGGCCAGCCCTGGCTGCCCCATGGCCTGATTGAGGAGGAGAAATTGTTTATCTGTGCTCTGCAAGTCATCATCCAGGAAGGCTCAGGCTCTTGGGTGTGTTTAACTCATCAGAGGAGTGGCTGGGATGACACTGTCATTCCTCACAGGCACAGAACACCAATGGGTGCTGTGTTCTGTCACCAGCAGTTCTGATGATCTGAAAAAAAGACATATGGTTTACATGCACCAAAAACTTCAGGTCAGACTCACCATGTGTGTGACCTTTCAAGGTTCAGAGGGATGAATCAAGTAGAAACTGGTGTCTAAGGGTTTCTTCATTTTCCCTTCTCAGAGTCCCTGTCTCTAGGCAAAGGATAAAGAACTTTTTGCCAGAATTCAGCAGAGAGCAACGTGCTCACATCATGGTAGTAGGAGCTACCACACTGAAGGGCAAAATCACAGTGATGACAAATCACAGAGTGATGGGCACCTTTCACTGTTAGCACAAGAGTACCAACCTAGGCATAAGTCTGGTCCCTTACATCTGACCTCTGAAAGTGTGTCAGACCAATTACTGGATCTTCCAGGAAACATCACAGCCATCACTCCACTTGCACAATTTTCTAGTCCATTTCAAGACTGATTGTTCAAGAAAACAGAAATGGGGTTGTCTTTTCTATGCAAATAGATATTTGTACACCACCATGAGACAGAGAAGAATGTAAGGCATTCCACTGTCAGTAGGAGAAGAAAATCTGGTACAACTTGTTTTGGTTTATTATAATTGTGTATTATTTTTATTACTAATTATTCACAGTGTAAATCATAGAAGGCTAAGAAGCATGCTGACAACTTGGAAAGGATACAAGAAAGCTCAATTAAAAATATTTGAGAGTGTAAAATCTCCCTTTCAGTAAGAACCTCTAATGTAAATTCATGAATTTATCCAAATAAGTTAAAAGTGGGCCCGACAGATTTTCTCTAAATCTTTGCAGGGATGAAAATGGAAAATTCTTTGCAAGCAAAAAGGTTTCTAAAACTAGCAAACCATCAAGATCTCATTTTTTGGAACCCTATCTTAGACAAATCAGTTTAAAAATGGTACATGTTTACCAGTGATGGTACCAAAAAAAGTCTCCTCAAAAATGGGCTGTCCATTATTTTAAGTACTTAATACTTTTAAGAGTCTCTTCCTGAAAGGCTCCTTGTAACAAAACCAGATGCTGGGCTTGATGCTAACATCCCATACTGGTATATTATGGACATCTTTCCTGAGACAGGTTAAAGAAGTACTTTTAGTGACTTTCTTTCAAACTTTGACCCAAAGTGATAGTGTCTGTAAGCTGATATCAGGAATTTCAATTCAGTAGGGTGTGGTACCACAAAAAGGTTTAATAAAAAGTCAGTCCCCATCCCAAAAATCCTGCAAATTACTGTGACAAAGGTGAGAGGAAGACATGAGAAAACAGACAAAAACCCAAGGAGAATTTAAGATTCTATCTAGATCTAGTATACTCAAAATATAATTATTCTTCACCAGCCCTTTCTCCTCCTATTTTCATAACACTTTGGATAACAAAAATGTACTCATCTCACAGTTTCCTGGAAACAACTTATGGCTCCATCCTGGTGGTACCACCTGAGCTTAGTTATACAAAACATCTGAGAATTTGGCCACTTCATGGGTCAGTTTTATGGGACCTGTCATCCTCTTTACTTATCTGACTCAAACACCTGTTATAGAAATATCCTTTAGTAACCAGACCTGGGCATCTGAAAAAGCACCACAATTTAACCTTTACTAGATGCCCATCCCAGACTCAGAATCAAATTTCCATGGCTTCACAAGTTTCCATGGATTGCCTGAAGCTCACAGTACACACTCTTAGTTCACAGGAAAAGCAAGGAGGAAATTTATTTCCTCCTCTTCATTATTAGCTCAGTTACATGGCATTGCCTTGTGTCTCCCATGAGCTACAAGCAGGCTCGACACTGCTACCACGTCTTTGCAGAGGACCTGCAGAGTGACCAGCACTCAATGAAGACGTGGAGCACAACAGGTTTTTCCCCCAGGGGTTCAAAATTTCTAAGGCTCTTCGAATGAGATAGGCCAAATCCTGCCAGGATCTCTGTGCCCATTCTGGTTTTCATGGCACTTTGGGGTGTGCGGCATTGTTCAGGATTCACTTGGACGTTCACAGGGAAATGCAGCCACCTCGTGGTGAGATGCCGACGCAGCCCATCGTGCTTGGGAAGGAGGGGGTCATTTCTGCCATCTTCCTTCAGCCCCCTTCCATTCCTCTCACCACTAGGACTGGCCTCCTTTGCCCGGTTGTGATGCCAGCTCATCCTTGTTCCTGTGGTTCAGCCAATTCCAGCGTCTCCTGGTTTGTCCTCGTGTACCACCAACAGGGCATCCATCATCATTCTTGTCAGGTCTCGAGCCGTTCGTTCCTGCGGCAGACTCCTGTTTCTCCACAGCTGTCAGGATTATTGCTCTATTGTGACTTCCTGTTCACACAACATATGTTGCTTAATAGTTTCAAAAGGCAACTTTCTTTTATGAAAGTTCCTTTCTTTTTTTTTTTTAATTAACCTTGCCTTGGACAAGTGCCTGACCACCAGCCATTAGAAGCCCATTTCTCTATGAAAGGCACTTGCTTCTCCTAAGGGTCTGCCAAGTCTAAATCTTTCCAATTTTTACACAATCAATTTCCTTTAGAAATAAGCTACCCAAAGTCCCCTGCTTTTGAGCAGGTGCAAAGTTCCTTCTATATCTACCTGTCAGGAAAGCTTCCTTTTTGTCTTTTTAGATTACGTTTTCTACCAGCTCATCAACTTTATGAAAGTGTTTTACTGGATCTGTGTATCACCCTTTATAAGAGATCATAATTTTCATGTACTTTTGCTCATATTTATAATATATTTATAGCAATTACATGTCCTGTACTTTTAGCTTTGATTACTCCATCCCCTCCTGTCTCTGTTTCCCATCCATATGGAGACATAAACAGGTCTCTTCCTATCATTCCCTTTCCTTCCTCATCCAAGCCTTGTCCCTAACAGCCTTATCCACCAACACAAATTCAGCTGCTACTGCTGTAGTGACAGCTTGCAGATCTAACTTCTCTGCTTCAGAACTGACTCCTGTCCAAACCAAAATCCTGGTCTGTCTTTCCAGCATCTTCTGGTGGATATTTAGCCGTGAGAACAAGCTCAATATGTGTAAAACTGAGCTCTTGACCTTTTCCAAAACCTGTCTTCTCTCTCCACCTCCATTCTGAATCACTGTGGACAAAGTTATCATTCCACCTGTCAGTCATGCTCCTTCCTAGGCATCATCTTCAGCTTGGTTTTCTCCTTCTCCCCATGTCTTCATATCTGGGCAACAGCCAAATGTTGAAGAGTCAGCCTGCAGAAGACATCTTACAAATCTAAAACATGGCCTTCCTTGTCCATCCACCCACACAAAACAAACCCTTCTCCACACTTCACAGAACTATCACAGAGTGGTTTGGATTAAAAGGGATCCCAAAGACCACCTACATGTCCATCAGCATGAGTAGAGACACTTCCAATTGGACCAGGTTGCTCAAGGCTTTATCCATCCAGGCCTTGGTCACTGCGAGGAATGGAACATCCACAGCTTCTCTGGGCAACCTGGTCCACTGTCTCACCACCCCCAAAGCAACAAATTTCTACCTAACAGCTGACCTAAGCCTGCTCTCTTTCAGTCTGAAGCCATTCCCCCTGTACTGTCACTCCAGACCCTTGTCAAAAGCCCCTTTTCAGGTCTCTTGCAGCCCCTTTAGGCACAGGAAGGTGCTATGAGGTCTCCCCAGAGCCTTCTCTTCTCCACCCTGAACACCAGCTCTCTCAGCCTGTCTTCACAGGAGAGCTGCTCCAGCCCTCTGAGTATATTTGTGGTCTTCCCTGGACTCGATCCAACGTTCTTCTTATGTTTGGGGCCCCAGAGCTGGATGCAGCACTGCAGTAGGTGTCTCAAGAGAGTGAAGGGGCAGAATAATGCACATTTAAGTCACAGTAACCATTATCCTACCCAGTAACTACACAGGGTTAAAAAACAGTATTATTGCACCCTTTTCATCTCACCCTCTTTGGCAACTCAAAATTTCTTTGGTTGTGAATTCATTCCTGGAAGGGGTAGAACAGTGCTGTTACTGTGTACTTTTCCTGCATAAGGGTGAGAAGAAGTGAAGAGTGTGGTTTGTTGACTTATCTTTAACAGTCTGGACATTTGTGACCTATTATAAGTATCTTCTAGGATTCCTGCAGAAAGGAAATAGACACATTTTCAGAGATTTTTGCATTCTTCTCTTTTTCTGTGCTAGGATGGGCAATATCACCTTCTGGGTATGCCTGTCCCATTATAATGGATAACTCAATCACAGACTTAGACTGAATACCTGAGGTGGAACTCATCTAAGCTAATTTGAGACATCCAGAAGTTAAGAAACTCATGTCTGAGGTTGTCATCTAAGTTTGTCATCTAAGTTTCTCTTATAATCAATAGAGGGAAATAGATATCTCTGGAGAAACTCTATTTTAGAGAAATAGATTTTGAAGCCTGTCAAACTAATAGGCAAGCCCAAATAGAAGTATGCTTTTTAGCTCATTTTAGGCATCAGTTTTTATGGTGCTCCAACTCCTAAATAATGGGTCTTCATCCAAAGTGCAACTTAGAAAGAAAAAAGGACCAATTAAAAACTAAAGCTACCAGTGCAACTCAGAGTGAAAACTTCACATACAATGCAAGACCTGAAACCTGTCCTGGATGTTTGTTCCCCAGATAAAGCAATATGGGATTCTGAAACCAGGCATCCTGCAGCAGAGTCCCCAGGCTCCTGTTCCATTAGGTGTGTTGTGAATTTGTTTAACACACTAATTGTCAGCACTGTGTTCATTCTATATCTCTCTTTAATTAATGATGTTTAAGGCCATTAAGACCTCCAGACTTCTGTAAGGTGGCTTTCCCCACCACACAGGACAAATCCTCTTTTTTTTACTATAGAAGCCTGCAGCAGCTTGGTCAAAACACTGCATTTCCTCTGCATCCAGGCAATAGCATCCCAAGTCTATCTATGTCTGGCTGAACATCTTCCATGAAAATTACTTTTCAGATGAAATCCTTGGTTTTGTGAAAAGGGAAAGTGTGACACTTGGATACAAGCACTGAACAGACATCTGCCTTTCAGAGAAAGATTCATTTTAGCTGAACTTCGAAAAACCAGAAGTACTGTAATGCACAACTTTGTTAACTTGGGGCTTTCATTTCAATGCTTTTCCATGCAGCTCTTATCAACACAAATGACAAAAGCAACTTCAAATCTCTGTTCAGGAACCACCTATAACAAGTTACACAACTATTGCCCAGTGGTGTTAGATGGCATATGGATTAGATCTCTAGTTGTTTTATTTTACACTTTTTATTTATCAAGAAAACACGAATGGCATAGCACTTTGAATGAGGCTGATTTCTAGCCTCTGCCCATCATGCTCTTTGGAAGACCACCCATAGCACAAAAACTCCTTGCCAAACATGAGTAATAGTCAGGTGAAAGAATTGTCTTCTTTCCTTAAACAATATACTATCTATCCCCTTATACTATAAGAGATTTCTTTCCATTATTTAAGCGAAAGGATTTTGTCACCTATTTGGCTTATCAGGTAACAGTGGCTTAAATATGAGATTATCAAAAAGTGCCCCAAGAATCAAAGAATCACAGAATGGTTTGGGTAGGAAGGGACCCTAAAGATCATCTAGGTCCAACACCCTGGCACGGGCAGGGACACCAGGCACTAAACCAGCATTTACAAGTGTCTTTGTCCTGTGCAGTGGCCTCTTTCAAACTAAGGGCAAACGGGGCACCAGTTCTCAGCGTCCTGGTTTTACCCAAAGCTCAGGCACCCCACCAAGGAAACCACCCCCAGCTCACACTAATGACTGCTGCTGTTATTGCCGTGCATTCCTGCCGTGCAGCTACGACCCTGACAAGCTCTGTGAAGCTGCCTTCAGACCCAGCCCTACTGTGGAAACCGGCTGAGCAGCTGTGCTCACCCCCCACCAACACAGCAGAGCAATATTTAGGTGAATTAGGGATGGAGGGGAAAGCAGCGCGGAGTCTGCAGAAGGAGCTCTGAGCAGGTGGAGAAGAGGAGGAAAATGGGCTTTTGTGGGCACGATGAGGCTGCAGCCTGGGTGCTGTGCTCACAGAGTGGTGGGGAAGCAGATTTTGCAGGAACAGGGCTGCACCAAAGCGCTGAGTCGGCAGGAACTCCCTGGGAGGAGCAGCCTGGTGGCTCCGGTGAGTGGGGGGCCACAATGCCGTAGATCAGCTGAGGTATTTTTAACAATTATTTTGATATAAACAGCTCTGAACTTGAGGAGCTCCATGTAAATGGGAAGCAGTGGGGCTTGTAATTAGATTTGTGTACACTTTCATAAATTGCTGGAAAACATCAAAGCCGTGATAGAAGGCTGTGGTGCACTTTATTTCCTTCTTCTGTTCTTCTGTTAATTGAATGGTTGATGTGTGGATAGGAAGTGTTGGCTTCGCAGAGTACTATTTACAGACCCGCTGACAGCTGCACTGTGAAAATTAACAGGAACAGAGCAGCCTCTGTCACAGCTCTTCCCATGAGGGACTTGCTTCAAATTAGATCATTTCTTTCATAGGAGAAACTTTCCTCATCGCTCCTCCCTTCTTCGCAAAGACGCACACACATCCAGCTGCACACTCCCCTTCTCCCCTCAGGCTCATGGCAGCCTTTAGAGCTCAGAAGGGTTTATCATTTCCACAAAGTTGGGGTAGTTAGGCTGCTGTTGAAAACTTGTAGAGCGTTCCATTCCCAGCAAGACACATTCTTCAGGAAGTCATCCAAATCTCTGAGCCGGGTGTGGGGAGCCACAACTTCACATTTGCAGGTCTCACATTAACCAGAATATTCTTTCCATCCTGCCAGAAACTCTAGTAGACATCCTCTCAGACTGCTGCTGTTGGAAATGTGGTTACTGTTGTTCCTAGAGGAAATTGCTGTGTGCTAAACACCATAAGAACCTCGGACAGGACAGTTCCTACTCTCAGCCGTTTGCTGACTAAAAGCCAGGGTTAACCTGGCTGGATGAATTGTTTCAAAGTGTCAGTCAAAGTAGAAAACTTCAAGGTAATCTACACTTTTGTTAAAGTTGATAGAGAGGGTCTAGGACCTGAGAGAGGCTGCCTTGAGCAGCTGAGGGTTTAGAATTGATGCCCAAAATTCCTGCAATTAGATCATCTGAATGTCTCTTTAAGAGACAAGACACAAGAGAGAAGCAAAAGAAACAATGAAAAAATGTCTGGGAGTGAACTAGTCTTTCACATAATTAATCTATATGTTTAGGCAGTTCTTAGCCAAGCAACAGCAGCACTTGTTCCTGGTTCCAGTAGAGAAGAAATAACCAGTTAACACCTGAGAATCTAAATCTTAATATTTATTGATATCTGAAAAATACAGAGTTAAGAATATCAAACTTGAAGCTTTTGGTTCACCCCCTCACTTCCCAAAAATGTCTTCAAAACATCCTAGTAACATAAACAGAACCAAAGACAAACCCATAGTATAAACAGATAACAATTAAACAGACCATGATTCAGAGTATTAATTAACCAACAAAATTTACTCTCACTGAAATTCCAGCATGGGCTCAAGTTCTCAATTAATAAAAGCCACCTTGTGAGAGTCTGTAGAGACAGAGTCACTGAGTCCCTCAGGCTGTCAGGGCAAATAGAATCACAGAATCCTCAAAGCTGGTAGAGATCTTTAAGTCCTGCTATCAACCCAGCACCACCATTGTAACTCCTAAACTACATCACCAAGATCCAGATGCCTCTTAAACATCTCCAAGGATGGTGATTCCATGAGGGCAGCTTATCCCATTGCCTGACAACCCTAACAGTAATTTTTTTTCTTATATCTAACCTGAATCTGAAGCTGAAGGCCATTTCCTCTGGTCTTCCAGTGTAGGCATAGTAGAAAAAACCAGTCCTCACCTCTCTATAACCTCCTTTCAGGTAGTCATAGAAAGCCATAAGGTCTTCCCTTGAGCCTTCTCTTCTTGAAACTAAAATAGGAAATAGAAAATCTACTAGACTTTTCTTTGACATTACCACAGAAAGATAAAGAGGAGATTTTTAATGATAATTCAGGCTGAAAGGTGATGAAGCTTCAGCATCTAAGTATCCTTCATGACTCATACCTGATTTTGCCTGGAAGTTAGTTGCCCAAAGTCACGAAGTCTAGGGCAGAATGAGGTGCCATCACTGCCAGTCCACCTGTCCAAATTAATTTAGAAGTCTTAGGCCTGGTTTTACACAATAGATGTCAGAGAAGCTGATGGGTGAAAACAGAGATGTCCACTCTTACCCTTTTCTTTTCTCTTTTGTGTTGATCTTGAACTCTCTAAAGAACACACATTCCTTGCAATGTCTTTGTGCAACACAGAGGCTGGCACAGCACACCCATTCCTTCTATTAATAAGTAGTAATACCTTAGGAACCCATTAATAACTCACCAGCAGCAGGCCTGGCCCTCTTTTAGGCAATGGATGATTTTTTTGAATATGCTATTTAAACACCATTTATAAATCTGCATTGTTCTTTAGGATGAAAAAAGCAGTGAATATGTAATACCTACATGTTAGTTTGCAGCCATTTCTACCACCACAGTCCAGTGATAGATCATCTTTGCTCTCCTTTGGGCAGTGGGCTCTGAATGGAGGGGAAATAAAGCTCATAGACCCCATCCCATCACCTCCATCAAGACTGCTGATTCTGCAAACTTTGGGACAGCAGTTTCCCAGTGTTGCCGTAATTTCCCTTAATTCTTCCTATAAAAAATAAAATTATAAGCCTGCGTTTCCTGCTTCTCCCATAGTTTCATAAATTAACTAATTTATCATGTTCCTGGGTCCCAGAGCAGAAATCCAGGCTGCCCAGCTGCCTGACAGGGGTGTGAATCATGCTGGCAACCAAAGACGGCCTTCACTTCTCTGGTTACATCTCTGAAACCATGTAGTCATCCAGCAGAACATTGAAGTGACTTGTGGGACATCACAGGCATCACTGGGCATCTTCCCTGGGCTTCTCTGCTCCCTCTGACCCATTCTGAGCATTCACTGCCTCCAAATGGGATACAAGCAATAACTGCTTGAGAGACACATTACCTCATTCTAGCAAAAAAGGATTTAATTGGCACCCATCCATCCCTTCACAGGCCCAAGGGGAGCTGGGCATTAAATCAGCAGCTGTGGAAGTGGCCATGGGAAAGCAGGAACAGGATCATGCCACTGCTGAGAGTTGCCCAGGTCCTGGTGATAACAGCAGCCCTTGCAAATCTTGCTCCACTCAATTTCTGTCTTGTCTGTGTGAGATTAGGACTTGCAGGGGCTAAAATAATTCACAAGCAACAACCTTCCTGGGATATCAGAGTCATTGAAAAGCCTCCAGCCTGGGAGACATGAAACATTCCCTGCCTGCCAAGGGAGTTCCTGGCCTACTGGAGACAGCTCCACTGGGCATCACCACCTTCCTCTAATAAGGATTAAAGATATCAGCATTGTCTTTACCTCTCTGCTTGCTTTGGGGGCATTTCTTTCTTCCTACTTTTCCTGTATCTTTTGATCTAAGCTTCATTTATATCAGTGGGAACTTCCTACGTAGTAAAGTAGGCTCTGGATCAGCATTAAATCACTCTGGATACTTCTCATTTTTTCCTTTTAATTCATTCCTTCCCAGCCTTGCTCAGGTGTGTGGTCTGGACTGATAACACACATTCTTGTGAGGAAAACAGAAAGATCTTAGTAACTGGGGTAGATTGCTATTCCTATCCAAAACACAACATTAGTGATGCAGTAGCTATTATCCAAATGGGTTTTGCAAAGTTCAGAATTAATTTTTAGAGGGCAGAAATGTATTTGAAGCTAACACAAATTCATGAATATGAGGCATCCTACCAGACACCAATGTCTTTGCCTCAGATGTCCACTGGCAAATGAAATCACATGGAAGAGCATGCTTGACTTCCCATCCCAAAGGTCTGTTTGGTTAGTGCTCACAGGAACAGTGGTAGTGAAGGTGGCATGGCTCAGTCTTAGTGGAATGGAATACAGCAAGGGCAGATCCTTCAACAGAAATCAACTTCTTATTTCACCAAAACCCCACAGAGCTTCACTGAATTTACACCATTTCATAGCTTCAATTGACCATCTGTTTCTCTGTGTTAAAGCATGGGTGACATCTCCCTGAAAGAAGAATATTTTCTCAATTAACTATGGGATCATAGAAAATTTGGGTTAGAAGCGACCTTTAAAGCTCATGTGGTCCAGCCCATGGCTGGACAGAGCTTGGAGATCTTCAGTTTAAATATATCGCAAAAAATTCCAATCTTTTACTGTCTCAGCTGAGCAACATGGTTTGCACCATGACAGCCTGGAGTCTTGCAGCATGACAGGGATCTGGGAGGCACAGTCACGTGAGGGCTGTTGGCAACACAGTGCCATGGTAATGTTCTTTTATGCCACATGAGCAGCTGAAATGTATCTGCCCAGCTTGCCAGCCCTTCCTCAACACCTCTTTTTTTTTTCCAAATCGTCACAGGCTGTTCATGTCCTCATCCAGACCTGCCAGAGAGGTGTGGAGCTCTTGTGAGCAGAGTCCTGAAGCACCAGGAGATCCATACCTGGTAGAGATGCTACATTGCTTTGACAGTAGTCAATTCACTTTATGACTCTGAAATTATTCCACTCCTCTTTATTTTCATCCTTGTTTGTTTAATGGAAAGGAAAGATCATTCATGGGGTTCTATGCTGCAGCTACCAAAGATTTTAATAGTAATAATAATTTATAAAAAGTATTAAGCCTTTTTTTTTGGTGTAATGGTATTTTATGGGGAAGTATATTTTTAGTCAATATGGAACTATATCTTTCAAACCATTTTACTCTTATTGGAAAGGAGAAATATACAACTTTTTCTTTTGGATTCTGGATTTTAAGTTTTTCTTCAAATGCACCAAAAAAAAAAAGAATTATTTATTGCTTTCACAGTCCTAAATAGCAGGAAATAATTTCTAGTCTGTTGGTATAACAATACCTTCCACTTCATAATGCATTAAGGAAGGTGAATGATTTTGTGAGGACTTTTATCATTCATAGACCGAGCTGAAAAATGCAGAAGTGCTTGAAGAACTCTGCTTTTAAGTTTAGGTTTTTCAGATATCTGGCTTTGATTCGAGAGGCATACTAACACCTAGGTTATATATTGAGTTCTTCCTAATTAGAATTGGGTACAGTGACACCAGGACTCAATGATTCTGTTGCCCTGTGGAAAGCAATAACTTTAGCTCTGAGAGACACCTGGTAAGTAGTGTATGGGCAAATAAAACCTAAATCAAGCTTCCACTCCAAATAAATTAACAGCTCCGGAGACCTGTGAAGGGAAGTACCTGCAGCAACTCTCTCTGCTCAGACATTGCATGAAGAATCTCCTCTACTGAGGGAGCAGCATTATCAAAGGGTCCATCACTACAGTCCTGGATGAATGCCTCCTTTCCCCTCTCCATCTCTGTCACTCTCAAGTGTGTCTAAACCAGCTCTTAGGACTGTACAGTGGAAATAGCTCCTAGTGACTGCTGTCCTACTCATCTTTCAGATGAGACATGAAGTTGAAGCCCTGAGTGCAGAAAAACAACATATTTCACAAGATGGGAGGGATGTTAGTCCTGGTCTTTTGGTCACCTTCCAGCCTGGGTAATTACATTTCTGCCTAGCTGAAATTCCCACCGCTCTACAGTTTAATTGGACAGTAGTTTCTTTCATGCTTGCCTAAAATCCCAGGTTGGGGTCAAACCCCACTGTCTAATTCAGCAACCCTCTTTTCAATAGAGCTGCATAGGCATTTCCAAAAAAAAGTCCAAATTTGTTTTCGAACTTAGGGGACATCATACCACATGGCCTGACATGACAGAGCCCAAAGCAAAGAAAACCTCCTTTGGCTTTTGGGCCTTAACATCCAGGGTCTTTGCATGGAAATATTACCCTGATTGTCTTGCTGAAGGTCAACATCCTCTCAGCTCTGCTTTGTAGTCACAAAGGGAGTGCTAAGGCAAAATTTCCACCACAAGCAAACCAATTTCTGTGGTGACAATTAGGAATACAGTCATTGCCCAAAAGAGGAGCATCCAGCAGCACCTACTCATTTAAGCATTTTTGCGCTCATGGCTGACATTTTGGAAGGTATTTTATGGGATCTGCATGTTCAGATCTCTTATACTCAAGAGCTTTAGTCATTGGAACTTGATTATAACAAATTTTTTAACATATTATTGGCCCAGATCTTTCAACTGGCTCCATTTAAGCTAATGAAGATGTAAAGGTCCACCTACACGAGACATCCTTGTGTTAAAGTACTTAAATGTATGTTTGCTTCCAGCAGGAGATTCACTAAGCTTAAAGTGAAAGACAATTTAATGACTTTGGCAAATTAGCCCCAGATTCATCAGTTTTGAAGAAAAAAGGTGTGTAACCATCTGTGGAGGCTAGTAACCTTCTGAATCAGAGCAGATTTTTAGGGCTGGCAGGAAAAGGAAATTCAGGCATATATTCTACAAGGCCAGATCTTCACAGAATTTTTCCTAGGAATATTGTTCTGGGAAGAAGCAGTTGGACACCTGAGCTAGTAGACAGGGATGGGAAGCAGAACAGCCCCCCTGTAATCCAAGCAGAAGCAGTAAGAGACCTGCTGAGCCAATTAGGTGCTCACAAGTCTATGCGACCAGATGGGATCCAGCAATGAGGGAGCTGGCCAGTCTCCATCATTTATCATCAGTCCTGGCTCACTGGGGAGATCCCAGATGACTGGAGGTGGCAATGTGACATGCATCCACCAGAAGGGCTGGAAGAAGGGTCCAGAAAACTACAGGACTGTGAGCCTGGCCCTGATCCCCAGCAGGGTTATGCAACAAATCTTGAGTGTGGTCACATGGCACCTACAGGATGGCCAAGGGTTCAGACCCAGCCACCAAGGGTTTAGGAGGGGCAGGTCCTGCCCAACCAAGCTGATCTCCTTTTATGACCAGATGACCCATCTAGTGGATGTGGGGAAGGTGGTGGATGTGTCCGCCTGAACTCCAGCAAAGCCTTTGACACTGTCTCTCACAGCATTCTCATGGAAAAGCTGCAGTCCACAGCTTGGACAGAAGCACTCTTGGCTGGGTCAGGAGCTGTTTGGATGGCCGGAGAGTGGTGGTGAATGGTGCCACACCCAGCTGGCAGCCAGCTGCTGGTGGCGTCCCCCAGGGATCAGTGCTGACCACAACCCTGTTTTATTGATGATCTGGATGAGGGGATTGAGTCCACCATCAGCAAATTTGCAGGTGACACCAAGTTGTGGAGGAGTGTCGAAGGTTAGGAGTGCTCTGCAGAGGCACCTCGACAGGCTGGATAGATGGGCTGAATCCAGCAAAGGGTGGGCTCTTGGGCTCTTGGGCCACAACACCCCCCTGCAGTGATTAGGCTGGGGACAGAGTGGCTGGATGGTGGCCAGGCAGAAAGAGACATGGGGTGCTGGTCAACAACCAACTGAACATGAGCCAGCAGTGTGTCCAGGTGGCCAAGAAGGCCAATGGCACCTGGCCTGGATCAGGAATAGTGTGGCCAGCAGGACCAGGGAAGTCGTTCCTCCCCTGTACTTGGCACTGGTGAGGTCACGTGTTAAACACTGTGTCCAGTTCTGGGCCCCTCAATTTAGAAAGTACTTTTAGCTGCTGGAGTGTGTCCAGAAAGGGGCAACAAAGCTGGTGAAGGGTAGCACAAGTCCTGTGAGGAATGTCTGAGGAAGCTGGGGCTGTTTAGCCTGGAGAATAGGAGGCTCAGGGGAAACCTCTATACTGCTCTCTACAGCTGCCTGACAGGAGGTTGTAGCCAAGTGAGGATCAGTTTCTTCTCCCAGGCAGTAAGACAAGAGGACACAGTCTTAAGCTGCTCCAGAAGATGTTTAGGTTGGACATTAGGAGGAATTTCTTCACAGAAAGGGAGACTGGGCATTGGAATGGGCTGCTGGGGGAGGTGGTGGTGTCACAGTTCCTGGAGGTGTTTAAGGAAAGACAGGATGTGGCACTCAGAGCCACGGTCTGGTGGACACAGTGGTGTTGGGTCATAGGTTGGACTCAGTGATCTCAAAGGTCTTTTCCATCCTAGTTGATTCTGTGATTCTGTGATCTTTCCCTGCTGCTGGGCAGTAAATATTTGGCCTCCTGAAAGGCTTTTATTAATTAGTGTATACACTCCATTTGGAAGACCATATCTAGTGGGAAAAAGTTCCAACAACCAGGCAATAGATTTGTTTTCCTTTGCCTTTAAATGAAATATCAATGGATGGATATTTTATTTTTAGCTGAATATGAAATTTCACAAGCGACCTGTCAAGCTCCTGTTTTCAAGAATGACTTTATTTCACACGTCAAGACAAGCTGGGAAATTAGTTTTTCCCACAGAGGACTCTGATTAGGGATTACAAAGTGAGTGTGGCGCAGAGTGATTTTTCCTCCATCTTTTCCCTCACCCCACCAACCTAGAGAGTACCTGACTCTGCTGACTAAGGGGAGAAATTCATTACCATGCATGGGAGGGGGATGGAAGAAAGATAGTTGTATTAAGTAGACTTTGCTGGCCCAAGAGAGAATAGGAGAAGCATAATAATACTTAGCCCTTATCATTCTTTCCATCAGTAGATATCAAAGCACTTGAAAAAGGGGGTTGATTTGATGGGAAAAGAGATAAATTCCAATCCAAGTAGCCTATTGCAGAGGCATCAGCAGGAATGCTCACTTCTGTGATAGTCTCTTCTGGCTGTGGGTCTGCAGGGTAGAGAAATAAACAGATCGTTCCCTCAGAAAAATGCAGAAGTACATTTCAAATGTTCTTGACTTACCCAGTGTAACTCTCTTGAGGTTTGGAAAAATATGAGGTCCAGTCCAACAACCAGACAGAGAAAGGAGATTATGTATTACTAGTAAATGACAGAGCAGACAGGACCTATTGCCTTTGTCAGCAGACAACAGCTGATTTACACCATGGTTTAACTCCTCACGGAAGCAATAAATACTTCAGATGAAGGGCTGCAGCATTTTTACCCTATGGAAAATCTGGCCCATTCTGGGGCATTTCTATTGTTATCCAGTGGATTAGAAGAAGTCGCTGGAGTAGAAAGCAGCCTTGCTCTGCTGTATATGAGCAGCAATATTTGGCTCCACTGTTAAAAGTCCTGCACTGGCTAATCTGATACAGTTTACTGCCTGATTTCCTTTGGGCCACATGAAAGAGCTGCACATGAGGAACCACAAACTGAAAGCATCAATCCCAAGGTCAATCTTCATATTCAAGAGCAGTGCAGCATCTCTACTGGCTACACATCTTTAACCGCTCACATGCACATCTCACTGCAGAACACTCAAAAAAACCTCCTTTTCCTCTTCTTTCTTTGTAGTGTGTGGTCTAGCTCACATCTATTTGCCAATGGCCTTTCTGCCCTGTGTATATGATAGCAATGTTCAAAGAGGCCCCAAGTCCTGCTGTGACAGACAACCCAGAAAAACATCTCTTAGGAGGCAATATGAGATCCCATTGGGTCAAACAGCTGCTGTGCAGTCACTGTGACTCACATCAGAAGGGAAGAACACTCCAGGGGCAAGCACTTCATGTGGAAGTTACCCATGTTTTCGTGATGCCATCTACAATAATTGCTTGGTTTCCAACAGTGTGAGCCATCAGCAAAGCCCTGAGGCAGTTCTCTGGCCCTAAGACTTCCAGGGCAAATAGAGATCGAAGGAGAAGGAGAAGGAAGAAGACACCAACTTATTTACACTTCTCTGTTGTGCTAACAAGAGAGGGTCACATCTTCAAAACCCCTTTTGCAGAGATGAATAGTCTTTCACCTTACTCAGTCTCAAAATCCTCCATCCTGCATTGTGCCCATCATGATGCAGCCTCTGCTTTGCAAATCACAGCAACAGCTTTGCACAGCCCAATCTGCTGTGGACCAGTGCCTCCCACCAATACAGCAGCAAATAGGTTTAAATCATTAGATGCAAGTTACCAAACAGTCTCTTGGATCAGGGTTAATTAAATGAGTGTTGAAATCTAATTAAGAACTGGTCCAGGTGATAATTAGCAGGAAATGTATGCATTAAAATATTCATTTGTCGATGAGCTGCAATTAAGAGTGTGATTTGGGGAAGGATCAATATCTGCATCATGTGATCTAAAGAAAAATTAAAAGTCACCCAGCCTTCAACAGAAATGCAGGGGAATTTTGGCTACAGTTTTTTTTTTTCTCTCGTCTCCTCCACTCCCCCTTCTGTTTTGGTTTTATAATAACTGCTGAAGATTGCTCTCCATCTTCGAATGGAGCATTCATCTCTGCATCCCTTTGTTTTCCTGAAGCACTTCTTTCAAAACCTTGCACTTCACCACATTGTGTGAGTGGGTTATAGATTTATTAGAGTGAGACTAACAGGTCAAAAAGAAAGATTCTTTGCCAATGAAAATCACTTTCTCCCAGAACAGATTGCTAATCCAAGGGAACATCGCTCATTGTGTGGTGTTAGATTTTTGGGGTCTTTTTTTAGCAGGTTAATTCCTCAAGTCTTTATTCATAACTGAGAAGCTGAAGAGGCTATTGAATATGTATAGCTTAGACTTATATATATGTACGTCTGTATCTGTGGTTTACTACACTCTTCCCAATTTGTAGCAGAGCAATTCTGCTTTCACTGAGACTATTTTTTCTGGTTACAGGTACACAGGGGTCTGTGTAAGCCAGTTAATAATATTCTTCTTGTGCAATTCCAGAAAATTCCCCCTCTGCTAGGAAAATGAGGGTTCTGCAGCAGTCCAGCTCCTCTGGTGCTGGGCTTCCTCTAGTGCCACAGCCAGAGGCTGAGCTGGTGATTTCCCCACTGACCGTACTTCTACCAGCAAATACCAGTTTGTCAAAACAGAAGCTACAGGAGCACAATTATTTCAGCTGCTCTTTGTCAGTCTCCTGACAGCTCACCTGCCCATCTCCCCAGGCTGGGTGGCAGCCCAACTCCCAGGGCAACTGTCCCCTGGGGCTGCAGCCAGATTGTCCCTCCCCTCCACCTCCTCTATCCCTTGGGAGGCCACCCTTTGTAGAATCAACCAATCCATGAAGTTAGGACTTCCGTGGAGACAGACCAAGAAATACCAGTGTCCTCCTTCCTAAGTGGACCTATTTCTTTCCATCTCAGTATCCTATCAGAAATTTAAGGATTGCAGCTGCTGACCTGTTATCTGGTTTTGGGAAGAAGAGGGATTTCTTTCATTCCCAAAAGCACTACATTTTCTGCAGGCAACTCTGATGATCATTCCTAGTTCTGCAGTGGTGTTGACTACAGACATAATCCTAATATTGTAAGTCTTACCTGGAGATGTGTGGGCTCTTTCATGGTAGCCTCTATCTCCTACTGTTTGAGGAGAGGAAGCTCAGGTCCATCCAGTACTATTTTTGCTCCCTTGATTTAGCAGTGCTGAAGATAGGCTGTTTCATGATGACACATACACCCTGCCCAGCATACTGACTCCCATCTCCAAGGCTGGGCAGGGATAATCACTGGACTTGGGGGTTACAAGACACAGCATTGTGAAAGGGTGATCTGGAATGCAGAGACCTCACACATTCCACCAAAACAAATCAGTCCACAAATGCTGCCACATTCATGCAGCAAAGCCTCCTATATTTTGCTCCACTGTGTCCAAATCTTTGTCCTCTAATGAGGACAACATCCAGGGCCTGAAAGTTGAAAGAATAAGGCGACAACTTTTGCAGAGAAAATGCAAATGACAGCCTAGAAACTTGAATTTTGGAGGAAACTAGGAGCCAGGCTGCTGGCATTCACCTTCCAGGGTCCTTTACTTCCTGATGCTCTCACCCTCTTGCAAGGGTCAAAATTCACAGCCCGATAGGCTGCACGGAAAACATCAGCACCTGGATCCCATTCTACTAAATCTGTGTTGGTTGTATGGATTGATGAGCTGGTGTGCATCAGGCTCATTCCCTGCGTGTCTCCTTTTGTTTCCTGTGCTGCAGGGAGCCTCTTCAAGCCTGGTGGTGAAGTTTGCGGACACGGACAAGGAGCGTACAATGAGGCGCATGCAGCAAATGGCAGGACAAATGGGCATGTTCAACCCCATGGCCATCCAGTTCGGAGCTTATGGCGCCTATGCACAGGCAGTAAGTATAGACACCAGCTCTCTGCATGCTCCTGGGAGGGGGAGGATCATCTGGAAATGCACAAAAACTCATGGGAGAGGACAAAAGACCTGAGCAGAAGAGGAAGCGGTGGCTTCTCTGTTAAACTGGTTACATGATGGGAGCAAATATCAGCCATGCCATCCAGGGTGGACTCTGGGAATCTCCCAAGTGTCTCCAAGGTGCCATAGGCAGTTCTAGCAGTAACTTGTGGTCATGTGTGGACTCATACAAAACATTTCCTTATGGGGTTAAACCATTGTTGTCAAATAAAAGCACAGCTACACTTTGAGAGGGTTTGGATAAAATAAGCCTGCTCAGTTTATCCCAGTGCTCTGCCCCATGTCACCAATACCCTGCTGCACCTTGCATTGCTGTGGGTACCTTTGGAGTGGCCACAGGATAAAACAGCAGCTGTTGAGAGAAATGCTTCTAGGTTCAGAAAGCATGATAGATAATAATTAAAGTCACACACAGACACATGCCCACACACAGTCCTGCTGCCCCAAACAGAATGATTGAAGCACACTGGGAAAAAATCCTATTGTGCTAACTTCAGATGTCCTGTGGACATGCCAAACCTGGACCCTGAGAAGTTGTGACTGTATAGGGGGCTGGGCTCTTGATGATGTTCTGAAATGGATGTCTCTGGAATTACTTGTGTTCCTTAGGCTAAAATTAACAAGGATCTGCAAGACAAGGCCAGGCTCAGGTAACCTGGACTCTCTGCCAGATATTTTGGAGGAAGGTGGAGGTGATGCCTGCAGCAGGCAGGCACAGCAGTGCCCAATGACTTCAGCTGCCCTCTCTGGAGCAGATTTTCAGGCAGTGACAGTGTATACAGATGCTTCATCAATTTGATGGCAAATGTGGCCCTCCTGTACTCTGCATGATTTGTGCACAGGGGGGAAGTACTGTTGAATATTGTCCAGAGTAGCATCTTCCTGAATGGGAGACTCAAACCTTGCCTTAAGTATGCAGGGCCAGCTCAGGTGTGGTGTGCCAATACTCCTTACAGTGCATTGACCACAAGGTTTTCCTTTCTCCCCTGACTATTTCTTTCTCATGTGTTGGCACCACGTATTTCCCATCATATCCCCATGTTGTTTTTTTTATTTTGAAGGTCTTGAAATTTGTGTTCTTCTCTGATGGTCCTGTGCCTCACTGAACACTTGGTACAGTGGTACAACCCAGCCTACCCCCTGTGTGAGCCATGCAGACTTGTAAGGATGTGCTGTACAGCTCCACAGAAGCTCCTCCTCTCCTTCTAGCTGTACCTCCCAGTGCACTTCTGGAGTTTTTATTCTCTCTCCTCTAGAAAAATTCTATTTTTACTTCCATTTTGCTATCTTCATTTTTATTCCTAGCCAAAGTCAGTCTCTGTCTCTTCCTTTGTCCTCTGCTCCCTTCCTCATGTTATAGAAGAGCTATTTCCTCAGCCTGGCTGTGTTTAACATTCCCTCTGGCCAGGGAAGGCTGCAAGAAGAGGAAAAGAGACAGTAAATCCCAAATGAGCCTAGGTCAGTGGCCAGCAGACTGTCAGAGGGATGTAGCACCTTTGCCCCTATGTACCAGAGGAATTGAGAGGAGGCAACCCACAGACAGCTTGGGACAAACATTAGCTGAGGTTGTAAGGCAGGAGAAGTGGCTTCAGTGTTACTCTACAGACATAGGTCAGGCAGCTGGAGAGATGGTAAAGACACCACTGTCCTGATGGTCTGCTCCAAAAAATTTTCTTGCATTATTTTTAATCTAGAGTAACTCTTCTAATTTCCAGAGAATGTTTATACTGATACAAGATGATGCAGTCTGCACCTGTACACCACAAAAGTTTCCTCTGCTTCTCACCAGATAATAAAGGTGCATTATGAGGGGAGGTGAGGAATCAGAGTGGAAGGAAGAGGAAAAACAATTTCTGGTCTAGTCCCATCCACTTGAAACAAATGGATATTTTTCATCTTGATTCCTGTGAAAGCAGAATTGGACCCACAGTCTTTTTTTTTCTTTTTCTGATAAATATGCTAATAAGTGGGAAAGAATAAGTTTTAGATCTTGACCCATTGGATATGACAAGCTGGTGACACCAATTACCCCAGGGACTTCAGAGCTGTCTAAATGATGGGATCACATTTCTGTGTGGCGCCTGTACACCCAGAGTGTGCTCAGACGCTGTCTCTCAATCAGCCTCCCTATCTGCTCCATCTCACAGCCTCACATAAAAGAGAAGGAAGGGAGCGCCGAGGCTCTGTGACGTGTCCTCGGTCCTGATTAATCCAGCTTGGACTGCTGGCTCTCAGATATCAGCATGATTGGCACCTCACAAATGCCAGCAGGAGATGGAGGAATCGATAGGGGAGAGGGAAAGGGAGACAGCAGTTTTATTCAGCCTGAAGTCGAAGAGCTAAGGCAAGTCAAGAGGAGGGAAGGTGAAATATCAGGAGTGGGACTGTCATGATGGGTGATGCCACTGCCACCAGCAGCTCTTGTGACATTGGTTGAATTGTTTGACCCCCTGATCTTGTTTCCCCATGTACAAATAAATCTGATGATCAGATTTATTTATTTTCTCTTCTCCCTCAGGGACACAGCTCTCTCCTGTACTGTCTCTCCATGAGCTTTCTCAGAGTGGCAGGACAGTAACATAAGTGTAAGAATTACCTCAGTGCTTAATAGTAAGGCCAGCAGAAGCATGAGACATCAGGCTCTCTGATTTGTACTCGTAGCCTGTCCTCCCAGCTATCCCCCAGAGGTCAAATCCTGACTGATGTCTCCATATAAGAATTCCCAAGCAATCCCATGACTGTGGTTTTTCAACAGTTTCTAATAGTCTGTCCCCATGGATGAGGTTGCTCAAGACCCTGTCACTGCAGTTTCTTGCTGAATTTCCCCCAGAGAAGCATCTTGCACATCACTGTGACTGTATTAGCTCCCAAAAAGCTCTCGATGCACCAAGGTGACCAGTGCAGCAGAAACCCCATGGAGTGGCTGTTTGATAGATTGGTGGGCAGGCAGGGGTTTGCCATCCCAGCAGCACTGCTGAGGACAGGCAGCGAGGGTCTCAGTCCATCAGAGTTTGACAGATAAACTTCAGTGTTGCCATGAGGACAGATTTGGGCTCCAGCCCCTCTCCAAGCTACCTCCCTTACAGCTCAGCAAATGGCCATGCCACAGCTCTCCCTGCTGCTGCACATTGCCAGCCCCCTCAGCCTCAGCTTAAACAACTTTAACCTTGATAGCAGCCACGGTCTCATATCAGCCAAGCAGCCAGTCCTGGGGTTCAGCAGCCATCTGGCCTCACACGCAGAGGTAAAAAAATGAGGAAGCAAAGGGACTTCTCCACTGTATGTGGTTTTCTATCCCCTCCTCATGTGCCACCTTCAAGCAGACCAGACAAAGCTTGGCACTGACTCTGTGTGCTGTTTCAGTGACACAGAAAGTCACATCAGACCTACCTCGCCTCTTTTGTATGCAGCTCAAGGCAGCTCAGATTTCATGGCTTCCTAAAGCTCCCAGAGCCCCTACTCTAATTTATTTCAGGGTGGGTTTTTTGATTGTTTTAGGTTTTTCTCTTCAGCAATATCTTCCCATACTCATTTAACTTCCCCTTTTATGGAGTAATTATTTATTTTATTTCACAAGTGTACAGGGCACCAGCCCTTTTCATTGTCAGGTTACTGTGGATCTACAGCAGCTGGGTACTGACAGCTGTTTCTGCAGTCTAAGACCAGGTTGAGGTGTAGATCTGGACTCAGCCTGGAGAGAAGGAGAGTGATGCTACCTGGCACCACCTTTGATTTGCAGCCAGTCTAGGAAGGACCTGCAGGCACACTGTCCACCTCACAGAGCACAGCACACCTTCTAAGGGTAGCCCAAAATCACTAACAGTGAAAATCAAAACAGTCTCTGAATGGTGGTAGCATAATCCTGGCACAAAAAAGCTCCAGTTCCTGCAGGTCTTTCTGTGAAGAAACAGGGCAAGGAGTGTTTAGCGTCTGTCTCATGTCAGTGATGCCTCACCATGCAGAAAGGAAATGTGCACAGATCAAAAAGGGTTAGGGACATGGGAAAATGCAGAAGAGGAAAGCAAGAACAAAGGAAGGAGCCTTGGAAAGTGACAGATACAGTATAAATTATTTAATTTTTAAATTATTTAAGAAAAGATCAAAGTCATAAATCAAGTTTGCATAAAAAATGGGGTGGGACTGTTAGCCACTGTCTCCTGGCCAAACTCCAGCCATGGGACTGATTGCATCCTGCAGCAGGGGATAGGCACAGAGTTAGTGTGTGAAAACAGACAGGCTGGGACAGAGACAACACAGGCAATGCTAACAGTTGTTCTCTGGCCTGGGACAACTCCTTTCCCAGTGAATCCCAGCTCTCCTCACTCTGAAAATGTACAAATGGCTGCTGTTCCTGAACTGCAGACAATAACTGCAACAAATCTGGGAATGTCCAGCACAGCAGAGCTCTCAGACATCATCTTTAGTGGTCTCCTTGGGAAGTTAGGGCAGCAGTGACTACCATGCTGGCCACAAAACCCTGGGTGCCCCCTTCTGCCTCCCTGTCCAGCTCCCATGGAGATGAAAGGATATTTCTGCTAAATGATCTGAGGTAGTGCTGACAGGAAGAATTGCTTTTTCCAATATTTCTTCAATTTGTACTGTGAAATTATTTTGGAGATATACTTTAAAAAAAAAAAAATCACCTAGCCCTATGAAATCAGGGAAAAATTACTGACTATAGGCTATCTTCTGGATATAATAGTTATTATATTTAAATTACCAAAATGGGACAGTATATTTGGTAAATACTACCTGTTATGCAAATTATTTGCACTGATCTGTTCCAGAAGAGGAAGCTATTTGGAGGCCATAATACTTTGTAGAAGGGATAATACCATATTTCTCACCACCAGCTCCCTGGTAATTCAGAAATAATGAACACTCAGCTTTGGGCTCTACATACAAATTTTTTAGGTCTTTTGGGGGGGTTTTCCACAGTTCTCAGGAAGTTAGGAACCCAAGCTATTGTGTGACAGACTTTGGAAAGACACTAAGACACAGATGTTGCATATTTGCTTACGTGTTTTTAACATCTTAATTATATTTAAATTTTATTTTCAAAGCCTAAATTTCTACTTCCAGGAAAACATAAGAAGTATGAAGGACAATTCTGATTTTTCTAGCAATTATCTTCTGTTTGTTTCAAGGCTTGGGATGTATTTAACTCCCAATGGCCAGTTAGGTATAGCAGACATGAATTTGTCAATTACATGATTTTACCAAATATAAGTCATATAACTGCTTGATTGATTACTTTACTTACCTCTTTCTATCACAGGGATACCATGAGGATTCATTATCTAAGTCTTTGTATAGATCATTAGAGGTGGGAAGTATGGGATACTGCTATGCCTGTGATTATTATTATTATTGCTGAATGAAGATTATGAAAAGTCAAACAAAATATCATGTAGTTCAGAGACAAAGATAGAAAATAGCACTGGAAAAAAAGGAGAAGGTCATCACATTGTTCAGAGTAAGACTTAAGGGCAATGATCACACAATTTCAGAAAGAGCTCATCAGAAATAATTCCCCTTTCTCCTCCTCCCCTTCTTCAGTTTCACAGACATTTCTTTTGGAGGATGAGGAAGGCAGCCTGTGCCTGTTTGTCCTATTTCTAGCAGGATTTTTTTTCACTGAGAAAGCTCCTTCATCTCTCCATACAATTGTTCCTCCTGTAAGAAAAGGACAGAATTTCCTGCCCTTGAGTACCTTTGCAACTTGAAGTAGGAGAAACATATGTGAGACAAATCCTTACATGTGTCTCTATTGATTAGTCAGCACTGCCATCCTTTCCCATGATTTGGATGGCTTTTCCAGTGCCTCTCCACGTTTCAAACACTGGGATGGTGACTGCAGACTCTCATCTCTTGGGGTGCTCTCCAAGGGCAGGAACCAGTCTGGTGGCATCTCCTGGTCTCCTCAGAAGATAAATATTTGAGCAATAGAAAAGATAGCAGGAAAGAAGGAATGAATCTTAAAAATTGATGGGAAAAAGCTCTAAATGCTGATGCAAAGGTCATGCCAAGGCAGTAAGAGAAGCAAAAGGAAGTATGTCCTTTCAGCTAAGGGAGGGGAAAACTCCTCTCTGTCCCCTTGGATCAGTCTGAGATAATAAGGCTGCTGCCTTCCTGATTAGTGCTCTGTAGCCCCAGCCCAGGCAGGGAAAATCTGCATTTCAAATGGCATATTTTAAAGTACACAATACCCAGGGGCCCTGCTGCTATTGATTTGCCTCTGGTGGGGTCACTGCCTCACTTTCTACAGCTTTATTAACTGGGACCATACACTGGGTCTCTTTCAAAGTGAAAGGAGAGTGGATGGGACATTTGTCTTCAGGGGGAGCTGGGGAAGGAGTGGGGTGACTTTCATTGGGAATGCCTTGGAGGTTTTAGAAGGAAGACTGGTGACCCTTCCAGGACTTGTTCTCCTTCTGTATATTTCCCTAGGGCCACCCTGGGGGGAAGGAGGTGTGTCTTATGCTGTCAGCTTCTTTCAGGGTGACTGAGTTCCTGTCCTCCCACCCTCGTGGTGCTGTTGCACTCAGCCAAGCTCTGACCATCAGCCACTCGGCTCTGTAGGAGCCCCCTCTTCTTCCTCCTTAAATTTTGCCCCTGAGCACCCCAAACAGAGTGGGAAGGCCATGAATGGGATCTGTGACCTCAGAAGTTTGGCAGGAAGGTTGTCAAGGGTTGAAATGTCTGGAAATTCCTGGGTTATGGTTGAGGCCACCTCTCCAGGCAAGGAAGCAAAGCCATCAACTGGGGTACACAGCTGTGTTGAGGTGTGGAATCCTCTACTCCTTCCAGCTCCAGTCAATCCCACTTTTACCCTGTGGACTAGCTCTGAAGGCTGCAGAGAGGTCTGGGTCATGATGTGAAGGGCCCATTTCAACATGCCACAGGGGCTCCAGGTCTCGAGGACATCTTGGACAGCATATCCACAGAGCACTGAGTATAACAAATATTGGGTGTTTCTCTGCAGGATGTCTTTGGTAGCAGAAGCGCTTCATCTAGTTTCCCAAATCACAGGTTAGGACCTTATTTTTACCTCATCAACTTTTTAACCCTAAGCTAAATTTAACCTCTTTGCTCCTCAAGGTCCTAATTCAGTCATAATGGGAGTATGGCCAGTTTCAAATGACTGTTCCACTGAAATCTGCAGACCCTGCACTTCAGCATAGATCAGTAGATCAGAATTATCTAGTTCTTCTCACAAGGAGAGAGAAAACACCTTCTTCTTTCTGGAGCCCTGTGACAGAAGTGCATGAATGACATTATACTGCAAATAGGAACATGCACATAGCTAAGGCACATTCTGCAATTATTCACCTTCCAGTGCAAATTTATAATCCCTCCAAATGCACAGGAAGTGACACACTGAGGTTGCCTGATTTCCACACCAGGAGGAGCACTGGCCACTGCTGACTCTGAACAGCTCAGAGACATCCATCAACAGGAGAGGAAGTCGCATAAGCCATAATTAATGTCACAACTGACCGCCCAGCTCTGCTGAGTGCAAGGTGGAGGTTGTCTTTGGAGCAGTACAATCATTTGCACTACCACTGACAGTGCAGCAACTTTTTAGAGAGAGTCTTGTTTCTGAGAATCATGGGTAAAACACTAAAAATAAGATTAACACCTTTCTTTTAAATAGATGTGAACCAAGATCCAAAAATATCTGCTGAGGGCCAGGTAAGGGGTGGGAAGGATTTCCTCTGACCCTTGGTAGATGCAGCTGAACCAAACACCTGAGGCTCCACATACAGACAACAGGGAGAAACAGAGCTGCAATTTGTCTGCCCAGAGGCATTTGGGTACAGAAAGATGAATCTCAGCCTAGACTTCTCTGCCTGTTCTCACATCAGGCATAACAAGTGATCAGCTCCATCTGATACAAACTCCATCTGTATTGATTTCACTAAATCTGACAATGGGAAATGCCAAAAACACAGTCCCCTGCCTGTCCTAGAAGGTCTCTGGCTCCAGTGTCAGGCTGGTGTCTGCCAGCAGGACTGACCATGGCACACACAGGAACAGCCACTCATCACTCTCTGTTTTGAGGTGGGTTTATGCATGCAGGTCTGGTCATCTTTGGAGAAGCACTGGAAAAAGTCATCAAGAAACAGAAAGTGTCCCCAGTCCTTGAAACTGCATCAAACATCTCAAAGAGGTGTTTCTTTGGTCTGCAGAGATTCTGTTGTCACATATCTTGGCCACTATTTCTGCAACACACAAGTTACATCCCCATCTGCCCCCACATTGCCTGGAATCAAAAGACAAAAACTTTTCCAAACAACGTTCAAGTGCTAAGATAAAAAGCAATTCTTAAATGAAAGCTTTCAGGTGCACAAATATGGCCATGAACACACATGATACAGGATTTCTGT
This sequence comes from Eopsaltria australis, assembly GCA_034509425.1. NCBI lineage: Eukaryota > Metazoa > Chordata > Aves > Passeriformes > Petroicidae > Eopsaltria > Eopsaltria australis. The sequence continues at coordinate 563,952 of JAVTVJ010000667.1, forward strand.
AATTTCTATAAGGTTTATTAATTAGTATATCTAGCAGGTACATCCAATAAGAGACCAGTTGCCCCTGGGCCAGCCCCTTGGAGTTGTTCCAGAGGCTTCTTTGCCCTGTTTTTTGTTATGTCTCCAAAGTTCTAGTGCAAAACAGAGTGTCTTTGTTAGAAACTCTTTTCTTGAAAATAAGACTTAACAGAATTTCAAGAATGTGACATAGCTACAGTTCTAAAGTGTAAAAAAGGGTAAGAAGGTGCTAGAGGCTACAAAACTATGTACAAAAAAATCTACAAAGTTACAAATATATGAAAAATATACAAAAAAAAAAACAAAACAAAAAAAAAAAAAAAAAAAAACCGAAAATCTTTAGGCATCACCCAGGTAAAAATACCCAAAACAGAAAATGAGATGTGACTCAGCACACCTAGTGTTGGAGTCAATCCAGTGTTAAAGATGGATGGATTCTTCTTCCTTCTTCATTTCCTTAGCATACTTTCTAAAATCACCTGCTCAGTACCTCCTCTGGAGAATAAACTCAAATAATGCCTAGGAACAAATGTACTCCTTAAAGGAGAATCAACATAGTGTATAATAGGAAAGACTGTCTAATCACTCCATCAGTAATTGCAAAGAGTAAAATATCACTAATTAAAATGTAAAATTATATGGTATTTATTATAATACCCTGCATTTAGACCTTATGCAGGGTATAATAAAAAAGGTTAATTAACCATCAAAGGGAAAGACACCACTTTAGCCTTCAAAAAATAACACTACTCAAACCCAGTACAACACATGTCACCTGTATATCTGACATTGTGTGGAGTCAGGTATGCTGAGTTACATTTTATTGCTGGAGAAATCAAGGCAAGTTTACATAACTTGTACATGGTTATTCAGCAGGTCATGGTCAGAGCACCCTTTGCTTAGGACTATTTATGGATGGTGACAGGGAAAGTTTTAGCATTTGAATGAGTGCAGTGATTTCAAGAGGTAGTTTTAGGGCATATGTGTAAGAACAGCTAATTTAGCTGATATTTCAATATTAAAGCGAACAGAAGGGAACAGTCTGTTCCTTGCCATGACTTCTGAGGTCTGTTTAATTCTGAGAAGCATGTCCCATGCACTTAAAGAACAGCATCAGAGGATGATTTCCTGATGGGAGAGAGAGTGAAATCAGAAAGAGAAGAGAAACAGAGTTACTCCAATTCTGGAGACAGCAAAGACATGACTCACTTCTGAAATCACCACAGAAAAACATTTCTCTTCTCCACCATAATCATCAAGTCACAGATTACCAGAGGCTGGGGAATGTACAGAGAGAGGTTCCCAAACTTTCTGCACGTCTTCTTTCTCCCACACCTTCTCAAAGCATCCAGCACTGGTCACTACTGAGGGTTGGATACTCAGACATACCCACCCTGTCTGGCTCTTTGTGCAGCTCCAGGGAAGGAGACAAGAGGCAGTCTCAACCAAAATGTCTTATCCTTCACACCAGGACCGTTTTAAAATCTCTCTGCAGCCATACTGTACACATGAACTTCACCTGCTGTGTGCTCAGTTCTGAGTGTAACGTAGTGAAAACAAAGTCTGGTTTTAATGAGAGAAGCATTTCCAGGACTCATAACCATTTACCAGCATTCTGCTCCAAGCCCCAAATGCCTGAAAATGCAGCCTGGGTTCCTTATTTCTGACTTTTGTAGGTGCCCTGAAAGAAGCAGCATTTCGACCACTTTCTAGAAACAAATTAATTGAGAAAGTCAACCCAGATCAAAGCCACGGGGAAAGGGTTTTCCCATTAGACAATATTAATCTTGCTAAAACAGGTGAGCTCCCTTCTTTTGTACAGCACTTCTGGGAGTCTCTGATGGTGTTAGAAATAGGTGCTACAGTCTGGTTAGAAGTTTTGATTGTGGTTTTGCTCAGTACCCAGAAGAAGCCTCCTAGCAGCACAAGAAGTCATTTTTGTTACTGACAGATGGAAACAAATCAGGTTCTCCCTAGAGAACTAGTCAAACTTTCTGCTTTAGAGAAGGAATCCCCTTTTCCTACACACACTGGTCTCCCATCAGTAACCACCAGGCTTTTCCAGAATTTTGATAAAATCAGTGCAAGCCACAAAACTGCTCTGCTCAGGTATATTGCGTTTTGTCTGCGTAAAGACTTTTCCCTGCCTTTCTGACTAGAAAAGGAGCCAGGAGCTGGTCAGCTGAGTCCGGATCACAGGAGAGCTCCACACTAGGGAACACATGGTGGGGTGGGGACCATAAAGACCCCAAATTGCGAAGATGCTCTTTGCTCCCAGCCCCTGTAGCGAGAAGAACGGCCAAGCCTGGGTGGTGCCACAGACGTGGTGTGCTGACACCCCCAAACATCCCACCCTCACGGGTGCCCTCCCGGTGCCGGGGCCACAGGCTGCCCCGCCCGTGACCGCCTGATATTTTTTCCCTGCTCTCTTTGTTCCAGCTGATGCAGCAGCAAGCGGCGATCATGGCGTCGGTGGCGCAGGGCGGATACCTGAACCCCATGGCAGCCTTCGCCGCGGCCCAGATGCAGCAGATGGCGGCTCTGAACATGAACGGCCTGGCAGCCGCCCCCATGACACCAACCTCAGGTAAGGGCACAATGGGCTGGAGGGGGCAATGGGCAGGGAAATCTGACCACATCCCACAGGACACCTTGCAGGATTTGTTAGCTCTTTAGCCAGGTGGGATTCGGTCTCTCCTCCCAGGTAATAAGTGACAGAACCAGAGAAAAGGGTCTCAAGTGGCACCAGGGGAGGTTTGGATTGGGTATTTGAAGTTTCTTTCCCAAAAGGGTTGTCAAACATTGTAACAGACTGCCCAGGGCACTGAAGGAGTGTCCGTCCCTGGAGCAGGCATGTAGATATGGGACTCAGGGACATGGCTTAGTGGTGGGCTTGGCACTGCTGGGTTAAAGATTGGATGAGATGATCTTGGAGGTCTTTTAGAACTTTAACTATTCTGTGATTCTGTGACACTTCCTTCTCAGTCTAATCCCATACACAGCTACTCTTTAGCTCTGAGACCCCTCCAAATGCCACAAAACAGTGTCCCATGCTGGTTTATTGGTGCATATATGTGTCCAAGGGGTCAGTGCTGGTGCTATTACAGCCAGACTGGCCCAAAGATTAACAAAATAGGGTTTATGGTGAGATGCAATATCACTAACAAGATGAATTTTGCCTTTGAGACACATAGGCATTGCCTTTGGGACACATAGGCCTATTTCCCTGTTGTGAAATAGGACAGAAGATACTCAAGGAAGAAATCTGGTGCTACCTGGAATGAGGGTGTTTGGTGAGGGGGTTTCTGGCTGCTGGAACAGAGACAGGTAGCCAGTGAAGGGCTCCCAGGATCTGTAAAAGGGGCTGTAAAAAGCCCCTTCTAGGACGTGCAGTATGTGGTTCAGCAGGCAGAGAAATAAGGTGAGACAGGAACAGGACTGTCTTTCTTGGGGCTTGAAGAACAAGATTACCATTTGGGCAGGAACAGGTCAAGGAATCATCAGCTCTGGTAGTCCTGGACTGACATGTGGCCTAACAGCAGGAAAGCAGGGAAGCAGGAAATGTGGGGGCAAACCTTGCAAGAACGGAGGACTTGGGAAGTTTTGCAATAAATTAGAAATAGGGGAGCAGACAACTCAAAGGTACCTCTTGAAAGGATCATTTGTAAGAGAATATCACAGGGACTTGGGGGTGAAGAGAGAGTAAGAAAGACAGATCTCATGCCACAAGACTTTATTGAGACCAAAGGAAAAGCACTTGACTCAAAAATCTTATACTGCACATTTCAAAATATATGTTTATACAATGATAAATGTATAAACAAAAAGTCGATGGAGCTACTGCAAATCCAAATAAAAAAGTGGCTTAATTATATGTGCACCCTTTAAACCCACTGCTGGCAAGATTATCATATTTGCATTAGCTAGATTTGTTTTGTGTTGGTGAGAGCAGAGAGAACATCAAACAAAGACTGCCTGGAATTCAAATATTGTCAGGGCCTGGAAAGCTGAATTCAGGCAGTGTTTTGTGATGGATCCACCACAAAAGTGCACAAGCTCTTTCGAATATACATAAATGTATTCTTGAAAATGAGTGGGTTCTGTGTCATGGGCATGAAAACATCTCTGCAACAGTCAAATTCTGTGCCTACCATGGTCTTCAGCATGTGAAAAATATCCCTTTTTTTTTTTTGTGTAATCTTTCCTCTTCTCCTATGAGCAGTGCCTTTCAGAATCTAGAATCATGCAATTTAGGTTGTAAAAGACCTTTAAGGTCATCAAGTCTAACCATTTACCCAGCACTGCCAAGCCCACCACTAAACCATATCCTTCAGCACCACATCAGTGTGTCTTTGAAATACTTCCAGGAGTGGCAACTCCACCATTTCCCTGGGCAGCCTATTCCAGTGTTTGACAGGATGAGGGGACTGCTTAAACGCTCATTGTCAGAATGCAGGAGAGGAAACTCATGTTTTTCACATGCTTTCCGGATCACCCATGACTGGTCATTATTGAAAATAAGATGCTGGTTTAGATGATCCCTTGATGTCTTTCACGGCGGCCAATTTTGAACTCTCCTAATGACATATTTTCAATCACGGAGCCTATTCACTTTGGCATTATTGCAGATTTACCTTGAATGAGTAGCTTCCTTCATGAAAAACCTCTGTGGTGGGTTGTGGAGATGTCCATTGACAATTATTCCTTAGGAGAAATGTTTAGACTTTGAAATTACTCCTTGTATTACTGCAACACTCACAAAGCATGTGATAAGATGCATAGAAAATGTTTCACATAATGTCTGAGCAAGCAAGCCTACAACACTAGCAGCGATTTCTGAGTAGCCAGGAGATATCTGAAGCCTAACATTAATTCTCCTGCTGGCTTTTGTTAGCATTCAGAAAGCCAAATGGAAAATGATCATTCTGCTTCATAGCAGGATTTCTAGTCATTGAAGTATATCTTTGTTCTGCCTTGGAAGGAAAATGAAATATTTCAAAGTTCTCGGGGGGAAAAAAAAAAAAAAAAGAAACAGGCACTAGAAAAAGTGTTTGGAACATTGAAAAAAAAAATAAAAAGGAAGTTTTTTGATCTTCCTGAAGCAAAAGAAAAATTCTGCTAGAAAAAAAAGATTCTGGTAACCCAGAAGTCCTAGAGGCTGTGGAGGTGTTGGCTCATCACAGTGGCTCTGTGAAGCTGGTATCTTCACGCCTCCTAATCCAGCTGGTTTCCTCTGTGTCCCACCTCTGGGAGAGTGGATTACTGGGAATATGACCATCAGTTCATTCATTCCCATGGGACTTAGGATCTCAGGGTTTTGGATCCAGGCAAATCCAGCAGATGAGAGGCAGCATCAATCTCACCTGGCTTTAACCACACAAAACTTAGACATCTCTTTTGAACTGCAGTCAATGGAGCACAATAAGCACTCCCTGTGGCTAATTCAGACCAACAAAATTTTAATGCTGTTTGCTGTTTTTTTAACATTCTTCCATCAAGGGTCAGGTTTATCTCACACAACGGTCCATAATTGTGAGGCAATTAATTTGATATTTCTGAGAGTTTGGTTCATGTTTTACATTTCTCCTGTCACTGCTACAATCCGGGTGAAGAGTGGGTCCAGCAGTGGGTCTGCTACTCTGTTACCTGCAGAGACGGGCGAGAAATTAAATTTTATTTAGGCTTCCTTCCTTCTTCCTCCTCTCCCTCCCTCCCTCCTTCTCTCCATGTTGTAAATCTGCACCAGGTGTAGCTACAGCAAGAGATCTCAAACGAGGGATGAAATCCACAACTGGCATGCACCACCACCATTTGTTTTCCATGGTGGCACTATGCCAGTTTTACTCCAGCTACAGATCTGACCTCTCCAGGGGGGTTCTTTATAAGAAGAAAATTAAAGAATTCCAATAAATATGCCTAAACTTCCTTAGACATGCACAAAACAGCAAGCAAAAATCCCTTGCTGCAATTTTAGAAAAAAAAAAGTTATTTACATTTTCTATGCAAATAAAGGAGAGATCCAGAAAAGCAACTGAAATTTTAAGTAGCCTTTGTGATTTGGAAGCTGATGGCATATGCTAAGAGCATTGCCTTTGGACTTCAGTTGCCACTGCTGGCTCCCTGTACCTCCACAGAGGACATTTTTAAAGGCCAACACCATTTAAATAAGAAAAGGGAAAGCAGCAGCTTGTCTGCTCAGGGTATAGGAAATGAGCTGAAGTACTGCCTTTTTTTTTTTTTTTTTTTTTTTGGGCTACTCAAATCTGAATGTATTAAAACATCTCATGCATCCATAGCAGCTTTCTTAAAGCACCAACACAGATTTAAGCAGTGGTTAAAGTCTGTTATTGGACTAACCCATCATGGAATGCTGCTATGCTGAAGAAAATATCTGCAATTGGTTTAAAGGAGAGGTTACTGCAAAACAATGGTGTTTTCAATCAGTAGTATGCCCTGACACATAAAGATATTTTTGAAGATAAGATAGTTTAACTAGCAAGAGAAAAAAATATGATTTCAGGCTCATTGAAAACTCATTTTTGATCCCTAAAATTGTCCTGAACATGTTGCAAGAAGAACAGACTGTCCAGTGATTTTACACATACATAGGAGGAAGACACTGAAGTAGCAAAGGGATTTAATTCTCTCCCCAGGAATTTAAGAATTCTCTGCCAGTGGGTGACAAGATCCCACTCAACATAAAGACTAATTTGTTCTTCGGAAATAGCAGCATTACAGTACCCCACAGGATGTATCTGGGAAGAGGGAAAGAATAAGATTCCATGAAAGGAACAACTCTAGTCCAAATTTTACCCCCCTTCATTGGGAGATATCTGTTAAAACAGTACGAAGTCAAGTTTGGGCCAAACAGTGACATTAAAAATGTATCAGTGGCTACCTTTAGGCTACAAATAAACTTGACAAGTCTTTTAAGGATCCCTAGTGCTGAGAAAGTTCAGAATGAGTTTGTACATGAAAGGTGTATTCATGAGAGAGTGCAGACAGAGCAGTCCTGGAAATCAGTACACCCACAGAGATCCAAAGGGAATCTGATAGGAACTGCTGTAGAAACCTGGGGCTGAGAATTTTTGGAGGCTTTTCAAGCTTTTCTTGAGTGCTTTCTGAACAGGGGAGCAATTGCAAGCAGTCCATTTATTTGCTCAGCAGCTTGGGATTTTTTTCATTTCTTGTTGGGTTTTATTTTTTGGGTTTTTTTGCGGGTGGTGGTCGCAGCTGTCATGCCAGCACTTTTCCCCACAGGGTTGTTGTTTCCAGTACTCACCAGCTCTGCCCTTATGTCCCCCACATTTGCAGGTGGAAGCACGCCTCCTGGCATCACTGCACCAGCTGTGCCTAGCATCCCATCTCCAATTGGGGTGAATGGTTTCACTGGCCTCCCCCCGCAGGCCAACGGGCAGCCAGCCGCCGAAGCCGTGTTTGCCAATGGCATTCACCCTTATCCAGGTAAGCCACACCAACCCTGTGCCCACAGCCTGTTCCCCCAGCCCTAGGGATACTGCCCCCACCCACGGGCTTTGCCCAACAAAAGCCTGTGGCATAGGTTCAGAAGGATTACCCCCCACACCACCAGGGCTCATTATGGCATTGGTGTATTGTGTCTTACGCAGCTACAGTGTTAAACGGTTCAATCTGGATGACAAACATCAAGGGCATGTTGGAGGTGGAAAAACTGTGTGCCTAATATTTGAGTGCTCATCTGCAGAACAGCATGTCTGGTGAATACAGTCAGGACAACCAGCACGTTTTGCTTCGGCTGAAAATTGACCTGACTCCTGAGCAGCTCAAGCTAGCAGATCCCCCTGCAGCACTCCCAAGGGTCTTGCTTCTGGTTAGCCTTGAAGGAGCTGTGCTGAGCCTGTTTGCACCCAGCATTGGCATCTCCTGCTGGAATTCCCCTGCAGCCAGATGGCTCTGGAGGATGATCCAAAGGGTCCCCATGTCCACAGACCCAAACAGCTTCCTGTGTGCAGGGAGCAGGTGTTGGTCTCCGAAATGCTCACTGCACACAAATCCTGCTGCCTTACCAGGCCAGGGGAGTGAAGCTGCATTAATAAATCCTCTGAAAGGCCTCAGGGTCACCCTTTAGTGCCAGACTGCAGGAGAACTTGCTGGGATTCATACTGTACCTAGCTTGAAGATGCCAGCACTGAAGAAGTGATTTTGCAAGCACTGGCAGTCAGAGATGAATGAGGGAGGTTAAAGGATACATATCTGCCCCTACACCTGCATTTACAAATATACATACAGCCTAAATATGTAATTACCAAGAATTCAGGAGTTTACCATTCCTTAATGTGCACCTACATTTTTTCTGCATCCTCGAGATTTGAGATAGCCCTCTCCTCCAATACGCTTCCTCTAGAAAGATATTTTTTACCATTGTGGTACACATTCTAATGGTAACAATCATAACAATAAAATTTTAAGTAAATGCTACTAATTGATCCTAATCACCAGCTGGCAAAGGAGTATTTTACCTTGGGGAAGTGATACATTGATCTACTCTGGTAGGAAATCAAATACTGGGTTAAATGCTCCAGCCAAAAAGCCCCAAAAAATTCAAAGGAAAAATAATCATTTCAATCTTGGCCAGTCCTGAAAACTCAGAAAATTCACCATCATAGGGGACTTTATGAGGAAAAATATCACATAACATAGAAATACCAGAGTCTTACCTAGGTATTGACAAATAATTATCCTCCTCCCAACAAATACTTTGCAAACATGGAGTTTGAGTTCAACTCTGAGCAGAATTAAAATCAAGGGACTTACTGTCCTCAAAATTAGGGGTGTATATATGTGTTTTAGCAGCTGAAGGGCTGGGAAGGTTTTGGAGTCTTACGAAGGCATCAGAAGATTGCAGAGAGCCCTTAGTATGCTCAGTGAGCTCAACCACAGCACTGAGAAGGCATTCTGTGTTTAAGGTTATATAAACATGGCCATCTGTTCTTCTGTCCATTTATTTCAGTATCTACCTGTTTGCCAGTCAATCATTTCTCTGCTTATTCATCCATTTCTATGTATGTCTGTCCTTTTATTCTGGTTTATTTAGAGTCTTTCAGCCAATTTCAATGATCCATTATTGTGGATATCAGGGAAAAGATGTTCTTTCTAGGGGAATCTGAATGGCTTGAGCTTTTGTTACTACCCCCAACTATCCCTATAATTAAAGAAGCCTTTCAGTTAGGTATTTCATCCATGGTTATATAAAAGTCAATGGCCTTAATCTGATTCTCTCTGAGTTTTGGACAGACTTGCTTGGGCAGCAATTTGCAGTAAGTCCCTGCACAAACACCAACAGGCTGACACACTGAAAGGTGACAGTCATCCTGCCCCTCTTCACTGCAGGCAGAGAGACTCCCTTCTGCCAGCAAAGCTGACATCCAAACAGTCTGAGCTGTGTAAAGTTTGGATTTGTCTCAGGGTAACTTCAGCAATATATTTGTCTTTCCCATTGCTCAGCTTCCCCATAATGGAGTGACACCTTAAGTTATAGCAGAGGTGTAAAGGGAACAGTGGCAGGTCAAACACTCACCTCTCATTATGCTTTTGTCTGTCCCTGAAATGCTGAAAGCAAGACCATGTAGCTTACATCATGCATTTGCTCCATCTAATTGTGTTCCTTCTCATGAGCATTTATGCACTCTCCAAACCTCTCCTCCTTGCCACAGGCTTTATTCAGTCCTGGAGCTTAGCAGCATAGAAAATAAAAGGATTAGACATTTATATGGGTAATGAGAACATCCTCAGCCATATTAGACTGGATAAAAATGTAGATAGGACTCAAAACTTCATGCTTTATGATATAAGCCAGCCACTAATTGCTTGGGGTTAGAAAGAAATTTTCATCACTGGGCAGCTTGTTTCATCATTATGGGATTTTTCTCACTCTCCTCTATTGCATCTCTTACTGCCCTGTGGTTCTGCATGGCTTTGTCTCTAAGTGCAAGGGTAGAAATAAAATATTACAGCTGAGCAGGCAATTGCACTAACACTACAGCAAAGGGAAGATCATGACAGTCCCCATCCAAAGTCAGCATCTTCCAAACAACTTCCTTTTATGGTGTATCTCTCATTCTGAAAGTGGCTAAGACTGCTGCAATATTATGTACATAATCATAGTCTTGCTATGATTATGACTTGCCATATATTGTTTAAATCCTGAATATTGCTCTGAGATATTCTTTCATACTCCACAAAAAAACCTCAAATGTGGGTTCACACCATTACAGCCGGTAGCAGAATGTTCCTTGTTGCCTGAAAATAGCAAAACAGGACAATGAATATCTCTAGAGGCATGACATCCATATCATTCAGACCCTAATAAATTCCATTAATTGTGCAGTTTGTCTACATGTTCACCTTCCTGACCAGCCATATTATTTTTGATGCTGCATCCAGAGGACTCCAGAATGCCACAGTCTTTATAAAAACAGATCCATATTACGTAATTTTACTTAGTCTGTAATTTCACTCTTTTTTTTTTCTCTCTTCCCCTGTGCTCTTTTTTGCAAGATTCCCTTTGACTGGAGAAGGGATGTACATGGTATCTTTCCAGGCAGATTACCAAACTATCCATGGCTTTGTGGCAAAGGCCAGAGTACTTTGAACATCCCTACTCACCAGGGCTTTGATCATAGCCCCTGTCCCTGCAGGAATTAGCTTTCTCTGCTAATCTGGTCAGGCTGTGGATCCATGCAGTGGCACTAGAAAACCATTCCTTGCAGGCATAACCTTTGCAAGCCAGGGTCTCACCTTCTCCAAGATCAGACAGTACATAATGCCTCAGTGCTCTTTTTGCCACAGAGTGAATAACAAGGCAATAAGTATTCCCCATTCCACTAGCCTAAGCCCCTTTGGAGATTTGACCTTTTTGTGTATTAATTCCTGCCCTTTAATCTTTCAGTTTGCAGAGCTATTGAACGTGGCAATGTGTCACAATATATAGTGGGGACAAAGAGCATAATCTGTTGTGCCATGATCTTGTGAGTCACTTTGCAGCAGCACAAGAGTGTTTGCCATTTCCACATTAGTCACAGTAGCAGGGATTGCACTCTTCTGCCAAAGCTTCTCAGCCACCCAGAGCCCAAAGCCTCTCTTGTAACCATGTGTGATGTACAGTAACAGTAGACACCATCTGCACTGGCTTCTGCTGTGTCTCACATCATCAGAATTCTGCTCACTGCTAACAGGTCCTGCCCAGCTGAATTGCATTGTGAGGGACTAGACAAAATTCTCAGCCCAAAGATAAAGCCTTTTTGGTAAGAGAAGGGGAGAGAGACATGAAAAAATCATCTCTCCAAAGGGCAGCAAACAAGGGAGAGAAGGGATTTGCTGCCAAATAGTGAAATGAGAGAACTTGGAGAAGGAACAAAGCAGAGCTCCCAGAAAAGTGGGGACTGATCCACAATCTTCTGTCCAATGATGTGCCCAGAAAGAAGTCTAAATAGACCACATAGCATCTTACATGTCCCTTACTCCTCCTGGGCCAAAGGATGTCCAGCTTGACCAGAGCCAGGGATGGGCCAGTGGTATGGCAGCTTTGTGGAGCCTTAGATGGGGAATGCTTGCACATGTGCCGAGTTCTTCAGCTTCCTCACAAGGGGGAGCAGAGGGGCAGGCACTGATCTCCTCTCAGGTGACGAGTGGCAGAGCCTGAGGGAATGGCCTGAACTTGTGTCAGAGGAGACTTAATTTGGATATCAGCAAAAGGTTCTTCACCTAGAAGGTGGTTGGGCACTGGAGCAAGCTTCCTAGGAAAATGGTCATAGTACCAAGCCTGACAGGTTCAAGAAGAATTTGGACAATGCTCTCAGACTCCTGGGATTCCCTTCTGCAGGATTTGATGATCCTTATGGACCCCTTCCTAATCAGGATATTCTATGATTCTGATTCAGTTCATTTGTTCTGGACTTAGGTTGCTGAGGAAAAAAAAGTTAAGTCCTCTCAGTTCCTTGTAATCCATTGGAAGTGTGTCACCTCATTTACTCTTTTCAGGCACACAGTGGCTCTGTTTGAGACTGCTCACCATTTCCAGGACTGACTCTATCTCTCCACTCTAAAGACCCAGCACAAGTTTCTCCACCACCACTCCCCTTTAGCACACAGTGGGTACATCTGGGATAGCAAGACAGCAATCTCCACTTCATACCTCATTCAGGGTCCAGTCCTCTCTGGTGAGGACTAGCTGTCAGTACAAATGAGCAGCCAAGCTTTTATGCCCACATTTTTCCAAGTCACCACTGAGACAGGCAGCAAAGGTGTGCCTCACAGGGGAGTTCCTCTTCTGTAGCAACTCATGTCATGATGAACCATCAATTCATTTTCCTTGGCTCAACAAAGAGGTATCAGGCAGTGACCAATTTCACCCGCTGCCAGCAGAGACAGCATTCAGACTCCATCGGTAATTATTACCATTCCCCAAGTAAATTTTGCATGGGAGGAGTTGCTAGCATGCTGCTAGGACAGCCTTATCCACCAGCTTGTCAATTAGCAGTGCTCCTGATGGAGAGGCTGCTGCTCCACACCAGTCACTCCAGTGTCCATCCTGACCATGGCAGGCACCATCCGGTGGCACTGGGCAAGAGCAGGGCTTCCCTAGGGCAGGGAGAGGAAAGGATTGGCTTCCCACACCCCAATGTCTACCCTGATATTTCAGGCCTGAAAGGTGTTAGACAAGAAGGGTTTAGAGAGAGGAGGTGAATCAGGAGAACAAAAAAAGAGTAACGTGCCTGCACCTGTAGAAGGTCCAGGAAGAAAACCAGACCCCACAGCATTTAGTCCAGACGTACACTATGGCCTAGAAATATGCCTGGCTCAGCTGCCCTGAGGCCAAGTTCCTCACTTCGGGAGATCTCTGGCTCTGTACTGTTTGTCCACCCTAAATCTCCAGGTGAGAGCTTTCCTGCTCATATTTTGTATCAGCAGTTCCAAAACTGCAACAGTGAGCACCTGAGACATCATTATGACTAGGGAACATTTATTTGACCCATTTGTAACAATCAGCCATGTGCCATAAACCGTGCTTTACTGGTAAAATAAACAAGTGAAGGAATGCACTCATTAAAAATATAATAACAAGTTGCCATCTTCAATTGTAGTCTAAGCCACTTTAATGATGCCATGTACTTCCAATGACCATGCTGCAGCTGTAATGGATGAGGTTGTTTAGGGCACTTGTGTGAGCCTTTCCAGAGCAAAAGTGTTTTCTCCTCTGATCTGGAAGAAGGTGTAAACACAAATCAGACTCTGTGCTGATGTCTTCGGTGGCATCTATGTGAGTTAAGACCTTGAGCTTTATTTTTAAAGATGACCTAAACTAAGCTTCCTCAAAACATGGACTTAGAGTGCCTTAAGAGCTTTCAAAACCTGACCCTGACTTATGTGATTATGGCCTTTGGCAAAGAGAGGGAGGTCTGGTCCTGACTTTGCTGTTGAATGTTTGTCACCTTGCCATGTCCACCTGTCTGCATTTCTGAGTCATCTGTGTCTTTCTTGTTTGGTTACCCAGAAGCTCTTCATTTCCAGACATGTCTCCTATCATGTTTTTGCTCAGCATCCATCTCAGAAGAATCCTGATTAGGGATGGGGCTGGGGGTGGGGGACGACTATTAATAAAATAATAAAGATAATCCTGATTTCCATGATTGAACTATATGAATTTTATAGTAGGTCCATATGTTGTCCCAAAAAAGCACATACAATAGCTGGGGATGCTACCAAAAGGGCTTTTTCCCACTAAAAGTATGAAGCAGAGGGCACAAAACCCCTGGATTTCTTCGCTCTTTTGATGTGTAGGGGAAGAGACAGAGGGACAGCGTGTCTTTAACTGAGTGGTGTCCACCCCTAAATGGCAAAACGAGACTATAAAACACAGGATCAGCCTCTGCTTTCTGCCACATCAGCACATTCTTTCTGTTATTGCAGTTATTGTTGTGTCTGAATACCTAATTAATTACAACAGTAAGCGCTGGCTTCTTTAATCACAGCATCAGCTGTCCTAATCAATCTTAATAATATGGAATCTGTACTATGGCACCCATGAATTTTAATCTACATAAATTTCTTAAGACCTCTCGCAAGCTTGTTGTATGAAATGATATAATTATGGATATAGATTAGGGCTGTAGAGAGTGATTTAAATTGGATTTAAGGAGAAGGTGAATAGAGCCCTCCCACTCAGTTATTTATTTATTTTAATCCTGGCCTTCACATAGATTTTTTTTCCTATCATTACATTATTACCCCCCCACACCGACTGAACAGCACGGCCTCTCTTTGATTGCCCTCCTCCCCCATCCACCTTCCCAAAGGTGACAGTGGCCAAGCTGCAGCTCCTGGGAGAGGTGTGGAATACCTCCAGGACAGTGAGAGGAATGAGTAGATGGGGCAGAGCACAAAACTGAGGACCCAGCTCATAACATGCTGTTTCAGACCTATATAGGAAACACCTCTGCAAAATAGAGTGAAACAGATGGAAACGAGCATGTCAGTCACAAAATGCACGGATAATCACAAGCAAGGAGTGGAGAGAATATCACATAGGAGTAAGATGACCCCTCCCACCAAAGTGAAATCACAAGGCACCTTAGTGGCCGAAAATGTGCCAGGTTCTGCTTTTGTATTTCAGAAGCACTGGACTCCTCTGGTTTCAGAGGGCAAACCACTTTGGCTTTCTCCTACCTGAGCTGGGACAAGGAGCTGGCCCATAGTCCACTGAGGGCATTAGAAGGCCTCTTCTGGTGGCTCAGACCATAACCATCATCCTTTTTCCTCACTAGCCCACTCACTTCTGTGCAGATCCTTCTGATTTACACCCCTGAGTACCACGGCAGACTCCAGCCCTCTGTCCCCTGCAACCACTGTCACTTGGGATACCCATATAATAGCTTGTCTCAAGCAGACACTGGAGTTGGGCTACTGACACCTCAGGAAGGATCCTTTATAAAATATCACTTAAACCAATTTTATTTATTTTTAACAATGTGCTTCATTCTGCCATCCATTCATTCTCTGACAAAAGCTAAATGTCAGGCCCAACACTAACTGAAAGCCCCTTTAAAAATCTGGATTTCAATCTAGAGATATAACAGGAGTAAGAAAGTTTCCTGGTGTTAATTTTAAAGCACTGGTATTTCATGCTGACTTGGGAAATCATCCTCAGTTTTTGGCATCAGGCAGAGTATTTGGAAAGTGACATTAATGGATCTACTTTCTTTGAAGGACTTGGGAGTCATTTCTTGACTTCTGCCTAATGAATAAGTGCTGCCTTCGTTAAATTTATATTTATGGCCATATAGTAGGTCATTGGCTTGTTTTATGTCTCCAGGTTTATGGAAGGTTATCTGCCATGGTCACCTTGTGGCATCTTGGCCAGGATTGTCTCGCAAAGAGACAATTGTATCTGAGCAGGATTTTTCCCGTGGAGATATGGAAATGATCAGATTAATATAGAGGAGATGTCCAGGGATAAGGCTCTTGCCCTGAGCTGCCAAATGAAGTTACTATTAGCATCTGTTTTCACAGTACACCTTTCGTTTGCCCTGGCCAGGCCAGATCCTCAGCTCCTGGAAAGCAGCAATGCCACAGGGACTTCAGTGGGGCTGACATGATTGATAGTTGTCCTCTGGCCTCTCAGGAGCCTCTCTGCTTTTTTTTCCCTTCACCAGCTGATCCTCACCATTTACACTACACCACCTTTAATCTCAGAAATGTCTGTATGTTGGACATGACACCTCCATGGGTCTGGCCACAAGGAAATCTGTTTCAGATGTTCTCCCTAGGCACATTTGCACAGAGTCAGCACATCCAAGGTCTTTGGATGATGATACAACTTGGAGTCATATTGGTGCTGGTCCAAAAGCTGCTGTAAGGTGCTCTATGATATCCATGTCTCTCATCTGTAGCTCTTACCAGCCCTTACACACCTATTTACCTTGTGTGCCACTGTGGGCTTGCACCCTGGCACAGACAGCACACAGAGGAGCTGAGGTGTTTTCCCAGCTCTCTATGTTTGTGTTCAACTAATATTTTTCAGTATCAAAGAAGACAGGGAAGCTGGATGGAGAAAGGGTGACTGAGGCAGGTTGACTCTCCCACTAATGATCTATGTGAAGGCCACCCTGTGAAGTTATGTGTATATATTATGGAGGAATTAAACAACCTTACCTGTTGGCCTCTTTGTGCTGAGGCACAGAAATTATTCATAACTCCCAATCACTTTGAATTTTAGCACATGGTGGGCTACAGCCACACCTAACCCCCATGGTAGATTGACCCTGAACTGTGAGCTCCTCACATATCTGAGCTCTTGATAAACTCATCATAGGTCATTAATATGGAAGAGGGCTGTGACTTTACAGAACACAGCATGGCTACAACTTCCTCAAATGTCTAATCTGTGTCTTGAGATTTCTGGATCAATACCAGCTGTTGGCTCCATCCATGCTACATGTGGGAGCACAGGCAGTCAAGCCCTTCACTAGGTCTGGCTCACCTGGCAGGGTGAGCAGCAGCATGAAGATGTGCTCGTGGCTGCCCAAGATGCCTTGGCTTCCTGCCAGGGTGTCCAGCCAGCCCTGGAGTCTGTGTCCCTGCACCTTCACAGGCCGTGTTGGCCAGCACAGACACATCCACTGTGCTGAAGTCACATCTTCATTTGCTGAGCAAACACAGTCTTCAAGCCAAGGAGGGCAAGTTCTTCAGTGAGCAGAGGTCATCACTTTTTAGAGGTGCTAAGTTAAATTCCTGCTGGTGGTGACTCACCACGACTTTTGCTTTTCCCAAATGGCCAAGGCAGGGTATGAGACTACGAGTAAAACAGAGCCCCAAGCCAGGAGCTGCTGCCTCCCCAGAGGTGCTTTCAGCTCTCATTTCAAGAGCATCCAGGGATGGTTGGGTCAGTTAGGGCCCTGTGTGTTAGAAGAGATGCTTAGCATATTCTTTTCCCATGAGGACGTGATTTCCAGGTTGGAGCAAAGCTAACTGAAATCAGGGCAGAACCTTCCCACTGGCTTGCACATGCTGTGAGCCAAGAGGAAACCCCATGCATGACCCAGGTCACAAGGCAGCCTCGTGAGAAATACCCAGTTAGATATTACCCTTGGTGGCAAGTCATTAATACTTGGGAAAATAATGAACCCTGAAAGCTTTAGTGTGGAAGGCAGAAAGGCTGCATTTCATAGCCTGTTATCCCAAACACTGTAAATGAAGTATTTGCCCAGTTCTAATATTTAATCTTAAAGGTGGGCCAGGATTTTCAGCATATATTTCCTAAGCTCAATATCTTAGTTCTGATTGTCAAAGTATGGTTCCAAAAGCAGGTGAGATATCCACAGGTGGGATAAGCAGAGAAGCTCTGCAGTGAGCCAGGTGGTCGTGCCCAGGAGATAGACTCAGTTCCCACATGTTCCCAGATAAGGCAAGGAATGAAGGAAAGGACCACAGTCAGACAGGTCCTGCTTAGAGGCTTCTCCTATACCTGTGATCTGTCAGCCGTTGCTTATTATCAGCAGGGCAGGGGGAGAACAATTGTGTCTGAATCAGCCTCATCTGGGGAGGAATGAAATACTGTAACTGCATTTCCTGAGCAGCAGAAACAATTTCTTCTTCCATGCAATGAAAGAAGGACAGTTGCCTTTGGGGTAGAGATGGCAGATCCTCTCCTTCACTGCAGTCTGCAAAACCATGGTTATAAAGATTTGCTTCTCTCACCACAGGTTCCCTCACCTTTCTCAGGAGATATCTTCTACCTGACAGGACTTGAAGGGTCTAAGTTATTATGATCCATTCTCCTAAAGGGATGAGGGAACTGATATATTACTCAACTTTTCATAGTTAGTCAGTTTTCTTGTAGAGCAATATCATCAATATTCTGTTTTTCAAGGAAAATGGTTTTAAGCAGAGGTTGAAAAGAATAGACTTTAGTTGGTTTAGTTGGTTGGAGTAACTAAAAAAAAATAAATTTATATTTTCCAAACATTACCTCCATTGTCTTCCTGGAACAGCTGCTCTTTAAAAATGTAGTGTAGAATCTCTACTCTGCCTTCCACTGACCTCCCACAGGTTTTAATGTATTCTCCTCACACTGTTTTGTAAGAAATTAAAATCCTTACAGTAAGACAGTGCTTTCCCATTTCACATACACACATATTGAGGCACTTGCCAAAAATCAGTTAGGAAACCATTCTAAGACTGCAATCCCACTTATCTCTTCCCATGACTACCCCAACCTCAAAGTCCACATGATCCAGTAATATCCATAATGAACAGGAGCTTCCAAGCCTTAGCCAGCTAATTGGGTTTGCCACCTCAAATTTGGTCGTTTCACCATTCCTCCTTGTATTTTGGGAGAAAAGTGCAAGACTTTGCAAGTTTCCATCATGACCAATGGTGATCTTTAAAGTTAAGTTTCGAGCTGGTATTTCTATTTGTAAGAAAACACTTTATCCGTGTTCCTTGGGTATGTAATACTCACGTATGACAACCTCCCCCACACTTTGCCATACAGTCAGTGTCTTTCCTTGGATAGGTGTATGGCACCAGATTTCCTTCCAAGAGGCCCCCACCTTTGCATCCTCCAAGCCTTGCCTCCAGCCACACCTCTGTGCGGGTAAGAAGGAAAAAAGGTGGGATGGATGTGGGAAAGTGGCAGTTCCCTAAGGGATCATCCTACAAGGAATAGGTTGGAGGGACTGCATAAATGTAGAACTGTGCAGTACCAATAAATACAAATCAAACTCATAACAAGAAGTGAAATATTAGGGCCAAGGTGACATTTGGACTGGAGGTTTAGCCAAGCTTTGCTTTAAATTTTTTATTGATGCAGATAAAGAAAGAGCTTATCCAACACATTTCTCTCTCTTTTTTCTCCCTATCAACCAAAGGAGAAAAAGAAAAAAAAATTTCTTAACTAGCCTTGGTTGTATTTGAGCAAGACTTCAAAGTTTCACAAAAATAAACAGTTTTAGTGGGGAGGAATGCACACTTGTAAAGAGAGAAAATACACTTTGAAGCCAGCAAGAGACTGCATGCCTTATGCAGAGATTCACAGCATCCTCCCTGGAGCAGACGAGTGGTGTCCCCCTCCCCTCCATGCAGCTTCTTCTCTCTCACTGGGGGCTGCCTGGCAGCAACAACAGTCCTTCGAAGGGATGTGGGGATGACAGGAGCCATTGCTTTGTTCTCTTCTCCTTCCTCCTGCTATGCCCCTGTTGTTTTCTGCTCTGATTGAAAGTTTCATGTGACTGTAGCTGTCACTGAGATCTGAGTTTGCACAACACCTAGCACAGTGTTAGTCCTGGCTTAAGATAAGGGTTCTTTGGGGTTGATTAGTGCCAAAAATCTGCATGATCAGTGCAGATCCATAATTTAAGCTTGGGAAATGAGGAGAGAGGTTTATTTGTCCTCTGCTCCAAGGTATCACAGGGTGGTGGCTGGGGGACAGAACCCTCTTAGCCATCCTGGGGGGTTCTCTGCATTCCTGTCCATAGGGCGAGTGAGCTGCTCCTCTTCAACCCTCAGCCCCTGGGTCTGTCTGTTTCATAACACATATTGATGATAAAAGATAAGGGGAGAGTGCCTATCATGTTTTAACCCCTTAAATCCTTGTCTCTCTTGTGTCTCCACAGCACAGAGCCCCACTGCAGCAGACCCCTTGCAGCAAGCCTACGCTGGAGTGCAGCAGTACGCAGGTCGTTAGTATTAACACTTTCTCCCAATAAACCTTTCTCTTCTCTAAAGCCATTACCCTCTGAATACACCTCAGGGGGCTGAGGGAAGGGAGGTTTTTACTGATACAGGCACAAGCTGGAGGCCACAGACTCGCAGATTCAATTTGCACAAACACCAAGACATCCAGGGTCTTCTCTCACAAAGGAGGCAACCTCCTCCCTTTCCCAGGGAAAGGCTCCCCCTAATCTGCACCTCAGTGAAGCTTCATCGACACAACTGTGTCTGGTCTGCCTTAGCACAGTGCACAAGTGCAAAGTCAGGCCACTGCTTGGGAAGTCACTTTCTAAAACAGGTCTCCTGAGCACTGCAGCAAAGAGGGAAGGAAGGTGGGCAGCCAGACCCCGCAGAGCCACTGCTGCTGTGCCAGGCAGGGTGTGGAATGCCTGCACACACCCTTTTTTCTAGGATGTGTCTACTGGCCATGCCCCACTTAGCCAGTCTGAGCCTTGCTTAAGAGCTACCCAGACATTCCCCTGCTTCCCAGCAGATTCCAGGACAGCTCCCCGTGGGTCAGCCTCCACTCGTGCTGCCCTGTGTGCTGAGCAGCTTCTTTGCAGTTGATGGACTGGCACCAGCCAAAGTGACCTGGTGCAGACCACGACCCTGCCGTGTTCAGCCTCCCCTCACGAGGTGTCCATGGCCAACGTTGCGAGGAAGCTGCCACCCCAAAGTCATTATTTCCTGTGGTAACTGGAGCAATCATGGGCTCCCGCTGAGGAATGGCTATTATCTCGTGTCAGCACTGTATCTGGAAACTTAATTTAATTCTCCATGTAGGGCTTCATTTGCCGGTGTTTTAGTTATTGTCATTTATTGCTTGTGAGGTTTGATAGATGGGAAGCAACTCAACCCTTTGAGCTGTTAATTAACCCCTCTGCACACACATGGCCCCTATCCTCTTCTCTCTGGTCTTGCAGGCGACCCATACTCTGTATTTTTAGCAGCAAGGCACATCATCTACCATCTGTGGTAGTGAATGGCCCCCCTTGTTTGCTTGGTGGGGGAGCTGAGATGGGGAAAATTGTTTAATTGCTGCTCACTGTTTCCACTGTGTTTGTGTGAGAGAGAGGAACTCTCTATGGGCATGAAAGAAAATGTATATCCGAGAGTGTATGTGCAACTGTGTCTGTACAGCCTGTGGGCATATGAAGGGGGGAAACACACGTGTGAACTGTTTTTACGAGCATGGGAGTTAATCAGGGTGCCAGAGATGAGGTGGGGGAAAGTTGTGCACGTGCTCTGAGTGCAGCTGTCAGCATGGGCATCTCTGCGCTGTGCTCGTGAGGGAACGTGTTCGTGTCAGCACCTGGGATGGTTGCACATCTCTGCTGGGAGTGGTCTAAGCAGAGCCCCTTCTTTACACTGCATGGCTGCCCTGGGTGTCACTGCTGATGGAGCTGGAGGGAGGGAGGGAGGGAGGATGCTTAGGGCCCTGTGGCACCTCCTGGAGCAGGTCCATGGCTCTTATGCCACACCTCAGGCTGCACAAGATGGCCCTTCACAGAGCCAAAACGCTGGGGCAAAGCCCACATCTAGCTTAGTGTGGTGGTTTGGAGTGAAAGCTCCTTGCTTCCCAACACTGAAATCTGCCCTTCTTTCTTTTTTCCCTTTCTCTCCCCTTTAGCTGCTTATCCTGCTGCTTATGGCCAGATTAGCCAAGCGTTCCCACAGCCACCTCCCATGATCCCACAGCAACAGAGAGAAGGTGAGTAAAAGTGATGTCCCCCTTTGTGAGCCCAGTGAGCCATCCCCACCTCATTGGTTCCCCTCCTCATGCACCTGGAGCATCCATTAAACACCCAACTGCTTTGAATCCCTGGTCCACCGAGTTTTTCTCCATTTCCATGTGTGGCAGGGTGTCACTGTCACCAGCAGTACTATGGAGGAACATCCATGTGGGGAATTGCTGGTAAGATCCCTTCAGTCCCCAGGGAGCAAAGCATGCTGGTGTGCACGGGACATGGAAAGACCAGCTAGCAACATAGCCATAAATGTCCTATGGGGGCCTCTGCTCAAGACAAGCAACAAGAATGCAGATAAAAATGCAACTGTATTGGAATAAAGAGCTTTACAGGAAACAAAGCACTAGCAGCCCATCATTAAAAGCTCGTAATGTCATTTCAGGCACCTACTATTTGGAGAACAAGGACTTGCTATTTAGAGTAGCTGATCTAGTCCTTTCAGCCTTTCAGCCTCAACTGATAAACTGGAAACATCAATAAGACCTTGTAGAGCACAATCCCTATATCAGGATGAGAAAAAACATATAGTGAAAGTTCCTATTTTTTTGCAATGATTATGAGAGTTGCCTGGGTAATCTACTCCACAGGACTGGATGGCTTCACGGAAGACATGAAGAGTAAGGAGAGGTGAATCTACCATTTTTGCATGTAAATGCCTTGGGAGAAAACTGTGCCATGTGATATTTCCTTTACAGTCAGTAGGGAGCAGTGGAACCCTCAGAGGCAACCTACTTGGGTGGTTCCATTCCAGTTGTCCTCCAAGGAGTCCACTGCTCCCTTTTGACAAGAAGGAGGGGTCTCTTTGCCTAAGTGAGACATTAAAGTCAGGTGCTCTGACTTAGCAACTCTCATTTTAAATAGTTACATTTTAAATTTTATCCTCTATTAGATCACTAATTCAGACATATTCTATATTATATGTGTTATTATATGTATGTAATTACATTTAATATTTTAATACAGTTTAAGAGTCAGAATGAAATGAATCTAGATTACACCATCAAACTAAAACATTCTGATGATCTAAAACTACTTTGGGGGAGAAATCTCATTTTGTAAGAAAATTAGAAATGTTGTCATTTCCATCTAATTTGGAATTAATTTTTTCCTATGTCAGAATTTCCTGGGGAACACAACTTCCAGCTCCTGATTAGCTCTAGTACATGTCCCTGCTGTGAGAACAGATGCACAGACCTATCGTATCATTACAGAGATGTTTCCCCCATGCTGAAGGACTTTGCTTTTTATTACTTACTGGGGCTAGATTAAGCACAGGACAAAATGGCGAGCAGATCATTGCTCAGCAAAGCACTGTGCCAGGAACCACCAGAAGCAGGGGGAAGCTTCAAAGCACACTTTGAAGACCCCCTGCCTGCAGACCCCTGTGTTCATGAGGCATGGTGTGTCTCTGTGGGCTAGGAGTGAGTGTCACCCAGTGGACAAGTTGTCTCATAACTCTGCTCCTTCCTGTAAGCAGCTGGCATTGAGAATGAGAATGGTTGGGGGACAGCAACAGGGGATGAACCACCAGTCCAGTGCAGGTTGCCATTCCCAGTGTTCCTCATTTTCCTGCAGTGCTGAGAGGCTGTGGCTTTCTCTGCTTCTTGCTAGAGGAGTATTCTCTAAAGCACAATACTCCCCTTTAGCAGAGGGTCAAGGCCTTTAAGCATCTCTAACCTTTAACAGGAAAACACAGCAAGAGGGAACCCAATAATAATAATAATAATAATAATAATAATAATAATAATAATGCTCAGTGCTGAGAAGAGTACTTTAGGTTTGCAAGGATGTGCACAAACACTGATTCGTTAGTGAACCAGCCCTACGACCACAATGACACCAGTGATCACGTTGTTAGTGACAATCTTAGCTCTCCACTCCTGGATCCCAGTTGGATAACAAGCCTGGGGACGTTTTGCTGCTGCAACATTCCTGTAGAGATGAGTCATTACTTCCACATGAGCACTGAGTCTGCGGGCAGCTGACAGGGTGCATAGGGTGGAACAGATCCAAAACTATCAAAGATGAAGATAAAATCTTGATTCAGGCCATGTCAGCCATGCAAAACTTGGAGGTAATTTTAAGTTTGTATGGTATTACTCATCTTGATGTAGTTTCTGAAACTCAGAAGTACAACTTCATGGCACGAGTTTGTGACTCTTATCTGCACTGTGCTCAAACATTCTGGGCAAGCAGAAGAGGCAATGAAATTCCATCCTCTGAGTGTCTGCTCTAGAGGTGAGGGGTGCAGCTGACCAAAGTGCCGCAGCCTGATTTCATACAAACTCATGGGATAGCCCAGTTTTAATTACTGTTGGAAAACAAGCTTCATCATAGCTTTTCCCACAATGCTGGATGCAATGATGGATAGCCAATATCAGAACAGGTGTATGGAGTTCTCTCATGTTGAAGGTGGGCACACAGGGAGAGGTTGGGTCTGCAGCTGTCCCTGTGCTAAAAGACTGACAGTGAGCTCAAGTGTGAGGAGCACAGGCAGAGCAAGGGTTTATCAATGGCTCAGCTCAGGTCCAGCCAAGCCAAACCAACCATGTGGTTCTGTGCCCTGAGTCACAGGTTTTTCCAATTATCCAGCATGGTTTGTCTGTAATCTACAGTGCAGTCCTTAAAGCTCTTCTTGCCTTTTTGTCCAAATCAAGGATAACTGTTCTTCTTGTGCACAAATGAACAGAAATGTATATATGTCATAACATGTATGCATGTCATAAAACCAAGAGCCATGGCAGACATCAGTGTTGAAATGAAACTTCATTTTTTCTGATGATGTGTCATGGGGTTACATTTCAAGCTGCACTACGGCCCTTTCGAAAACAAAAGTAAAGCCTGTCGTAAATAATTTTATTATTGTCCTCAGCCCTGAATTGCCAAGTATAGAGATCTCCAATAATCCATTAACTCTGTCCAAAACAATAACTTTTTCTCCAAAAAGAGGGTTGGACTCTTCATTTAGGTTTTTCCATACCAGCTGTGGTTTTTGTGTTGTTCCAGTATCCTGAGCAAGGCCCTTAGAACTCATTGCCTTTGTGCACTGAGAAATGACTGAGATCTTTAAAGCATTCTGAGATGAACAACAAATGGAATCATAAAATTGTTTGGGTTGGAAGGAACATTAAACACCCTCTAGTTCCAACCCTGTGCCGTGGACAGGAATACCTTCCACTAGATCAGGTTGCTCAGAGCTCCATCCCCCCTGGCCCTGAACACCACCAGGGATGGGGCATTCACAGCTTCTCTGGGCAGCCTGTGCCAGTGCCTCTCCACTTTCCTAGTGAAGAATTTCTTCCTTATGATCTTGTCTTTGGTTTCTTATAAATATACCTAAATATACACGGCAGCCATGCCTACAGACACAGCTTTCCATGGAGTGCCCAAATTAACTTGAATTGGGCAAAAAAATATCCAAAAATGTTAGAAGGGCTGAGGCAGCATCTTGTTTAGTGAGTTCTTTACCAAGGGCTCTGACCATGACAGGTAACTTACAGACAGATTTAACAAGAAATCACTTGTTAAATTCTAAAGGCAGAAATTTCATATATGAGGGTGACAACAAATCAAACTGCCTGGTTTTTGGGGTTTTTTCTCAGAAGCAAGTGGATTTTTCAACATTGAAAAAACCCTCTGTAGTTGGAAACAAAGTGAATTTAGCCTTGAATGCCTGGATCAGTCAGGAAAGCCACAGCACAGGTTTTCCAGGCACTTTTTAGAGCTGAGCTGGTCTTTGAGGATGGTCCCTGCTTTTTCACACCCTCCCTGGTCTCTTCCTCTTGGACTCTTGAGTCATGTGAGGAAACGTTGATTTCAAGGTGAACCAAGGGTTGTTCTCTCCTTGAGCCCAGGCTAAAGGTGGTGCAGTTAAAGCTGTGTGCCTCCTGGTCTGCCTTATGCCTTGGTAGGTGTTTCTCAGCACACACAGGCAGAATCCCTCCTCATGCACAACACATCCAAGACCCCAGGAAATGCAGCTGGTATTTTTGAAAGAATTGGCCAGTTTTACAGTGCAAACTGCTGGCTCTGGTGATGTCAGTGGGAATTTTGCCACCAACTGCAGCAAAGCCAAAATTTTACCCATTTTATTATAATGTGGATCTCAAATCCCACAGCAGAAGTGCTCTGGGGCACGTTCAGATGAAGGAATGAATTTCTTCCCTGTTATTCTGGACGGTGATCTGCTCCTGGGCAGAATTTTCTCAATTTTAACAGATACCTAAGGGGGTTAGTGTTTGTTTAACACTTTCAGACTGTTTCCTATCTAGCTTATTATGCCAATAACTCTATATTGTGTGGAAATGGATGGCAGCAAGGATTGGAAAAAGGATAGTTGCTCAGTGAGAAGACCAAAGAAGTGGCAGACGGGAGGTGGGGGGAAGCTGGAAAAGCTTGGCATGAAAAAGGAGAGCCTGATTATGGGCCACTGAGGTTCAAAAGTAATTTAGCTAAGCAGATGACCGGGTGCCTAATTAGTTAATTATCCCACCATACCACTATCCCCCCAATTTGGAAGGAACCCTGTTACCATCCTCATGACCTTTAGGAAATGCACAAGATGCAAAGGATCAGCTGTTCCTTCATGACAGTCCTTTTAGCAAATTAGTGGGGAAAATTGTGCTTAGCAAATATTCATTAGGGCTTCATTTTCCATTAATCCAAAAGGAAATGTGGAGAGCCTGTGACTTCAATCATGCTGAGGCCCAGGAATTTTAATGAGCTTTAAATGGGCATCTGCCAGAATCCTGACTTCGCCGTACTTCTCTTGCCAGCCGGGGGGATGAGTAATGGGTAATAAAAGGTGGGAGCATCTAGGCGAACTCCCCTCCCTAACAGGAAAGGCAAAGTTGTAATTTGCTGTGTTATGACACTGTAATTATGCCCTGATGAAGAAAACGAGATTATTAAAAAACCCTCTCCTTCCTCACACTGTGCCCCAGACGTAAAAAGGGGAAAGTTGACTGAGTCAGGTCACAGGGTGGTAGGAACATGGGCGAGGGGGAAGGAGGAAATCCTCCTTCTCTCTGACCTCTAACCCTTTTGGCAAAGGGCACACAATGTATCCCCTTCATCTCAACCCCTCTGAGTCAAGCAGAGCTGGAGTTACCTGTTGAGATCAGTGCAGAGCTGGGCAGCAGCTGGAAGTACCTTTAGAAATAAAACAATGAAAAAAATAATCCCTGTCTTATCAAACTATACAGTTTTCTGCTACTGAACACTGCAAAGGTTTTAAATGTTTAATTTTTTTTTGACAAAACTGCTTGGATACACCTGCCCCTTTTTGACTGTTGATGAAGGACAGCACGCATAAAAATAAAAGTCAGGTTGAAAACTTATATTCTGGGCTATTCGACCAGAGGCAGGTTTGCCCTCTTCTGTCCCAAAATACAATTTCAACAGAATATTTTTGAGGGTCTGTACTTTAATTTCACATTTCAGCTAAAGACACCTCTCTGGATGTTTTCCAAAACACCCTTTGAAATCGGTAAGAGTATATGTTACAGGATTGAGGCAAACAAGCCAGTCCCTCTTGTCTAGTAATTTGGATTTAAATCCACCTAAAATCTCTCCTACAGAAAGCTCTAGAATGGAGGACATGGCCTAACTGTCCAGATATGGGGGAGTCTTCAGGCTGAGTCAAGCTGGGGGGATGAATGTAAAATTCTCCAAAACAAGATGAGCCTGTGGGTTTGTGCATATCTTTCTGCTTATTATTATCATTTGTGTGATGTTATTGTCATCACACATGTTCAAGAAGGCTGATGAAACTTCTGCGTGCAGACACTGGCTAGAGGAAAGAGATAGTGTGGGTCACCCAAAACTCTACAGATTAAATAAGATTGTGAGGAACAAATAAGATCTATGAACCATATTCTTTCATTCTTTGTGTTCTTATTTCTCCATTTTGTTCTTCCCATGGCCCCATGTGCTGCTGCATTCCTCTCTCTCTAGATTTTATCCTGGTGTCCTGGGAAATCTATTGAAGTTACCATAGCCTCTAGGTGAATTTTTGAGGTCCTGGTCTTCTACTTTGTCCATTCCTCTGAGAGTCTACAGGCTGCTTCCTTACGTGACCACTCACCAGTCAGAGAGAGAAGATGCCAAAGTAAATCTCCACCATGTGCTTTCTCATATCCTATTTCTCTTCATTCATGGGTCTTCTTTTTCTCTTGATAGGACCAGAGGGCTGTAACCTGTTTATCTACCATCTGCCCCAGGAGTTTGGGGATGCTGAGCTGATGCAGATGTTCCTGCCTTTCGGTAATGTCATCTCCTCGAAAGTGTTTGTGGATCGGGCGACAAACCAAAGTAAATGCTTTGGTGGGTAAAGATAACAAAACAATTAGATTCATCCAGGAAAGGGCTTTCTCTGAATACTTTACCTTTCAAACTGCTTTCTTTCTGCTTAAGCTTTATGATTTCTCTCAATTTACTCCTGTCAATACTTTCCCCCTTCCCTCTTTCTCTCCTGATTGTCTCATGCTCAGAATTGTGTGCGCTGCTTAGAGGTGAAGGTTTGGCATCTCACCAGCAGCAAGATGCTGCAGACACTGGTGGGGTCAGAAAACATCTCCCTTGTAAAGAGAGGTGGGGAGGGTGTGGGAAACACTAAAGAACCTGGAGCAAAGTGGAGGGGGCTGGTTGTAGGTAAAATGACGAGCTCAGCAGAGGGGTCATGTTGTAGAAGGGGAATTTCTGTACCTAAGATAAAGGAAAAACAGGTCCTGGGGTTGAAGGGAAGACAGAGCTGTGGGGGCAGCTTTTCTGCAGCTGTGATTCATTAGACTGATAGGGGATAAGGGCTGAGCATCTGCTGAGAGCCTGGTCTTCTGGGGGGTGATGGCTGCTTGGTGGATCGCACTCAGACATGCTCTGAGCCTACAGGACCTGAGGCAGCACCCCAGCAGATACAGATGGGCCAAGGTAACCCTGTGCCTCTCCTGAGAGGCTGTGCTAAGAGGCTGGGTTTGAAAGCTGCACCTGGCTCACACAGCTCTGGCCTCACTGCTGGCTCAACCCCACCAGCAGGAGCAGAGAAAGAGCACAGCCTGAGCTGCCTGTGAGCCCCAGGCAGGGACGCCCTGAGCTGCACCCACACAGGAGGGCTCAGCCAGCCAAAAGCCATGGGGTGATGTCTGTATGGGCTCTCACTGGGATAGCACCTATTGCAAAGCTGGGGCTATTAAGGGTCCCTTTTGGCAGTGTGGCAGCATGAGGACCCTGCCACATTTGAGTCCATCACACCTGGTGGACAAGGGACCTCCCACAGCCATGTGCCCACCACCAGGATCTGTAAATTTTGATTCCCTGCCATCCTGCACCTCTGCAGACCCTCCCTGGGAAGTGCAACAGAACAAACTATTGCTTTTCTTTTCCTGTTACTTGCAGCTAATCTGGACTCTGTCTCTCAGGCAAACTTCCAGAGCTAAGACTCATTGGAGTTTTCATTTGATTTTTAAAACCACTCTCAGTCTCCACACTCTGCTTTCTTTCCATGCTGCCTTTCCCTTTCCCTTTCTGAACAGCCCACCTCCCAAATCTCTTACCTCACCTCTTGCTACCCATGGTGCATGCCAGAGAGTACTTTGAGTTTTGTGCCCTTTCTCTATGCACAGTTTCTCCTGCCCATCCACAGAGGGTCTGAACAGGCTATTTTCCCTTTTGTTTGAAGGAACCCTGACCCCTGATGAGAGGGACACAGCCCTCCCAGTCACCAGGAATCACTGGGTTGCTGCACTCTCCAGCACCAGAGGAATGAAGGACAAAGAGTCTGGCATGCAGAGGCAGTTGGCAAATTCAAATTAAAGCTCAAAACTATGAATTAGCCCCAATGAACCCAGAGCCCACCTACTTTTTGTATACAAATTTTATATATATATTTATATAAAATCTCATAGCAAGTTGAGCAGACCAGCACAGCTCTAGGTGACACTGATGCTCCAAGGAGATCCATGGATTAGAAATGGACCTTTGGCAGTGAAATTGTCATCGATGTTTAGAGGAATTCTGGGCCTGGTTCTCCACATATTGAGAACTAAATGCCAAAATTAGGTTAGAGCCAAGTCCAGTGAGGGAGAATACCTTCTGGACAGCTATAAGCTTTATCCCCACTCTGTTCAAAGGCTCATGGCTACAAGGCCTCATGAGGACACAACACACACCCCATTTGTGGGCTGGGATTTGGGGCTGCTTCCGAGGTACTTTGAGATGGAGGTTGATAGTTAAACAGGAAGTGAGGGGTCTTAGCAGAAATTTTTTTTTAGTTTTACTGGGAGAAACTAAACAGTTTGTAGGACAAAGTGAACTCCAAAACTAATTGTGAGATATTGAAGGCTGGAATAGGGAGGTGCCCTTTGGAAATGTTGACTCAAGCACTCAGACAAACAAAAGAAGGAATTGGAGATTGCTGGTGGATCTTAGTCACCTTATATTAGCTTCTGAGACAAACAGCCAGGTCCAGTCATTTTGGGGTCCCAGGTGTCGGGTCCCAGGTGTCAAGTCCCAGTTTTCTCTGGATTTCACCTAGCTTCCCACAGAGCTGAGTGCCTGCTGTGACTGCTGGTCTCAGACAAATATGTTCACTATGCTTCCTCATCCACCACCTCCAGAAGGATAGAAATAGCAGAAGCACAGGTAGCTAAATAACACAGGTAAGGTTATGTTGCTTTTCAAAACCTCCCACCCTCCTGGCCTTCAGAATTAAAGCAATGTGAAAATGTAAAAGGTATTAGAGGAAATCAGGCCTTTCATTTGTTTTGCTAAGCCTACTGAAGCTGGCATTTTTGTTCAGGAAATAAATTTAAATAAAATAAATTCCTTTTTTCCTAAAGAAAAAGGAGGGATTTTATTAACTTTGAAGGTAAGAAAATTCCTTCTTTTCTGCTTAAACATTTCCCAAAACTCTACATGTAAGAACATAGCATTTGCATTCTATTTCACTTTTTTTTTATAGTGCAGCTAGAGCTCTCCGACTGCTAGCCTGGGGGGACAATTCTGTCTGGCCCCAGAAAGATATTCCACTATTATATGACCTTTTAAAATATATCTGCTATGCAGATCCCAAATAAATTGCTGTAACAGAGTTTAGCCCCAGGTTGTCGAGAAATTGTCAAGAAGTCCTGCTTTAGACAAACTTTAAAAATTCTATGGAGAAAAATGTCACCATGTTTTTTTCCATGGGAACAGAAAAAACTTTATTTGACACCTTTGTCTCAGTACTGAACAACCTGTAAGCAGCTGGCACAAACTGAACAAGTCAGTAGAGCAGCATGTCAAAATAGAATTGTGGAGGGCCACAAGGATGATCAGGGGGCTGAATCACCATTCCTATGAAGATGGGCTGAGAGAATTGGTGTTTTTCAGCCTGGTGAAGGCTCCGGGGAAAACTGATAGTACCTTTCAGTATTTAAAGTGGCTGTAAGAGAGCTGATATGGACTATTCACAAAACCATGTACAGACATGACAAGGGGGAGTGGCTTTAAAGTGAAAGAGGGGAGATATAGCTTAGCTATTAAGAACAAATTCTTGACTGTGAGGCTGGTCAGAGAACCTGTGGATGTCCCATCCCTGGGAGAGTCCAAGGCCAGGTTGGATGAAGCTGGGAACAGCCTGGCCTAGTGGAAGCTGTCCCTGCACAGGGCAAGGGTGTTTGGAACTTGATGAACTTAAAGGTGCCTTCCAACCCAAACCATTCCATGGTTTTATTCCTTATTATTTGGCTCTGAATTCTTGCCTGCATTTTGAACACAAATTTATCTCTTTTTGCCACTACTGACAGGGTGGTGTTGGGGCAGCTACAGAAATGTTAGGAAGAAAATGAGATCAGAAATAAACCTTTCTCCTGGTTTCTGGATCCATGAGGTTGCAGAGAACCCCTTCCACCTGCACATGCTAAAGAAACCATGTTGTGGTCAGGAAGCCTTTGACATTCCCAGTTTAGAGGCCCCTAACTCCTGGCTGATAAGGAGCTGTGAGGAATGCCAGCTACAGCAAACACCAATCCCAGATATGCAATGTGAAAGTGTTCAGGGTGTCTGTTGTTTTCCCAGCAGGACTGCATGCTCTACTGTGTAAGACTGCCTGAGAAACAACCCTGACTTCTCACTGAAAAAAGTGATTTATTCTGGGAGGCTTCTTTGCCTGTGACTTATCTTCTGCCACACACATCCGGGCTAGACCCAAATCCTTCATTTTCTCTTACAATTTTTCAAACCTCTGACTTTTTTTTCTCCCCTGTCCCGATGCAGCTGTAACATGGCCAAATGCAGATCATCCCTGTCCTTCTCATTCACCAACACCCTGTCTATCCCCATGACCTGAGCCTCCATCACTGACCATATCTGCATCCCCTTGGGTTTCTCCTCAGGCACTGTCCTGTCCACATTCTTGTGTTCAGACTTAGTGATTTCACCTTCACAGCTCTTCACCGTTCTGCCCTTGTCTCTCCTCTCTCACTGGCTCTTCACTCAATGCCCAGCTGACACCTGTAGCCTGTTTTTTGCACTCCTTTTGCAGCCAGCATGTTTCTCCAGCTGAGCCATGCTGTCAATTCCCTGTAGAATGTCAGGGCCACAGCAGGACTCATCTCACTCAGGGAAAAATTACACTTAATCGGACACTCCTTGAAGACGGTGACTCCCATTTTCAGAGTGGGCTGGTCTAGGAAGACTTGTATGGAGGTAAAGTGTGCCACAGCCTGAATGTCAACATCTACAGGAGCCCAGAGTTCATGCCTGCACAAGGCAGAGCTTGCACTGGTCTCTCACATTCCCACTATATGTGTGCAAGTTATTCTGTGTGTAGGTGTTCTAAATGTCAGAGGACGTGGATTGCATCTTTGTGCTGGTTTCAGTGGTTCTGGTGATAATTCCCCTCTCAGTTATGTAGATAGTTTAAATGTGAAGAGCTTCTGTGTGAGGCTAAAAGAGAACTCCAGTGAAACAGCACTATTAAGGCTGCTAAGGCAAGTAGGCAATGTGAGAAGGGCAGCTTTTCACCCTGCCCACACGTGGCTAACTCCACCTCTGTCATAGGGTGATGCTTCAACACAGCCCAGGAACAGTCACTGTTGTCTCATAAGACACATCTAAAGAAAGTATTTGAAGACATTAAGTTAGTGAAATACAGAGATGAACATATTCTAGAAAAATGTTTTAACAGAGAAGAGAGTGAGCAAGGCAGGTTTGGGCAGTATTAATTAAGAAGACATCAGAAATCAGAAAAACGAGACCATGGATGGAGAAGCAGAGGTCAAATGGTTATCCCAAAGTGTCGAATAAGATGCAGATAAATTAAAGCTGGATGAATTGGTTTACTGGATTGGTTTGCTCCACTCACCTCTTTCTGAGAGCAATAAGCACCTGGATCTGCCAAGTTTTTGCACACCGTTGAGCAGCAGATACTGTCAGGCCATTCTGCTCTGTGTCCCTGCTTTGTCCCCTACATGTCTCCTTGGCATGTTCCTGTTCTTCATACCCACTGGTGTAGCAGCTTCAGTTTCTCCCCATGGAACAGTGACTCCAGAAGGCAGTGACCAACCTGCCTTATTCCCAGGGAGATGCTGTGGTTTCCCTCCACTCAGCCTGATATGCTCTGGCACCCCAGGTGTAAACAGCCACAAGTGCCAGATGTTTTTCTCCTTTTCTGCACATTCCAGATGCACTTTCACATCCGCAAAATATCCCACCCCTTTTTGAAATGTCCCACATTAAACAAAACAAGGAGCATTCTAGCTTACAAACTGAAAGGGCTTCTTAGGACCATAGGTTTATCTGTCCTAAAGGAAATATCTTGTTTGACTCCTAGTACAACATGAACATTGAGTTTCATTCCAGTTTCCTGCAGGGAGTGCATTTGAAAGTTGCTAATGGGCCACCTCATTTGGAAAAACATCCAGTCTTCTCTGAAGATGCCAAAATAGAGAAAATAACATCACTTGATGAGGGTCATAATAGTTAATTAAGTTTGCTGTTAAATAATTCTGTTCCCTACTAAACTCCTCCTATCTTATGAAAAGAAACTGGGGAGACAAAGGAGAGAGATTAAAAGTGAGAAAAGCAGTGAGGAATGAGAACTGAACACAGGAGGGGTTGAAGCTTGGGAAAAGGGCTGAGGGATGGGTGGAGCTTGTATCCTGTTATTAAAAACATGCTGTGGCAGTTAAATGCTGCAGTGTGGTAGCAAAAAAGGTGGAGTGGGAGATGCAAGGCAGCAGGCAGGTCATGATGATCTACAGAGTTTCAATCTGGAAGCTGAAATAGAAAGAAGAAAGATGCACCAAGAGAATAGGACACTGGCAAAGCTGTGCAGGGCCCTGGGACCAGGGGCAGTGCATATTAGGTCTAAAGTGCATTGGCAGCACTCCACAAGACACAGGAATGGAGCAAGGGACCCTGAGGTACATTAGGAAAATATTGTTCAGCACCTGCTGACAATGTGTCTCCAATATGTCCGGCCAAATATGGCAGTTTCTCATTTAATAAAAAAAAAATCTTAAAAAAAGGCAACAACTCTCCTTGGGTTCATCCAGGGAAATGAGCAGGTGCAGAAGTAAGTGTTGTAAAGGAAAGAAATTCCAGTTGCATGTTCATAACCCATATGGGTGACCATGGGTCAGCCTAGCTGTGCAGCTTGGGTTCTCCTTCTTGGAGCAGTACATTGCCTCCTGTGCACAGGACTTCAGGATTCATGGATGAGGAGAGTTATTTTTCAGATCAAAGAGTTTTGGGGGTTCTTTGCTGATTCTTCTTTTGATAAACAAGAAATTCTCACCAAATAGATGCATTATTAGAAAGGACTTGTGGCACATAGCTCTGCATGTTGCTGTTATCAGTATTATGATTAAGTTTGATTTTTTTTTCTTTTTACTATTAACCTGATTTCACATTTCCTAAGGGAAGTCTCTACCTGATCCCTTCTCCCTCTAGCCCACAGAATTGGGCTATGTTCTTTATTTTACATGATCTAGTGACAACACATTTTGTTTCAGGGCCCTGGAAAACCTATTTGTCATTCCCATATGGCTGCACCTACAGATCAAAGCTCAAAGAGCAACGGAAGAAGCCACTCATTTGAGTGCCTGACTTGAGACAAAACAGAACTGATTTTCCAGGCACATTAGGCATGCCTGACCCCTGATATGTTTCAGTTCAGATCAGCACTGGTTTGTTGTGGTCCTCTCCACTCTGAAGGACCTGGCTCAGCCAGAGAGCCAAGGAGGATTCATAAAGTATGTCCAGCTCAGCTGGAAATTAATCCAAGGGGAAGAGGACACCCTCAGAGGGGTGCTTCGAGCTCTCAGAGAGAAGGGGAAGGGGGCATAGAAGTTTAATATTTGCTAACTACTCCCTGTCATATTCTGAAGCAGCCAGGCTCTGAGATTTCAGGTCTGCAGAATGAGGATGGAACTCTTCCAGCTGATAAGGAAAGAGTTGTGTGAGTAAGAAAGAGAAGGAGCTGTTCATCAAACTCACTATACAGCACCTCCAGCCATTGCAGTTGTTTGGGGGAGGCTTTAGGGGGAGGAGGAGGAGCGGGAGAAGTATTAGGGCTGTGAGCCACTATTCATTTACAAACTATAATTAATTTGATGTTTAGATTAATTTCTGATGCACTCTCAAAGGTGCACTGAAAGCATTTTTCCTTTATTATAATGTTGATTGCTTATTGGGGAGATAAATCTAACTGTCAGTTATGCACTGACTTACCAAAACTTTCAGACCAAGCAAGCATGTATGCATAAGGAACAGATGTTTGCAGCTCTCCAGTTAAAGGGACAGCTCTGTCTTTTCCCAATAACTCACATTAAAGAAAATCTATACAATGTACACAGGGACTTCTGCTTTCTTTTGTAGCTCAACAATTTATTAGACAAGAATATGTTAGCAGAATCTATCTTCTATTTATCTGGGTGTCCATGTGTCTGTCACTATTCTATCCATCTCTCCCCACAAGTGATAAAGTCTACCCAGAATTTTTTTTTTATAGTTATGGGTATTTGTGTACATACCTACTCACATGCACTCTTATACTATCATTTTAAATGTTCTTACTCCTGGGGTAATTAGGTAGAGGAACTCATTACTGCAGGGGCATTGTGGCTATACCTTTAGTGGCGTCCAAAGGGGAAAGGGTCACTGTCTGACTAATAGAAATAACCAGTGCTAGGAGTTAACACCAGAGGAGGAGTTTTAATGCTGCTTTTATTTCAGTCAGAAGTTTCTGTTCAGAAGCCAGAATAATGACCCCTCCAATGGGCAGGCCCATTTCTGAACTCAAACTGATGGATCTGCAGACTGCAGACTTAACACATCCTACTCTTGTGAGACTGCAGACCCACTAGAGCATTTTGTCTACCCATGGCATCTGGGTTTGTTTTTTGTTTTCCCAAGATCTCTGATGAAAGGAAAATTCAAGCTGTAGAATGGATGGATCTCTATCAGTCCATCCAGACATCCTATCTTCAACTTCTTTATATCCACCCATTCTGTCTCATCCTCTGCACAGGTCTGCTCTTCACCATCTTGAAGTCTGCTGGCCACTGAGTTACTGAGTAGCTGTTCAATAGATCCTCACATCTTCATGCTTGGCCCCAAGCCTTCCTTTTACACAATATTCAAACTCTGCCATGAATATCAATTTATTTTTATTTCCTCATCTGTTTTCCTAAGACCCTTCCCAGCAGAACATGAGAGGTTCACAGAGCTAAGTAACAGTTTTTTTCTGGTGCTCATGGTGTCCTCATTTCACCAAGGGGATGATGAAGCAGAGAAAGATACCCAAAACAATTTCTTGATCTTGGATCCCTAATCTGAGTTGCCACAAGCTGATCAGTCTGTTTACCTGCTTTTTCTAAGAATTTAGCATAATGCAGGGCATGCTATGTTTTTGTTTGCTTCAGATGCAGGTACAGGCAGCAGCCTCTGCCAGTGAAATCTCAGGTCATGCACCAAGTGAAGAGAAACACTTGGAAAATCTTCATGTCCACTGAAATCTAAAGAGGCCTCACACATCTGCAAAAAACACTCTGCCACAATTTTACATATATTTTTAACATTTGTGTGCCTATATCTCAGTTTGGGCCATGACAATTAAGGCACAGCTGGACTTTGCTCGGGCATGACTCAGCAATGTCAAGGGACAGGGACATCCACTTTTGACAGATAAGAGAGTTTAATGACAGAGATCCAAGCTGTGGTGTACCATTGGCACTCAGAACCTGCTCTATTTTATTTAGTAGTAAAAAAGCAGCCTAGAGGTCTTATGAAAGGAGTTGTGTGATATATGATATACTTAGCATAACTGGGATGTCATGGCAGAAACAGGGACAAATTCCAGTTTTCCAAGGCAACATCTGGTTGTACAACTACAAAACCATCCTTTCCCTGCCTTATTTACTGTCTAAATTCCAACACTTACAATAACAAGTCTGATACATTGCCATTTTCCTTGCCCTGTTATGTTATTCATTCTCAACAGTAATTAAAACAAGGATGCCATGAAAGAGAAAAATACAGAAATGTGTGGTTAGAAGCAATGCCTTTATGCATATACAAAGCAATACAGAATTAAAATTTTATAGGTAACATAATTTCTTGCATTTCTAACTCAAGTGCTTCATTTTGCAACCTTATCAGTGTTTCAATTTATGGTTGCATGTGATATCTTCCTTTTACAAGTAAATAAACCTAAATCAAAAAATCCCCAGATAAGATTAGCATCTTTAAATAGTATATATTGACACATTCAAAAGCTGTCATCAGGGTAAGGACTTGCAGATCCCCAGAAAAACAGATATATCATTCTTAACCATTTCTGGTTCCATCTATGTCAAATTCCCCAAAACGATTCAGCATCAGCTCTGCTCTCCCCAGTGTTGATCTGACATATCACACCTGTATAAGTATTTGCATTATATATATATTATATAATACATGCATAGGTATGTACATTATACATGCACTAGACAAACATTTATTCAATAACAAATACAAAAATTGCAGACACAAGTCATTGAAAAGAATGAAAATTGCTGATCAATTGTTTGAATTTTAGCAACCTGCTCCTATGCTTGCTGGCCTTCAAGGTGAAGAGGTTTTCCTTGTATTCAGTCTGAACCTCTGCTGTTTCAATTTATCTCCCCTGTCTCTCATTCTCCGGCCATGCACCACCATGAATCATATCTCAAGCTGGAAGGCATCCATAAAGATCACAGAGTCCAACTCCCTGCTCCTCCCAGGACTAACAAAAACTAATCCATAAGGTAAGAGCATTGTCCAGATGCTCCATGAACTCTGAGAGGAAACAGATTTTCTCCCTTTTGGACAACATGACCTAAAAATCTGATTGTGTTCTGACCATTTAAAGGTGAAATTAAATGATCCTTCTAATGATAGGTCTCTACTGACTTTTTTAAACCTTCTCTAGAAGGGTTTTTAGACATTGTAAAGCCTTTACCCAGGTCTTTGTGCATCTTCTGGCGTGGCTGAACAGGTTTCAGAAGGATTATTGTGTTGCTAGGATTTTTTAAAATTCTAATGAGAGAAGAATTTTTGCTACTGGCTTTTTGAATTCAATGCAAAAAACACCTTTTTTTGGGCTGGGGAGGTCACTCATATTTTTACCCCATCCCTTCAAATTAAGATCCCTCTACAAATTATCAGTGAACATCATGCCTTTCTCAGGTCTTTAATTTTTCTGTTCAAAGACATTTTCAAAATCATGCTTTCAAGATATAGTTCTACTTCTCTTATTTCAGTAACTAAAACACAAGTTTATTTTCCAGTCTTCTACCCAAGGGTAGATCAAGAGCTCAGATGGGTCATTGGGCAGAGGCCCCAGAGCCCATACTAGATCAGGATTTAGTGAATCTGTAATATGATTGAGGTCCCACAGACTGAATGTAACTCTTCTGAGGAACTGCAGATTGTTCTTTCCTGAGATCCCCAAGATTCAGGCCTTTGAAGGCCACTAATGATGAACATTCTGCAGACCTACAGGAATCTATCAGCATCTCTGCTATCATATGATGGTTTTACTTTCCTTATGATGTTGTTGAAAAAATAAGCCGATCATTTTCTTGTCCTTTGGGGGTGATTGAAAACATGGAGGTCTTATAATGGCAGTGACAGTACCACAAATGTAATGGCTGGTTGAATCTGGACATGTTACCTTTCAGTTTAAACATGTACAACTCTTTACTTTCTCCTCTTGCTACCCAGCACAGGTCAGTGCCAGTTCACAACCTCCTGGTCTAGATATTGAGTGATTTTCTCTTTTCCTGTCCTTTCCTTTCCCAATGACTCACTGCATAAGAGGAGGTTTGTTTTCCTGTTGAGTTCACTTTTAGTTTGGTTGGCTGTTTTTCACACAGTCGCCTCCATAGAAAGTAAAATATTCCTTCGAAAATCATGGTCAAAATCTGTTCATCACCACTTCTGGCTTCTGAACAGAAACTTCCAGACTGCCACACAAGAGAAGCCTCAGGCCTTTGTGTCTCTGTTGAGTTGTCCCAAACTACTCATAAAAGGTATCAGGTGTTCAGCAATCAGCAGGGAAGAGGTGGGTAGTTGTCCATTTAAGTAATGGTCAACAAGAGCAAGACTGGAAGATTCTGTGCATTGCTGCACCAGGAATGGATGTATTTCAGAGGCTCCCTGGGACCTGAGAGAACTGGTAAAAAATAGCAGTACTAGTACAGTTCACAGCGCACCTTCCTGACAGCATTTCCCAATTTGTTTGGATGTTTTGGTTTTTGGAAATTTTTTTTCTTAATTAGCCCAGGAGGGAATTTTCTTACCTAGTACAAAATACTTTCAAGAGGAAGGTCACTTTTTATGATGCTTGTCTCTTACAGACCAAGAAGGATGACTGTTGATTTCAGTAGTTGCCTTGTTCATACAAGGCTTCTTTATCAAAAAGTCACAAATGAAGCAGGATCCAAGAGAGAATCTGGGAGCAAAGAAATTAGATTTAGATGAGAAATAGGTTGTGACATGGCTTGTGGGAGCTTCAGTAATTATTTTCATCTGGTTTTATTGGAAACTTCAACAAAACAAATTTTAAAATAGCCTTCATTTTGAGTCAGTAATAATCTCAGTGCGTCCTTAACTGAGCATCAGTATCTACTTAGAACTTGTGTAAAGCCTACATTATACTCATTCTTTATTTCCAGTTTCACGTTGGAGAATGTGTATCCTCAAATGTTCACCTGCTTTTTTCAACCATGTGCTTTCCCTCATAAACCTTGTACTGGCACATGATGACATCAGATGTTTTCAACAAAGGCTCAGAAACCAATTCAAGAAGAGTTCCATCCATTTCTGAGAGCAGTTAGGAAACAGCTTCAGTCCTACTCATCATTCAAAAAGGGGACAAATACTATGTACTCATCTATGGATGATTCATCACTGGCTGTTTGTTCCTTGTGAGGAAGATCATCATCATCACCTGGGTTGTAACATTATGTTTCTTATAGAAGGACCACAGTGCTTTTTGTGCACAGCAGACATGTACTTATACTGGTCCAGAATTTGATTCATGGGCTCTCCAAGAAATGGCTGAAGCCTCAATCCTTCACTTCTTCCATCAGCTCATTTGATGGCTTCAAACTCCTACTTATAAAAATGGGTAGAACCACAGTCCACAGCATCAGACAAGCAATTGCTCATCCCTTAGAAAGCCTCTGCTTACAGGAAAAAGAGAAGTTTTAATCTCTACTGCATTCTTAGGATGAGAGATCTGTTGTGGTTTTCTATATGAAATTTTTACTCCATTTTATCTTTATAGAAAAAGTTAGTCCTGATCACATGCCCAAGGTCTGCACATGAGCCAAAATCTTGGATCATAGAATGACAGAATCATTTGGGTTGGAAGGGACCTTAAAGATCATCTCATTCCAGTCCCCTGCCATGGGCAGGGACACCTTCCACTAGACCAGGTTGCTCTCAGCCCCATCCAGCCTGGTTCTGAACACTTCCAAGGATGTGGCATCCACAGCTTTTCTGGGCAACACGTACCAGAGTCTCATCCCTCTCACAGTAAAGAATTTCTTTCGTATATCTTATCTAAATTTCCCCTCTTTCAGTTTGAACCCAAATCAGATCTGACCACGCAGTAACTTAAATTTTCAAAATTCTAGTCTAATCTTGAGTCTTACCCTTGTGCTTTCAACATGAGTCATGACAACAATTTTCCTATGAAAAACAATCAAACACCATACAGATTGTGAAAGAGAAGACTCTTA
This sequence comes from Eopsaltria australis, assembly GCA_034509425.1. Taxonomy (NCBI): domain Eukaryota; kingdom Metazoa; phylum Chordata; class Aves; order Passeriformes; family Petroicidae; genus Eopsaltria; species Eopsaltria australis. The sequence continues at coordinate 604,711 of JAVTVJ010000667.1, forward strand.
GGTGGAAAAGTCCTTCTTGGTCTCAATGACCATATTCAGGGTCAGCATCTATAGCGCTCTTCTTTCAGAGAAGACACTGCTTCTTCTACCTGGGTATTTCTCCATCTGGAGATCATCCAGGAGGCAATGCACTAAAAAAGGACCAACTTCTCTGCACACTCCAGCTGTGCACATTGCAATGTGGACAGGTAGTTTCATGCACAGGAAGAGAAGAAGGTGACATAAGGAAGATACTTGTGTATTTCAAGCTACCTTCTGCACTGGGTGTTCTGACCTTTAGAGAAAGTTAATCATGCCATCTACTTTCACTCTTCATTTAATCTCCCCTTCCCATCTGTTCAGTTTCTCTCAGCTGGAAGCAAGATGAAGAACGAGTACCAGTCAGTCCTCTCAGTGGTCTGCAGCCCACACTTTGGGGCCATTTATTATAAGGCATTAACATCAATTGTCACCTCTATCATGACTGTTACCTCAATCCATCCCAGATTAGTAGGCAAGAACTGATTTTCTAAACATCTGAAATGCAAAATGAACAATAGACAGACAGATATGCAGTATCAGAAGAGACTGTTCTGATCTTTTGGACTGAACTCTGAAGAAACATATGCCAGATGCCTCAGCTCATGTGACAGGTTAAAACCTTCTGCTTGAGTCATAGCATCGCTTTTAGAAAATCTCTTAATCAAGGTTTCATGTGATAGGTGCTCCACCCCTATTGCTAAACAAGATGTTTTCCAAAATAGTTAATTACCTTCACCATTTAAAAAATGCAGACTTGGTGTCTTATTTCCATTTAAAATTTGACAAATGCCTGCTTCCAGCTAGAAGAAATCAGCAAGTTCTTCTTTTTTCCTCCTATTCTAAAAAGAACCCCGTGTTTTAGTAGGTATTCTTTATAGGCTATGGCCAGAAATATGTTTAACCTTCTCTTCAATAAACTGTGGCCACTCTCATTACTCTTTCAGACCTAGAATTACTCTTTTATTTCTGAATAAGTATTAAAACTTATTTGTTTTGTAGAGCAATCACTGGAGCTAAATGCAGAATTGCAGTAAGGATCTTTCTTGGGCCATACTCAGATGTAACATTACCTTGCTATTTCTAGAGGATCTTCAGCAGAGGTTAACTTCATTCCAAAACTGTACTAGGTCTTGGGACTTTGAGGATTTCAACACAGTCCTGAGAGCTCATATATTTGCCTGTTATTATGACACCCATCTTCTCTTAAGAAGCACTGTTTTCTAATGAGGATTTCCTCTTTTTATGAGTGACCCATTTGCTTTTTCCCACAGATACTTAATTTTGCATTTGATTGGATTAAAATGAACACCCTTTAACTGTGTCCAGCCTACACAGTGACCCAGGTCACTCACTTCTGTCATTATTTCACCATTTTCGTATGATTGGCCAATTTTACCAGTAATTACTTCAAATGTCTTCCAAGTAATGTTAGAGAAATTGAATAGCACAGAGATTTCAGCACACCACTGAAGGAGCTACTAGAATCTCTGCAATATTGTTTGTCACAATTGACAGGTTTTTTGGTGGTCTCATTTCTGGGCTGATTTCATTCTCTGTAAAGAAGTGCTGTCTGAAATACTCCAACTAAGTTAAATACACTTTATGATAACTTATTTTTATTCACTGAACTTGCAATTTCATGCAATCAATTTCATTTGATAGATGCTAGGTTCCATGAAACCATGATGATTGGTACTAATTGTGTGTCTTTAAATTCTTTGTCATATTATCTCTTATCAAAATTCTTATAATTTTTCTGACACTTATGGAAGTTTAACTAAGTTTACCAGGTCACCTAGTTTACATCCTTAAAAATTAATATTAGATTTTTTTTTTCTTTACCTGGAACATTTTGAAGGTTTTCTAATATTCCATAAATTTCTAAAACGAACATTAATGGTTCAGCAAATTTCTGAGCCAATTCTTCGAATATTCTGAGTTTCCAATTATCTCATCCCACAGATGGGAAATATTTAATACTAGTTGTTTAGCACAGTCGTCAGTTACTGACTGTTCATACATTAAAAAAATAAATGGATGGATGGATGGGATGGATAGCTGGGTAGACAGATCTCTCTTGGACATGATTAAACAGCAGTGGAAGGTTAAATAATCCAAAAAGTCATCCAACCCTATTAGACACTGGAAAACAGCTGAAGTGCTGTGCCCTTGATCTGCAAACGCACTCCTTTATTGAGTATTCCAGTACCCATAAATCACCTCACAATACAATACCTTCCAATGCACACATACATTATAGAGCTACTTACATACAGATTGTATCCTGAAATTCTTTACAGCACTAAAAAATTGCGAGGCAGCAGCTAGTACATTGTGTAAAGAACACAGCAAGGTAAAGACCTTGCAAAGCAATTAAAGGAAAACCTCCATTCTCTGATAAGACTAATAAACATGGAGAAAAAGAAACTGAGCAGTCGTAGGAATTAAATAGACTGAAGTAGCAGGGAAGCTCTGAGGAGTAGGTGGCCAGCTCCTGAAGGGGGGAGAAGGCAAGGAGCTGCTGAACAGCACCCTTCCTACAGGAAGACTACTTTGATGGGAGCACCTTCTTGCTGCCTTTACAGCAAAAAATGCCTCCCTACATCTCACCTTTCACTGGTCAGTAACAAAGGCAAGGAAACCATGAGCTGAGGGGACAGTTGTATTAATAACCAACTGTATCAATATCTAATTCCTTAGTTAGTGACTCAGATTCTTGGAGGAAGGACAGGACAGCAAGGTCTCTTGTGGAACCAATTACCAGTACTTTCTGCAGGTCCCTCCATTTTAGCATTCTCAGACACATGGTGCGACCCTTGAGGCTGTCCTGTGTAGGGCCAGGAGCTGGACTCAATCATCCTTGTGGGTCCCTTCCAATTCAGGATATTCTATGACTCTGTGGTTTTAGTCTCCCTTCTTATGGACTGGGTGGAAGCACTATGGACACAAGGGAAGCAGCAGGCATGGATTTCTCGTTTGCTAGTGCCTAGGCCATGTGCTTGGCATTTCTTTTCTTTCTCTCCCAGAGGCTGAGCAGGAGATCCTTGCTCTTCTCTTATTCTCATTTCCCTCTAGTAAAATGAATATGGGTTGAATGTCAAAAGGAAAAAGTTCAGAGATGTTCTCCTTAGTTAGTGACTTGCATAACTGAAGGAACAAGAAGCACCCAGAAAGATCCTTCATGGCAGTCAGACAAATACTCTGATGGCCAGAGCTAGTAAAAAATGTCTGGCCTAAAAAGAGCTAATAAGCAGCAATTTTTACTTGCTTCTGTTGCAATCTCTTGCAAAGTATATCTCTGAGATGGCAGCAAATATCTGGAACATAGATAAAAATACTGTTCTTGGTTTTAAGACAAGTTTAATAGTCTTTTCTTTGAGATCCCCCTTTTGCCTGAAGGCAACCTAGTTATGTGAGTGGATCTGCTATAGGATCATCTGCCCCCAGTTCAGGAGTCTGGATGAAATCTTGCATCAGGACCTCATTCATGATCTTGACTCCTGATTTAAGGGAAGTTCAGGATAGTTACCATGCACTGGGCTCCACCCAGAGGAAAGCTCCTGTCCAACACAGACAAGATGTTATTCCAACCTGGTGGCAGATCATCAAGAGGCTGTTTTGCACATTAACCACTAATTCTCCTTGCTGGATGCAAAGCAAAACAGAAAACTCAGAAGGACCAATTAAGGATCCATAGAAACATAACAATGTGGTCGTTCAGGACTGCTCTTAGTGCACTAATTCATGGGCATGAAGAGACAGCACAGACCATAAACAAAAAGTTTACAGATGCAAAACTGTCTTCAGATGTACTCTGACACAGATTGTGAATTCCCTTCTTTATCATCTGTCTGATCAAAACAGAGAAACAGCCCTTTGGTAATATCTGTTACATAAACCTATTGGTGATCATGCTGATATGTAATGAGAAAGGCACAAGGCTCCCTCCACACGCCACACCACAAGAACCTTCTGTGGAAGAAAAGGGGAGAAAATAAAGCAATTCCAAAGTTGTACCCCAGTATCTGCCTGCTAATCCTTTATACAGTCCTGTAGGAAAAGAGCAGGCCAGAAGAAGTAGTGGGTTCCACCAACAGTACCTTTCTTGGATGATACTGTGCAGAATCAGAAAGATTAGATGCCCTCGGTTGCTGTCCTAGCAGCTTTCTCCTTTCTCTGCTGCTTTTGATAAATCATTTATTAGAACAGTGTTTCTACATAATCCCTGGGGGAGAAAAAAGGGAAGAAAGAAAAAAACCACCAATATCCCCCCCATAAAATAGATTTATCACAAAATGCTGTCCTCCTACCAACTGTCTTCAGACCAGAACATATATTTCTCTGATTATTAATTAACTGATGCACAGAAAGAGCTTCAAGCTTTTTAACCTCTGCTTTTCTCTTTTGTCCTTCAAGCATGTAGATGACAATGCAGGGGTGGTATTAAAAACAGACAGCAACTGTAATACTGCCATCATGTTTTGAGCCCATGGACTCAAATATTAAAGCCAAGGAGCTACGTATTTATTTTCCCAGTACATACATTCTGTTCCTAGTCATACATGTTCAAATCTGTCATAGTACAATGAATCCTTCTGACACAGATGAGGAGAAACAAAGATGGTTGACTGTCAATACTGCATGTAAAAACAACAAAAAAAGTCAAATTTGCCAGTAGTATTTGACCTGAGAAGAGAAAGGAATATGCTGTTGTTAGCCCAACACGCCTGTCTATCTGCCTATCCCTTATCCACTGTAAAGTCTCAAATCTCAGGTTAAGCCATAGCTTTTCTTCTTTTTGGAGTTCATCCAAATACCTTCAACAATATGAAACACAGCTACACATAAATAACAGGAAAGGAGTAGAGTTGAATGCACCAGCAACTTCTGTGCATATCAAGGCCTCTGAAAACTAAAACAGTGAAATTAAGCTAGAGTAATTAGCTGCTCTGTCCCTAGAATGTGATCACAAAAAAAATACACAGTTATTGGCTTTGCCTGTCTCCTTCCCCAGCTTTCAAATCCCAGTTCTTCTACCCTCAGTGTCCAGCCAGAGGAGGTTTCTACATTGCATCAGTGAATACCAAAACAACTAAGGAGAAACAAATCTGGTCCATATCTGTAGACAACTAATACCAAAATCAGAGTACAACTCCCAGCTTCATTATCTGGTCTAAATGAAATATAGTGAGCAAATGCACTTCTGATCTCTCTTATTAGTCCCATTTGTTAAAATGCTGTATTATTTACAGCTTTGCACAGAATGAGGAAATGGGCTTAGAATTCCATCTCAAAAGCAAAGTGATGATAAAAACTGGTTTAGCTTTGTGAGCTTATCTTACAGCAAGGTTCTTGCAGAGGTACAACTATATTAGCACCCCAGCACAAGGGCTTATCATCCCTTGAAGTTCTAGTCTCGGCAAAAGCAGAGAAATAATAATCCTCTGTCGTAGTGGGCAGAATTTCTGGAGGGGTTTGATTCACCAATTAACATCACTTTGGGGAATGACCCACCCAGGCACTAGACAGTTAACATTTTACCTTGAGATGTCACTCCTAAGTATGGAACCAGGTAGATCCTGCAATAGAGGTGCCTTGATTTGAGCTGCCTTCACTGCAGCCTGCACTGCTCCCTGACCAGTGATTCATTGGAGCACAGCTAAGGGTGTCCTGATAAAAGAGAGAAATCCTGCCCTATGATCCATTGACTGCATTGGCTGGACCTCCACTGATTGCCTAAGGGGGGGTCCTAAGGTGTCAGGTTCACAAATGGATGAACGTGCAGGCACGATCTAGATGCGTGCATGTAGTCAGCAGGAGGGACATCCCAACAGGACCTGTCTCAAGAGTAGAAATCAAAGCTCCCAGGCAAGGTAGGTTCTCTAAGCAACCATCCAGCTGCAGCCAACTCAGCTTTGATATTGGATTGCTGTGTGTATATCAGTAAAATAAACATACCTGGCACTTCTCCCTAGCACTGGGGACAGCTGGCACAAAATGGCCTACACCCAAATTATTAAACTCTCTCCAGAACATCATGGCCACATCCAAGTTAACCACTGAACACAGCCTGTCTTCTGTGCTAAAACTCAGACTTTGTCCAGGAATTGTCTGATGTTAAACACAAGTCAAAAAAAACTCAGCAGTGCAGGTTCCAGTTTCTCTGAACTTCCCTGGAACAGCTTTAGTCTACTGGTTTTAGATGTAACTGATGTGTGTTGGCCAGGAATATCAGCATTCCAGATGTGATTTTTAAAAAGAAATGGGTTTCACTACATCCTATACTCAAGGATATGAGGTATATAGACAACATATTTAAGGCTGAAGTTCAAGTAAGGCATCCCCAAGGGAGTTTCCAGAAGTATTTTAAGTCTGAATGTACTTGGGTGAAACCAGGAAGAGTTTAGTTTATTCCTTTGCTGAGAGTGAATCATAGGACTTTGCTGATAGATTATTCAAGTGGTCAAATGTAAACTGGTAACATCACCAGGCACTTGCTGGCTAAAAAGTGATGGCAAGAGCAGATCCATTGCTATTGAATAAAACCACAGCTCATTACTCACTATAGCTCTCCAGTTTTCTCCCTAGAAACTAATGATTGCTATGGGGCTTGAGAGTACTTTTTATCTGTTCATCCTCAAAGCTGCAGTGTTGGTAATTCCTCATCCAGGGGGTTGGCAGGAGAACTGTGTGGACAGCCAGTTCACTTGGAGCCTTGGCTTCAAGAGGGGAGGACAAAGTATGTTCCCTATTTATTCCTTTTAAAACCCCAGGTGCCATACTCAGTAAACTGTTGTTCTACTTTGAGAGACTAAGACCATAGGTTTTATCATCCTATCATGAAGTTACATTATTAGCCAAGGTCAGGGGGCACAGTTTAATTCAGGAGTGAGAAGGTGCCTTTGCATGCACAGCTCTGTGTCTTTTTCAGATGCAAGCCACCCGATGTCACCTGTGAGACTCGCTCCGGAGTAGCAACTAGACCAGGGAGGAGGGGCTGCTGAATGCATCCACAGCTCAGCCCAAGGCTGTAAGCCAGGCCTGGTGCTGCTGTCAGGAGCAGGTGTATACCTGGCAGCAAACACCCAGCATTAGCTTTTTGAGGGGCTTGCAAAAACCGTCTCTTCATTTCAGCCTGTCTGTTGAGCAACACCAGGCTCCTAGGATTGATTTGTGCTGCCAGAGCCTTGCAGGGGTGGGTAAACAGATGGCTTTGTCTGGAGAGCAGGCTGGTCCAGGCTAGTCTTACCCCAGGTTTGTGCTCAGAAATGTTGTTGGCACAGAGGGACATTTCTGGCAAAAGTAGCAGAGGCAATGCTTGTACAATGTGATGGTCGCCTGGCTCACTAATATCTCAGACCCACGGTTACTCCAGCTACAGCCATATACAGTCTGGGCAAATGAGGCCTTTTTTTTTAATCTAACACAAGAAAAAAATTTTAATTTTTTTTTAGAAAAGTAAACCCACACCAAAAGCCTCCCGAAAGATGAATGCATTGCATCCTTTGATGTTCCAACCTATATTATTTCATCACATTGTTAGAGAGCAAACTGAGAAAAATGATGTCTTAGGTGACCTGCAGCTATAATATTCAGTCACTATAGCTGTTTCTAGTGCTGGATGTACTCCGTGTTTGATTGGGAAATTTGCTGGCAAAATATGAAACTCCATAAGGAAATCATGTTAGGAAAGCACTTGTGTCTCTCAACTACAGAGTCAACATGGAGCCTGCAGAAATTGCCAGTGATTAAAGCTCTTTAGATTGTTTGGCTGGCCAACAATCAAACCATTCATGCCAATTAATACAATAATGGAGAATTTATTAAATTCACATTTTACTTATATTGCCATAAAAAGGAAGTAGCAGTAGGAGTGTCAGGTTCCCCTCACCGTTAGTATTGCAAGGCAAAGAAAAGGTTATGCTGGCAAGTTAAGGAAGATCTAGAGGTTTACTCCAGTCACAATGGAGGGAGATAGAGGAAGACAGAGTGCCTTGAAACCATGCATTACATCTGCTGACGCCCAGCTCAAAGGTGACCCAAATCTTGTGGCACCAACATCTGGATCCCTGTGCTCCACATAGTCTAGTGTTCAGACTGGCACTCAGACCAGGCACTGTGTCCTGGGACACTGATCTGTAACAAACCCTCCTATCCTTTGTCCCACATTGGCAACCATCCTTTCCTCACTCTCCTGCCCACCTGCCCACCCTCCTCCCTGCTCACTTCCCCCCTCTCAGCACCCTCACCCCCTTCCCCATGTTCATTCTCAGTGGACGTTGCATGTATGTGCCTTGGCACCCTTCAGCTCATTAAGTGCCCTGCCTTGCCTCATGTTTTGACAGGTTTTGTGAGTTTTGACAATCCTGCCAGTGCCCAAGCTGCTATCCAGGCCATGAATGGATTCCAGATTGGTATGAAGAGGCTGAAGGTGCAGCTGAAGAGGCCAAAGGATGCTAACCGTCCCTACTGAAGGGTTGTGGGAACCACTGGATACAAAGCACTAGCACAGGTAACTGCATGGGGAAGGGGGTGTCAGCTACACCTGTAGCGTCTCTCTGTGTTGTAGACCCTCAAGGAGATTGAGCTCTGTGACTCTCTATCTTCTGCCTTTTTGACTCTGGCTAGAGCCACTCTGCTCAGACACTCACCCACACATAAACTAGGAACCGTTTGTGTGTGAGTCTCTTTAGAAAAAGAGGTGGAAGGACGCTTACCAAGGGATAAGACAACTTCCTCATCCCAGGGGCATCCTGCATCTCTAGGAACTGTTTCTGGTCACTAGAGGAGAGTCAGCAGCTGTCCTGATTCCCCTTGCTCAGTGAAAGAGAGCATTTCTGGTGCTTGAAGAAAATCTGCAATTAAGAGGTGGGACTGGGCTGCAGTTTAACCCCAGGTGACTGGACTGGGACAGTGTCTGTCTCAAAAGCTCTGTGTTGCAAACGTTTCAAAGCATTCTTCATTCTTCATGCAGTACAGTCTGTATCCAATTCCATCTCAGCATAATAACTTAATGTAAATATGTCTCCCTGACAACCAAATAACCCCTGATTTATTTCTTCACAAACCCAAGAAATTAAAGGAAGGATCCATGTTCACTTCCTGGTCAGTTGTTTTAAACTCCTGTGCATAGATAAAACCCAACCAAACCCAAGGAAGCTTAGCTGGAGTGAGGACCAGGGATCTCTTTTTTATTCATGTGCCATGTACTGCTGGAAAGAAGCCTGCTGGATGTTCCAAGTGAACTTTAATACCTGTAACAACACCAAAAATATCAGAAGCCATAGCTTGTTTCATTGGAATCCCAACTTATCATCAATAACAAAAATGAAGATGTTGTCAAAAATGGAAATATCTTCCAACACTGGCTGGCTCTTTCAGTAGGAAGTTCTTTGAGAAACAGAAATATAAACCCCTATGTGTTTGTTTACAGAGACAGGAAGTCTCCCTATTGTTATAACTGTTCCACACCAGAGATTCCCCAATAAACTCAGCACCTAGGGAGGCCCTAAGCAATTTGTACTCCTGAATTAGTGATAAAGAGATTGGTTAGGTGACCTTTCTATGCCATTTTAGCTGTAATGTCTAAGATTCTGTGATTTTTATTCAGGCCCCTTTTGATTCATCTAAGACAGGCAGGAAATCCCTATCTGCAACTTTCCCAAAGAACAACATAGTGTTTTAATTTTTTCACTGGGATCCCAAATATCTTTGAAAAATCTATTTTTCCAGTCTTCAGAGCAGTATCTTTTCCAGTGAGGATTCAGGAATGGGATCAAAATGTCTTTGAAAGAGGTGCTGCACTGAAGACAGCATAAAGGAGATTAAGAAACCTTTCAATAACCATCTTAGGTGCATGAGCAAGAAACAGCCTCCATAGTCTAGAATCTCCTTTATATGTGACTATACTAAGATAACTGTCAATGCATTTTCCCCCATCAAAAACCTCTTTTCTTTTCCTTGCTTATGAAAAGGCCTCTTGGAAGCTTGAAACCAAAACATGTTGCCATATCCAAACGCTTTTTGCTTCATCACACTGGCTTTTTTTCTGCAGGCTTTGCTGGGGGACAGCGGGGAGTGCATGCATGCAATTGTGCTGAAGCAGGGGCTGCCTTTGCCAGGGAGGTTTTCTGTGACACCTGCAAAGGGATCAAGGAGCACAAAGGTCTCCCTAGTTAGGCACCAAGATTTAGGTCTTAGCATAGCTGTGCTCACTGAGGACATGCCTGTTTCTCATGGTGGTGTAAGAAGATGCAGGATATCTGTGGGTATCTGTGTTGGTAGAGACTCACCAGCATGGGTCTGCGGTGGTTTTTATTCTCATGGTTCATCATGAAGTGCTCTGAGGTCTCAGCTTGCTTCCTATGAAAAGGTTACTCGCTAGTAGGACTAAGATTTGTTGCTCAGGTTTTTTTTTTTCTCCCCAGTAAATTATATAAAAAGGAATCAGCAGGTAAAATGGTAATAAAATTCCATATGTCTCTCTTAGAGTAATTTTTTCCTTTTCTTTGCTTCTACTAAGAAGAAGAATCTTGTAGTGTTGCCTCTAGATAGGAAGTCCTTTAGCTTTCCTGGCCTTTACTTTGGCTTTAGTGCTCTTCTGTCCAGGAAAATCGTTCAGCTTTTACCACCAGATCACTTCCACCCTTGGCTTAGAGGAGCCTTTTTTAGAGATCCTATCAAAAAGTATCTCAGAGGTCCTTATTCTCTTGCATACTCACACCTTGCTGAACCTGTTGCAGGAGCCTGACTTTTAGCAGAAAGGAGTTCTCCAGGAAAAAAATGTTATACATGTGTTTTTCCACCTAACAGAAGGAACTGCCAGAGTCTATGCAGTCCCAGGAGGACACTGCAGGAACATTCCCCAGGGGAGGATTTGGGTTAGCACAGGGAGAGCCATACTGCAACAGACTGGAGAGATTTGGTGACAGCAAGGATACCCAGAAGGTCAGAAGGACTTAAACCCAGTTCTTTCTTCAGCTCATCTGCCTCCCAGTGCTTGGGAACATTGCACCCTAAAAGCAGGCAGGATTCTTACTCAGGAAGGCCACAGGTCAGCTTTCCACCAGGGCTGGGCAATAATGATCAGCAGAGGGCTAAGCCCTCGAGGATAAGCCTGACTCAGAGATAGGTCAGCTGTTCTTGGCTCAGCACAGTATTATTGTACCAACACTGCTGGCTTGATTTGCAACTTCCTTTAACTCACAGAAACACAACAACTCCACTGTGTGGTTCTCCTTCTCTGTCTTTACTTTGGATGCAGCTCTTCAGGGTGTTTAATTTCAATTTGAAGTATGTGTATAACCATATTGACACCAGGGTAATTACTCATGTGCTTCAAGAGGATGCTCAAGAAACTTTTTAATTGGGATTTTTCCAAGGAAGGCCTTTTTTCTACTGAATTGCTTTCAAAAAATAAGAAGTTGCCAACGACAACAACAACAAAAAATAGCAGCACCCAGTTTGATATAATCCACCAGAGTGGTTTTTTTCCTAACTGAGAAAGAAAGAGCTTCACTAAATTTTCATTCTGGATGCACAGTTTTTTAAAAAAACTTATGAATGTCCCTTTTGGGACACAAGCAGTCTAGACCACAGTGATTTGAAGTCCTTTGTTTGCTTTGCAAGTGCTCTAAACTTGCTGTCAAACACTGAAAGGGTCTCTGTGATGTGGTAGATAAGCCCAAAGCTGCAGCAAGCAAAGCCCTGAAGAATTTAGATGGCAAAATAGCTGCCTCTGTTCTCTTTTTCTTAATAATTAAAGAGGTGGTTTTGGGGGGGAAAAAAAAAAGGAGGGGAGGGATGATGGGCTGGGAGAAAGCAAAAGAGAGGAGGACCATTTGAGGCGACTCTGCCAAAATCAATATATTCTATTACCAATCCCCCCTCAGGACTAGGAAGCAGGGACTCTGAGACACTCCGTGTGTCTTTTAGATAGTAAATGCACAAAATAATTTAGAAAAAACCAGCCTGAAATCCACAGCTCCCTTAGGTGCCCATGCCTAGGAGCCCTTCAGTGCCCTGAGCTAAGGTGCAGGAGCAGCCTGCAGTGCCTGGGGCTGTGTGTGAGCCCTGAGCCCAGAGAGGGCTGCTGGGACAAGCAGGAATGGCAGGACAACCCTGCCTAGAAAACTGCACAGCTCACAGCTCTTCCAGAGCTCAGGACAGGATGCAGAGCAGCCCAGGAGCACACAGCTGATAGACCAATAGAAGGCACTGCACACAGCAGCCCTGAAAGTCCTGCCCATTCCCCTTCTGTGGCTCCATTGCAGTGGCTGGTCACTGGCAAAGTGATGTTTTCCACCTCAGGCAGACACTCTGCTGCTGAAGTTTTATTTAAAGCTAAAGATGCAGAGAGATTTGGGTGAGATTAACCCAGAGCACTGACTGGTGTGAAACTGAGTGAGACAAAGTGAGGGTGAGCAAGACAAACTGAGTAAGGCAAAAGGGAAACAGAACAGTGAGGAAAAAAAAACAGAGAAAATATCAACAGCTAGATTCTTTTAGCTGTGCTCCTGAGTAGTGACAAACATTAAATGAATGCACTGCCCAGGCAACCTGCTTCTCCAAAACACCAGGGGAAATAACATAGGCCAAAGCTCAAATACCAAAAAAAAAAATTTAGGTCCTCCTTCACTGCTTCTTGAACCTGGACTGATGTCTGGTTTATTGTAAAATGTGTGAAATGCATGTTTTTGCAGCTGTCTGGAATAGGTGGTGTTTTTATTCTAAGGAAATATCTTTTTTTTTTTTTTTTTTTAATTAGAGTGTATATTTTACCAAACTGGAAAACTTTGCATTTTTCTCTTTTTGTTCCCTAATAAGAGAAAAAAATAAAAGCAACCCAAACTCCATTTTAAAGTAAGCATGTCAGCAAAAATAAAACAAAAAAGCAAAATTCCAAATACCCATAAACAAAAATATGTGAGTGGAAAATTTCTGGCTTCTCTTGTCATTTCAGCTAGCTTCAATGCAAAGTCTAGTGAAAGTGTATATTTTACTGAAATTTTTGTTGCTTATGCCTTCCAGATAGCTTTCTATTACCTCCAGTGAGAGGCTATTCTGCAGTTGCATTGATCTCACTGTTTTCTATTAGGCTGTTCATCTTGAGATTTGTCCCAAATATCCTTTTTCAAGATAAAATCCCATTTCTTGTAGTTATGCCTCCTACAATCATGCTAACCAGCTCCTCTTCCACCTGCACAGATTATTGTTGTTTCTCTCTTTTAGTCATCACTTAGATCGTTTAGGACTTGCTTACATTATGGAAATTTGCACTAGTATAATTGCATCAAAACAGTACTCCAGCACAAGCTTTAATATGAGTGAATAAAGAGAGAAAAAAAATCAGCACAGCTTAATTTTGGAAAGTCTGTTCAGGTACTGGAAAAACATCACCTCAGCCAATCTTTTTTTCTGTTCTTTGGATTATTTTTGTTTTTCATTTCCACCTGTGATTAAATTAAGCATCCCTCACTGTGTTTGCAACCCAAACTTTGTGCTGTTGTGTTTGTACTGAGAGAATGGAAGTGAATTTTAGAGGGGGAGGCTAAAACAGGACTCCTGAAGGGGTTTGCAAGACTGACAAGGAAATCCATTTTTTTTCCTGTCTGATCATTTTTAACCTGTCTGTCCATTTAAATTACTGATAACTTTATTATGGCAAAATTCTCATGTCTGTTCTACAAACCACAGTTTCAATACCAGAGCGTGCAAAATCCCATTTGCTAATTATTTTATTCTAAGATTGGCACACAATATAATGCACTGATGGAAAACGACAATAATTAATTACTGCATTTACTCCAAAATTACAATCAGTAATTACTGCTCTGAGACTGAATTCCATTCAGCAATATTTGGAACTTGTTCTTCCTCAAAGCAGGGCAGCTTTTCAGGAGTATTGCTGTGTTTGCATCTAAATGAGTCCATGTAGGTCACTAACGGATCCGCGCTATTTGTCATGGGAGTGATAGAGCAGCACAAGGCAATACCACAACACTTTCCCTCAGTTTGGAGCAGGAATTCTTCATTAAAACCCATGTCCCCATTTTTTTTTTTAAACATTAGATAATGTAAATACTTCAGAATTAAATAATAGATACTAAAGGAGCCTCCCACTTCTCATCCCGCTGTGATGCTCTTGGCCCTGGTGCTCTGAATCAAACTTCTGGAAAATTGTGAGAACTTTTACCAAAGACTTAGCCAGGCAAAGAGCCTTCTGAGTCGTTCCTACTGTGGAAAGACTGGGGGCTTGTTATAGTTGTGCCCTCTTCAAAGCCTTCCAACAGCAAAAACCCCAAGGCTGCAGGGTTGACTGGAGGATGGTAATGTCATATTCAGCCACTTGACCATGATTAGTGTGGGACTGTGTCACACAAATTACCTGAGTAAGCCAGATTTTAGAGCCCTTCTGAGCTCAGTATGAGTTTCAATTGCATCAGTTAATGGGCAGCTGCAGTAACCTGAAAACTGCAGCCTTTGAAGGAACATTTTACCGGGTTCATTCAGCAGAGAGATTTGCTGGGCCAGTGCATGAGGGACTGCAGCTTGAAGAAAAACTGGGAAATATAAGAAAAGGAAAGAGTAGGCGTTTGAAACAGCCGTGATTTGAAATGAGAGCCAAAGAGATGGAAAAACACAGGAGTCATCCATAGCCAAATTTTTTGCTCAAGCAGCAGCAGCAAACACTGACAGAATGAATCCTCTACTAAATAAAATACGAACAAAACGAATAAGAGAGGGCAAAGACCCACAATGAAAGAGGAATGTGAAAATACAGTATGAGTCCTAGAAAACAAGCACATTTTTCTACAGGACCTTCAAATACATTACAAGTCAGCAAAATCCATTGATACTGGGGCACTAGAGAGACCAGTACCCACTAGTGAGCAAACAGGAAACGGGCACATTATCAATTTGCAAATGCTGCTCAGGGAGAGAGCAAAGGAAGGTCTAGAAACTCAGAGATGTTCTTCTCAGATGGCCCCATATTTGAAGGCAGACAGAGCTGTCTTTGGTATGTTCAGTTAATATAAACATCATCACCATGGAGGTGGTTTCTTGTTCAGGTAAAGACAATATGAACAGTGTAGGCCAAAGGCAGGGCACAGCCCTCTAGATCTAAGAAGAAGGTTAACAACCTTCTCCCAGGAAAACTGGAAATTCCCAATGAAATCAGAGTTACGAGTCAGCCCCAACATGTGATTCACAGGACTCAGGTCACTTGTGCAGCATTGATCAGTAAGCTGAAAATCATCTGATCTTTTTGTCACAGACCTTTGAGAGCTACTGCAGAATCATGAATTGAAGCTCTATGGGGTAGTGTTTGGCACTTACACTGTAGAGATAAAGAAAAGGGAGGCTAAAAAACTCCATGAAATTTACTCTGCAGGGGAAAACTGCTACAGGAGCTGGCAAGAATCTTAATAAGGGGTTGCAGAGTACTCCATCAATGTGAGCACCTTAAATTGATGTCCTTATGGTTTGGAAGGCATATACAATCAGCTGCACTAGAACACTGTTTCTCGTTCCCCTGGTTATACCCAGAGATATATCAAATTGCATATTTGAATAATTCATAGGTACGGTAACTTTGGCCAGATACAAGTGAATATCAAAACTCTGGTCTCTGAAGTGTTTGATTCAGCTGTACCAGAGAATTGAAGGTTTACGGTACAAACCCTGCTTCTCAGGTGTCTTTCATCCTGCCCTGTGACTGCAGTTAGGGAAAAAAAAAAAAAAACAGTTTTTATTTCAAACGGTTCATTTTTCCACTTAGCTGAGCTTCATCCAACCTTTTTGAAATATTGGGTAGAAGGCTGAGCTGGAGGGGAAAGGAGAACAGCAGTCAAGTCATTTCCCAAGTAAGAAGCAGAGTAAATGAAAACTCAGTGCTCTGTCTGGAAAAGTACTAACCACAGCCATGATCGAGCTAAGTTCTCGGGCAGCGTCAATCACCAGCTCCTCTGAAGCCAGGGAAGTGACACTGATTTATGGAAGCCAAGGATTCAGGCCCACTATTACTTATTTAGCCCTAAATGTTCTCCTAGCAGAGATGTTTCAATTATTTGCAATTCTAGAAGGAGATGCAATGCCACCATTGTGGCTGCTCTGGTCTTCTTAGAGCAGAGAGACTAGGGAATGATCATGCCCACCTCCAAATATCACCATGGCTCATTTTAAAAATGTCTTTTTAGGATAATGACTTGCAAACAGAAGAAAAATCTCTTGCACCCATGGAAAGCTGCAGCTCCACACTCAAGTAATCCTCTTAAGGAAGCATATTTCTCCCATTTATCGGAAGATACATTCTCCCTCCCCAGCTCTTCAGATATCCCTTTTTCCTGTGTAAAACAGATCCAGCAGCTGGGCTGCCTGAAGCATCTGTTCCATGCAGAGCAATAACACTCTAAAATCCTCACAGTGAAGAGATGCCTACCTTTGAGATTTCTGGCTCTGTGATGGCCAGTCCTTGAAGCCAAAGATATCTTTTGGTTGATTTGGATGCGCTGTAGGCCATGGTTGTCACGGTTGACTCTTAAAAGCAGGTTGTTCCAAAAGAAAATAGGTTTTCACTGCCTTGATTTTTAAGGATTTGGAAACAATTGGGCCATTAAACCCACTGGCTGTGCAGTCAGCTAAAAATTTGTCTTTGCTGGATAAGATTCTCTATTCTTCTCTACTCTCTTAAAGTTTCTCCACTCATGAGCAGAGGTTGCATCCCATTTGCCGTGACGCATGACAAGTGAATGCTTTCCATGCTTTTTATTTTTCTCTGTGCATTCTCCTTGCTTGGTACATATTTCTCCATCATGTTGGACAAGTTGGACACTGGGAAAGGAAACCAGGCAGGCAGCCCAATGCCAGCTGTTGGAAACTGGGCTCCTACATGTCAGTTTTAAGAGATTTGGTGCTTTCAGAAGGGAGTTTTTTTGGGGGGATTCAGTCCTCTGCTCTTAGGCTACAAGGACATTGTTTAGTACAGACCTTGTTACACAGAATTCCAACAGGAATTCCTACAGGCCTTGCTCCCATTACCCTTGAAGACCAGTGTTATGCAATTTAGAGAAAAGTGTACAGATCCTCATCAGGAATAAAGGAATAGCTCACTCCTGGAGAAGTATTCCTACAGTTAAACCTGAATGGAGGAATTAATGTCTTTAGATGGCTTTGTTGAGGAGCATGCTAACATGTTGTTAGTAATTAGGAAAGGCACACAGACTGGCACCATGGTTATCTCTGGGGTCTTTTCTCTTTCAGCACAGACCCACTTCATGACAGCCTGACTTCTGGTACTCACCAGGGATTCCTGGAAGTAACCCCAGGATGCCACTTAGGATTAAAATGCAAATAATTTCTTTCTTCAGAAATGCTCTAGAATAAATGAGTTGTCCTGAGGTTCACAGGTATCTGAAGAAGTGCTGGGCCTGTCCTTCACCTGGGGAAAAAATGTAGGTTTTAAGGGAGTGATGATGATTTGTGCCAGCTAAAGGCTTGCTGTGGGATTTGGCCACTTAGGCTCAGGGAGCAGAAATCTTCTGCTTTTTCTCTTCTAATCTTTCAAATTGCTTCTGTAATTTTTTCCCCAAGCTGTGTGTGCTCAGTGTGTTCTGTCGATGTGAGAAGTGGTAATGTCACTCTGCTAGGAGTTTTATGGTTCACAGAAGGCAGGATTTGTATTGAGGTAGACAGATAGATGGATGTCTGGTGCCTGAACACAACGTATTACAGAAATTGACCCAAAATTTTCAACACTAAAATCCCAAACGATAGACTGAGGGAATCTCTGTCTGAGAGATTTCAGATGGATTTTATCTCCTTTTTTTTCTGATTAATACAAGCCTTTAAAAGCATATCATCCCTGTCCCTTTGCCCAAATAATTGGAGAAGATCAGACTAAAGAAGGATCAATAGCAAATAAGCAGCCTACATTTTCTCAGGTGTCAGTGTAAAGCAGGTCAGACATGCCATACTGGGAAGGGAAGGATGCACAGTTAGGGAAGTCTGGTCTGCATTCAGATAAGGAACGTTCCTTGTGACAAAGGAGGAGGTGAATCCTGCTGCCCACTCAGCTGGTGAGCTCAGGGAGGTGGCAGCAATGCTCATGTCCCCCTAACCAGCCAGGCTCAGGGCCACACTGAGATCTGGGCTCTCCCTGCACTTAAGAGGGAAATGGGAAGGAGCAGAAGTGCTGGCTGATGGGAGCAGTAGGGACACCATCCTGCCAAGCTGCCTGAGGAGCCTGGAGCTGCCTCCTAATGAAGGCAGGCGGCTGGGCACAACTGGAGGCGAGCTGTTCCCCATTTGTTTGTGCTCCTCAGAGTGGCAGGGATCCGCTCTCCATCAGAATAATCCAATTGAACAAAATGATTCATATTAGCAGGCACATCTGTCTGAGGCCAAAGCAGAACCCTGGTGTTAGTTTAATAAATGGCGTTCATTAAACTCAGCTGAAAATATAATCTGGAGAGACTGATGGGGTGAACAGAGCAAAGAATAAGCAAAAGGAGTTAGCAATTATCAGATGTCATTTGTTCTACTGGTACCACGGAATTGGAGCTTGTTTGCTGAAATCTTAATTTCATTTTGCTGAGGCAGAATCCATCAGAGAAGCTTATGCTGCAGCTATGATTCCTGTTTGTCAGCCCTCGGTAGAGAATGGGGCATTTTTCTTTCCTCCTTTTCTACCAGACAGAGCTCTGAAGGAGCACAGATCCCAGCAGAGAGCCCAAGGACAGGAAAGATGGAGGGAGCAGCCTTTCCTTTGCCATGAAAAGACTGCTGAGTAAAGTTCCCTGTGCTGCAATGGAGAGAACATGAGTAGTGCTTTGGGATAGGAACATGGGGTATTTCCAATGCAACACAAGCAATTCCTCTGCCATTTCCCCTCCATACCAAGACAGTGTACAAACACTTCTCAGTTGACTTCAGGAGCACTTTACACTCTATAGGGTAAGGGCCAATGTTTCCACTGGCAAATGTTTCCCTCTTTTCAGACTGTACAAAGGTTGGGTTCTTCTTGGTGGTCAGGTCAGGGAAACTCCTACAGCTGTGCACTGGTGGCTGTCCAAGGCAGCACAGGGGAGGAGGCACAGGCACAGGCAGTGAGCTTCTGGAGGCAGCCCACACATCCAGAGCTTAACCCTGACGGTCTGGGGCTGCCTCCTTCAGGCCAGCTCTCACCTTGTTCCAGCTTAGCCAGCTCAGTTATCTGGCATTAACATTCCTGGCCATAAGTCTCCACACAAAACACTGAATCCAGAGGGAGTGCTCTTAAGAGGGAGAGCTGCCTTTCCCAATTCCTGTTGAGCAGAGACAAGCTTCTTGGGACTGACTAACAGAATGGTCAGCATTTGAAGATTGGCTGGACAACCTGTTTCTTGCGAGTTGCTTTGGTTTTGTTTAGTTTTAACTTGTCCCTACGGGTATTCAAATGGTCCTTGGTGTGCTCCAGGGAAAGACAAGAAAGGATTTTATATTTATAGACTTGCCAGAGCTATCGAGTCCTAGCCAGTTAGAAAAAAATCAAAAGAATAATGGAGGAGAAGGGAAAGCTTGACCTCATGAGCTTTCAGCGTTGATTAGTTTGTTGGTGTCAGGAACCTTTTCTTGTTCAGGGCAGACAAACTGTGAAATAACTTTTTTTCCCCTACTCTTTAATCTGTCTCCTGCATTCCCAAGGGGAAGGAGGAGCCTAAAGCTGCCTTCCTGGAGCTCTGCTTCAGAGGGAGCAAGTGCATGGACTTGCACACCAGCAGCAAGGGGCTGGTGGGTTTGGGTTTTTTCCGAGATTCATCTTCCTGGTGTGCCCCTTGGCAAGAGGCTGAACACCTTCAATTTCCCTCAAAATTGTGTAACAATCAGTTGCAGACATGAGCTGCTCTGGAGCTGGTCAGAGGTTTTTCTCTCCCTGGTGAGCACAGAAGAGGGAGGGAGAGTTGCAGAGATGGGCAGCATCTTTCTGGTATTTGCCCCAGTTCCACCATCACAGTCAGGCTTCCTTCACAGCCATGGAGGTGGGTGACACATGCACTGAATCCCACCTCTTTCCCACTACCATTCCTCACTCAGGTTAATCCTGAGCTTTTTGGCACAGGGAGGAGCATAAAGGCTTAGGTTAACATGATCCTGTCATTTGTATGTGACTGGTGAGAAACTTGCTGAATTTGCTTGGTTCAGCTCTGTGGATCAGGCAATGATAGCACTCCCAAGCCAGCACAGCTGCAGGCACAGGGGACATGCTTCATAAGCACAGGCTATCTGAGGTGACAATGAACCAGAAACCCAAAGAACTGAGACTGGTCAGACTCAACTGGATGCAAATAGAATTTGGGATTTATTTTCAATACTCTTTTCAAAGTACATTGAAGTAATCTTATGAACCAGACACCATGGGAATCAGCACATTGGTTTTCAGTGCTTTCAGAAAAAAAGTTGTTCTGTTTTGGATTTCTTTTTAAATTCTCAGACAAAAAGTTTTGACTGTTTTTAAGCAGTGATAGTGTTTGACTGATCACCTGCATTTTCCACCCAGAAAGGCTTTGAACAAAAATGTGATCCAGTTCTAAATTAGAATCATATAAATACCTCAGCTATAGCAGCAAAATGAGTCACAGACATAAGTCACATGCATAAGTGTTTTCAGAATCAAATTCTGAGATACTAAAATTTGCCAAGAGATGTGAATTCTTCAGATGGAAATCACTCCAACTAATGGTGGAATTCTTATCTTATCTTTCTCCATTTCAGAAAGAGTTACCATCTCCTTACTAAAAGTATCTTCTTTCAGAAACTTCATAGAGGATTTGGCTCCAAGAATGTTTGTGGGGATTTTAACAAAAAAAAAAAATTATGAATATTTAACAATTAATAGAACTATGTGAGCTTATTGAGTCATCTTGGACTTTAATCAATTTGAAATATATGGGGCACCAATTTCCACCTTACTGCTCCTCACTGGAGGTACATCAGAGCTTTAGTGCAATTAAAACGAAGCAGGAAATATTTTTAGCTAATTGCACTGTGCACCTTGAAGGTAATTTGAAGCTGCGGGCAAAAAAAATAAAATATCAGAAGGAGTAATTGAGTGCTGCAAGCTGGGAGTATGTGTTTCTGGCTGCATTCTGATTTAAAGGGGTATAGAGACTGGGCACGGAGCTAACAGCCTTGGCAGAAGCAGAGTGAAATCTCACCTCTGGGAAACAATCCCAGGATGGATCACAGGCCAGCAGACCCAGCAGCCCTGCCACTGGCACAGGACCAGCTTTGAGAGGGCCACTGGAGAGCCCATCCCTGACAGGGATGTCAGGCTGGGAGAAGGGCTGGGGTCTCCTCTTTTTGCAATCCCGCAAGAGCACCACCCCAACACATCCTTCCTGTACCTGGTGAGCAACTACAGACCACATTCTTACACCTTCAGCCTGGAAGGCAGCTGTGGGCTCTCATTTCTTGTGGCAGACACTGGGGCCACTGGTGGGGTGTATCAGGCAACCTACTGGGAGGGCACAGGCAGCTTCATTGTACCTGCTGGGATCTACAAGCTGGACTTGATTAGAATCTTGAGGTCATCCGAGGGGTCTACTGAGGAAAGGAAGAGGGGAGCAGACATACCTATCTAACTGTGAGTAACAAAAACAGGAGAGTGTAACACTGGTTTCATCAGCATTTTGATAAGGTTTAGTCAATCTATAAAGGGAAAAGGCAGAAACAGTGGAGACTGGGCACAGAGGCTTTCTTACAGCTTCCCAATTAGACTTAGTTCTCAACCATGTACATTTTTTTAATTAAACTGTTGGTACAATGCTCAGGAGATAG
The DNA here is from genome assembly GCA_034509425.1 of Eopsaltria australis. Lineage (NCBI taxonomy): Eukaryota > Metazoa > Chordata > Aves > Passeriformes > Petroicidae > Eopsaltria > Eopsaltria australis. The sequence goes on from JAVTVJ010000667.1 coordinate 626,548, forward strand.
AAAACTCCTTGAGGCCCTCTTGTAATAAAGAACCTTTCATTGTATGCAGAAAGGCAAGCTTAATTTCCTCTCCCAACTAATATTCACCTGCAGCAAAAGCAGGGGTGAGCACTCTGTATGAGGCAGGATAAATGCTCCTCAGGGCACAGGACCCACTGATTTGGCCATTGGGAGGGAAAGAGGCTACATCCTTTGCTGCAAAAACAGCCATTTGACCTTTACCATCACTGCTTCCCAAAATGACCCGAGTTCATTACGCTGATCTTAGCCTGCAAAGCTCTTGATTAACAAAACAGAGCTGGGAGAGGAAAAGAGCCATGGCTACGTTTGCACAAGGACATTCTGGGTGTTGCTGAGGAGGGTGGACAGGGCTGTGACCACTCAGACCTCACCAAGCACTAAGCTGCTCCCAGCTGCAACCCTGGTGGTGGGCAGAGCCCCCTCCTGCAGCAGCCCTTCCTCCCACCACACACCTCCACGTCTTTTTGGGGACACCTCCACCACCCCTGTGACCCCCACCACCTTGAGGCCACCTCTTCTGCCACTGTTCATGGGCAGAGTGAGAAAGGCAACACTGCTCAGGGAGCCAGTGATATTTTCTGACTGTCCAGGCTGCCTTCTCCAGGAGCAGCTGCTCCGTTGTGGTGCTTTTTCATCTGCTGCTTGAGACTAATGGCTCTAGAAAAATAGATAAATCAGAGGTGACACAGCTATTGCTGCTTGACAATTTTTCATCAAACAAGCTGGGGGAGGAGGGGTTGACCAAAAAGTGACATTTTGACCAAACTGGATGTTTCCGCAGCAAATTTTCATTCCAGTAGATTAAAAAAGAAATGCAAACAGCACAAAAAAAACCACATAACTGTCTTGATTAAAAATGTTGGCCTTCCAAACACTAAATTCGTGTTAAAAATGGACTGGTTTTCAGATTGATTAAAAAAAGGCAAAAATTAATCTATTTCTCTGGCCACCTCCTCCACCCCAGATTTGTTTTGTTTATTAACTAAAATATTCACAGTAAAGAAAGCCAAAATAATGACAATTTTCCTCCAGAAAATAATTGTCATTTTTCAACTAGCTCTTAATGTAACACAGTTAAATGAGAGCAATCCTAGTAACAACACTGCACAGCAAGTAAGTCATACAATTATTTGGAAGAAGGGCATTGCAATTTAAGAGCTAATTTTTATCATCACCCTAAATTTATAAATGGGTAAAATGAGGCAGGGTCATCAAGCATATTAAAAAAAAAAACAAGAAAAAAATAAAAACAGATAAAACATCAGCATTTGAAATGCTGGACTCCCATCTCCCTGTTAGATCACATTGGCTTCTCTGTCTCTGTGTGTGTGCAATTGTCTCTGTTGACACATATGTATATGTAATACCTCTGTACATATACATGTGGATATGTTGGTCTGCATTTTCATGTATATAAAGATTCATATGTACAATCTGCCTCCTTTTTAACCTTCAGATGCTAGAACTGAAGCATCTAAAAACATTTTTTTTTATCCTCCCCTAAAAATAGCACCCCAAGAGTCCAGGTAAATGTGTTGATGTCTGGTATAAATGATCAGGCTTCTTTTAATCCCAGCATGGATGCAAAGTCCCCTTCACCGCACTGCCCTTCCCACTCTAACACGTTTGGGCTCCTAATCTTGGGCTCACCACACAGCTTTAGCAGTGGTTGTCATAGGGATGGAGCCTGTTTTGGAGAGCCCTGCCTCTGTTTTCCACCTCTGCCAGGCAGTCCGGGCAGGAGCTGGGTAAGGGGGGGAACCTCTGTGGGTTGAGTGAAGAGGAAGATTGAGGCATTAGGAAAGCAGAGTCATCCAGCAGCACTGAAGGCAAAAAGAGAGGGGGAAATTGCTACAGAAACAGTACAAAAGGCAGGGGAGAAAAACACGAGCTGGAATTTTAATAATATTGATCAGCTTCAGAGGCAACAGCTGTGAAGATCTATCACCAGTAGCAAAAACATCTCCAGTTCCTTCCAGTCAGTGTGCAGGGCCACAAGCTTCAGCAGACAGGATGCTGACTGCAGTTTTGGGTGCAAAGGCACACGTGTGTGTAAATGGAGATTAATATATACTGTATAAAGGTGAAGGAGTCTGCAATGCCATGATCAGAGACTTAAGTGTGAGCACAGAAGGCTGCCACTTTGCTGCTGGAAGAAGTGACAGCCTTTGAGTTTCGTCAGAGGGAGGTTTCTTACCTCCAAGACAAGAAAAAAGGTACAGAGGTGATCAGTGGAGACTTGACTAATAGGGACTCAGGGAAGAGACACAGTAGAAACGATGTGGAACTGGAGGCCATAGATTTCTGCCATAGATAAAGAACCCAACCTGGCAGCTCACCACAATGGTGGCAGTGTTGGGACAATCGTGTGGTCCTGTGAAGGGCACAGAGCAAGCCTGTACCTGCATTTGCAGCTTAGCAGATACACAATGACAGCTCCCACACACTGGCAGGGAGTTAGGTTTGTGCACACCCCTCTCAGGTGACCTACCTGCTGTAAGGGTATCATGGCATCACAGTATAGATTAGGTTGTAAAAAACCTCTAGAAGTAATTAGTTCAATCATTAACCCAACACAGACAAGTCCACCACCAAACTCTGGCTCTAAGCACCACACCTACACCTTCTAAATCCCTCCAGGAATGGTGACACCATAACTTACCAAGGCAGCCAATTCCAGTGCCCAACAAGCCTTTCAGTGAAGACGTTTTTCCTAATGTCCAATCTAAACCACTCCTATTGCAACCCAAGGCTGTTTTCTCTTGCTCTGTCACTGGTTACAGGGGGAAGAGACTGATCCCCACCTGTCTGCAACCTCCTTTCAGAGGGAGAATGATAAGGTCTCCCCTCAGCCTCCTACTGCTGCTGGTCCTGGGGTACACCACTGCTGACCAGCCCCAGCTGGATGTCATTCCATTCACCAACACCCTTCGGGCCCAAGCATCACCCATTTTCTTACCCAGGCAACAGTGCACCCATCCAAGCCATGAGCAGTCAGTTTCTTCTGGAAAATGCTGTTGGAAATGCGGTCAAAGGCTTTACTGAAGTGCACATAGACACATTCCCAGCATTTCTCTCATCAGCTAAGCAGATCCTCAGTCACAGAAGGAGATCAGGTTGGTCAAGCAGGACCTGTCTTTCATGAACTCATGCTGGCTGGGTCTGATCCCCTGGTTGTCCTGCATGTGCTTCATAATGGCACTGAGGATGATCTGCTTTGTGAGCTTCCCCAGCACTGAGGTCAAGCTGACAGAGCTGCAGTTCCCTAGATCCTCCTTCCAGCCCTTCTTTTGGATGGGCACCACTGGCTATCCTACATCAACTGGGACTTCTCTGGTTAACAAGACTGCTGATAAAGAGTGGGGCTGCTTAGTGAGCACCTCTGCCAGCTCCCTCAGTACCCAGTACCACACTACATGGGCAATGAGTGTCTCCCACAATGCAGAGCTTATCCTCACAGTCCAGACAGAAACTGCTTTTAAAAGCTTTATTGTGACAGAGGTGTTTGTAGCAATAGGTAGTCCTGTAGCTGTGCTGACAGCACAGGTTGCAAAGACATGGCTAGATTTATGTTTGTCTAACCAAGGCTTTAACTGAGATTCATTTCCCCTGATGGTATAGACCCACACTGTAACTATCCCCTTCACTGCAAGCCAGTCAAGGTCCTCATTATAACCATGAGGGAGATACTGGTTCCTTTTGCCCATGACTCACAGTCTTATCTGAAACAGCTCCTAAGCAGGAGTGAATTGGGACCTGCAATCCCTCTGAGTCTCCACTAATACTGTCCTAGAGTGATCTGTTCAGATGAAGATGTCTGCATCTTGAATCTCACCATTAGGACTTCAAGCCCTAATCTTTCTCCAGTGTCCAAGGAAGACAGTCCCAGACTGTTAGGCACTTAGGTGCTTACAAGAAGAAGCTGGGCATTTACCAGATTTATTTGGTTATGGTTTGCTCAGTTGAGCAAGACTTTGGACATGACCCTAGAGACTATCAAAGTGTCTTCTCCTGTCCACTGACTAGGTAGCTGTCACAGAGACCTGCTTTACAAGAGCAGCTTCATTTGGTGCTTGAAACACAGACCCAAATTGGGCAGACAGGATGGCCACATGTAATTTTGTGCGAAAGAATATTTCCAGATGGCTTTTTTTTTTTTTGCTGTTTTTTTAGCCTCAGCCAGTCCTAATCCTTCGTCTGTACATATACATGTTTGTGTGTGTGTGTGTTTCATCTGCAGTGTCTGAGGGTGTCTGTGGAGGACAGGCAGAGGGATGGTAGTACCACCTCCAAAGCAATGGTCACTGACTGACCAGTCCCATCCTTCCCACTCTGCACTTTACATCTTTTCCTCTGTAAAATTACAGCAAAGGACCTCTCCCCAGCTCAACAGTTGCCTAGATCTAGCATCCATGTGTAAACTCACTAAGCTCCACTCCTGATCCTCCAGTTAGTGCTACCCCATATTTCAAACCCAGACAGGTGTTGTGTGTGGTTGCTACTTCCCAGGAATAGAGCAGGATATTGTTTGCTCCGGTTCTCTCCCATTCCTGTTGCCTCCTTCACCCATTCATTGAATCAAAGCCTGTTAACCCTTCCTTTTCCTGCTGGCACAGCTGAGGAAAAGAAAGAGACAGGTCTTGCTGTGATAGTGCTGACAGCTCTCCTTCCTTCCCCAGCTGCTTGTTTTCCTGAGTTATGGCCAGAAAACTCAGAGAGGTGAAGGGGATGCTAGAGATCCCTTCCTCTTCCACGAGCCGTACAGCAGACTATTTGCTCTTGGGTACTCAGGAATACAAATGACAACAATTCTACCCTGGGCCATCTTCAAAAGGACAGTTTTCCCCATCTTGGCTTGTGAAATGACTGTAGACACAGATCTTGCATCTGCCTTGGAGGTACCACTCTATTGTCTTTGTCAAACCCCAGGAAGCTCAGGTTGACACTTCCAGATCATCAAAGGGCAAGACTTTGTGGCCAGACCATCAAGAAGGAGTCAGCTTCAACCAAGACAGCAGCCAACTCTGGGAGAAGTGTGGAGCTCAAGTCAGAGCGCAGATCAGGGGCTTAGCTCAGCATCATCTCTTGTCAGCTAAGCATAACTGCTGTAGCCAAGAAAGCATGTTTCAGTTCATAGAAACAGTAAAGAAACCCCAGACGAACAAACAAAAAAGCCAGGGAAAGAATTTTCGCTAGCCAGCATGCATGACTTCAGGATAAGAACTGCCAACAATATTCTTGTGACACCCCGACATGAGGTGAAATTTCATTCGTGTGCAGTGACTTTTCAGAAATAGGCTGCGAGGAGAGATATGAGCCCTGCCAAAGGGACAGAAAGGCAATACCTGAGGAACAGGATGCAGAGCTGCTGACTGAGACAAGTGTATTGTTGTGTGCAGTGATTTTTGGTGTTTACTGAGGCAAAACTCCATGGGCCAGTAAAGGGACATTTTCCTTCACAGGAAAGGAACAGGGTGTTTCTATAGATTGTAGCAACCAGCCCCTGGCAGGTTTTATTCCCTTTCCTTTTTCTTTGTCCTTTGCTTTTTATTTTCCTTTCTCCTTTTGCTTTTTCTTTTTTTTTTTTTCTTTATTTTCTGTCTTATCTCCTTCTCTTCTCTCTTCTCTCTTCTCTTTCTCTTCTCTTCTCTTCTCTTCTCTTCTCTTCTCTTCTCTTCTCTTCTCTTCTCTTCTCTTCTCTTTCTCTTCTCTTTCTCTTCTCCTCTTCTCTTCTCTTCTCTTCTCTTCTCTTCTCTTCTCTTCTCTTCTCTTCTCTTCTCTTCTCTTCTCTTCTTCTCATTCTTCTCATTTCTCTTCTCTTGTCCTCTTTCTCCTATCCCTTTTGTTTTCCATTATCTTTTCAATTCAGGCCAGAGCTAAATGCCAAAGGAGTAAATGTCCTTCTTTTAATGACGCTGATTTAGGGACCATTGTATCATCCGAGTCCTCCTACAAGTCTGCTTCCCACACCATACCAGCATCGCTGTTTCAGAGCCCGCCGTCCTGTGAACTGCTAAATGGACATGCAGCAATCAGCAGTAGCTGCTTTCCTTTTCGGTTTTCTTTTTCTGTTGTTTTGTTTGGGTTGGTTTTTTTCTTTTTTTTTAATTATTTATTTATTCTCAGTAGCCAAAGCAGCTCTTGGCCTTTTGCTCCCCACGATTTTAAACTTGGGATGTAAACCAAATCTGAGCGGTACCTGCTCCGGAGTTGATCCGAGGCACTGGAGAGGCTCCCGGAGGACTCTGGCCGGCCATCCAGCGAAGCCTAGGCGGCTGAGGGTGGTGTGGGGAAGGCTGGTGCTAACAGAAGCATTCTGGTTGGCAGTGAATGTATTTATTTTCCAGACTCCGCAAACCGATCTGTGTCTGCGCTCATCCATTCAGTGCATGCTCCTCTCAACAGCCGCTGCATCACGCTCTGTTCCTGTTCGCTGTTGACCGTGTGTCCACATTTAAGTGTGTGTTTTATGTGTGTGTGTCTCTGGCTAGGCCTCCTCCATCCTTTATTTTCTTTTTTTTTTTTTTTTTTTATTCTTCCTTACTTTCTTTTCTTCTTTTCCTTTCTTTTCTTTCCATTCAGTTGGTTTGTTTTGCTCTCATTCTTGTTTCGTTTTCTATAGTTTAATGGCAACTATTTCCATTAGAATTTTTTGATTGATGCTGTGTTTGTAACATTCTTTTTTAATTATTATTTTTATATATATCTTCTTTCCCCACCTTTCCCTTTTTCCACACTATATATAAATATATATATATAAAAAATCTTTTCTTCTTTTGTCATTCAATCAAATTCCAACCAAGAGCCAGTCAAATCCACCACAGTCTCGCGCTGAGCTAGGAAAAAAGTTCTCGTAATGACATGAAAGTGGAGAATACAGTTCCCCAGGCCGTAAGTTCAAATCAACTCGAAGTTGAAAGTGTGACATGATGGCGTCATGTAACAAGCTAAGAATTGGTTGCATGACATGCCGTCAAGTTTCGTGCAGGTGCCGTGATTGAAGCATTTTTCTTGGATGTTGTATCAGTTGATGATTGGCCAGTCATGATCACATGTGCCTTTTTTGACTTTGTGCTGCCACAATTTTTTGCTGTGCTCATTTTCGTTTCGTTTTTGGTGCTTGCAGTGGTTTCTTTATTTGTCGTTTGATTTCTCGTCAGCGTTTTATGCTTCTTTAGATGTCACATAGAAGGAAAAAAAAAAGATGGATTCCTAATTCTTTAGAAAAAAAAATGGGATTGTTGTAACTATAGATAATTTGGAAAAAAAAAATAGAGAGAAAAATGTGTGGTTAATTTTTTGCACTGAAAATCTTGTGATTATTTTTTTTTTCCGGAGAATTGGGGCCTTTTTCAATTGACACCTTTTTTTTTCCCCTTAGGATATTTCAAATCACCTTCTAAAAATTAAAAAAAAAAAACAAAACAAAAACGGAAAAACCAAATCAAAACTAAAAAGACTAATGATAGTAATGGTAGTTTGCAAACTATAGCAATCAAAAAAAGCAACCCCAAGAAAAGCCTCATTGTATGTCTTTTCAAGAATTCCTAATTCTAAGGTGCCGTATTACAGCAACTCCAGCAAAAATTGCTTAGAGGGAGGGAGGGATTGAGTGGGAAAAAAACCCATCCAGATCAAAAAGCAAAATGCATCTTTTTGTTTACAACTGAAAAAGGGTCCTTGACGAGTGTTTTTTATTTTTTTATTATATTATTATTTTTGGTGTTGTAATTGTTTAGACTGCTGTGTACGGTTTGCTGTTTGTTGAACCAACAGTGTGAAAACCTGCCAGCATGGATTGATATTCCGCATGACACTTTTCCACCAGAGTGGACCTTTTGCAGTTTCTAAGTTTCTTGATGTAATAAATCACCGAGTGTATAAGAAGAACCTGCTTGCTAGAAGGAGATAAGAGCTAATCCTTAATGATTAAGCATCCTACTTAAATGTCAAGCCTAGTCGGATCATGATTATATTTTTTTTTAAATAATTTTTTTTAATTTAAGAAATGTTAGCTTTACTTTTTTTTTATATTTTTTTTCAAAAAAAAAAGTTTATTCCAACAGTCTTTTTTATTTAACCTCCTGTAAATTGCCTGTTCAAAGTCCTACTTTCTGACATTCACAAAGGAGTAGATGTTATTGGCAGCTAAGTCTCCACAGAAAGCTCATACACTGTCAGAGATGGCACCCCATTAAAATACAGAACTACCCTTTCCTGATGCCTTTCACCCTGTAAAAGCCTGCCAAGCAAGAGTGTGATGTGGCGTTGCAAAGCGGCGCTTAAAAATAATTAAAATGCCGCTGTCTTCACACGTGTAGTGATAAAGATTTACATAGACACGCCCTAATATTATTTTGATTTATTATTATTATTATTATTATTATTATTACTACTAATAGGAACAATTGTGTTTTTCTTTATCATGATCGTGACTACCTTGCTTACTTTGGGTTTGATCCAGTTCCCACTGAAGTCAAGGGGAGTCCTTCTGTTGATGTTAAGTGGGAGCAGAATCAGAGCCAAGGCCTTCAAAAGCAAAACACCAAAGCAGAAGCCCCATCCTGTCCCAATTGAAGGGAGAAGAAAACATCTATTACTTTCAACGGGAGCAGGATTGGGCCCAAAAGAACAGGCTTGATTTTAATTTCATTTTCATTTTTAGGTCTTTCCCCCCCCCCCTCCCGTCTCAAATATTCCCCCCACACCTTCCCTACTTCCCCCTCCCCTTTTTGATTTAATTTGCAATGATCTTCTTCATTTTTTAGGGCAGCAGCTGAATGGGCCACACTTAGAAAAAAAAAAAAAGTATATATATATTAAAAAAAAAGTGAACTGTTGGATTACACCTTTGACATATCAGCAAAATATCAGTCAAGCTGAAGACTTCAGACCTATTCTCTCTTTGATTGTTTAGACTGTAACATTTCTTCAAGAAAAGTATCACATCTGCTGACTTCGAAGGACATGCGCTTGAAAACAAACAAACACATAAAGTAAAATCAGAGCAGGAGGAAGATTCAACCGGGATTTCTGAAGAGACACTGATATCACCACAGCGGCTTTTCTTCAAACAGGAGATGCAAACCTGGATTCTGGCAAAGGAGTGCCTGTTTGCCACCAAGGATGCAGTTACCATGCGAGACCCATGGTAACAGTCACTGAGCATCTTTATCTGTCATTCCTTAGCTATATAGGGACCAAAGGACAAAACTTTTTACCGCAGACTTGTAGCTGTATGTAAAATATGGAAGTTCTTTCCTTTTCTCTGAGCTGTTCCTAAAACAGTTTTTGAGAGCGATTATATGAAATATGTAAAAAAAATAAAAAAATAAAAAAAAAAAAAAAAACCACAAAAAACCACAAAAACGCCAAAAAAAAAAAAAACCACAAAAAAATTTACAAATGCTTAAATGCTTTTAAAATGGCAAGATAATAGTTCTTTGATACTTTGGGAGGTTCTTTGGTTATACATTAATTAGAGTCTATGAAGCTTTCATATGGTTTTCTGTATAATACGCAAGGATTGCGTTGTTAAAGGCAGGTAAGATGGATATCTATGAAAAGCAAAAAAAAAAGTAAATAAATAAATACATAATTAAGTACATAAAAAGGCATAGAAAAGAGAAAGGAAAGATGGTTGATATTAAATGGAAAACTAAAAGGTTTGTAAATGCTTCTAACTCTCCCCATTTAAAATCCTAATAGTTGTACAGAATTTAAAAAAAGAAAGTTTAAAATACCTATATAATAGAAAAAATTAGACAACATAAAAATAAAAAAAAAAACAAAAAAGCAAAAAAAAATAATATTACATAGAAGTTAGCGTTAATGCTAAAAACAAAGATGTTGTAGAACTGTAATTTTTGTAGAGTTTAGATTGAGCATAAATTCCTACTCTCTGCCAATTGCTGTTGGATGCTGTTATTTATCGAGGAGAAAAAGGAGAAAAATGGCTATTTTGGCAGCTTTTTTAACTGCAAGCATTCCAGCTATTAAAAAAAAAAAAAATAAACAAGACAAGACTCAATTCTGTAGACAATGCAAATGGGAAAAAGAAAAAAAAAAAAAAACAGCTGTCTTTTTATCAGACGTTAGTTCTAACTTGAACAACAAAACACAGCTAAACGCTTCATGTCTTCATGATCTGCTGTCCGCAAAACTCCCATCATCCTATGCTTCAGTAGCTTCCATATTTGCTCTAGAAACCTTCAGGGCAAGGGATTAGCCTAGTACCTTAATCTTAAAAAATAAAAAGTAAAAAAAAAAAAAAAAGAACAAAAAAAACTTTAAAAAGCTAAAAAACCTAAAAAAAAAAAAAAAAACATAAAAAGTAAACTAAAGAAACAATCTCTTTGAAGAATTTCTGAAACTGTTTACAAGGAATTTTGAAAAACAGGGGGATGTTTAAAAAAAAAAAAGATGCTGGCTCTGTTTTCTGTAAATAAATTTGCATATTTTGTAGGACTTTTAATTGTAATGATAGAGAAAAAACAAGGAAAACTATTTAATGAAAGCACGATATTTATCTTTGGTAAATGACTTTAGAGCAGTTAAAAATAAGACATTGCTTTAAAAAATCTGACTCAGAAAAAACAATGAATTATTTAAGAACACATATATTTTAAAGTATATCATATTTATTATAATTTATTTTCACAGTCTTAAAACTTGATTTACATCATTCTCACACTTGTTTGCATCGATTGAGCAGTGTGATAATTGTTTTTGATTATTTATTTGGTTATACTCTTGTTTTTGGTTTATGCTCTTGTTTGTTTTACTCAATATTTTTTATCTCACTCTTGATCTTTATTTCTTTGTTCTTTTTCCTTTTTGGGTTGTTTTTTTTTTCCTTTTTGGCTTTTTTTTTTTAATGTTAATTTTGATTACATATTGGGCCTGATCGTGCAGTCCTTACTCTTCCAAAACTCTCATGGGGATATAACGAGCATTTTGCCAGAGTAAGGACTGAAGCAAACTGAGCCCACAGCTAGGAAGTACAGATGTGTAACGCAGCTGCAGTTCCATACAACTGCTCTTTCACTCTCAATTCCCTAAAACTCCTTGTAATCTTCTGTAATTATTGAATGACGCTTTCCAGCTTAGCCCTAAATAAAGCACAGTTTAAAAAAAAAAAAAAAAAAAAAAAAAAAAAGCCGTGTTCTTTACTTCTTGATGGCTTTCCTTAATGTGTTTGCTTTGAGAACAAAATGAATCTATTTCGACTCTTTCATTAATATACATTGTTTGAGTATCAGAACAAATCCCTTTGTTATATAAAACGTATCTCATTGGATTGAATTAATGACACTGTTTCATTTAATGTCTGCTTGATATTCCAGTGTGGTTTACCTTAAACCTAGTAGGTTAGAAGATCAAATAATGGTACATACAAATTAGTGTCATTGTAGCTCCCATTTGAAGCCTGTTGTTTGATTTCACGCTCATGGTTTTTTCATGCTGATAAGTATAGAGGCCAAAGCTGGGGACACTGCTCCTTTTGCTGCTTTGGGAAAATCCTGTGAAATTCAGCAGTCTCCAGAGATGAGGCTCAATTTCTTCCTGAGCATCCCTCACATCTTGCCTTTTGAACGGTTATTTTTCTTCCCCCTGAAATGGCTGTACCAGATCAGCTGAGCTGAGGCTGGCACTGAGATCAGGAGCCTTTGCATTTTCTCCCTGATTCTTGCAGCCACATCTGCATTTGGACAAGTTGTACAGGCTAAATCCACCTCTAAATGAGACTAATGTGCTTGTCCATAATTTGAACTCCATTGGGAGGAGTTCTATTGGTAGAAACTCCTATTATTAATACTATGAGCTACTTAAGTCTGATCAGGGAAGTAGAAATAAATGAAATATAAATAAGATGATGAATACAATGAGGGAACAGAGTCAGTAGTTGCTTTTCTTCTGAAGGTAAAGGCAAATACAGAAGAGCACATACACCAAACCCATCCCTGCTTTTCAGCAGAGAAGATGCTCTGCAGAGGACTTAGTAGGCTAAAAATGTGGGAACTGGTCTCAGATGTCACTGAGAGAGAAAATGAGGACTAGATTTCCAGTAAGAAGAGGTTTCTATTCCAAAGGTTATTCAGCATCCCATCTGAGCTGCAGGGATGAACACACAAAAGCACAGCCTCCTATCTGGGCCAGGCTGAGAATTAAGTGTGGGGGAGGGCTAATGAAAATCACAGCTTGAAGGAAGAAAATCTCACCACAAACAGGGAAGACTCAATTTCCCAAAGTGGCATAGCAAAGGGAGAACTACAAGGTCCTACCTGATTATGTCCTCACTTCTCAGACCACCTTCCACACCCTCCCCTGTGACCTTCAGTGTCCCCAGAGCTCTTCCCTACCCTGCTCGAGGTAGATGCTGTGTCTCTGCAGTGTCAGTCACATCCATATGCATGGATATGCAAGAACATATCCATATCATCCACACAGGATGGGCTGCAGCCCTGGGGCATCCAGCTGGGAACACTTCTGGCCAATGAGATACGGCTGGGGGCTGTTGAGTGATAATTGTGAGACAAGATTTCAGTCTTGTTTCAGGTACCCTGCAATACACAGCAGAAAAAATGTCCAGTGTTGGAGGGCAACCAGCTCCCAAGGGGAGACCAGAAAACACTATTAAAGACGACTCTGTAACCTAGGTCAATACCCCTAAAAATGTTTCACTTTGCAGAGACTTTGGGGTTACTGGATTGGGGAACCTGGAGATGAGGACCAGCAGGGGTAACCAGTGACACAAGAGAGACCATGCCTGGTCCTGTCCTTTGTCCCAGGACATCCCCATGCATTACACTGCAAGCTCAAAAAGTGGTCAAATCACCAAGTTCAGCCCCCAGTGAGCAGGGAAGCACCACCAGGCCTGCTGGAGGTTCATTTACACTGATGTAAATACAGCACTGCTGCCACCCCACTGCTGCCTAAACCAAGTGATGGGTCCTTGCCATACTGAGCTCCCTGGTTGTGGTAGAGGCACAGACTAGAATAGAGTGGGCTGAACACAGATGTAGACATGGTCTTACAGCTGGTTAAAACACCCTTCTCCAGGCTGTACAGACATAGCAGCCCTGATTTAAGTGCTTGTCCCAGAGAGACTCCATGCTTCTCTCCAGAGGAAGTTCATCCATTTACACTGCAGGTGCTGTAAAGCAAAACAAATTGCAGCACAAGCCTGTTCCGGCATGGGGCTGTGTTGCTGGGGCAGGCAATTATCCAAGGAAACATCCCAGTCTGAAGCAATGAAAATGGAGAGAGAGCCCAGGTCTACCAGAAAGCTTGCAGCTGCATGTCTGTGTGCTAGAGAACACTGTATTGCAGAGGTTGAAAAGCCACTGCATGTCTCATGCTGGCTCCTCTCTCTAATTTGCAGCTGCTAAATCACATTACATGAAACTAAAGGGTCTTTTAAAGGTCAAACATTCATCTTTCACCAATGTGCTTCTTGGTACCACTGTGGTTATAGTAACTGCAATCCCATATCCATGAGTAGCTCAAGGCAATCTCTGGTACAAGAACAACATGGTTTGTTGTCATTCTTTGGGGACTCCCACAGAGTCAACCTCAACCAACAATCACATTTTCATGTCCCTACGAAAGCAGTTCATCCCTTCCTGGAGTCACCTTTCCATATCAGCATTTCTTGACACAGCCACTGAGCCACTCTCTCTTTGCACACACAGGGTGAAACAATTCCTCTTCCCACCTCCATCCCATCCCCACTCCAGGCAGATGTCCATTAAAAAATTTATTATAGGATGATACAGACTTTGAACAAGGCTGCAGAGTTCTGCCTGTTTTCCCTTTGTATAACAAATATTAAAATAACGTTTGGAGATGTCCTTGCAAAGCAAGGTGAGGACTTTTCCACCTCCAATATTTCATTTTCCAACAGCACATTTCTCCCAGACCCAAATATGACCTGGGGCCAGCAACTGTCCCATGGACCTTGAACCATGCAAGGTGTTTGTGGTCCCAGGAATAATTCACACATCACAGGGGATTGGGAGATGGGGAAACTCATCACCAGGTGCTTCAGTGCAACACTGTGCAGGATTGTGCTCTGTAGCTTGATTCAGAGAGTGCATCAAACTACACTTTGCACCACATCTGACGCAAGTTCTTGGAGAAGGAAGCTGCTGATGCCTTCCTTAGTAAAGCCCCTTAGCAAAGCTCACTTGAAATGGCCTGACTTGTGCTGCCACTGCAGAGCCAATGAAATGGGAATGGGTTGCAAACTCAAGGCAGCCAACTGTTGAGCCTGAAAATGTCTTTTGGAATAGCATTGCTTTCTATTTGTTGAGGAAATCAGTTCTTAAAGCAGGTTTCAATACCACAGCTTCTCTCTCACTACACTAAACACTCACATTAGAGCAAACACATCCCAAAAAACACTGACAAGGTTCCAAATCAGAGCCCTTGTTTTTCATTTTATTAAGGGTATGCAGTCACTCTGGTGTCTCATAGAACCATGGAATTGTTTGAGTTGGGAGGAACATTTAAGGGTAATTTAGTCCAATCCCCCCTGCAGTGAGCAGGGGCTGGACCAGGTCGCCCACAACCTCATCCCTTTGCACACTTGCCCTCACCATTGTGCAACCTTCTGTTAGTGCCCACACAACCTGAAACCTTCTCCACGTTGCCTCTGAGGAACCTCTGTAGCCTCAGCACTGGTAAACACACAGCAAATGCTGGTGGGTAGAAACACCCTAGAAGCAAACACACTCTCACCATGGCATTCATGAGCTATCCTGAATTCTGAGTCTCAGTCTGGTAAGTTCTGAACTTGGCATGGACCACCTCCAGCAAGAAAGACGGGGGAAGGCATTTCCTTGCACAGGTGTAGGTAAGCACATGCCCTCCTCCTGTGAGCTGCAGCCTTGCAGGGTGCAGTGCATTCACAGGAGACACAAGAAGAGCAGGTTCAGATTCCTTCCCATCCAGACGAAGTTTGCCCCCTGAGACTCCTGTGACACAGAAGATGGCCCTGATTATAAAATGGTAGGTCAGTCCAGGGAGGTGTCAACAACTCCTCTCGTTGATCTGCCTTGTCTTGTTCAAAAAGGTGGAAGTAGAAATGGAATCAGGAAGTGAGTGACTCTATAACCTCTCCTAGGAGACCCAAGCTCCTAACACCACTCCTGAATACGATATACATTGTGCAGGACATGGGCTCTCACCTTGGTTCTCCTTAGTCTGGTCCTCGTGGCATTTTCTTGGGGTGTAATCATTGCTGGGTTGCAGCTATTGCTTTCGGCGCTCAAAAAGAAGAGATACAAACACGCAGGTTTGCAGTCAGCTGGTGAGTGGGTGGGTTAACTCTCCCCAGTGGGGAGCCACAGTATGACATCCCAAAAATGGGTGCCTATTCCCTCCCCACTCCCCCCCCCCTCCCCGAGACAGAGGCCCTAAACTTCTCCTCATGCTTCGAGGCAGATCGGATCACATATTTTATTTTCTTCCACACACAGCACAGAGAATGCAACTGCCTAATTCAGTGTGGTGAATCCTACGAGATAGCAAAACACCCACAAATTAGGCATCATGACTGTGATGCCTCCTTTGTGAGACCCTCCTACAGAGGGTGAGAGATGATTCCGCTTCAGCGAGCTACAGAACAGGCTCCAAAACTGGAATGGTTGTCAGAAGGCATATTGTACACAGATCCTCCTACCAACTCCTACAAGAAAAGATTACCTTCTTTCAGCTAGAACAAAGAGCTATTAAGTGAGACAATGGGCCTAGCAGCATTGGTGAACCATCTGTCATCAAGCGTTAGACATTCGCAATGTCTTTTTTAAGCCAAGCCAATAGAAGCCCCCAGCCACTGCTACAATGGCACACAAGCACAGATGAAAAGTGTCAGCCTGACTTACCCTTGTTTTAACTCCTTCCACTCGATCTGTTCTGTTACTGCTGCTTCCTGTAGCAACCCCAGAGCATTTCTCACAGATTTCTCAAAGATTTCTCACAATAACCATCAAACTACACTTTGCACCACATCAGACACAAGCGCAGCAGAACTGGGCTGCTCTGGGGTGATTTGTTTGGAGGGCTGGCAACCAGGAGACTGGTAAGAGACACTTTTCCCCTCTGGACCCAGCTCTCCTAACTCCAAGGGACAGCTGTCCCAAACACCTCTAATTGTGTTCCAGAGCCCCAATGCCAAAGACAAAGAGGATCAGAGTTCCTTTGCACAACTCTGATAGCTGATAAGCAGCAAGCAGCCAAGTGTAGGGTAAGAGAAGAAATGTGAGATTTAGACTGAGACACAGAGAAGACTGAGGAGAGCAGGCTGGCCCTATGTGTGGGAACAGTCACCATGCTCCCCTGCCCAGACTAAGCATCTCACTCAGTCAAAAATCCTGTTCTGTTCTGGGTTGTACAGAACAACCTGAGCCAAAGCTGGATAAAGACCTAGACAGTTACCTGGACTGCAGCTTAAGCTCTGCAGCTTAAGCAGGAGTTGTCCTGTATCTGGCTTATTTATGCCTTTCAGTTTCCAGCCCAAAAGCCTGACCTTAAAGCTTTACCAAGTAAATATTTTCTCTCCTTGATTACCCAGCTTTTGCAGTGCTGGGAGGGGGCTGTTTGAGTGAAATACTGGACATTTAAGGTGTTTTATTTTTTCTAGAAGTAGGGAATCCATATAAAGCAACACATTTGCCTGAAAGGCTTACAGTTCAAATCCAGTTAAATCAGAGACTGGGGAATGTTTCCCTCCATGGAGGGACAGATACAACCAAATGGCAAATTTTAGGACAGGTTTTCATGCATCAGATTTAAAGGAGTATTCCCTTCCCACAAACCACAAACAGTGAAGAACAGCAGACAGATGTCTGCAGCTGGGGCGAGAGGACAAACTTGGCCTGACTGGACAATGCTTTGCCTCTACCCAGCTCATGTGAAATCTTTGGTGGTCCTGGATCAGAGGGGTCCCTATCACTGCCCATGAGCCCAGCTGGTGCTGTTTTCTTGCACTGCCAGCTGGGGACACAGGAAATGCGTGAGATGTCACTTCTCAATGGTTGCTCCTCCAGGGCCTGAGCACGCAGAGCTGCCTCCCCTGTCCCAGAGCTGATGGGTGGATGGTCATGGCCAAGCATTGCACCTGGCTAAATTAGGAAACAGCTTCCGTGCAGATGGAAACCTGTAAATCTCATCGGGGAGGCAGTGGCTGAGAGAAGCCAAGTGAAGCGGGAAGTGAAACAGATTAGCCATGGTTTGTACTCACCATTTGAAACACTCAGGGAGTGCACACGTGGTCAGGTACTGCAGGCAGGAGAGAAGTGCTGCTGTTTCTGTGCACCTCTACCCTGAGCTGAGCAGCAGAGACTTCCAGCCAACAGGCTTGAGGTGTGTTAAGGCCAAGAGACCACAGGTTCACAGGAAAGCAGGATTCAAGGGCTGTCCATCCATCTTCTCCCACTCTCTGGAAGTATAAATTCAAAGACAAATATAGAACAGGGACAAAACTGGAATTCGAGCCAGATGGACACTTATTGGTCAGCATGACATGGCAAGAACAGAACTGGCATGGAACAGAGACTTAGAGATCTTCAGCCATTTCACTGTGTGACTAAACTGTTCCATGTGACTGGTATGGAGACTGGGTGGGTGTGAGGGTGGCATGCAGCACTGCACATGCTAAACAGATCACCAGGTTCTTGCATTACCTGCCCTGGTCACTGTGAACTGTCATAATTTTCATGGTAACTGGAAACACAAATGATGAAGGCACGCTGCTCCACAGATTTTCCCAGTGGCTGGTCTTTTGTAAAGCTCTTCCCGTGTCTTTCCAAGTGGGGTTGTCAAAAGCATTCAACAATGGCCTTCTTCTGCAGCAAAATAAGTTACTAGGAACATTTACAACTGTTTTCAGTGAACACCTTACAAAAGTCAACAAGAAGCTGCAATTTTAGTGTGTCAAAGGAGCCAGAATATCCTGTCCCAACATGCCCATCTTTTACCCAATAAAATCCACGATTGGTGTGACAAGCTGTAATAGACAAACAGCTATGCTCTGTCATTCTTCTGTGTGAAAACACCTTTAGCCCCTTGCTTTATCAGACCTAAAGTCATTTATTTGGCAATAAGATCAACAGAAACCTCTGCATTTTTCTTCCAACAGTTAAACTATTTATGAGCTTCGAAAATAATCCCACTTTGTCTTCTAACCCTAGTTTTGCATATATACATGCCGACCCCTGTGAATTCTTCAGCTAAAATATGCATTCATTACAAAAGCATTTCAGGGTATTTTTTTTCTTGCCTCTTTATCTACTTGTTTGAATATGTTGTAAACTTGATTAATGTTGCCTTCTAATCTCTTTCTTTCTAGAGAGAACACCTGGAGCTCTTTTAACCTGCCTCAAATAAAAAATAAAACCCAGGAGACAAACAGCCCAAGTGGCAATGTCACACTTCCACAACCCTTTCCTTTCCCTGGCCATGCATTTCTCCACTTCTAAGAGGGTGGACACATGGGCAAAACTTGTGTCAATGAACCTACAGGGCCATGGGTTTCTTCTAAAGCCCCCTTCCTTATGCTCCTAGTAACGTGCTTAGTTTCAAGCCTCTCTCAGACTGGAATAGTTTGTGGAGATTTATGACAGCAATTCTTCTGGTTCCTTTCACAATGTGTTTTCCGCTATTCTCATCTATCGCTCTGCCAACATGCATCATTTATTTAATACCAGTCACTAGCCACATTAAGCTTTTTTTTTTTTTTGCCTTTTTTTTTGAGGACATTTCCCCCCATACCTGGAGAAATCATGCAGGTAAATAACATCTGAGCCAACAGTCTTGGACCTGCCTTTTCTGCCTCCATCCAAAGCTTTCCAGGGGTATCAATCATCCCCGAACTAGGATTCTTCTCATTTTAATTATGCTAATATCGCCATAATTTCATTCTCGTTAACAGCAATTGAGTTTCAGTCTCTGCAGATGGTGAAGCTGGACAGTTACCAAGCCACATGCCATCTTGAGAGGAGGTTATGGACCAGTGCTTAGCCTGTGGCAGTGCTGCTCAGCACCGTTTCTGGGTTGCATCACTTCACTTTACCCATTTGTGAAATGACATATGCCTTTGCCTCATACTGGTTTTGAGATTTACAAAGGACACTTCTAAAAATAGAGTCCACTGCCCAGCTAGCTCATTCTTGTTACAATACAATCCTGCCTGCTTTCATAATTTCAGGTGAAGGCTAGAGAGGAATTATGCTATTAATTTAAAGTGGCTACAAAGAGGACAGACACTCTTCACAAGGAGCCTCAGGAGAAGACAAAGGAGAACAAGTACAAGTTGCACCAAGAGGAGTTTCTTCTCAACATAAGAAAGATGTTTTTTACAATGAAAACTATAAATCACTGGAACAACCTCTCCAGGGATGTGGTAGTGTCTTCATCACTGGAGGTTTTCAACATGCCATTGTATTGCATTGGGTGCTAGATAATCTCATCTAAGATCCCTTTCCCAGGAAAATTTGGGTCACGTGAACTTTCTAGGTCCCTTCCAACATGGAACATCTCATGGTTCTGTGGTCTTGTGGTTGCTGTAGGTGTGCACAGATGAGTGAGTACATTATCACAATAGACACCAACCCTCTGAACCTCCCCAGCAGAGCAGGTACAGACCCCAAATCATGGCCCAGATCATGGCAGTGCTGATGGGAAGGACCTCTGTGGTTTTCTCATCCAGCCTCCTACCAAAATCAGGTTGGGCCTTCTGGGTGTGTCCCTTGCTATTCTCACAAAACAAAGCTATGAAAGGCTACACGAGTAAATTTGTACAGGCACAATCACACCTGTGCTGTGGGACAGGCACCCAGTGCAGCCTCTCTCCTCACCATTGTCCAGCCTGGTAGATGGACCAGGGTTTGCTGCATCTCCTTTCTGGACTGGGTTTCTCTTCAAGGAAAACCAGAGTGGGTAGGGTGAGTGGTGAGCACAAAAGCAGTCACCCAGAGAAACACTGGGGTATGCAGAGGGACCAGGACCTCAGTGCACTTTATGAGGAACTACTCTGCTGCATACAGCAGCTCCAGTTCCACCCAGTGGAGAGCAGGGGGTTTCCCAGATGTAGCCTGGATAACCCATCACTGGCTGTCCTCACCAGGACAAGTCCACCTGTGCCATCTGTGAGCTGCTCACACGTTCCAGGCACAATCCCAGTAGCACAATTCAGCTGCAAGCCAAGGGAACTCCCACTGCTCCCTGGCTGACAGGCAGAGGAAACTTCAATTAAACCTGGCTACAGGTCAGAAATCAATACAGCATATACCAAGCTGCACCAGTTCTGCAGGAAAGGCCTGAGATCGTGACTGAAAGTGTGATGAATGGTTTCACATGGATTTGATATTTGGGTTGTTGGGTTTTTCAATCTGAGTATGGAATCTGATAAGGCAAATAGAAATTATGATGGACTAATGCAGCTTTCTGGTCTGGAGAACATATTAAAATCTCTTCAGGAGATGATATCTGACCATCTTCTTATGCAACTGTTACCTCCTCCTACTCCATTTGACAGCTGACCTCCCTGGTGATCAAAGTAAGACACAGATGGCAGCTGCACAGCCGAGGTAAACATGGAATGGTCTCTGTGACAGCCAGAGGAGTCATTGTTTTCCCATCCCTAAATCAGATGGCAATCTAGGATCCCAGCCAGACCTATCTTCCCCCAAGCATTAAAAGCACACAAGGAATGAAGAGGCACCACAGTCAAGAGGGTGAGAAACAGTTTCAGTAAGATTTTGTGTCACCGTAGGTCTTCAGACACTATTAGGATATACTTCTAATCCATAGCAAGGACTTTGATTTTCTTTAATTATTTCATATGTTGGTGGGGGATTCATTAAAACATGAGAGAGAGTCGCCTTTTAAGGGCAAAAGGTTTTGAATTCTGCTTGCTGATCAGGATGACAACAGTATTTATGCTGATGGCCAAAAAGGGCATTTCTGACTCCAATTCCATTTCCAGAAAACATTAACTTTACCTCACGGTGCATTACTTGAATCGGCGCACGTCGCCAGGGGTTGAATAAGACAGTTTCTCCACACTCCACGACAGAGTACTGACACTTACTAAATTATGCTGTTAAATACTGTAGTATGGCTATAAAATACAATGAAGGCCCGTGGAAAGATGCCAGCCCCTTTCTGAGAGAGAGAGCACTTTTTGGAACCCTGCCTGTGGCCCGTAATTTTCACTTCCTCCTACTACAGTCTGAAGTGACATGAAAGGACTTGTAAAGTCAAGTCCAGGAGGCTGGTGGGGATTTGAGGGAGTAAAGATAAAGTTAGAACATTGATGGTAGCATTTGACCTACTTGAACTTTGCTGGGAAATAAGGAAGGAGCCAAATCTCCCACACATCTCTATAGCAGACCACAGCGGGGGAAAAAAAATCCAGCCTGCAAAATCTACATTTTTCAACCCAGGTGAGGGCCAAACTATTGAAAACATATAAATTTTTAATGGAGAAAACTGTTCAATCAGAAGCTGCAAAACTTGACACAAAAGTTGCTAGCTAGGAAGATAGTTCAGTGTTTCATGGGAAATGGCACTTGGTGAAGGAAAAGCACCAATGGCCAAAGAGGAATGAGGAAAAGCTTACACAAACTGAGTCTTGTCAGGTACTGCAGCAATTCACATGTACAACCAATAGTAAAGTCCATTAAGTCCACCAAGCTCAAAATTAAATGGTTTTTCTTAGTGGTTACAAAGGAGTTGAAGGATAGAAAAGGAGTCAGGATGGGCTTTTGTGAAAAATATTTCAACAGGAAAGATTTGTCCTTCTCCAGTGGTCATAATCAGACGTGTCATATTCTGTATGTGCCTAAAACTCTTCCCTGCAGGAACACAGACAAAATGGTGTTGCCCACAAAGCTTAAAATCCAGCTGAGGAGCAGCAACAAAAACAAAACCAATACATGCCAACTGTTCAGGCCAACTCAGTGACGGTGCCTGACAGATAACACACACAATATTCTGCCCTCCTGTTTGCTACCACAGTTGTACAGAGGTTGGTTAGCTCATCAGAGGAACACTGAATCAGAGGAACATAATAATGAGGTGGAGATGGGTGAGCAGAATTTCACGGGAACTTTTGTCTTTTATGTTGACACATATCTTCATCTATTTCTTATATCCCCACACCTATAAACTTAGACACAAATCCAGCCAACCACTCAGCCTAAAATGTGTGCCCTTAGTTGTCTTGCATGCAAGCTTCCAGCAGATGGTCAAAACTGGAGAGCAGCAGAATTTTCTTAGCAACAGTGTTTGAACAGAGACAAACATGGATTTCCTCTAAACACCCTATACTCATTTTCTGGGCTGGGTGTTCACTGGGAAGTGATTCTTTGTTGCACACTGTCCCTGGAACAGACCGAGCTTGAGGCATGATTTTCACACTCATTAAAATTCAGAACTACTCTGGTGGCTGCAGAAAACCTTCACATGGTTCCTAGGGATAACTCTGCCAGCAAAGCTCAGAGCCACCTTATTCCACACAACCTACTTCTTAAAACCCTGTCCAGCCCAGGCACATGCGGACAGTGATAGCCAGAAGTACTTCTTAGGGAAAGGATTTGGAAGGAGCTGTTAAACCCAGTGATACAGGGCAGCCTGGAGAGCTCCTGCCCAGCCCCTCCTGCCAATATGAAGGAGGGAAACATCGCTACAAAGGGCTTTGCCTAAATGTCAGGATGCCTGACACCATCACAAAACACACACGTACCACACAGGGGAACACCACCAGCTTCCAGAGAGAGCAGCCTCTGATGAGCAGACCTGAAATGCAGGAAACAGCATTAAGGAAGGTGTTAAGCCTTGTCACCCAAAATAAAGTTTACGTCAAAGAAAATCCCCCATGCCAGCAGCATAGGAGTCGCTTTCCTTCCCCCACCCCTTTGCTTTTTTCTCATCTCCACTGCACTTTTGGAGCAAAATTCTCAGTGCAGTTGGTCACAGTGGTTCAGCTGGGGACAGGGATGAGTATTGGGAGAGGAACAAAATACACAGAAGGGCCCCTTTTACATTTTTTAGAGACACAGACTGTATTTTCCCCTTTCCCTTGGGCTCTGTCACTTCGCTTTCAACTCCCACAAGTAGCGCTTGGAGAGCAAAGAAAGTGGGGGAGAGGTGTGAGAAAGCTGAGCCTAGAGGAGAACAGGGATTCAGGCATTGCAGATGAGCTCTACCAACACTGCCACGGTGTCCTCAGGCCCTGCCACGTGCTCCTGCATCCTCAGCTCCTTCCATGGGCACCCTCACACATCAGGGGGGGATGGAGGGGAGTCTGGAGCACAGACCAAGGAAAATTGATGAGATGCTAAAATTCCAGAGACAGGCAGAGCCTCCCCACTCTGCTGCAGGAACAAAGGGTTGGTAATAAACTGTGGGGATAAATGGCAGCACCTTCCCTCACTGCTTCTGTCTACTCCCTGAGCAGGTGCTGGACCATGGCAGCAAGGGCAGAGCAAGGGATTTAGCGAACAGCCACGGCCTCTGTGACAGCAGGCATCAAAAACACTCCCCTACACCAGCTGTCTTCAGACAGGGCTGGTCTTGGTCCATGGTTCCCTGGCTGTAAGATGTCATTTTGTTTCTCTATCTCATACTTCCAAATGTGACAAATTCCTTTTCAAGCAAAAGTCTTTCCTCCACCTCCTTTTTCCCATTTTATGAGGAGAAAAAAAAAAAAAGCAACAACAAAACAATAAGCTCTTGACATAATTCCTTTTGGCTCAGGTTTTTTGACAAATACTGGTGTTTCTTTATCCTTCACATTTCATTTCTCTTCACAAACTGAGCTTTCTGGCAAAGCTCAGTTCTTGAGTCTTCTCCATGGAGCACCTTGGGAGAAGTCAGTGTGTTGAAGCCGGGCAGGAGAACTCAGTCCTGTGGAGAGTGGACGGGACATGGAATGGGCATGTGCCCGTGACATTGCAGCAGTGTCTGTCTGTAGATATTCTGTTTTGTTTCATTCCAGGCATCACTTCAGTCGTTGTTATAGTGGAAATGGTCCCATCTAGCTGCCAGTACCAACATCTGAGCCTGAGATCATCACTGTCTGGGTCAGCAGAGCTCTAGTCATCAGACCTGACTGCATCATCAGACTGCATGCACAAAACCTGTGACAAAGACCAGCACTGAGGTCCAAACCCCTAACCTTCGCTTCCTCCTTGAGTGCTGCAGCCATGAGTCTTCTCCTTTCTGCTCTTCTTGGCTGCAGACTGAGATGCAACATTGAACTGTCCTTCTGAACTGACTCTTTCTCAGAGGATTTGACACCAAGATGTGTGAAACTGCATCCAAGTGCTTCCCTCCACAAGCCAGAGCTGGCAGAAAAGCAGAGGGGAGTCAGAACACGTAAGCAAACAGAGAGGAAAGGTCCTTGCTCCTGGCTTTGGGGGTTTTACAGAATTGCTCAGAGTCCAAGTGGATCCAGTCAACAGTTTTGGATCCCCTACTGAGGTTCAGACCAGGCTTGCAGACCTCACCCTCACAGAAGAAGGAAGCAGGGGAACAGTTTTGCTGGATCTCACCTCTACCGAAGTTCAAGGCAGTGAATGAAGGAAACACCTAAATTCCTGTCCAGCCAGTGGGGAGGAACAGCTGCTTTTCAAGGCTTCAGAGAGACAACTTTTACTGAAACTGTCAGATAGGATCTTGAAATTAACACCCTCTCAGATGGCTGGCTAGCAAATGCCACTGCCCCCAGCAGGGCACCAGCTAAAATACAGATGCAAGTCTGGTTCCTAAGCCAGGCACACCTGCTAATGTTCAACTTTTGCATTTTAACCTCAAGAGAGGCTCTTGTTATGGTGAAATATATGGGGCAGCAGACCATGGCAGCAGAGCTAAAGCACATAGATCATGGAGTTAAATATTCTACTGTGGGCTGAAAGTGAGAGCACACAGTTTCAGCCCATGTGTTGGTTGAAGTTATGAGCACGCAAGAAAAGGGGATTTATAATGAGAATGGCAATTCAACCTCAATTATAGTGCACGACTGTCTGCACACTATAAACTGAAGGTTTAATAATGAGGCAAGAAGGCTGAAGGAGAGAATTTCATTGTGTCTGTTTCACAGCCTGGAATTCTTACTAAATTCATCAGATTACTTGAGTTCTCCTGACAACTGTAGCAGTATAACTAATTTTAAAGGGGTTTATTGTATATTCAGACTGCAACAGAAGATACGGGCACAGAAAACCTCATAGCAAAAGAGAACTCCAGATTGAGGACTATAATGTATATGAGATTTGAAAGAAGTAAGTGCTAAAAGATGTAGACAGCAGTTTTTCAGGGTCCTTAACCTTGATGAATAAATGAATAAAATCCCTTAAAAAATTGCAGTGTTTCTTTCAAGTGGTTTCCAGCATGTTAATGATCAAGAGAAGCTGAGAAAATTGCTGGGAAAGGAGATGACTTTCCTCAATATGCTTTTACCACAGAGACTATGAGACAGACATGAATTGTAAGCAAATAATACGCAAAATATGACAGAGAGAGAAGAACAGAGGCTCTTTATCTGTCCACAATGCATTTGCATACAGATGTGTTGACTGCAAGGCTTTGTGATGCTGCCAAATCAAAGCTTTAATGGAGACTTGGAGCTTTCCAGTTCTTCCATATCCAGGTACTTAGACAGGACTCCCCTGTATTGTGTTTACCTTACTACACCAAAAGAAAGAGAAAAGTACCTGATTTTTAAAGGGACACAGAGAATACACAAAAGGCTTTATACACCACCATAAGCATCCCATCACTGTGTACAACACCCCTCCAGCTAATAATGAATGACAAAGGGGCCTGAGTAGCCCACCCCTCTAATTTCTATCACCAAAGTCTCCTAAGTCTTGCAGAAAAATTCAGACACACCAGTAGAATGCACTACAGGAAAGGGACATGTCCCCACCTTCTGCCAGACAGGAAGGGAATGCCTTGTTGGTGTCCTGGCATGGCCTTGCCCAAGGGAAGGTGCAACTGAGACAGGGGGCATCAGGCACTGATGGGCAACTTGTCTGCTAAAAAATATACCAGATTTAAAAAGCTGTAAAATGGCAAATGAGAAAGGGGTGCTGAAGGCTGAAATTTTGAAGGTATCATCTCTAGCAAGGTTTTCACCCCTCAGTTTTACTGCCTAACAGTGCTTGAAGACAATGCTCTTGCCTCTCCCTGTCTTTGAACTCTCCCCAGCACCAACATCACCCACACACCCCTCTTCTCTCCTGGCCCCACCAACCTCCAGGTAATAATGTTGCTGATTAGATCTTTCATCATTTTTATTGTTATCCACCCGCAGATTAATAAAACAGCGCTCCGGCTGTTTCTGGCTGACCACATTCCCTAATTTATCATAAAGGCTTAGGCTGAAACGCTTCTGTCTGACATGTGGGGGGAGCTGCAGCCCCTCCCAGCTCAGCCCGGCTGCGGGAGCGCCGGGGCCGCAGCGATGCCCGCATTCTCACCTCACAGAGCCGGAGTTAACGCGCCGCAGCCGAGCTGCTAAAGCAAAATTACCAGAGATTGGTACCAGAGTCACAGAGGTGGAAAAATGGGGAGTTAACTCCAGCTCACTGGAGCACACCGCTTCATATCTGTACTGTCGCTTAATAGGAGGGAATATGCTCTTAAAGCACTCCAAATTTTTTGTTTAAAGACAGTAATTGCAAGGGTGACTTAACATGGCCTCAGGGACTATCCTGTAAGAATGGGAAGACTTGATCCCTTAAAAGTCAAGGTGGAGGAATCATGAAACTGGCACTGGAGTTCCCACACACTCTCACCTTCTCCTTCTTGTCCCCTCCCCTCCCATCCCTGTCATCCTCTTGTCCCCTCCCCTTTCCCTTTTGCCCTCCTCCTTTTCACGGTACTGATTTGAACTCAGAAGAAACGCAAAACTTAAATGTCTTGCAGTCCAAAGGAGGATTTGAACCCACGAATTCAAAAACAGTTGCCCCCAAAGTCACACAGAGCTCTATTAAACTATATTACTATTAAACTATGGCCTCATTCATTTATTTGGAGCACGAGTGGTTAAGTGAAGGTGAATTCTTCTTTGAGTGGCCAATGTTATACTGGGAGCAGATGTGACCTATTCACTGTTCTACAACCCAAAGTAACAAAAAAGTGAAGAACTTCTGTCAGGTAGACATTTCTGTGGGACTTCTGTTTTAAACTGAACAACAAAGAGAATTTTCAAATTATCAAAAGGGGAAAGAAAACCAGAAACATGAAAAACTTTTTGCTAAAGAAAAAAGTGGAAAAACTCTACAGAACCGATACTGTTTTATAGAAAGATTCTATTTAATTTAAAAAGTCAATTTTCTGATGAGATATATTTTCAGGGGATACATTTCAGGCTGTCAGCTGTTACTTGCCTTTCAACCACTGACCAAACCAAAGCAATCTTTGTCTTACAGAGCTGGGGTGTCATTTTGGGAAGAGCTGAGTGTGACAAGTAATGGGGTGAAGGTGCAATAACAAGATCACACAGCAGCAAGTCACCATGAGAGAACAGCCCAAGGGCAGAGCATGTTTGAGAGCAGCTGCCTCCCAGGCAGGTGTGCCCTGCCTCCCTCCATGCAGGAACTCAAAGATGCCCAACAGAGTCTTCTACCAAATCTTAAGACAACATTTATCTGAGAAAGAGCCTCAGACCTCTCAAGGTAGTGCAGTGACAGCGAGGTAGATAAGGATGGAGCAGGAAAGAGGCAGATGGGATGTGAACTGCCTCCTCCTTCTCCTCCAAGACACATGTCCAGCTGACTTACATGGCTCTGTGCTAAAGACAAGCATCCTTATCCCCTGCAATTCAAGGCCATGGAGAACTGGCACAATTGCTGGTCTCACCAGGTAAAGGTGTGAGCTGAGAACACTTAGAAAAAGCCCAGAGCTGCCAGCCCCTTCCAACAAAAAACACTTCAGCTATTCTGGCATCCAAAATATTCTCCTCACTTGGGTCAGTTTCTGGTGTTACATGTTTGTTTCTTTTACTTTCATTTTCTGCTATTCCTTTTCCTCCTCCTCATTTTCCTCTGAGCCACCCAAAATTTCTGTGAGCTGAAGAACCAAGACTGATTTCCCATCAAGGCCAAGTCCCTCTGTGTGTGTGTCTGTGTGTGTATGTGTTTCTGTCTCTCTCTGTCTCATGGGAATCCTGTGCTTACCAGGGCCTGTGAAGGGGTAACACCCATGAGCATCAGGAGCAGCTCTGTGGACACCCTTCCTCTATAACTTCCTTCACAAAACATACAGGAGCTTAAGAACTTTGAGATTTCTTTCTCCTCTACCTAAATCTTCAAAGGAGTTAAAAGTCAACATTAGAGGGGCACCAACCAGCTGAATGGCACACAAAGGACAATTCCATTAAGCCTTCCACCTTTAAGAAGCCAGACCTTGGTGATGCATATCCCCTCTCCTCCTTCTGCCTCACAGTTCGTGCATCCTGCCTTATCAACCCCAGACCTGGGTTATCTTATATCCTGTGTCAGCCTCACCTCTTTTTCCTGTTCTCCCTCCCAAACCTGAGACAGAAAACAGCAGTTAAAAAGATTATCAAGAACCAGTTTTTTGAACAGACCTAAGCAACAAGTCCCTCATGAACAAGTGATGCTTTGGCCAACCAGGTCCAAAGGAGACTCTGGCAAAGTCAGACTAAAATGGACCAAATGCAGCTTTGCTTAGCTTTCCCAGCCCAGGGAGGACATGGGTCTAATCCACAGCTCCCAGCCCAGCTCTGCAGTGACAGATGCTGCCTGGAACTGAAGGAGGAGTGATGATGCAGGGCTGTTCCCTTCGAGATGCTGTTCTGTCACCATGGAGGCAGACAGCGTGCTCTCAACAAGTTTATCTGCAAAGTAACATGAAAATTCCTCACAGCAGGAGAGATTTGACAGGACGTGCCTAGCACAGCTTTATAAAAAGGTTTCTTCAAATGCTTCCAAATCCCATGGATCTTTTTCTTTCTTTATCATCCTTTTCAACATCCTTCTTTCTCTTGCTTTTTCTTTTTTTTAGCGCCTTCACAAGGCACGTTTATCAACATCAAAGCACATTCTCTTACAGCTCAGTTCTTTTCTTCTGAATCCACTCTTGCAAACTCCGAACTACTATTTCTCTCCACACCCAGTGACTTCACCAGGAGGAAAACTTGCTTCTGTGCACGATATCTTCTTCAAATCTGGGCAGTATTGACATCCTAAGGCAGGGACTGAGATCCCTTACACATAAGTGCATTCATCTGAGACAAAGCATCTTTATTTGATACTCCTGCAGAATCCACTCTGCCTAAGCTGAAGTCTGGTGGCTTCCTCATCCCTGAATTTCTCCTACCTCCCAAAGCAAACCAGAGGTGCACACTGCATTATATTCATAAGCTGCATTCAGGATGTTCAACCCAGACAAAAAAGTGCTTTGCTCTGTGCTGTTGTCACCAGAGAGATGCTGAAGGCTTGGTCCTGTGGCCACCACACTGCACTGCAGGCAGCCTGGGCTCAGGCTAGGAATTGTCAAGTCCTTTCAGACCAGTTTCCTGGGCACAGCTCAGCCTACTCCCACAGCAGGGCACTGCTGAAGGTGTTGCAACCTGGTGTTTCCTCCCCAGGCCTCCTCAGGTGACAGACACACCAGCAATAGGTACCTACATAGCTGATGTGAAGGAAAACTTGGACCCAAGAACAGGTCTAAGCCTCTAGACCCACACCCTCAAAGCTGTTAAAACTTCTCCTCTCCCTGGTTTCTTCCATTTTAGGGAAGAGCTCAGCCATGTTCTGTCAAGCTCTAGAAACATGAGTGTGTCTGCATGACATAGGTAGGAAAGTTTTCAAGGCCCAGACTGCTCTGTAACTGTGTTCCAGACAAGACTACTTCATACAGGTCTGCTTTCATTAAAAACACCAAGGCAAGTCCCACAGGATCTTTAAAATCCAAACCTGGATCAACTGGTAACGCCCACCTAGCAGAGCCTTATGTCTTTTCTCCTCAGCACTGGCACTGCCATGGGCACAGGGGTAACTTCAGAGTGGCTTTCTCCACCTTTTGGCAAATTTCTTTTGGCAGCTGGCCATGGGAATGATGGAAACTGAGTTAAAGGATGTGTAGTCACTCTCCTCAGTGCGTAAAGGGCTGTGTGTGTT
Organism: Eopsaltria australis; assembly: GCA_034509425.1. NCBI lineage: Eukaryota > Metazoa > Chordata > Aves > Passeriformes > Petroicidae > Eopsaltria > Eopsaltria australis. The sequence goes on from JAVTVJ010000667.1 coordinate 656,727, forward strand.
GTGGTGGGGATGGCAGAAGGTGAAAGGGTAGTTGGAACTGTGAAGTTTGAAGGTGAAAAAAGTCTTTATATCTGGATTAGTGGAGTCCTGGGGCCTTCAAAAATAGTTAAAATTCCCTTTTTTGAGTAATGGAGAAGTAGTTTGCATTGATCTTAAGAATTTGCTTATAGTTTTCCCTGGAGTTCAATGTACTGGGGAGTGCAAAGCTGACACAGCTCAAAAGTTTTATGAACCTCAGGTAACAGCGTGAAAGGAAATTTTAATAAATATTACATTTATTTAAATTTAATTTCTTTCCTTGTTAATAATAAAAGCCAACCTTGGTCTTCTGGGCTTTTCTCATATGCCTGCTTAATACAGCAGCGAAATCGTGGAATTATTTATATTTTAACTTCATTTTCAGTAAATCGTCAATCATTCACCTTTCAAAAGCATTAAATTCAGAGACGAACAGCAGGGGAGAGGGAGACTGAAAAATAAATATTGACTTTCAGGGGTTTGTTTAGGGTTTTTTTAAGCACAGGGTTAGAAATAGAAGCTGTTGTGGGTGATGAGTAAAAGCACAGAAAAAGGAAAAGACATTTGTGCCTATAGATTTCTCCCCATCACAGTCCTGCAACTCTATTTCTGCTTTGTTTGCAGGAAGCTACAGCAGTACTTATGGGTAGTGGCCCTTGCTGGCTTAAAGAGGCACTTGGTTGAAAATTTGGGATCTGCTTATGATTGGGTAAATGGCCTTCCTTACACAGGACACCCACTACTAGCCATAGATACAATTATTGCCAGCAGCAGCAGAGATCCCAAGGAAAACCCCAGAAAAGAGGCCTGACTGAATTGAGAAATCCACCAGAACTGCAGCATAGTGACACTTAGGCCATGTGAAGATGCCACAGATTCTTCCTTTCAAGTTCAGTAGCCCAATGAATGCCCAAAGATAATGGCAGCCTCCTGCTGCTGGTCTCTCCTGCCCTCTGAGACAGAAGGACTTCAGCCAGCTGCTCCCTTGGCTGCTCTAGAAACCTCCTGTAGGGTTCTTGCTGTTCTGTGAGTGACAACATTTCTCCAATCCCCAAGTAACACCCACACTCTGCACCAAACTCCCCTGCTATTCCTCCCCCTAAACCAGCTGAAATCTCAGCCTGTGCAGGCTAAAACACATCAAGAGGGGCTGAACACAGCCTGGTGGATGTGTGCAGAGCAGGCAAAGGCCACACATCATGTGCTGTGCTCATGACCCCCTCAGGGAACACTCAAGTCAGAGCCAAAGACCTCGGCAAGAGCAGCCCAGCCTTCAATTTGAGCTTCACAGCATCCCAGTGAGTCCCAGTGACAGACTGGGTCCAACTTCAGCCACACAGCCTTGCTTCAAAGACCTCTGCAGGTGAAGTCTCTTCCAAGACCTTTGATGATTTGTTCCTAGAGATAATGACCAACACAACAAGTGCCTGGATCCCTGCTCGTGTGTTTTTGTGTTCAGCTTGTGGGCACCGCTCTGTCTTGTGCCTTTCTTTCTCTTTGAGGTTTAAGAGTCCTCTACAGCAGGTGCACACACAGAGCAAGCTGCCACTCGAGCTTGCTGATGAGCTGAACAAATTGCTCTCTTGGAAGCGTTTTCTCCAGCCCAGATTTGTGTGGGCTTCTGCATCCTCTCCAGTTTCTTGTTTTCCTTAACAAAGCACATGTCCCCACACTGGGGATGGGTTTCTCTTGTCCAACCCCTTCCAAATGCAAAATGAGTCCTGTCCTTTCACCAGTCTCCCTCAAGGTGACATCAACTGGTCCCACCACCATCCTGAGAATAGAGGTCCAGACTCAGGACCTTCCTTTAGGACCTCTTGATCTCCTCCAGAGTCGTTGCCTTCCAGAGGCTCTCTGCACCCTGGGACTGGCCAGCTGGAAAGCAGCTTGGCAGGAAGGACCTGGGGGCCCTGCTGAGCATGAAGTTGACCACGAGCCATCAGTGTGCCCCTGTCACAACCAAGGCCAACAGGCTCCTAGGCTGCATTAGGCTGATCACTGCCAGCAGATGGAGGGAGGGGATCTTTCTCCTCTACTCAGCACAGGTGAGACAGGCCTGGAGTGCTGTGTCCAGCTCTGTCCCCAATATCAGTGATCAGCATATTGGGACAAGTCCCACATAGGGCCACAAAAACAAATTGGGGCATCTGATGTGTGAGGAAAGACTGAGAGATGCACTGGCCAGTGTGTTGGAAAAAAGGGGATCTTGAGAGGATCTTATCAATAAATATAAACACCGGGTGGGTGCAAGTAAAGAAGACAGATCCAGAATCTTCTCAGGGAAAGGTCAAGAAGCACAAACTGAAATACAGGAAATTTCATTCAAATGCAAGAAAAAGCTCATTTTAACTGTGATCATGCTAAAACACTGCAACAAATTTCTAGAGAGGTTGTAGAGTCTCCATTTTGGACACATTCAAAACACAACTGGATGTGGTCCTGAGCAACCTGTTCTGGCTTTCCCTGCTCTGAGCAGCAGGTGTTGGAACAGATGAACCCCAGAGATGCCTTCCAACCTCAGCTGTCCTGTGATCCTGATGTTCACCAATCCATACTTCCACCTGCCCTCCTGGCTCCTATTCTCTCTCCTGGTTTGATGCTGTGAAAATGCATGTTCTACATGCCTGGACTGCTGATGTCCTTTACACACATCCTCAAGCCATATTAATCACTCCTCCAAACTTTAGGTTATCTGTACAATTTAGCCAGCAGCGTTGTTTTTATGTATTTCCAGACCATTGATGGAAACATTAATTTGCATCTAAGTTATGACTGCCTTCTCAGGAATGCCATAGGAAAGTGCTCATTAAACAGATTTCCTGCTCATAATTTCTGTCCAAGATCTGTCAACTACCCATTGCTCAATCTATCAAATATCAGCACATAAAAGAAACATAGATTTCCAGTCCATATAGTCTTTATGTCCTATTTCTCTCCATTTAACAGCAACAGAGACCTAGGAAATGACTGCAAGAACTGCAACGCATCCACACCCCCACATATTCTCCACACTTCTGGCAGCTGGATGTTTAGGAGCAGCAATGGCAACCAAACTGTTGGGTCCTACAGTCAGCTATGGACCTGAATTACTGTACTTCTTTTTAAGTCGTTCACTGTCACAGTGAATTCCCTAACAGGACTGGGTGCCCTAAGAAAAACTACTTCCCCTTTTTTGTTTTAAAGTTTTGTGTGATATTTTCACTGGATGTTCTCTACTTTCTGCCACATGGGAAGCAGTGAGTCATTTTGCCTTCTTCATGCAATCCCTGGCACTCAAGATTTCATAGCCTTCCATTCAGGCCACAGTGCTGACACTTGTCAGTCTCGTTGTGTCAGATTCATTTCCAGGGAAGACATCCTATCATTCCAACTCTTTCCTTGGAGCTGGTGCTAAATCTGTGCTGTGTCCTTTGGTGCCATCACATCACCCTGCCTGTGCAGCTCCTGATGGCCTGAAACCACCCCTGTCTGGGTTGCATCCAGTTGGGACAACACATTTTCTTAGGAAGCAGGATACGAACCCCTCTGGTTCACAAGCCAACAGAGGCTGGAGCCCTTACAAGCTTCTGCCCTTTGCACAAAAAGCATTCTCCTTACCTGCTGCCCTCCCCAGGCTGGCAGGCAGGCAGCAGCTCACCATGTGAGCAAGCAAGCAAAAGGGGAGACAAAAATTAAGCAGTGGTTGAGGGAATAGGAGAAGGAAAGCAGATGACCCCCCAGAGTCTGGGGCTGAGAAGCATGAGCAGTCAGAGCCCCTGGAAGCCAGCTCATCCATGTGCACTGCCCTTGCTGCCTCCCTGCTCCCAGGAGGGGGCCTAATAAATTTTACAAAAGAGCAAACAGCTGAAAAATGCTCGTATTTAAAAATATATTGAGAGAATTTGCATGTTGTTCCCTTTTGTGTGGGGATGGCATTTATACACCCGGCGTTTCAGCAGCACCGCATCTCCGAGCACTTTACATAGCAATTAATTACACACTGGTAGTGGAGTGACTGTCTACAGGCAAACTCATCAGCCATTATCCACTCAGCAACATCCAGCGTACAGCTGTGAACATTTGCATTAGCAGAAAGTCATCCTGGCTGCCATTAGCAGGGTGCAGGGTGTCAGTGAGGGTCAGAGGGGTCAGCTCACCCCCCACTCCTTCCCAAAAAGCCTTTGACAGCCACCGTCACAGCTTTCACAGCCAAACTTGTGACCCCTCCCTCGTTTGACCCCAGGTTTGGACCAGGGAGATGCCATTAGCTTACAGCACACTGCAGCCCAGACCCTGCACCACAATGCCAGCTTCTCCTACAAGATGGGAAACACTCTTGGAAGGGAGACTTGGAAAGGAGGTAGCACACAAAGGTACAATCACCAAATCTGTGGAGTGGATGGCTTTATGGTATGAACTTTGACAACAGCACTGACAGTTTCTATTTCATTTCCTCCATGAAGCTTCTGTGCCCCAGGATTAGTTCAGCACTGCCCATGCCTCTCCATAAACCAGACTGGAAAGACACTGAAGATGAAAGATCAATGTCTGATAAGTGCTGTGGCCTCAATGCTATCCTGAAGTACTTTGCAATGCCAGATTCCCTCCCGAGTCCCCTTTGCCTCTGTTTTGCTCACAGCATGGCAAAGGAGATCAGAGGAAACCTGTGGGCAAAGAAGAAGATCCCAGTAGTGCCCTGACCTTCAGAGGGGACCTGAAGACAAGAGACCAACAGCAGTACTCACAGCACCCAGAGATATTCTAGCTAAAGCATTAAAATAAAGTCCTGTGCTACATCTTTACCACCTGAACAGACAGTTGTGAAAATGTCCCTGGACATTAGAACTTGATCTTCTGTAGTGTAAGTTGTTAAAACACTACCTGGCATGTTTTTGGCACAGTCTAATTAGGATGCTCCCAAATGATGCCTAGACACAGCCTGGGAATTAGCACAGACTAGTGCCCATTCTCAGCAGGCAATTTGGATCCAGTCCCCCTTTTTTGGAGGGTGAGAGAATTCAGTAGTACAGATGCAGGATATCCTGTGCCAGCTGGCCTCTGCACAAGAGAGCAGACCTAGCTACAGTTAATTTACAGGTATAGATGCAGCCTCAGAGTCCTGGACAACATCCAGCCAATGATTGCACCCTCCTCCTTTCAATTTCACCAGCCTGAACTGCAAAAGAAAGCCACAATGCTTCTAATCTTTAATTGCTTCTGTGGGCCATTGAAATGCTTCTGTCCTTTGATCCTGGATAAGGTGATCTTTGAATTTCTGAAAGTTAGAGTGTATGAAGGCTTTGGAGCTCCTTTGAAGGGCCACAGGAGATATGACTGCAGCACAAACCACTGGGGCCTCTTCTCTCTATCTTGCTTGTGTTTCATGTGCACTAAAATATTCAAAACCATTTTCACTTTGCAAGGCTGGCATGTCTTTCTTGCTGAGCCCACCAAGCCAGCTTGAGTCACCATGAGACCAGAGAGAGCAAACAACCAGAATCCACATTATTATTATTATAATGCCACATTATTGCCATGTGGCAAGCAACAAATCTCAGCTAAGAAGGAGACATGAGAATCACCTACAAACTTGTGTGGTACAGACTTCCTTCCAGTTTGTGCTTTATAAGAACACAAATTGGGTGGATGAGGAAGAACTAATGGACTTGGGAGGATAAATTCAGCCTTACAAAAGATGTCTTTGGTGAGCAAAGTCAGCTCTCCAGCTTGGAGTTTTCCTCTCACTGAAAGCCCAGTAAAGCAGGACTGTGGCAGGATGGGCCCTTTTCCTGAAGGTCTCTCTGCTCAAGCTGCCTACCCCCTCCACAGCCTGAACTTGCTATCCAGGGCTGCAGCACCTGTGGCAGTAGAGGTGAGCAGACATGGTCTCTTCCCAGACCTTTCTGCAAAGAAGAGAAGGGAATCAATGTTTCAGTGTCTGGAGAGTGGGGAAGTTCTTCCAAGTAGCTGGTTTACAGCAAAACCACAAAGTCTTTGGAAGCAGAATAAGGTAATCTCCGTGGGGTTTCCTTTATCTGGTTTTTCCTGCCAGATTTCTAACATTCCCTTGGGGTATGGACACCTTTTAATGAACTTCTGGGAGATGGGGTACTTATCCCAATCTGATGTAGGCTGGATGCCATTATGAGCTTGCCTTCTATCAAATTCATCTGCCTTAAATCACTCACTTGCTTCCTGTGAGACTTCCTAATTTCTGCACCAAATGCACCCCAAACCCCAAACTCCTTTCAAAACCCTGGCAACCCACAGAAACTGCCACCTGAGGTTTCAATGGTGTGCCACTGTTCAGGGACTTCAACACAGGCAGTGAAACAATTCAGGAAACTGAGAAGGATATTCCTGAAGAGGGAAGAAATGAGAACAGTAAAGGCCACAGCTCTCTGTGCTCAGATGTCCATGCAGACTTTCCCTGAGCCAGCAAACACCACGTTTGGCTTGGCAGGACCCACCTTGGCTCGGGGAATTCACTGCTCTTGGGCTCCTGGAAGCCTGTGTAGCCAAAGCACTTTTTTTGTGTCAGCACCATGGGGACTTTGATTAGCTTTGTGCACTTTTTCTCCGTCCCACAGCTGTAGGGAAGAGTGCCTGATGCCCTGGCCCTTACCTGCTGCTGGTATCCCTCTCCACAGCTGTCTCCCAGACAGGGGAGCAGAGCAGAAACTGCCTTTTCTGGGATGCACAGCCACATCCTGGGAAGCAGAGCTGCAAACCACCGGGCAATTGCACAGATTCCACTAGAGACCATTTCAGAGGAGCCACTGAGGTTGATAATGCTGATTTACACAGTGGTGCAGCTTCCCCTCGCCGTGGGAATTGCCGGGTGGCGTTCCCTGGCCTGCACGATGCTGGAGGTCAGGATGCTGATCAGAGCAGTCCCATCTGGCCTGAAAATCTATAAATTCAGATCTGGATGAAATTGGGCAATTTTGGATTTGGATAAGCATTCATGAATTTAAATGAATAAATAATAATATAATAATAAATCATTCATCTCGCTGTCTAGCGTGCGAGTCCCCTCCAAGACCTGCAGTTCAGAAGCAGCCAAAGTTTGACTACCTCTGCAATTAGAGCCAATGAATTTCAAATGAGGGGGAGGGAGGGGAAAAACGGCAGCAGAAAAGAAATGTTTGGGGGGACCATTTATTCAAAGTGACTGCCCCCTCCCTGCAGGCAGTACAAGGACTGGGTTCTAACAGACTCACCCCACTGCTGGGCAGTGGCACTGGTGAGAGCTTCCATCTCCCATTACCTGTGTGCAAGACAAGCAAGATCCATGAATCCAGTGAGATCCTGATCTGCTGTGTTAACACAAGGCTTGCACTCTTCACATCTGGCTCCCTGGGCTAGGCTTAGGACTCCCTGATTCAATCCCAGGCCACCATGTCAGGCAAGTTCATTTCCTTTTGATTGTATTATGGAAAAGAGCTTTGGGCTAGAGCAATGCTGGGCTCTGCTCAGGGTCAGGCTCTGTCCCATGAGCCAGAGGTAAATCCATGGGCAGTCACCAGGGTGGACAGGAGACAAGAGGCAGGGCTACACTTCTGATGGGCAATCTCTACTCCTGTTTTCTCACCCAGAGCTGACTCCTCATTGCTACTGAGGGGCCTTCACCAGCCACTTGCTGTAAGCAAAATTCCTGGCACTGTTCTATCCTTCTTTTCCTCACCCTTCCAACTGTTATATCCCCTTGAACCACCCCCAAACCAATTCTGTCCTGATTCTCCCTGGTGAGCTTCTGCCCTCCCCAAACCTTTGTGTTTAATTTCCTCTCTAAACCAGCTCTTGCAGCTTCCCCCAGTTCAGCCTCCTTCACTCATTTCATTAACATGCTGTTTACTTCTGCTTGTAGATCATTAGCAGCAATATTAAACAACTGGCAGCCTGCCCAGGAGGCTGTGATCTGCAGGGTTGATGACTTGTTTTATTTTCCCTCCCTGAGAGAGCAGCAAAAGCATCAGAGTTGGGTGGACATGGAAAGACCTGAGCCAGGAGCAGAGATGGGAGAAGCAGCTTCCTTGCCTTTCCTAGTAAATCTCCCACTCTGCTTTGCCTTTAGATTCATCACACGTGCAGGTCCTTCTCCCATGGGCATTCTTCTGATACCTTTATGTGCACCATTTTATTGAAATAAGCCTTTGTCACCCCTTACTCCTCTTAAAATCACTTGGTTTGGAATCAATGAGTCCACATCTGGGACTGAATTTTAGGCCAATCTCCTTTCAGACCCCTTGTGTCACAAATTCCTTCTATTTTCCTACTGAAGGATGAGACAACAAACTTACAGACTAATTTCAGTCTGTCATCTTACCTGCCCTGGCACAGGGATTTGCCTCCTTACAGGGAGAATTCACCTCCACGACTCAGACTCTTGAGGTTCTCTTATGCTTCCTTCAGAAATCTCCTCTAAGGAACTTTGCAGAGATGTGGGCAAAGTTTACGTCCAACTCAGGAACTCAGAAAATATTTTTAGTAACCCAGACCAAGTATGAAATCAACCCAAGGCAATCTATGAAGCCAGGAGGAAGCTCAGACCAGGGCAAAGGGGCTTTGGTGCCTTGCAACAGCTATTCTGTAGTGAACAGAGCAGAGAACTGGCTGCACATTTTCATTAAATATTCATCCATTTTCTTTTTAATATGATGATTTTTTTTTTCTTTTTCTGCCAGGGAAAGCTGAAGGGAAGGGAGGATGAAAGGGAATTGGCACATTCAAAATCTTCCAATATCTGGCAAAAACGTCAACAGAAATGTCACTTGAAAATTCTAATTCAGATGATTTTGAGTGATCTCTAATCACATTTCCAGTGCCTCCACACTGGCCTCTTGGACTGATGGCTGTCTTCTTTTTGGACAGATAGACTGTCCTGTCCACACAGGACTTGCAGTGAGATGCTGTTGAACCCACCCAGCCCCTGTTAGCACTGTAACAATTTCCAGTGCTGTTAGGGATATCTTCAGAACATGCTCCTTCTTTGCTCCTTCTTTTTTTCCAGATCTGCTGTTGCCAGCCATCTCCACAAGAGCCTGGAAAAATACCTCTAGATTCCTCACACGAGGCACACTTACACCAGTTTGTTCCTGTGCTAGCACTGCCACAAAGCATTTTCCTCCACTCTGCCCCCAGGGGAGTCTTTGGGGAATCACTGGGTCCCCCGTGGCCCCCAGTTAGAGGGGTTAAGGAAACCAAACCCTTCAGACACCCTCTCTGCCTGAAGTAAAGTGACTCTTCTTCTAACCCCTGGTCAGCAGATCCTGCCATTAGGAACTGACAGTGAATTTGAGTAAAAAGCCTGTTCTGTTCACGTAACTCCCTTCCCCTGATGTGCTGCTATTGCAGACAGGCTTGAGTGTGTTTTTCTCTCACAGGCCTTTCATCAAAGGCCACTCATATGGGGCACAGACTTTTTTGTAGTGTTTCAGTCATTCTTTATGATTTCACTCTTTCTCCACCGTGCTGCCTGTCTTCCCCACACCTTCCTGGCCAAAGGCACCACACACGGTTCCAGAGGTGTCCTCCTGTGCCTGTCACTCCATGGACACAGACTGCTGTGTCCCCACTTTCAGGAGTGCAGCAGAGCTGTGTGACAGATAGAAGCTGCATTTGCTCTTCACCCCCAGCTACTTAATGTCCTCACGTGGCCTTTTATCTCTGCCTCCCTGCCCACTTGTGTTCACATTATTCCCAAGCCAAACATCAAGCTGTAATTCCCTGCTTGTCTTTCCAGCCTCCCCAAATCTTTTTGTTTTACTTCCACTGTCCAAACCAGCCCCTCTAGCTCCTCCCAGTTTAGCTTCACCCACACATTTCATTAACATGTTGTTTATTCCCATTTCTAGATGATTAGCAAAGACATTAAATGACTGGCAGCCTGCCCAGAGAGGCCATTGCCTTTGGGGTTGATCACTTGTTTTATGCACCTCTCAGAGCAGTGAGAGCAGCAGAGCTGGGCAGGTCTGCAAGGTCCTGAGCAGCACAGGGAAGATCCAGAGGAAGCTCCACATCTCCACATTTTCATCCCACTGGTGATCTCTGCTTTTCCCCTCACCACCTTGTGGAGCCACCGTGTGCCCTGGGACAGCTCCCTTTTCAGTGGGAGAAAGAGGACATGAAGGAGAGTTGGTAGGGAACATGACTCTTGGTTGGGGATTTTTCTGCTCTGCAAAAAGGGGGAAAAGGAGGGTGGCAACCAAACAGAAGCCTGCAGGACATCCTGTGGCTATGCCACACAGTGCCCTTGCCACCTGTAAGAGGTAGGGGACAATGTGACAGCATGGTGTTTGTAAACTCATCAAAATGTGACATTTCAGAGCATGTTTTTTTTACTCTGACTGAGGTGAAAGTGATTCTTTGGAGAAAATACCCACTGAGCCCCAGTGTCTCAGTGGTCTCAGTGGGGACTTGGGTAAAATCCCTTTGCAGACCCTCTCTCAGCCTTCACGAGCCCAAGTTTCAGCTGGCCCAAAAGCTGTCACATACACACTGTGGAGGGGATGGTTTTGCCAGGCCCCTGGGGGTCCCAGGACAACTGTGAAAGCAGACACCTGCCTTGACCCCTGACAAGGTGCAGCCTCAGATCTCTGCTTCCACTTCTCCAGTGGGAAAAACACTTTCCCTTGGGAAAGATCCCCTTGCCAGTGCAGTGCCCACCACCAAAAACCCTCCAAAAGGCAACTTACACCTGGGAAACATGTTTCCTGATGATCCCTTCACTGGATTTGGTGTTCTTGGTTGATTCTCAGCCTGCCAGATCTGGACAGTCACTGGAATGCCTCAGAGCAATGATTTTGCTAAGCAGCCCTGAGTGTTACAGTGGTTCCAGACCAGAGCCCTTCCCCACATGAGCAGTCACATTTTTGCCAGCTAGGCTGCTTTCAGTGCAAGGAAGATGCTGGTCACCCTTACAGAAAAGCACTCTCTTTTAGGGCTTTTAGAAATACAGATCTTACCTGCCTTTTACACTCCTTTAAAGAACAAGATGCAAAGCGATCTCTTCCCCAATGAATAAAATCACTGAATTGAGAAAGAAAATGTACCAGGTGGCTCCCACTCTTTCCCACCTTTAAAAAAAAAAAAAAAGGAAGAAGAAGAAAAGAAAGTAAGAAAAAAGGCTTTGAGCCGTTCTTCAAAGGCTGTCTGATTTGCTTTGAATAATATAAAATGATGATGGAGGGAAAAAAGAGAATATTAAACTCAAGGCTGTAAAAGCTCCACGCTCAGGCTGAGCCACTGAAAAAGATCCACGTACACTTTTCCTGAAATAACCACAATGATCCCCCCTTGTCTCTGTAACAGCTGGGGGATCAGCAGCAATGCAAACCTGGGCCCAAACACAAAACCTGGGGTGCTTCTTCCCTGGAGATGTTTCCCCCTGGATACATCCAAACACCCCACACCTCACTGTGGGTTTCTCCACCAGACTCCCCTGTGTGCCCCCATCCTGGAGCACAGCTCCCAGAAAAGGGAGGCAGGAAAGCAGGAAAGGAGGGACATGCAGAAAGAGAGGGAAAAATGAACGGAAAAGTATTTTCTTCTGAGCTCCCCTGAGAAAATTAGTGTGAAGCTGGAAGGAGCTGATTGCTGTCAAGGCCTGCCAGAGCTCAGATAGCCAGCTGCAGTCCCCAGGCACAAATGTGATAATAGCCAACAAGCTAAAATCATTAACAGTAACGATTGCCTCTGGAAAGACCCCAACACCTCGGAGGAAAAACCACTGACAGGAGAGGGAGAAAAAAAAATTAAAAGGGAGAAATTGTAATTTCCTCTTAGCATTTCTGCACTGTTTCCCATAACCCTCTGATCCCAATAAAGGCTGCCTCACCTACTTATGGCTCAGTCTGGCTTTCCCCAGCTGGACTCCAATGATCAGTTCTTCTCCCTGTATTTGCTGGTGGGAGAGCAGAGGGATTGAGGGTGAGGGAGGAGAGGCAAATACTAGGTGAAAATAAAGCCATCACCTTTAGCTGGATGGATAGCTCTTATGGATGTTAACTGCTTCAAAAAAAGGGTCTTTGGCTGGATGAGCCAAGTCCATGTGATGAACATCTGGGGTGTCCCCTCAGCCCACGGCACGTGACACGGAGGGAGGGAAACATCCCTGTCTCCAGCAGTTCTCTGAAGTGCCAGGGACAAAAGGAGTTCTGGAGTGGTCTGTTCTGGGATGAGTCTGAACCACTTTCTTCAACAACATCTTGGAGGGAGGATGAGAATTTGCAAACAATGCCAGAATTAGGGGGCAAGACAGGTTTGGGATGGATATAAGAAAAAGGTTCTTCCCCATGATGAGAGTCAAGCATTGGCAAAGCTGCCCAGACAGCTTATCCATCCCAGAGATTTATCCATCCCAGAGGTTTATCCATCCCAGAGGTTTATCCATCCCTATGGCATGCCCAACCCTAGAGGTTTACAAGAACCATCAGGATAAAGCCCTGAGCAATCTGGTTCCATCTCACAGCTGTCCCTGTCTTTAGGAGGGTGCACCAGAGACCTTCTGAGGTCCCTGGAAACCTGAATCACCCTGTGATCCAAATCAGACACCAAAGCCTCTGCTTTCTGGTCACAAAGCCAGCTTCATCCCCCTTGCTCAGTCAGCCCATCCCTGTCTACTCCAGCATCCTGATACCCCTGGGAATGGCTCTTTCCTCTAAGGAATTTTCTGTGACAACCAGAATTGGGAAGCAGGCCGTAATGAGTATGTGTGCTCTGTGTCAAAATTAAACATTTTCAGCTAAGTCCCTTGATTGCAAGGCCCCTTAAATCTTTAGCAATTCACATCCCAGTCTGCAAACCTCAAAAAAATTCTCCTTGCTTCCCAACTCCTTACCCTGTCCAGGTTTTCTCTTCTTTTTAAACTCATCTGAAAGAAAACTCCATGTGAGCAACCTTTGGTTAATTAACTGCTTCTGCAAGGAAGGAAAATAACATCAGCTTTTACCAGTAAAAAAAAACAGATTTTGGCTCCAGTTTTATTTGTGAGAACATTGGGTTCATGTGTAGGATTTCATGCTTTATCTTGGTACAGCCCCTTGTACCAAGCAGATATACCTCATACAGGGGTAGGTGATAAGAAGTGGGAAAATTATGAATTTGCCCCTGAAGTACATGGCTCAGGGCATACCCTGCCCAGGACAGTGCTAGTATTAGAGGGAGAGGAGCATGTTCACCCTAAATATCCCCAGTATAATGCAAGGCTGCATTCACCATATTCTCTTTGGACTCATCTGCCTTTTTGCAAACAATTCTCTGCAGAGCTGTGGCTGACATTCAGGAAAGAGCAACGAAGTGGAGCACCAGGAGCTTTTTGCACCAGCCAGTGAGCCCATTGCTAAGCTGCTTTGTGCAGAAGTTGTAGAAATCACATCCCATGCTGACGCTCACCTTCTTGGGGAGCTGGCGGGGAGGACCACGTTCCTTTCCAAAGATTGTCAGGGCTCAGAGAAGCATTTAGCAAAGCCACACTGAACCTGTTCAGATGCAGCTGGAGTTTGTAAAATAGGGAACTCTTCCTCCAAAATTAATTCCTGGCTTTGGATTTCTCTGATGTAAAGAGTTTAATTTTCCAGCTCAGAAAACTCTGTGCTGTTCCTTTAGTGAGGGGATAGGAAGGTCCCCAGCCTTCCTGGCCAGCACCAGCAAAAACACCAAGTCTCAGGCTGTTCCTGGCGAGTTTCCTCCTGCACCTCTTCTTTCCCACAGGATATCCTCACATGTCCTTCAGTCCCAGGCTCAGTGCTGTGGTGGGAGAACATTACACCAGTTCAGCAGCCCTGAGCCAGGAGAGGCTGTGTGAGAGCAGGCACTGACCTGTGGGGTTTGTTCAAGCTCCCCCAGGACCTGCTAAATGACCTTTAGCAAAAGGCTCTGGATGAGCAGCACATCACTCTGTCCCTAGCACCCCCAGCCCCTCAAGGAGCTCATCAGTGCATCACTCCCCACTCAGGCACTCCAGGGACCCTGCCAGACCCCACCATCCACACGGCTCCCCAGTGGCCTTGGCAATGTCCCACCTTGGCTTCCCCAGCTCTCCAAAGGACTGCCAAGGCTGGCCTAGACTTCTCCCTGGATTTTCTAGGGGGTACTTAGGAAGTTCTTCTGCACCTCTGGTGTCTCACACTGCCTGCTGGGTTATTGATCATGAGACATGAAAGTGGGTTTCAGGGTGGCACAGAGGGAATCTGTCCTTCCCCAGCCGGACTTTACACTGACGCCCACTGGAACCTTCATGCCATGGGTGGGTCTTAAGCTCTGAGCCACAGGATGCTCCTCAGACATCCCACTCGAGAATTTAACAGCTCCATTTGGATATTAGGAAAATCCCATATGGATACACACTGGCACAAAGCTTGAAGGAACCATTTCACAAGCTTCCCCTCCTCTCACTACACTCTGAACCCCTCTGCTGCAGAAAAGTGAGTTGGCAACTTCTCCTCTTAAAAAGAAGTGCCCACGGGATACTCAGAAAGTGTCTCCAAGACACTGAGAGTAAACCATGTGTCAGATCCCCAGCTGGAAGAAAACAGAAAGGAGGAGAAGAAAAGGATAAAAGTAAACAGAAAACTTCTTACACCCTGAAAAGGGAACCAAAAGGTGGAGAAATCCCACGCGAAGGACTCCATTCAGAAATTTTGGCAGAGTTTCAGACATCAGACTTCACAGCCAAGTAACTGATGGCAGAGATAAGAAAAAGAAACTGTCAGAAGTGTACATAGTGCACACATCACCTTGGTATCTAATTAGCTTAAGGAGTCTGAGTCTTTACTCAAAAGTAAAATTTTTCCCAATGTATGCAAAAGCTGATTAAACTTTAACCCCTCCCCTCCCCAAAAATTAACAGAGACCCCTGTCAAAGTGATATGGCACAGAACTTAATCAGCCAACAAAAGTTTTGATGCTCTTATCTCCAGTTTACCTTCTCTGTTGAGATTTCCCATCCTTGATTAATGACTTGCAATTTTGATTTTTTTTTTTTTTTACAGAGTTGATAAACCTCTGAAAGCTCCACAGTGTCACTGGACTCTGAACAGACCAAGACTGATTGTCTCTTTTTATAGAACAACCTGCATCTTACACACCTTCTGTCCCCTCACAAACACCTGGGGAGGTGGATATTCCCAGTGTGATCACACCCAATCTTAACATTCCAGGGTTTGCTGGTCGTTCAGTCTGAATTAAATATATGGGAAAAGGACTGGTCACACCACACCAGCAGCTCCTCAGGTACGTTCATTGGATGTCAAAGAGGTCTCTCATCTCTTTTGGTTAATTGAAGGGGTCTTACTTCAACTTATCTTAACTCTGAGTGTTGAAACAGAGTCCTGATTCAGTTTAATTAATCCCCTTTAAAAATGAATTTGAGTTAATTCTCCCATGGGTCTCAAAGTAGAGAGGTGCCCAGAAATCACTACTTGGCTTAAGGTTTAGAATGAGATGGAACTCTTTAAGGGTGAACTACTAAACCCCACCTGAAGATTTCATTTTCCTTATTACTGGAGATTGGAGGAAATGTTTTAATTCAGAAAGCAATTATGGGCAGTGTTGCCATGCCCATGTTTTGATCACAAGTTTGATGAAGTGGAAAGGTCACAGCTCTTGAAGTCAAGTGCTGGGATGATATTCCCATGTGCCACAAAAGTTTATAACTGAAAAAAACATTGAAAAAAGCTTTGAAGCATAATAATAAAAGTAAAAACAAGACCTCAAATACATTAGTATTTTTCCAAATCACACATTTTTTCATGCTTGTGGTTGGCAGTGTAACATCCAACAGCATCTGCAAAACACTAAGTACTATTTGAACAGACCAAATGCTTAGGAAGGGAGCCAGAAAAATGTTCATAGCAAAATTTACCAGCCCTTAAATTTAATTACAAATCCAGAACTAAAACTGTGTTCAATGAAAATTTCACTGTGGTGAGTGCAGTAGAGATGGGCCTGAGCCAAGAGGGAGCAAAGAAGCAAATCCAGACCTCAGGAGCCTGGACATTGTTCTGAACTTCACAACTGTGGGACAGGGATGAAAGACCTGGACCTGAGCACCATTCAGCTTGGAGAATTCAAAACCTCTGTCAATCACCATGAGTAGCCAAAGAGCATTTTCAGAGCCAGGGGATGCAGGCACCCTCCCAGGGGTGCTCGCTCCCAGGGGTGTCACCTCCAGCTCCAGTGAGGATTGCCAGGGACTCCAAATCCAAAATCCAGCAGTGCCACATGCACAGAGTGGGCAGGCAAGTGAGATTTGGCATGCACCAACAAATCTACTCTGACAAACTTCTTTGAAGCAGTCCTGGAAAATAAAAAATCTAGCTTTTCCTGGCTCTTTTTCCAGCTCTGCAGTACCTGCCCACCTTCCACCCAGGGGTCAAATCCACAAAGTTTTCAGTGACTTTGAGGAGATTGGGGTGTTTTTATTTCCCTCTCCACCAGACCTCATGGAGGTTTGGCTGCCCAGTGTCTCTGTCCAGGGAAATTGAAAGAACGAAATGAAAAAACAGAGGCTGGCCCCTCTGCCCGTGGCAGCTGGTGAGCCTCAGCTGTGGACAGCACCAGGCAGTGGCCACATGCAGCCCTGTGGTGCAGAAATTGTGCCTCACAGGATAGATGCTCTTATAGCTCTGCAACACTGTCTACATTTATTAAGTGAAATCACTGCCTGTTTTCTGCAGCATTAAAAGTGAGCTGGAGTACAATATATTTATTGATCGCTACTAAACACACCCTGGGCCTCCCTCCAGCTTCCTCTCTCCTGTTTATTCAAGCAGAGCTCAAACACAGACACACACACACACCTGTATCCCCAGCACAGGCTGTGCCCTGTCCATGGAACAGGGGAGCCAAAACTGCTGCCCCAGCCTCTGTGTTTCACCTGTCAGCAGCGATGCACTCCCATATGCAGGGGAGTTGAAATCACCAGGAAGGAGAGGGAGAAATAAGCTGGTGATGGGACCATGGGGCTGGCAGGACACAGCTACTGGAACAGGCAGGAGGAGGCAACAGGTGTTGGGCTCCTGAGACTAAAAGGAGAAGCACAGATGAGGAGGAGGCTGATGGAGGCATCTCCACAGCTTTCTCTGGGCTGGGTATCAGGAGGAGCAAGAGTCCTGCAGCAGGAACAGATGCCAGAAAGGGCACACCAGCACTGCACAAGGTGCTGGGGACACAGCAGAGAAGCCCAGGCTCTGGCACAGCCCATAAGGCAGTGAATCCCACTTTGTTACTAGCCCTTGACACCCTGGGGACCCACGGCAGAGAAATGAGCCCCTGAATTTATCCCCCTTTTCCAATTAGCCTCATTTCCCCTCCTCCTTTCCCTCCGCCCTGCTGGAATCAATCCTTGTCCTGGCATTTTAAAGGGCAATGTGCACGTTTTATGGCTGTCCCCTATAAAACCATTCTACATGATAACACATCCAGCCCTTTATTAGGGACGTTTGGCAAGTTTATTGGCCAGACATTTTTCTGCGCTGACAGATGAGGTCCTGCCATCACTTCTCCGAGCACAAGAGGCCCTCTCCCGTCCCCTCCTCCCCTTTCCCGAGCTGTCCAACCCCGTGATGCCAGCAGCCCACAGACGTCCTCAGTGCCCCATCCCTGGGCAGCTGAAGTCCTCAGCGTCCTACACCTGACCTGCAGCCAGGTGAAGAGCAGCAGCAGGGCCATCCCCTTCCCCCCAGGAAACCAGCAGCATTTAATTACCCTCCGCTACAGCCACACCCACCAAAGACCCATTAACCCTTCACTGCCAGGGAATTGCTCTTGGTTCCCTGCACAGGCATCCAGAGGGGCAGACTTTCACCTGATGGCAGGACAGCTCCTCACTTCTCTACAGTAAAGCTGTGCCTTGAGAAGCTGGAAGGTTTTTAGGTATCTTGGGGGGTAACTGCTCTCATTAGACACTAGGAAACCAACTGGCCTTTGTAGTTTTGGGCACTGTGATGCTTTGCCCTACTCAACCCCGATCCCAAGGTCACCACAAGCATGAGACCCTGCTCCTGCAGCAACCCACGATGAGATGAAGCTGGGACACAAGTTCAGCAGATGTTACATGGGGCACAGGGGCTCTGCTTCCCAAAAAAAGCCAGAATTGTGCTGCTGAAGTGGGTTTGTCTCAGCCCTTGGATGCTGACGCCACCGAGGCTGTGTCTGTGCCAGCTCCTCCTCCTTGTGAAGCTGGGGAGGACTTGATGTAAAGCCAGCTGCAAGTTTTATTGTCCTGTGCTCACAGCTGTCCATGTGTGTAGCAGTGATCCAAAGGGTCAGCAGGGGTTTAATGGGGGGTCAGGGATTAAGAACAGAGGCTGGAATTTATCTGAGCACTTAGCTGGTGCCTCCTTGCCACACTCCAGGGCCACTGGCCACCGCTGAGGGGTCTGCTCCCCACACACCTGCACAGCCAGAGGGGATGAGTCCCTGGTAAAAGGGAGCAAGCAAACCTCTGGCTCAGGTCACATCCCAGGCAGGCAGCTGCTGGGCTTTCACCCTCCCAGGTCACCTCAGACAGTCCTTGGCACATTGCACATTAAAATGGGAAGCAAATACAAGGCCATGGTGTGATTCCCACCCTGCAGGGAGCCTCCCACCCAGCTGTGGTTTCACTCTCTGATCTCGACCCACTGCTGCTGGTTAACCCTCGGCAGGGCTACCAGAAGCAGTGGTGGCTCCCTGCACCTTGCAGCCCCCCTGGCCCGTGTTGGTTCACATGTCACATTCCCAGGCTGTGTTATTCTTAAGTGCTGTAAATCTCTCACTATTATTCTCCCACTTGATATAGTGAGCTGTGTCATTTTGAAAGGAAATACATAACAGTATATTAAAGAAATCATGGATCTCCTCATTCATGTTTAAAACAAATTTATTACAATGTAAGAAACCCTGAATAGCATGAATTTATTATAATGATTTAAGGCTCCTGGCACTTGAGTTAAAAATGTCTCTCAATAAATAACTTTCCCTTGAAAACACAGCAAATTAATATAGTTTACCATTTCCAAAGTTATATAAATCCAAGAGGCTTAAATCAACAGCACGCTGGATAAGATTGCTGTTGCTCAGCCACAGACTGGTATCGCAGCTCAGAGGGATGGAAAAAGTGGTGAAAAATGGAAGTTTTTTTTCTTTCCTCTTTTTTGGTCACCTTTCTCTCCTTTCCACCACCCTAGGCTATGTCTGCTCTGTGAAAGTCAGACTAATGTGAAACGGATGACAGCAGCTGTGGCCTTTGCACACAGGTATCATTAAAACAGAGCGGCTACTCCACCACCAGACTCAACAAGCACCGCTCTGATATTTCCCCAAAGTGCCTCCAACACACACAGCCCCTTTGCTTTCCACAGCAGTGTTTTAATTTGACTGCAGCCCAGGAGCTGAGATGTCTCCAGCTTGGCTGCCTCCAATCCTGCTGAAGTCTCCCAAGTCTAGAGCAAGCACAGGGCTCTAAAAAACTGCCTGGACAGTGACCCTGGCCCCAGTGCAGGAGCACACGTGGATGAACCAGGAAGGGAAGCCAAACCCCACACGTGGCTGCAGCCATCAGTGGGACTGGCAGGTTTTTGCCTGGCCCAGAAACTTGCTCCAAGAGCTGTCTGTGGAGCTCAGCAGCAGCTGGGGACAACAGCCTGTGCACATCTGTGTGTCCTGGGGAGCAGTGGTTTTGCTCAGCTGCGTGCACAGCAGGATGCCAGCTCACACAGAAAAATTCTCACATTTTCTCCTTCCTCATGGACCTTCCTTCTCCACAGGCCACCCTCCAGGCAGCAGGAAGAGCTCAGCATCATCAGCTGAACAACCAGGAAGCCCTTTCCAGGCAGCCCTTCCCTCAGCAAGGTCTTCTATGGCGTTTTACTTTATGAAGACCTAATTTTTTTCCCTTTACTGTCACAGCATGTCAATTTTTTTCCACAACATGGGTGATGACTACTTTTTTAAACAAAGTACAGCACCAGTGACATTCTGACAGTGCCGATACAGCCAGAGTACACCCACCTGAGCTTTTCAACACGGGAAGTTAGGGCTGTTAAGAGTCAGATTGACAGCCTCAGTAAATTCAAGTCCTCTGTTCAGCACACGACAAGGAGTTATTAGAAGCAGACAAGGCTTTCAGGTCATCCAGTCCATCTCCCACCCCACCTTTTAATTGTCTCTCTCACCCATGCTATAAATATCTGACTCTTCTCATCTTGTTTCCTCATTATGTCAATTATAGCAGTCCCTGATCATTTTTATTACTCCTCACTGAGATCTCTCCAATCTGCCAGTAAACTCTCTGGTAATGAGATCCCTGTGCTAAAGGCACAAGTGCAAATAGAGGGGCACCAGCTCCACTGACAAGGAGCCATTTCCTCTGCAATTCAGAGATGTCATCGCCTCCTCACCTGCAGCTCATAAGCCTTGTTTTTGTTGCTATCATTGCCTTGTGCTTTGTTCACTCTTCTGCTTCTTAGAGTTTGTGCTGTCTGGGTCTCCCCCATCCCATCAAGAATGTGTCTGGCAGATTGTTTTCAAGGTGTCTGAGTTCACAGGCGCTGCACCCACAAGTTCATGCACCATCCCAAACTGAGTCCTGCAATCTTTTTCTTTCCTGCTCGGTATTTCTACTTCACATTATTCTTTCCTCCTCAACTCTTCTAAATTTAGCAGGGTCTCCTGGTTTCACTTCTTACAGAATTTCTGCTTCAAGAAACAGAACCATGATTTGAAGTGCAACCAGACCAGGTACCCAGCCCAACATCTCCAAAAAAAAAAAAGGCTCCTGAAAGTGGCAAAAAGGAAAGGCTGTGCAGAAATGAGGCCACACTGTCACCATTTCTCATCAGCAGCACTGCAACTGGGTATCCTGCTCTAGTCTAAACCCTTCAAGATGCATAAATGCTAAAGAAAGGTCAGAAACAGGCCTCCCAAATCATCCAGGGGCTGAAAAAGACATTAGGACACAAGGCATAAAGGATGCCATTTCAACAAAGACTGGACCAGGAGTTTATCACTGCCTTTGGGGTACTCACAGTCTGGCAAGGTGGAAACTTGGTAATCCTGCATCTAGAGGCACAACACAGTCCAGCAGCTGGAAATTCAAAGTAGATAACCTCAGCCTCAAAATAAGGCAGTTTTGTAGCAGCAAGAATAATTGCATGTTGGACGATTTTGACAAGGCACTTATAAAATTTCAATGCAACTTCCTCGCAATCAGCTCTAGTTTGAAAATGAATGAGATTTTGTGTCTGTGAATTCATCTGGTCCTTTCCTTCACTATCAGGTCTAGCAGAGGAGAGGAGTTCCCACTCTGTTCTTCATGCTCACAATACTCAACACTTTGTGTTTGGGTAAGTGCTTTAATCAAACCCATGCTTCAAGGTTTTAATGGAGCTGCCAGTAAGCAACCAGGAAAGATACCTTTTCTTCAGCTTTTCACTTTCCTCTCATCTGTAGACAGGAGACCAGAAAGAATGAACTCAGTGTTCTAGGTTGTAAGCAGTGGGCTAAAACTTGTGTAGAAGATTTTCGTTGCCCCGGGAATAGTAGAAGATTTGTGTTGCCGATAATGAAGAAAGGGGATTTCATTGCCACTGTAATAGAAATGTTCATTCTCAAAAAACACCTCAATGACCATCATATGTCCATTGGTAGTAGCCCTGGGAAAGCTACTGAAATAGAAAGGGGTCCAGAGAAGCAAATCTTTCCCTTGGGGGGGGGGGGTGGGGGTGTGGTGTGGTGCTTGCTGGGAGGCTGATAACCATGTCCATATGTCCTATGGGGAGTCAACATGATAGAACAAAAGAAAGCTTCTCTCTCTACATGAATTAAGAAAAGAACTATTTTTTCCAGAGGTGGTGATTTAACTACAGGTTGAAGTGTTACCTTTTGTATGGTCAGTAGGAAAGAAATGAAAGGGGTGGGGTGGGGTGGGGAAATGAGTGTGCTAACGGGTTGGTGCTGATGCCTGATTATTATTCCTGTTTTAAGTCTGTTAATAAAATTCTTTTTTTGTATTCCTTAAAGTATCAGCCTGCTTTGGCTACTATTAATCCTTACCTCACAACACAATCAAATAATTTTGGCTACAAAATTAATGTTTCTACCTAGTTTTGATCCCCCAAACCTCAGAACCGCAACACTCAGACTAGTTATTGAGTGATCTGAGTGAAAATTATTTTGGTTTACATGCTCAGGATGACTCGTGAATTAAGGAAACTAGGCTGTCACTGCAGCTCATGGGTTAGTTTGTCTGCTGGGACCACCTGGGTGTCTCTCACCTCACGTGTGTCAGGACCTCAGCTCGCAGTGACATCTGAGTTTCTCCAGTTTAGCTCTCCAGTGCCTGAAATGACCCCTTCAAGTTTCAAAATTCATGAGTCCTGGGAGCTTCAGCTTCTGTTCAATAGGAATGCCTGGCCCATATGCTCTTACAGATTACAGTTCAGAGACAGATTTTGGTGGACACTTCCAGTGCCTTTTGCTCTGGGCACTGATATAGGTCACAGCCCCTCTCAGATGTGCTGCTAAACACAGTTCAGCACAGAACCCACAGCAGGCTATGGAGGGAGGAAAAGTGGCTTCCCCAGAGCTGGGAAACAAATCCAGTTCTGCCCCCAGCCCATCCTTTTCCTGCAGCTGGAATGTTCTTCCACCCTCCATTAACAAATGCAGGAGTCCTCAAGCACCAACACTGGCCAGGCCAAGTTGGGTTTCTTGCTGTTTTTTAGCTGAATTCTGCTTTCAAACACCCTCGTCAGGGATCACCACAAAAGCTCTGCTACACAGCTATGCCAGAGATGCTCAAGGTTGTTGTCTCTCAGCTACATGGAGTCACAACACTGTAAAACACGTATTGTGACTGTGAGCAGACAAGCCTTCCAATGATGCAGGGAGCAGCTCCGGATCGGGAGAGGCATTTTCCAAAGGAAAGCCACCCAGTCAGAGCAGACTACATTGCTTCTGCTGGTTTAAATCACCTCATTCAATATTCTGTGTTGTCTTACGTAGCATGCAGTTATGTAAATTTATAAATCATACACTAATTAGCACACAATTTCATAAATTTAGTAACAGTGGAAAAGGAGGTTTCTAACTAACCAGGCTGTACTCTCTCCCCCACAGATGGTACAAATTCAAACACAGCCTCGAGGTCGTATTTGAGAAAATCTCCACTGCAACTTTTAGAGTTTAACCCCAGGCTCACGTGCACTTTCAAGGGCTGTCTTTTGGATATCTCAGGATCAATCCCTCTGAAGTGCAGTTAAACCCCCTTCTCTCCTTACTTAACACCAAACCTCCACAGCTCATTGGATCACTGCAAATTTTATTCGTTTATTCTGATTCTTGCTATCCAGTCTCATATTCTTCAGCCATCTAAATTAACATCCCTTGCTGGCAATTAAATTCAGTCCATT
Source organism: Eopsaltria australis (assembly GCA_034509425.1). Taxonomy (NCBI): domain Eukaryota; kingdom Metazoa; phylum Chordata; class Aves; order Passeriformes; family Petroicidae; genus Eopsaltria; species Eopsaltria australis. The sequence continues at coordinate 680,120 of JAVTVJ010000667.1, forward strand.
CATTCCATTCATCCTGGTTATACCCAGGTTTTACATGATTGCTCTCCATGTGCTCTGGCCTCCCTGTCCAGCTGCTCTAAAGAGGAGAGGCTAAAATTGGTCAAGGTAATTTCCTTCTTTCCCTCATTTGCCAAGCATCCCTTGGACAGGAGTTCCCCAAATGTAGGAACATGATTTGGAAAGGGTGTGGAGTCATAAGCCTCTTATGGGAACCAGTGTTTGAAGATACTCCTCACTTTAAGATACAAGCACACAATTCTCTTTGCCAGCTTATTATAGTTTAACAACTTATCCCTGCCCTCTGGCTCATTCTCACTTCATCTTCACCTTTGGTCATCCTCGGTATGTTATCTGCCTTGCATCTTTGTCCTTTCTTGCTTTCACTTCCATCCTTTCTTCCTTACTCTTTAATTCACATTTTTATCCCAAAGCATGGTGCTGGCTCTCCAGTTCTCTTCTCCTTTGTATTTTGAGACCTCTCTCCTACTTCATGCTCCAAGGGAGGCTTGCTCCTTCTCACAGCAAGACCCATGTCCTGGAGAGGAAGAGAAGGCTTAAGACAAGTTTTTCGTGTGTCTTAGCAAACTGGAGACTCACAACATAGATGATGTGATAACGTGGGAAGTGGAACACATTGTCAACAGCAGCATTAACATCTGAGCAGGACAAAAATCAGAAGATAAGCCAAATAAAAGTCTGAAAGAGTAAATTAAACCGCCAGATAATTTATTAGATTAAGACCTCACATACACATATAAATACGTGCTCAAGACAGGATTCAACAGCAAGACTGGAAAGGCTAGAAATGAAAAGGGTGTGATTATTACAGGCCTGTGATGTGCAGGGTGCACAAAAGCAGTAACTACACAAACAGCCAGCAAGTGTGTGTGCATGAACCACGTAGGCAGGACACAAACTGAAGGTATGGGTAGGAGCCTTAGCAGCAGTCATGTTACTCCACAGGGCCTTGTGGAAAACACAGCCTGATGTGTAGCTGAAGGATATTCACAGGGAACACCCTGCACAAACAGTCTGTGCTGGACCAACTCCCCAGCAGCAGCTCCCAATACAGAAGCTCAAACATAAAAGGACACTGTCATGTCATTGCTTTTGCTGGCTTAATTCTTGCATTTCCTCTACTGTTTTAGCAGATGGAAAACAATTCCCCTCCCAGTACCAACTACTGATTTTGTCCTTTCCTATTTGACAATCATTGATTTTTTTTTTCTAAGGCTATAAATGTTTTAATAACTTCAACTTTGTAGTGCCTCATGGCAAAATACCTTTGCTTGCACTGACTGCTAAACACTATTCCTAATGTACTGCTGATAACTAGAGCAAGAGCCAGCATTATAAAAATGATTTTCCACAGCATCTACAAAATTAATAGCTTTTGTTTCTTTTGTCCACATCTCATAGAGAGTTAAAGCTTACAGCTCTTCACCCATCAGGTGTTTCAACCATCTTTATATTAGAAAATTTTGCTTCACAAAGGTGTGCCCATGTGTAGGTCTGACTGACACACAGCACCCTGAGCATAGAGCCCACAACCTTAACAATGTCCTTTTAGAAAGAGCTGCAACCAAAAAATACAGATTCAAGCCAAAAGTCACCTTCAGAATTAGAATTTTTTATGAACTAAGTGATCATAAGGAATCCCAAAGCAGCTAAATATTGGCACCCACAAAAGAATCAAAGAACTGAATCCTCCCACAGAGTGTTCTCAACTGGGTACACAAAGGCACCTTTCAAGAAATATACATGTATTTTTTGCTGTTTTGAAAGGTCAGTTAGCATTTATCAGAAAAGGCAATTAAAGTTTCAGTCAAACTGGAAAAGAGACGAGAAACAATTGGACTGAAATCAGAGAACTGTTTCTCTATAAATGCCAACACTTAAAAAAAACCAAGGAAGCTAAAAAAAACACCATGAAACAACCCCAAACTCTATGTGACACTTATCCCCAACTTTCCTGCTGGTCCTTGTACATTTTTCTCTTCTTTCCCCTTCTTTTTCCAGCCCTCGCTAAGCAGCAGACTCAATCATCAGAATGAGAAAACTTACGTCCCCACCTGCTCTTCTTGAGCCAGGGCACTGAATATATCTTTGGGGCTCTTAGCAGAAACCTGGGCCTTCACAGGCTCAGGGAGTAAAACAAGAGGGACATTCAACAGTAGATGGACATACTCCAAAAAACTGTAATACTTCACTACAAGCAGAACAGACCATGCAGGGACTTTCCACAGCAGTAATTTTCTGGTCCAGCAATGCTGCTTTCCTCCTTTAAACTCCTCCAAGCAGCTTTTAAAATTCAGCTGGGATGCACAGAAAGGATATCACCTACTTTGTGATTAAGACTGGGCCTGAATGAAGCAGCCCAGAGTAACCTGAGGTTCTTCTTCCCCTTCATTCTCCTTTTGTCTCACTGGCAGAGGAGCACAGTGGTGCCAGGGGCTGCGGTGCTCTCACCTGAGATCCACCTGGCAGAGCATCGCACATTGCACAGGAGCAGCCATACCCCAAGCATCAGTACAGCAACTCAACCCAGCCATTAAGATAAGCAGGGTTGCCTAAAGAGACTGTGTGAAAAGCAGCACTGGCCCATGAACTGGTGTTTGGGAGCAAATGGCCTAGAACTTGCCCGTACTGGATCAATTCTACCTTTCCCTCGCTGCAATTTTACTGTGCAAAATGAGTATTTTAGTCTCATATTTCTAGGAACACATGCCGGTGGCTACTGTTACAATAAAATATGAACACTGCATTGTGGAGAAAATGACCATTAATCCTGTAATGTGCAGTCATTTTTACCAATTCGGCACATTTCTTTAAATAACCAAGTACATGCAGTAGATGGAAATGCATTTAAATAAACTGAAACAGATACAGCATGAATAATTAAAGCTGGCAGGAAAGTGTGCATTGCGAGCTGCTAGTGGAAATAATTACTGATTTGTCTTATTTACAATGTAGCCTGGATGCAGGATCAAAATAGTGCAAGTTAGTGAAAATGTCTTAAGACTGCTCTTATACTAGCACTACCATGTATTTCATCTTGAAAAGTACATCAAATAGGTTTTGGATCTCTACAATGTCTGACTGTTCTGCTATTTCAGGGTTAGGTTACCCAGCACATAAACTCTGTCAAATAGCACTGATTTAAAGAGGAATATAATTCAAACCTGTGCCTAGTACATCAACCTGCAACATCATCTATTAACATTATCAGACACTGAAGAGTTGAGCTTATGATATATCCCCTAAAAACTCAGTGTGTTAAGTATCAGAATGTTGAAGGAAAAAGTATATCATAAAATCAGTGAAAAAGTACTAAAGTGCTTGTACCTTTATAATATGCCAGGTTTTAAACAGACTTGTGTAATTAGAAAATAATCTACTTTGAACATGCTGGTTCTTGAATGTTAGGCAGTTCTTGCAAACTGCTTTAGAGCCAAAAAAAATCGATAATGAAATATACTTCCGATATAAGGCTGGCAAAACTGTGACTTCAATCTATTAGAAAATGTTGTAGATTAAAAAAAAATGCTATTTTAAATTGATTACTTGGCACATGAAAGGTTTAGGAAAAAAAGTTAACACTTTCTGATTGGCCTACCCCAACAATATACTTGCATCATGATTACTAAATCCAAAATGAACCTGGATGCTGATTAACTATGTTTTAGAAGAGGGAAAACTAGCAGTGATCACTCAAATAATTTAGAAGTAGAGCTGTAGAGTAAGGAGTAGCGTCAAATGAAGAAGATCTCCTCGAGGAGCCGGCTCTCCTCCAGCTCATCTGCTCTGCTCCTGGGGCTGCAGGGGGTGTGGCACCAGGAGGAGTTCAGCCTGTGGCTCACACAGCAGGGCGTGTGCGTTCTGTTCCTGTCACAGCGCTCTCGGCAGAGGTGTCCCGGGGATGATATGGGGTTCATAGCTTCCACCAGGTCGAAAAGAGAGGCTTTGTACCTACAGAAACACACCAAGAAAACAGAGCTCTGTTAAGATCACAGCACCATGCAGGAACTGAATCCAGTTTTCCTGCCTCCATAAATCAGACTGGACCTAGATTTGTCTGACAGGGGCCACAGGCACAGAACGAATTCTGCTGTATGGACTTCTGTCAGTAATGACAACACAGAAGTACTGACAAAGAGGCAAGCAAAGCATGGGTGCTCAGGTTATTTTAGGCTGTTTCATCAGCTTTTCCATTTGAGGTGTGTAATGTCTCAGTCGCACTCTGGAGACTGAACACAGACCTCAGAGAGATGACAGCCAAATACACCAAACAAGGCACACCCATGCCAGTAATGGTAAAGTGACTTATACACATGCTGCACTTTTTTTTTTTTTTTTTTTTTTTAATAGACCTCTACACTTGATTTAGTTTCTCAGGGATTTGAAAACAGCAGGAGACTTTATTATTATTGCCACAAACTACATGTGCTTCCTGTAAATCTCTGTGTACTATATGGAGTCTGTCTGGTGGAAGCACTGAAGGAATAGAATCTAAGCAAGGCAATACAAAATCAACACTTAAGGCACCAAGAGAAAAGGCAAAGGTGCTAAGCATCACTCAGGCTGTCCTTTAAGTGCAAGTACAGACGTGGGGGAAGGTAGCAAGCTGACGTTACCTGGCAGTGCTCACTGAATAATGGCAGGTACTTCTGACAGGGACTTTCTATTAATATTCACAGGAGACAAGACCTGATCTAAATACCAGCCCAGGATTGATCATTACAATATATTTCCTCCTGTCTGATTTTAAATGTCTTAAACAATACCATTTCCACTGCTTCCCCAGGGAGCCTGTTTTCCAGTGATCCCTCTTTCCAGACATCACTCCAGAGTTTTACCTGAAAGTCCCTTTGTTCCATGTTGTTGTTAGCACCAACCTGCCTGATGTTCCCAACCCTGAAGTAATTCACACGTTCAAAGACTTTCATGCACAAAACATCATTCGCATTATTCACCCAAATGAAACTATCAGCACAGGTGACTGGATCCATAGGATACCACTCTTGTAAGCAAAAAGACTCCATAGCATGAGGAAACATCTCAAGCTGTTCTCCACTCTGAGCAAAGCCTCTGTTTCTCCTTTCATGACTGTAGGAACCTAGACTTAAGCAATTAAGACAGCTGGGGGAGGTTTCTCAACTCAGGTGGGATGAAAAATTCTTAAGAACAAACTTTTACAATAGTTTACAGATGTGAGAGATTAGCAGTGGCCAATGTACCTCCTACAGGCAGACCCTAACCTGTCCAACAGCCTTGTCCAGCAGCAGCAGGTAAAGGGCTTTCCTTCCCTGAACCAACCATGCCATGAAAAACACTCATCTTTATCTCCACAAATAAGTGTTACATCCCATCCATCATCAGAACACTGTCACAGAAACATTTAGACTGGAAAAGACCTCCAGGACCATGGAGTCCAACCTTTGACTGGTCACTGCCCTGCCAACCAGACCAGAGCACTGAGTGCCACGTGCACTCATTTCCTGAAAGCCACCAGGGATGGAGACTCCACCACCTTCCTGGGAAGCCCATTCCAGGGCTTGACATGACAAAGTAACTCATTGTTATGTCTGAGACACGGAACTACTCCCTCAGCTTCAAGGAGTTAGTAGGGGTACTGATGGTTAATACTGATGTTAATGGTGACTACTGAAGTTATGCTATATAAGCTTTCATTTCCTTCAGTTTTTATTGTTTCTTCCAATTGGATGGTCAGCCTCATTTCTAATACAGTCTGACTTGACACTACTGCCTCACAGGGCTCTCCCCTCTATTTGACTGCAGATTGTTTTATTTTCCTGCAGATGTGCTAGCTTGCATCTCACTCACAATCAAAAACCCAATTTGCAAATTTCTTTTCCACATTTTAAGCTTGCCTAGGTGTCTTTCTATTATCTAAGCAGCAAAAAATGAGTGGCTCAAAATTAAAAAATACAGCTTTTGTTTCAGTTGGATCTCATTTATGGCTAGCTCTAAGCAAACTTGGTATCTTTCAGTTACACTAACCAAAAAGTTCAGACGGATGTGGAGTTTTGGGTAGCCAAATCAGATCATTTCAGAGTAATTTGTTGTTTGTACCAGCATGCAGAAAGTACCCTTTAAAAACTGAAACTCCTTAAAGATATCTCCAACATAAAATGGAATAAGCTGCACAGATAGCAAGAACTAGCACACAGATATATGAGACTTTTCACATGGAGAAAGTTTAGGACTAGACTCTATATATGATACACACATATGGTTTGAACCCCAAAGAAACCCAGTTAACACATACACTGCTTTCATTAGCCACACCTAAAACTTCTTTTTAGATTAATCTAGTCTAGCATACAAATGCTTATCTCCTCTGACGGTAGTGCTATCATAAAATTTCAATTTCTCCAGCAGCCACATTCAATCACAGATTAGGCAGGGGAAACCAAACCAGCCACTGCATTTACAGCAAACGTGCAGGCCCTAGATTTCAGCAGTACCTTCGAGTTCATTTCTTCTGCAAATTTATCTAAGTTTTACAGCATTTCTGCTATCAGGAAGGCTAAATGATTTGGCAGATTACAAGCGCAGCAAATAGCAAAGATTATGTAAAAGACCAGGTGTTGTAAATCAGTCTATTTGACACCACAGTTATATATGCAATAAAGTGAATGAACTCTGCTAAAAGAGCACTATCTGATAAAGAGAATGCTCCTTGCAGGTATTTAGTGTTTAATCCCAGGATAATGGTTTGCCCTGGTTTGTCTAAGTAACATCAGACAGCATCTGGCTGGAGGCAACAGAGTAGACCTAGAATGGTTTGAAACTTGCAAAGACAATTTTCTCACCATTTATTTGTATCCTAATATTTAAAGAGACAGTCAGAATGCCCAACTCCTGAAATGCAACTTTCTTTAAAACCAGGGTGTGTATTCCTTGCATGACTTGAATAAAAACATAAGTAAAATCAGACATTATTATTATTATTGTTGCTATTATTGTTGTTATTATTATTATTATTCATACAGTACTTAATGGATTCAGTGAAGTCAAAGCTATAGGATGAGCCACCCAAGAGTGAGAACATTTCGAAAAGAAAAACTGGTTTGGCAAACTTGGCTTGTGAATAGTGAATGATCTTTTAAACCAAACTAACAGCCAAGGGTCCCCTTGCATTGTTTTTACTTCCAGAGGAGAAAAAAAAAAATCCCAAACATTCTGCAGAAGTACCAGCACTGTACTTAGGCCACATATAGAAATTCCTCACTTATAGATGTTCAACCAAGCAACCAAATGTCCCATCAGTGCTGGTGCTTATGCACATTTTCTTTGATAGGTTTTACCCTCCCAACAGAAGGAAAATGGCCTGGGTAACTGTCCCTTTAAGGATGGTGATAATTCAGTCTGTCCTCTCTTTTTTTGGTACATTTGCCAGTGTGCTGGAAGGTCAATGAGCAAGGGGAGTGTAACCCAGGTTCTTGTTAATGGATCCTTGGGAGTGGATTAGAATGTCCAATGGGTTAAAATATACTCAGGCTGGGTGGGAATGCTCAGGTACCTCCCCTGAGTGGGCGAAGCTTCCATTCCTCTGGTGGAAGGCCCCAGAAATGAGACTGGGAGCACTTCAGGGGTCTTTGATAGTTTATGATTCCTTCTCAGCTGCCTCTCAGTTGAGCCACTAATGCACTATCAGATCTTCCCCGGGGGAGGGGGGCATTTTAACAACTGAGGGAGTTATGTAAGGAAGAGCAATTAGCAGAGCAAGAAGCACCAGCTCGCCTTGGAGGATCCAGGCTGTGATAGTTCACCTCCTCTGTCTCATGCAGACACCCAAAAACTCACCTCCTCCCTCAAGGGATGCAAACCTGGCCTCCGCAAAGCACCCTGGCGCCTCCACAAATGGGCAAATGTTTTGAGTCATTAATCATTAATAGTCCAGTCTCTCACAGCATCTTCGCAACAGACTGGAAAATAATCTCTTTTTTTGACACTTCCCCCATGTATACTTTTTCATGTAACTTTAATGAGCTTGAAAGTCTGCATATTTCATCATGGGAGAAGAAAATTTGTAAAGGTCTACAAGTTTGGATTAGAAGTCTAACCATTTAGACAGATAAAGTTTGGTGAAAGTAATCCCCTAAAGTCTCAAAAAATTCACCAGGAGATAGAGCACTAAGAATTAATGTCCAAAGCAGAAGGAAGGCAGGGCCATGGGCAAGAGGATAGAGATGAGAGGAGGGAGACCAGACCAAGGTAAGCTTTGAAATTCTTCTTTCAATGACAAAGTTTCACCTTTGCTTTTATTGTAGAACATAAAACTCCAAATACAGCTCAGAGAGCAGCCCAGAGATGCCCAATCTGAGAGGCTGGTACCACTGGGATCAAGCTGATACACCTGGCTCAGAGCAGAACTGTGACCTGGGTAGCAAAATCCACCCTGGTCAGGCACTGCACAGTGCTGTGAAAGCATTCCCTTCATCTCCTCCACCTTACTAAAACAGGCTGCTAGAAATTTGTTGCCTCAGCCACTAAAACCCTTTTGGAAATTTTCTTAGAAACTCTCATCATTGGCTCTTAATTAAATAAGTATCTAGAAGAGTTTATAAACTCTTAATGTAGTCTATCACTAAGATAACAGGAAACATCATAAACCATTATGATTCAGAACAGATCATTAAGCATTCACATTTTAAAAAGGAAAACAAAAATAAATACAAGATGGCACAGACAGAAAATCCCTCTTTCCACAGTGTGATTTTTTTCACTGCTCATGCAGCAGGAATACAGGTCTCTGAACACTTACAGGTGAATCTTACATTGTCCCATGTTTCCAAACTGAATGGTAAGGAAGGCTTTCACATTTTTATGATGAACACACAAATGGTTGATGCTCTGGGAACCATAAGACCACTTATGCCCAGGATGGTTGATGAGAAATCCCCTGAAACCACTTGGTATTCCTTCTGATAAAACCTACAGGGCAATCAGAGCTCATACAGTCCCACAATGTACATGCCTAAAAAATGGTCAGATTATGCAAGAGTGATGCACAGAACTCCTAACTGTGCAGGATATTAGAAAGAACAGTGCTCATGAAGGTAACCACAAAGTCTACTTTCCTCAATTGGCTGAACAGTGATGTTTATTTATTTAGACATTTGGGATACGCCAATGGATTTTTAATGTTTGTCTATTTCCCACCGCTGGTAAGATGTATTTCTTATACCCCGTCCAGTTTTTAAACTAGACTATTGTATTTTCATATAATGCAGTCACATTTTGCTAATAATACCATTTGTTCCTTTCTGAAAAAAAACCAGCATAACTTCAACAAGTTTGATATTTGGAGGAGCGGGAATCTCCTTATGAGGCAAAATAACTAAACTTATTAGAGTCATAAATACTCTGGCAGTAAAATATATGTGTATTTCTTTAAACAAGCAGTGTCAGATATTATTTGATCATTGTATTTAGGGACATCTTTTCATTTACAGCCTCTGAAAATTTATTCTTCAACCATAAACATGTAGAAAACACATGGAATGTCTCTTTGCAAGGTGATGGCATTTCAACAAAGCATACTGGCAATACAGTTTTGTAGCTGTATAGGCTTACTTTATTTAACTGTATATACCAAAGGAAATAAAAAGGTTTATTTTTATACTACTGCTTATACTTTCAACATAAAGTTCAAAGTGATTTACTAATGTTACATGAATTGCCTTTGAATTACGGTACAGTATTGTGCCTAAGTACAAAGCCTAACACTATTTTGTATTCATAAAACACCACCTGCCCCCGAGCACTTTACAAATGCTAAATACAGCTAAAAACACATTCAAGGGGTGGGGAACAGACCCATTTTACAGAAAATTAAACAGTTTATTGTTATGATAGAGCAAATATCAAATCACTGTTTGACTGGAACAAACAGGGCAAATAAAAACAGAGAAAAAACAGATGCACAAAAGAAGTGGCCTGAGCAGTCAAACTACCTGAAACCTGAAGACACTACACTGGTGATACAACCTGGGGTTATCTGGAAGAAAAACCTAATCACCCACACCTAAGCTAACCCAAGCTCTACAGATGAAGGGAAGAACTCATCCCAAATTAAAGGGTCCTAAGCACTTTCTGCCATCTTTATTCTGGCATCCACAATTACAGCATAAAGGATGAGAGATTATCTCCATGGCTTGTCTTTTCAGCATCCATGCACCAACCCACTGTCCATAAATTTGCCTAATTGTTTTTTCAACCCACAGCTTCCACAATGTCCTGTGAAAGCAAGCTCAGGAAGTTCACTGCTGTTGACAGACGTATTTTTGTTTTCTGTTTTAATATTTTGCTAGTGTTGTCTTAAGGACTGACTGCACTTAGTCTCCTTCACGTGGTGGAATCTGGTAAAAAAACAGTTGCACATTCAACTTATCCACCACCTTCACAATTTTGCACCCCTGATCATTTTCTCAGTCTTTTCCTACCCAAAGTCATTGCTTCTTGGCCTCTCCTTTAACTGCTTCATCCTGCTGATCAAATAAATTGCTCTGTGCACCTTTCCTGGCTTCCACTACAGCTTTCTTGGGAGGCAAAGACCAACCAGAATCAAAACATGGGTACAGCAAGACCTGTGTATCCACAAGCAGTTAAGAAATTCCAGAAAGCTTTGAACTCCACAAATCCTAACCACCTGCTCTGAGTTCAGCATCATGTAGACATGGTGCCAATGACTCTTCCCCAGGTAAATTACAGTTTCATTTGCTCAATTTTGATGCCTTTTTGTAGTTTTTTGCTACTGGCATATCATTGGACTACCTGAAAGAACTTAGTATCACGCACAAATTTATTAGGTCACCCAGAAGATTTTGCTGTTCACTTCTCACTCCAGGTCAATGATGAAGAACCAGCCCAATAAGTTCCTGGGGGACCCCTCTGATAACTCCAAAAAATGAACATTAAGTCACTTTGCTTGCTATCATTTAACCACCAGTAAATCCCTAGAAGGAGTTGTCCTCCAATTCTACAGAAACCTGATTTCTTTAGCAACTTTTGGTGTGGTAGCTTGGCAAAAAGCCTTTTGAAAATCCATAGGACTGAGCTGATACCCCAGATTCTTTCTTCCCCTCTCCCTGCTCTGTGAGAATAATCCAAGTTTTAACCAGCAAGCTATTTGGCCCAGGAAACCTGAGATGAATATGTCATTGAACATTAGAGGCTGGTTGGGTGGAAAATGAAAGCTGAGAAAGAGAAGCTGATTTTGCAGTCATTCTCTGAAAGGCCACGCATCAGGATAAGGGAGCTTGTCTTTCATGTGTGAACTGCACCTTCAGTGACCAAAACACACCCTGGGGGGATATTCCCATGTATTGAATGTCAAGATACCAAAACAGAAAAAAACAACACAGTGAAGGACAATTCATGAGGCTGAAACATCAAGAGAAGGAACAAGATTAAATTGAGAGATAAAGGGACTGTGACAGCTGAGATCCCCATTTTACCTTCAAGCAGGTTGGAACTCAGAGCAGATACTTCACTGTGGGATACAGGAGGAGGCAAATTTAACAGTGCTATAATGTATTTAAACCAACTCCACGTGGACACATACTTCTCACCTGCAACAGGTCTGTATCTTCCAGAAGCATTTCTGAGTTTCTTAATTCTTAAAGAAAAAGATTAGACTACAGAATATTTCAAAGCAATTAAAAAAATATCTGAGCCTTTCATTTAAAATATATCATACAATGTAAAACTGAATATATTTATTTATATTTATTTATTTTTATTTATTTATACAGTGTCCTCAGAAAGAGCCTCCTGGAGTGCTGTAAAACCCACACCCACGTAATAGAGAGCTTACACTATCAGAGACTTTTAGAGAGCTCTCTGAGGCAGTATTCACAGAATCATAACCTAGAGAAGGAAAAGACTTATTAGATCATCCAGCCCTCTCCCTGCTGACAGAACTGCTCCCTACAGTGTGCTTCCTCACATTTGTTGCTAACAATCAGCCTCTCGCTACTCTCCTTGGGAAGCCATTCCACAGCCAAATATATCTCATGCTATCATTACCATTATTACTTATTTATGGGCCACGGTATAACTTAAAGGGCCTTGATCAGGATCAGGGGGACCAACTCTAGTACCACTTGTAAGAGCCCTGCTCTCTCCAAAAAGAGCACACAGTCAAAAGAGGTAAGTCAAAGCCCAGTGGGAAACATATAACATACCATTAAGGAGAACAGAATAGTATGGGAAGTGCCACAAATGTTCCATGAATTTTTGCTTCAGAGTTTGGTGGGAGGGAAAGGTATGTGTCACGAATAAGAACATCTTTCTGATAGTCACCTAGAGATAAACAAAGAGGATTTTCTTCCTCCAGACCTCACCCTATTAGTTATGGCCAAAGACCTGGCACAGTACTGAGAAATCCATCTCCTTTTTTTGATGCAAATACACCTTAAGTATTTAAACAACGTCACATTTTTTTGTTCTGCTCCAGTCTCAGTCAACATTTATCTGAGCCACACGTATTTTAACCTTCTCTCATAAATCAATACCTCCAGCATTGCAACAGATTTTGCCACTCTCCTTCCATCTTTGACAATTTTTTTCCAGTAAGCAATCACCCAGAAATAAGCACCATATCCCCTGGAGGGGCTGCACAGAAACAGAGAGATCAGCTCCCTCCAGCCCTCACACAATGCTTGTCTGTGCACATTCAGCCCTTCTGCTGCTGCTGCTTCCTTGCTCCACAGGTCCCTCCCTTACCTGTCGGTCTTGCAGAGCAGAGAACTCATTGCCTCCTTTTCTGGGGTTACTAACAATTATCACCAAATCGTGTGGAAAGCAGCATCAGAGGATTTGGAGAGAAGCAGCAGAACTGAGTAACAGTATCACACCTTTGCTAACTGAAATGTGCTGTGCTTGGCAGAGTTGTGGGACCAGCCTCCCTCCCCAGCATGGTACACAGTAGTAAAGAGCTAAAGAGGACTTGGACTTGAAAGAAGCTGAGGACTCTGGTTTGTCCCTGGTCTTTTGCACACCAAGCCAGTGCTCTAAAGGACACCAGATCCAGCAACAGCATCTGAAAAAACTTGCACCCTAAGGCAGGGCAGATAAAGAGATATTTTTTCCCCCCAATTTTCACCCTGGCTTCACCTGTAATAGCATCCAAGCAGCTGCCAATACTGAAAACAGTTACTGCTGCTCTCATTCCTCCTTGCTACACAAGTAGGACATTTTCACTTTCCCATTCATCAGAGACCAACACTTGCTTTCCTCACCTTTCCACACTCCCATCTGAATTCTCCCAATCTTCAGTTATCCTACCTCTTTGCTCCTGGTAACTCAGCCTTTGTTATTTCCCCACTGGACTCAGGCCCTACTGCCCTGTTATAAACCTGTCAAATACAATTCAAAGTGCTGCTTCATTGTTTCTGTCTCTGTGTGTTTTTAGTAGCTAAATAATAACTAACTAACTAAAGACCAAGAATAAGGAAACACCACAGATCTTTTCTTTTAAGGTATGGCTGCAGGCTGCAGCTGAATTGGCATAACTGAGGTTGTAATAATTCTGGAAGGGGGAGGGTGAACGACTACATGAGTGCTGGGAAGCAAAGAAACCTTTTAAATCAGATCTGCCAGTGACAGAAGAATAATTTACAATGAAGTTTTTGTACAAAAGAGAGAAATTACGGAACCAGGGAGCTACCACTGAGTTTAACAACCACCTTCTGCAATCACTCTGTTTGTATTGTCCTTCTCTCCCCTCCCACACACCCGTTTCTGTGTCATCAAGTCTGAAAGCTCTTCAGATCAGAAAATGAACCTTGGTGTATGTACAGCACCTGGGGCCCTGATTCTGCTGTGATATTACATAATAACTTTGCACTTCAGAGCACGCTTAGCTTTTATTCCCTTTAAGCACTCTGTCATCACAGCATATCTTCAGCAAGATCTTCACCCTTTATTGTTCTGGGCCAAAACTAAGCTGTCATCATCTTTTCTGCCATACTTCATCCCCCTACATCTCCTGCCTTAACAGCCTTTCTTTTCAATTTTTTACTCTTACAAGTTTGTCCCCAAGCATCCTTCCCCTCAAAGCAAACTCTAATTCAATGAATCATCTTCAAAATTGTGCCTTTTCTTTTATAAAGTACTAAAGCCTCTGACAAAAGGTTGCATATGTAAGTCACGGTACAATCCTGCACCTCTTCTCTGCCAGTCTCAGTGCTGCTCCTTAGTTTTGATTTCTTTTCCACTTTTCACCTCTTCTTCCTAGCACGCTTTCAGCAGAGCTGGGACTACCTCACCCTAGAACTCTGTGGGTATTAAATAACTACAAAACAATTTTAAGGGGCATGGCTTAGGGGAAAAAGAACCCCACCACATACAGCTTGCAAAGTCTATCACCATTTGCATGGATTAGCAACCTGTCTTTTTCGCAAGCTCAGTCCAAATTCTCAGCCTGCCAGATAATAAATCAACTTTTTGCTTCAGTAGTACAGTCATTGGGAGATCTGCATAGTTTTAGGTCAAGCATTTATAACCATTTTATGATTCCAAAATTTCTTACCTTGTCATTTAGTTACTGAACTGTGAGCTTTCATTGACTTTCTAACCATTGTGGCAAGAACTGTGAGTAGCTGTGCAAGATTTAAAACCTCACTGAGCAGAGGAGCAAAATCAGACTGCAGTAATTTTAAGTATATATTGGGGTGGATTCGTGACCCTATGGAAGCCAATGCAAGTTCTGCCACCTTTTCACTGGGGTTAGCTTTCTTCCCTGCCATTTCTTGTGCTGGCATGAGTAAGTATTGCAAGTTCTCTATTTTACACCTTGGAAATAAGATGGCTCAGAATGCTAGGAAATAGTTTATTTTACCATTCAATTTTCCGGGTTTTTTTCCCCCTCTCCTGGTAAAATATTTTACATACAGTCAATTGCTGTACCTAAACAGCAATTCTTCTTGTGGTTCTGCATGATCCTTCCTCTCCTGCTTGTCAGCTTAATTTCTTCTGCTGTGGCATGGAGTGTGTAATAGCAAATCTAGCACTCAAATTCTTCTGTTTCTTAATTATCTCTGCCCTGTCAGCTATATCAGTGAAAACAAGTTGGCATTAGACAATTCAGAAACAAGTAAACATCAAGTTGTGATAATATAGAGTCCTGCATTACTGTCAGTATGGAAAATGCTGTTTCAGGGAGGCTTAAAAAATTAAATAAGCCCAGCACTTCTAAATGGCCAAAAGCCTAAGGATATCTAAATTATTCTTCAATATCTTAATCATCCGGGAGAATCATGATCTTATACAATGGCCATTTTAAATGAAAGGTTTGCTGCTCTGCACGGTTACCACTTCCTTTCTAATTGTGAATTAAAGTATAATTTAGGGTGGCTGTATGCCAACTTGACTAGAAAAATTTAGATAGTAACTCTGGTTGAAAGAGGAGCAGGGGGAAAGCAGATTTCTTTAAGTAATAGAAAATCGCTCACCAAGTTGTACTTTAAAACAAAACACTAGAGCTTTAACTTGACAAACTGACTTGAATTAAACCACAGAAAAAAGTGCTTGCACTGTAAATCTTACAGGGCAGAAGTGATGGTAGGTTATCATTCTGTTTATTAGCATGCACTTTGGAGAGTTCAGGGCAAGTATGGATACGCATTCATTCCATTTTATGCCGCACATTACTGAAAACACATTCCTCATAAATAATTCATAAATGCATTGTCTGAAATTTCAGATTCCAAAAATACAACACCGTTTTCAACTTTATGGTTGCTTGGTCTTCAAAACAGAAACAGACAATTGGAGGGATGGACTTCACAAACCTGATAAGAACCCATCAGTCAGAATTACACTCCAGAGGTAAATGCAAACATCCCCCAGCCTCTGATCTCTGGAAGCAAGGCCATGATGATAGAACCTGTGCTTGTGCAAGCAGTCCCTTGGTAGACAACAGGGAGAAAAAGAAAGGGGAGAAGTAAACACATAGTGAGGTGTGGTGGAGAGCTAGTTGGGTAGAAATACATAGGAATTTAAATTTAAGGTATATAACCTGTCAAAATACAAAGACTGAATACAGCTTATCTTGCAAAAAGCCCATTTTTCAGACCAGACTGCACTACAAACTTGAGCTCTGCTTGTTGTTCTCAGCTTTTAATTTGTATCACTTTGTTTATGACATAGTAACCGGCATCACCTTTATGCCAGCTATGCTAGCATGAGAGAGGTGAATAGGTTCTTGCGGTTCATCTAAAGTCTAATTCCTGCAGGGAGCACAGTGACCACAACACACACAGAAGAAACTGAAGTATGCTTCATGGGCTAGAGTGCTTAGGGTTTATATACACTGTGATCTCTGTATCTTGCTGACATTATATATGTAGCTTATACTCAGTTGCTTTCTTATCTTCATACCATGCTCAGAAGCCTGACATCAGATAGCAACTGCTTTTCAGCCAGATTTGCATTCACTTGCTCTGTTCTACTCACCTCCCAGTGACAGGCACACACAATTTTGGGTACCTTATCTAGAGAAACCTTTGGTGCCCAGCTCCTAGCAAAACAACAGCTCGTGATCTCCCTATGCACCAGCTCTTTATATGAACTCATTCACTCCAATTTGCCTGAGAACAAACATTGCAACTGAGCTCAAATACTTGGCATCCCAACACACTGACTTGGGTGCAGACCATATGTGAAAAAACAACGCTCTCATAAAAATTGTATTCCAGTACCCAACTGCTGTAAAACTCCCCACTCGGTGCTCCAGCATGGAAAGACCGGGACTATCTGTCACTCCGTTCATTTCCAGGTGTGCTGAACTCTCTGGGGTAATATTTAAATCAGCTGAGATTTCATACATCAAAGATGAGGATACATAATTCAAGAGGAGCCACTGAGATAAAACAGTAGCTGTAAAAAATACGGTGTGTTGGTGGTGCCTGGTTTAGCATGTCAAAGAGGGGCCACTGCTGGCGAGGAGCCGCACGCCGCCAGCACCGAGCAGCTCGTGTGGCAGAGCAGGCACAGCCCTTGTAAGCTTCACGGGGACACAGCCACCGAGCAGGTCTGACACTGTGCAAGTACTGGGTTGTAAGGCACCCTACAGAAAAAAACAGCAGTGAGGCACGGATCACGAGGCGCTCAGGCCTGGTGTCCCCTGGCTATAGTCATCACACGCTAACAACCTCTTTCAAAAACTTTACACAGGTGGTAGGTGTCCCACTGAGATAAATTACCTACTTTCAGCTGCTGAACAGATGGGCAGGGAAGTGAAATTTTAGTTTGTTCATTCCCAGCAGTAACTAGCAAAGATGATCTCGGCTGCTGCAGGATTACTTTTCAATAACCACACACCTGCGAACAGTCCATGATTCTGTTAGAAACTACATAAGGTCATTAATACACTACAAAATAAGGCAGGGCACTTAACAGCTTAAGAAACTGATGCTAAGTCTTTCATTCCCATATTCTTCAGAATATACTCTAGGCTGAGAGAGGCCAGAAAGTCTAGAGAGAGGGACCTCAACAGGCAGGAGAAATGGGCTCACAAGCATCTCACAACATCCAACAACAGGAAATGCCTGGCCCTGTACTTGGGGAGGAATAACCCCAGACACCAGGACATGGCAGGTTTGACTGGCTGGAAAGCAGCTTTGCAGAGAAGGATCTGGATGCTCCTTGTCCTGATACACAGAACACCCTGAACAGAAGCCAGCAAAGGCCAGAAGTGTTGGAAGGTCAAGGGAGCTGATCCTCCTTCTCAACTCAGCACTGGTGGGACACAGCTGGAGTGTTGTGTCCTGTGCTGGGCTCTCCAGTATAAGAGGCATGGACACAATGAAGATGATTAAGGTTTTCATGTATCTGACACAAAAGTAAAGCATGAGAAAGCTGGGACTGTTCAACCTGGAGCAACTGCAGCTCAGGGTGATCTCACCAATGGGTACAAATACTTGATGTGACAAGGAAAGAAGATGGAGCCAGGCTCTTCTCTGTATTGCCCAGTGAAAGGACAACAGGTAATGGGCACAAATTGAAACAGAAGAAATTCCATTCAAATGGAAGTAAAAAGGTTTTCTTGCTATGTAAGTGGTTGAACATTGGCACAGACTGCCCAGAGAGGTTGTTCATCAACACACACCAAAAGGGCAAAGACTGACTACCAAGGACCGGATGCTGACCTACCACCCATGCAGGGTAGGTACGATACAAACAGGGAAGCATAAAATACCAATCAATGCCTGAAAACCAGGAATCTCCAGAAACAAATCCAAACATTAACCAAGGACTTCTGCCCAGAAAAGTTTGCAACTCATGAAAACAGGGATTATGGAAAACCTGATGATATATTTAAACAAGAGTTTTCCCTCCCTTCCCCACACACTCCACCAAATCACTTGCAACTATTCACATGCAAATTTATCACAGTGTAGCCCAAACCCCATACATTTTCTTTTCCTTTTTTAATACAATGGCCATAGCCACACTGTAAAATTCATAGCAGAAAACAGTTCTAGTATCTTCCCCTTAAGCTTGCAAATATTTTCCTGGCAGAAGTCCTAAGCTAACTTTACAGCAAGATCTCTCAAAGGAAACAGAACTTTAAAAAAAAAAAAAAAAAACCTAAAAAAAAAAAAAATGCACTACAAAATGAATGTGACCCAGGGACTTACCCTTCTATGCAACAACACGATCAGAGTGCACAGAGACAGTGAAGTCCGCAGGGCGTGAAATTAAAATTTTCACATAGATACAATGAAGTAATGATACAATGTTACAACCTTGGCACAAAAATCTTCTGGTTTGAGTAAAGTCAATGTCATGTGATGTTACGGTTTGTGCACCGGTAGAAAGAGCCTGCTGCTAAAAAGTTCATAACAAAACAGAAGAGGCAAAAGCAAGAAAATTGTACAATTTTCTAATTACAATAGACCGGTACATTCTAGAGATCCAGACATCCCTCAAGATGCTCATCACAGTCTAATCCGGCTGTCAGTGCAGGCTGAGTTAAGAAAACACACTTATCTTTCATGTCTAGAAATCTAGATGCTGAGAGGCCATTAGGAGATAAGAAAAAGATTGGCAAGGAAGGGGGAGGGAGAGAACAACTCTCTTATGAGGTCAGTTTGTTGCCTACAAACGAGGTAGATATACAGGTTCAAAATCCCAAGCATATGGATAAGAACAGGGATGCACAGAGCAATTAACAGAGTCAAGCAGAAGCTGGGATGAGCAGCAGCTGGAGCACTGTTAAAGTCCTTCTAGGAATTGCTTCACCTGTTACAGTAAAAAGAAAAGGCAGTGCTGGAAGAATACTGGCTCCTCAGCAAGGACAAGGTCATTGGAACAAGAGAGGAGCTTGAAAAATTCTGGGAACAGCCACTTTAGAAGACTGTGCCACATCAGAGTGGACACCTGCAAAGCAAGCAACCTTTGTACTGCAGATACACCAACGCAGTCCCACAGGGAATCTCCAGATACTCTGCAGGGAGCAGGAACCATTTTATTTCTAAGAGTATGGAAAAGTCTCTCATAAATCATAAAGTTTCTTGTACATTAGGATGTTTCACAGAGACCCAACAGACTGACAGATATGCATGTATTCTATAAAATATATTTGCAGGCCTGAACTGTGTGGGGGAAGAATCGGAATTCAGTAATACTGCTCATCTCAAACCACAATTTTGTGATCACAGGCACAGAAGTTAATACATGCAAGAACTCTTGGCAATGTATTTCCAGTAACCCTTGTGGAAATGTAACAGAGAAAGTCAGTCTAACAGTGCAAAGGTCGTTCCTTACAAGACAAGTTTCTCATCCTACTGATCCAAGACGGTACACACAGAGAAACATACAGCCAAATGTGACTTAATAAAAGCTTCAAGTCTTCAGCTTATTAATTATTTTTTCAAATTTTTCTCATTTCATTCCAGTGATTTCATTAGGTTAGACTTCTTCATCTTTATTATAAAATAATCAGAACTGAAATGTTTCAATAAACCCAATTTCTGTTTTAAGTGGTAAAAGATGATTCAACGCAGATGAAGCAAAAACGAAAGTTAAAAGTACAATGGCATTAGAGGCTTTGAGAATATACTTTAAAAGCTGTTAAATACATAAATTATATATTAGTACTCTATAATGTCTTTGATTGTTTTTTACAGAAAAAAGAGAACTATATCAACAATTTTTTTTTCATAGAATAATAGAATAGACTTTCAAAGGTCATCCAGTTCATCCCCTGTAATAAGCAGGGACATCTTAAACTAGGTAATTTTCACTATGTTCTCCAGCTTCAAAAGTAACAACGTGGGAAGAAACGAATGTGAAAAACAACACTTAAGTCACCACCATTAAAACAGAGAGAGCTAACTTAATACAGGACAGAAACAAAGAGAGAATATTCTTTTCAGTACAAGGTTTGGATTTCCATCATATTTCCAAATTATTTCCCTCCCAACACACACAGACTAAAAGAAAGAATTTTTCTTTCCCCCTCAGAGGGCCATATTTTAAGTACCATCCCAATATAGATGAAAATTAACATACATGGCCCGAAACTACTGGGGAGCTAGAAACACGTTGCAATGAGAAATTTAAATGTTAAATATAATAAGTATCTACAATTAAATAAATGGTGAAAAAAACCAGCAAGATATTGTTTTCCTTGAAGACTACCTAAATGTTGAAGAGATAGCTTCAGTGTTCTCATCACAGCCCATCACAAAGCCAAACTTAACAATGATCAGTAGCGTGTGTTTTTGAAAAGGAAATGTGGCCTAGGAAGAGAAAAAAGTTACACCTGCAGTAAAGACTGAACAGCTTGAACAAAGATCTGTAAACAGAGACTACAACATCACCACTCTGTTTCCCTCAACTCTGTATCAGAAAGCTCAAGGCATGTTACATGATTCAGGCTCCCCAAAGTAAAGCCAGACAAATAAAAACATATTCAGTTCAGTAGTTCAAAGTTCAATATTCTTTACACTGAAATGCCACCATTACTTTCCCTAAAGAAAATGTGGAAGATATCTTGGCTCTCTCATTACCCCACCCAGGAAAAATCAGGGCCCAAATCTTCTGTTATGATGTCCTATTGGATTCATGACAGATATGTAACATTATAAGATTGAGACACAAGCCCAGATATTGGGTTTATCCCAATCAGAAATGTCTTAACAAGGATGATAGGAGACAATAGTTATTTAAAAATAGATAGCTATTTAAAAATCATTATTCTAATCCATATATTAAGGATGACTTAAAAAAGCTGTATTAATTAGAGAAAATTACAACAACAATCTTGAAATATGTGGAGTTTAGAAACACAATAATGATAAAAGGTCTGGATACGAGCTCACTGCTGGTTTCTGTCCTCATTTACATCACCTGAATGTGCCATCTCACAACTCTGTCTGATGACCACCAGTTTTTCCAATAGACAAGACAATAAAGAATTGTTCCCTACTCATTTTCTGCAAGTCACTTTTAATTTTATAAAATTCTTGTAGTATCTTAAAATTAGCCACCTCTTTTCCAAGCTGAAGAGCCCTAGTTGTGCTATTCATTCTATAAAATCTCTCTCACATCTGGGGGCAATCCATTGCTCTTCCCAGATGTGACAACCAACACACAGTAACCACTATTGAGCAAAAATCTTCTACAGCAGTCTTTCACTTCAGATGTGGAAACAATATAAAAATGAGAAAGCTTGTTAAAAATAATAGTTGCACTAGGGCTCCAGAAATGGATATTCAACCAATGAAAAAAGACTTCAGAAGGATGAAAAGAAACTTTACCAGTTTAAGTGAAACAGTAAACTGTCATCCAGTCAGGTCTAAATAAAGAAAATGGAAAAAAACCTGCTAGCTCAAGGAAAGGAAAAAAAAAATACCACAAACCCACAACCAAAAAAAAACCCACAAAATCAAACCCCACAGAGAATTCCAGCCAAAGACTAAGGATTGTTTTGCTGAAAGCATTAGGTCCAATAACGAAGCCCAGTTTAAGTATATAAAATATATGAAGTTCAAGTTAAAGCTAAAAGGAAATGAAGTTACAAAAGGAACAGGGTGATAAAGACACAGCAGAAAAACTCAGTGAGATGAACATACATTCACCATGGGGGAACTTACGAAGTTTCTGAAGTTACAGAGGACACAGTGAAAGACCTGTTTGAAGCTGAAATGTCCTGCAAATAAATTACAGAACAAATCAACATGAATGAACAATAATGAATTGCTGGGATCAGCTGGTACTCACCCAAACTTCTGAAGGAGCTCAAGTATGAAATAGCTGAACTATTAACTGTAGCATGTAAGTAATTGCCTAAAACTGCTTCAGTTCTGGGCAAATGCAGGATTTTTTTTTTTAAGTGATCTGGAAAGATGCAGAAATCTAAAAATGAAGAGGTCTAATATTTAGAATATGTAGATTGATAGAAATTATAATAAAGAATCAATAAACTCGACATATTGACAGAGACAATATAAAGTCTTCATTCACTGGGGAATCTCTTCAAGATTCATAAGATTGTTATGCATCTAAAAAAGAAAAATACATTTTATTTAGTCTGACTGGAGGTCCAAAAGTCCTTCAGCAAATCTCTTACCAAAAACTTAAAAGTTGACACGAACTAAGAGAAAAATCCATTATGGATAGATAACTGGTTAAAACTCAGGAAATTAAGAGAAAACATTAAAACTGTTCTGTTATAAAGTGGCCAGAGAGGTCACCAGTGGAGCCTCACAGAAATCTGTTAGGGCCTGAACTCTTTAATGCATTCACAAGTGGCCTAGAAAAAGGACAAATAAGGAAGAGACATTTGCTGATGATACTATGCTCTTCACGGTAGCTCAAAGAAAAGCTCAATGTCTTTATTAAGGCAGAAAACTAGAATATCACAAAGGCTTTAAAAAGTACATTAAAAACTGGAAAAGGGGCAAATCAGACACTATAAAGCACTGGTTGCTGTCCATAAGTGACAGAGAGGCAGGAATTTATTTTTGAAGCAGGAAACTCATCAGCTGGAAATAACTGATGGAACACCTGAGAAGACAGAGCTGTGTCTGCCTGCTGAGACCATCCCCTGGTGCATGGCAGGGATGGGACAGGACTGGTGCAGTGCCCTGCTCAGACCCAAAATCACTGCAGTACCACACACACCACTGTTACAGGGTGTCACCAGGGCACAACAGTTCAAACAGGACTCTCCAAGGCAGCCAAACTTCCATCCCCATTTTATTGAAAATTTTACCACATCACAAGTTCATGTGCTGCTGAAATAGATGCTGCATGTTCTCAATCAGGCATACACACTCCCTGTCCCAGAGTGGAGGGCCTTGTACCTTTGATGCCTAAGCCCTTCGATATATAGTGCAAGGATTAGAAGTATATTAAATAGTAAAAGTATATTAAATATGAAAGTACATTAAATTAAAAAGTATATTAATACTCAGGGCACTGACCATGCAGCACACAGGTTAACCCTGCATTTGCCTCCAATCCCTAATGAAAACATCAATGACAACTTATTTTTAGTCCCACATTTTCAGCTATAAGAGGGATAAGGTGTCAGTATGTGTTACTCCAAGCTCATTTGACTGCTCATACGATAAGAGGTATCACCAAAAGGATATTTGGCTGGTTCTAAAATAAAATATTGAGGATAACTATTTCAGTTGTCTCAGGAAAAGCCAGATGAATTCCACCCTAACAATACCATCATCACAGTTAAATATCATTACTACATGGACTAGCCAAGCAGGAAGATGTGCTGTGGAAAGATCCTGCCCTAAGGAGTTCACAGCCTGAAAGGCCCAGGAAAGTGAAAGAGAGAAGAAAAAGAGAATTTATTAACACATAAGCAATATGGTGGAAGAATGGCAGAGACATCTTTTGGGATAAAGGCTTTTTAAAGTAAGATGCAATTATCATGCATATATTATTCATCAATTCCTCCCATCTCAAAAATAAAACAAACCTCCAAAAAAAAAGAGGAAATGCCTCTGAAAGATGGGAAGAGAAATTACTACAGTACTAGGAACAGAACAGCTGCTTAGAGAACCATGAAGGCAGGAATCAGGACTGATTATACCTTGCCAAGCTCTGTAGAAATTGCCAGTAATCCTAAAAAAGTTTTTAAAAGTACAAGGCAGAACACCCAAGGTATCAGTGCAGGAGAAAGAGATAGTTAAATAATTTTTTTTGACAAAGGAGTAGAGGAAAATAGAGGAACCTGAAAATACTTTGAGGCTGTTTTCATTGCTGTGATTACAAATGCAAACAGGAATCATATCCAATGAACCAAGATTTGACGTGGTATTTGAGAACCTGCAAATGCACACAGGGAAAAATTGTAAGAAATAGTAATTAAAATAATAATGAAAATGATGCAAAGAGTTAAGTCAGTTTCATAACATGATTTGTACTCTATTTTCCTTTGCTTATTATTACTTTCAAACTACAATCAAGTTATTGTCATACCACTGAATGATGGAAACCTTGCCAACTACTTCAAAACTGACACGTTTTCTGCTGCACTGAGCATTCCCAAAAGACATTTCCCCTCATTTTAATACAAAATCCTGTCAGATCCATGGAGCTGAAAAAAAAATGTGTAAAGGATATGTAGCTGTAATAGACCTCCCCCAACTAGTCGAGTTTGGAATAAAAGAGGATCAAAAAAGACTCAAAGATCCAGTGCTAGATTAATGCAAATATCTGCTTGTTTGCAAGTGTACTTTTTGATTAAACTGGCATACATCAAGTACAATTAGAAGGGTTATTTATAACTAAGAAATACATAATTCTGCATTTTAATGAGGGTGACAATTACAGCCAACAGTTGGTAATTAACATTAATCCTTTTGCACTGCAAATCAGAATTTCCCAATATGATTTTCATTGTCAGCAATGGACACACCGAAACTGTTATTGCAAAGTAGCTATTAGGTAGGCTGCTCTGACACAAATATGTGTTCCTGTTACACACAGTAAAGAAAGAAGCCAATGATGTGTTAAATTTGATAACCTCAGATGTAAATACAGAATGTCACTTCAAAATTTACTTGATGTCTACAACACAAAATATAATCAAGGCTTATCATTTTCATGGCCGAACCCAATTCCAAGTTTCCCAAGAGCCAGGCTTCACAGGTGAAATCTGATTTCAACACAAGCTTGAAATCTCCCAATGTTAAATTTGGTTTAGATCCTAGCCGTGGGTTCACATCTGCATTTTCCCCCTGAGACTTCAAAGCTTTTAGTGGTTGTAACCAAACAGAGCAGATAAGGAGGAGCATTTGCCCAGCCAGTATCAGTTTCTACAGCAGAACTCTGGAGCAACTACTAAAAACAGGAATAATCACCACTGAAGGACTTACAACTGTAGCAAAACCTTATTGCAAATTCTTTCCTTAAGCAGGTAATCAATTAAATTTTGGTTCTCAAACCCACTGAATTTTAAATCTCGGTCTTCCCAAATTGCTTTAACATATTTCTATTCCTTGAGTAAAAATTTCTCTGAAAGTAAGCTCCATGTCTATAACAAATGTTGACCTTATTAACACTTCTGTTTCTGATATCTGCAATCCCCAGAGAGATGGTTTAGATTTGCTATGTGTCTCCAAAAGAGAAGGTATTTCTGTCTTAGCCTCTCAGCTGTTGTCTTTTCAGAGAGAAGCAACAGAACTCTTTTCATACTGCTCTTTAATAGGAAAAGAGACCTAGCCCAAATCCTATCTGAGGCACAAGATCACAATGCAGCCAGTAAATGAAGCCTCTAGAAGAGTGTCGAGGTGTTCACCACCTGGGTCAGGCAACTGGAGGGGCACCAGTGTCAGACACAAGTAAACGAGAAGATAGAAAAGGAGAACTGTGAGCAGTAAGCCAAGAAACCTACAATGTACTTCTTACAAAGAGCTGTAAAATTCACATTTATTTTGTAAGTATGAGATAGATGGGTTATTTCTACATACAGAGGTGCCCAACTAAAATCAAGATAAGTGATATTAATGTCCTATGGTCAGTATTATTGAACCTCGAAAGCAATAAAGTATGAGTCGATAAATATTACATTTGCAACATAGTTAACATTCTTCTACTGTCTCTGGCACTTATTACACATTGTAACCGCAAGTCTACAATACATTATTCATATTTGGGGTGTCACTGAGTGATGGATTGCTGTAAGAGAGGCTGTCCTTTAAATAAATCAACAAATAAAAATGCAAATGTTAACATTTTCAGCCACAACTTTTTCCATCTTGAATGGGGAATGAAAATTTCACATTATATCGACAGCCAGCAGAGAGAACAATTAACAACCTACACTGTGAATAAGAGAGATTAATTTGCCAATGTCTGGTTTTATCACTTGCATATGGAACTACATTGGACTTTTTGCACTGCTGGCTTTCTCAGGGAGTAGGCAAAACTTGCATCTCCCACCACATTCAGAAACTAACTCACCACCCTACTCCAAACACACTTTTAATCTCTTTAAATGATCCCAAGTTAAATCTGGAATGAAAGTTTTCTGCTCCTTTCAAATCTTGAGTGGTGTCTGATCCTAGGGACAAAAAATCAATTCTATTTCTTTGGCAGTGCTTGCTTAGACTCTACAGTATAAGGAACTTAAGAAATCATCTTAAATTGATATTCATATTTAAGCATCCAAAATGCAAAGATGTGAAAAATCAACTACCACATAAGTAAGACAAAAGCTTGAATCTCATCACTGTCATATTTCCTAACACGCAGCACAACAGATCTACTTTAGACTATTCCAGTGTGCATTATTAAGTATAAAGTTCTGCACATTATATTTTACATCAGATATTAATTTGCTTAAAAGTCCCTGAATACACATTCACCTGAGATGTGCTGGGCAATTGGGTAAATAGTTTTGTTTTTAAAATGTCCCTAAACACTAATTTACACAATACAATCTGTTTATAAGAACTCCAACAGGCCACTCTAGTCTAACAGATAATAATACAGCTCAGATACAGCATCCATACTGCAAGAACTTTTAAATCACTTCTTTTAACAGTACAAGAAACTTCACTTCAAGAAAATGCATTCAGTAAGTGGGAAAGCTTTGATTTCAAACTGCAACCAAAAACCACAAATTTAATACTGAAATCCCAGACTATCACACAGTCCCTTAATTTACCTGTTCTTAAATTCACTTTGTCCAAAGTGAAAAACACTACAGGAGAATTATCTGTTTCCATGGTGAGCAGAACAAACTTTGCCTGTGTCATTTTAAGTGTTTAATTTCTGCAGTGTTATAGGACTTACTGTGCCAAACTCAACACTACGTGGGGAGAGCCTGACAATTGCAACAGGGCTGTAATCAAATTAAACGGTATTTCAGGATGTACAATTTATAATTTCCTCCCCCCCCCCCCCCCCCCGAAATAGCTGAATACTTGAATTTAGAGCAGTTTCACTTCTGTATGCAATACAACATTTATTTTGCTGAAATCAGTACCTGAGTATAGCTAAGGTAAGATCTAGTTTATGTAAAAACTTCATTACTAAATGAAAGCATCAATATGCCAGTACTTCCCCAGTCCAACTCCCCTCCAGTTCAGCAGAAACACAGACTCTCTCTTCTCGGCAAACACCAGTTATGAAAAAATGTACCTGAACACCAAAAAAGTAATATTTAACACAATTAGAGTTATGCTTTAGGAACAAACCTACTCTTCCAAATTTGCCCCACCCCAATCTTGCCTGTGAAATTTTTTCCAAATATATTGGCTTTTTTAGATAAATAAGCACATGGAGTAGAAGAGCTTTCCAGACCTGCTGTGAACATAATTTCAAGGGCCTTATGCAGGTGTAGGCACTTGGCTTGAGAACACTGGATAACCAAACTTGCAGTGTTTGGCCATGTTATGGAAGGCATGCACAGAAGCCTGACAGGCAAACTAATTCACTATCAGCCCAGCTCCAGATGCCAGATAAGGAAATGCTGAGGTTTTCTTTTTCTCTCAGAGATAAGACTGAAATCACCTTGTGCACACTTATTTTGCAAGTCTGGTCCTTCTACAGGTCTAGCATTAAGGCTCTCAAGGTTTACATCTACCTTCTGGGGACACTTACTTCTTGTTCATGACATGATTCATTCCGAGACAGAGAAGAAAGTAGGACTGCAGCAATTCTTTCTCAAGCAGGAGGTAGCTGTAACACACTGAAGCCTCCAGTTGAGCCCTGCCAAGGCAGGCTATCACGCCAACACATCTTCTACCTGCCATGCCTGCTTACCCAGCCAGCCCTTCCCAGAAGCTGTGCTAGCACCCTGGTGCCTCTCGCTGCCAGGGAGCTTCTGTCGCTTTCCAACACCTTCTCCCTGGCAGGCTTTCCACTGCTGCTGCTGCCGGGTGCCAGGGTTTGTGCTAGTTAAAGCTGGCACAAACACGAGTTGAATCTAGTCCTATAAATTTAAATAGTCAAAAGTAATTAGGTTTACATGTACTGCTGAATAAATAAATTTGCTCTTAGGCTAGGGCTTTGTGTTGCAAGTTTCAGATCCGTGCCAACTGTTGTGGTTAAGCTGTTAACCCCCCCAAATCACAGATCATAATGAACATGCTGACAAACCCTAACTTTAGTGGCACAAAAGCAGCAATAATTCTCAATATTGATTAATTTAGTTAGTTAAACCTGCAGTCTAAGCTTATAACCATTCAGTGATAAATTGAGACTGACCTGCTGCCCAAGCAGGTTTTTTGATGAAGGATAGAATCAGCTTTAGGTCTCCCCAGAAATACTTGTCCATTTACCATTTTCAATTAAAGAAGGCCAGGAATAAGGGAAAGCACAACATGGCTGTTTAACCTAGTCAATTATACCTACAGCACCAACAGTGAGAAAGAAAGGAAGGAAGCATGGGAGAAAGTGCCCAGAAATACAGGATTTTTCATCAACTGGTAAAATAATACTTTAAAGATGACAGCTAATCAGACTCCTTTTACTGATCACTTTACCTGGTATGATTTCTAACAGCATATTTCAACAAATATTTTACTCCCCTCTGTGGAAAAGAATAGACCATCAATCCTCTTGAATAAAATTCCTTTTTCTGAGCAGTCATCATATGATGTGCATAATTATATCTACTCCTCAGTGCTTGAATGGAATCTCAACCTAGCACTACCAGCAGTATCAAGCAGTATCTTTACACACACTTCATCTGCTATGACTGCCTGGTAAAGGTAACCATTGCTTCTAAGAGAAATACTCAGGCAATCTTGTGGTTTCTGTTTGTTTAAACATACAGCTACTTGTGGGAAACAGCCTGATCTAACTCAGTTCTTAAATCCTCTAAGAATTATCATCCCTTCCATCAGAAGAAAAAAAAAAGTGTTTCCATAGCAAGTAAGTACAAATTTGTCAATATTGATAGTGGTTTTTCACCTATTATATATCGCAAGTTCTCTCAGAAGATAGAAATAAACTGCCAGCTGCTGCCAAGAATACAGGGATGATATCAAGCATACATTTTCCAAGTCCACTGGGCCACGAGAAGATTAAATCTGACTCTAGCCCTCTCATCGTCCAAGAAACATTTAACTCTTCTCATGAACAGTTGCACGTTCCTGTTGTGCCACTGCAAATTCGTCTAACTAGTGACATAAAATACTGCAAGTTCATATTTCAATCTGCTTGTATTTTGTTGCTTAACTAAAGATTTTATTATGAGAAAATGTGGGACATGATAAAGAAAAGCAGGGATTGTATGCTGTTCTTCTAGGCATGTACCACTAGAAATGTAATCCTGCCTAAAGAAGGCAAGTTGTTTTCAGACTCGTAAGCGTAACAACAATGCTGCTTTCAGTTTTTTCATTGGAACAGAAGAGATAATGCTGCTTTTCCAGTGCATTTAGTGCAGATATATAGTATAATCAGGAATTGCTGACTTAATGTGATTTTGTTGCTTGTCATTAAACATAAAATAACTCTCATACAAAACATTTTAAAAGAAATGCCATTTGATAAAAATGGGGGTGGGGGAGGAGGCGGGCAAATGAAGAGGGATTAAAATCTACAAGCGGATGTAAAACCTAACCGGGTTAACACTGCCCATTAAAATTATTTACAGAGGTATTTAATGTGTCAGGACTTGGAACATAAAATACTTTCTGTTCAAAATCTAAGTAAAATTAAAATGTTAGAACTTGGCATATTCTGGCTTTTCTTATTCTAACATGCAACTTAAGGCTTACTATAAATGTCGAAAGGATATGGTAGGTTGTAGTTTATATTATTCAGCTTGTGCTAATATGAAACATCATAGAAATTCAGTCACTTCCCTGCATCTAGGAGAATTTGATGGTTGTGTTTGCAGAATCTTAAACCAGAGATTACCCAGCAGCTTACCGTGAAGGGTCATGCTGAATCGGTGATACGGCTGTGGTTGCAAGCACTTTGCTGCTGCCCATCAACCCAGGAGATACAGCAGCATCCTTCCCAGGTCCTGAAGTTGTCCCTGTGGAAGGAAGCGAAGACAAACCAGGCATCAGAAGCCAGCAATTTTGGAATAGATGTTTCTCAATTCTGCATTATTACAGAACATGGGGAGAAAAACTGAAACAGTTTTCGAGTGACAAATATACACAGAGAAATGACAGAGAGCTCATCAGTCGACAGTACTGTGCACAGCATCCATTTCAGGACCATGCAGAATCAAATCTGTAGAATAAGACACACTCTGCAGCCTCTGTCTTACTGCCTAGAGTTTGACAGACTTGCACTGTTATTATTTCTTAAATGGCCCACAGGATTCAGTGTGTTTCACAGATGCAGTTCTCATGATGTACTGTAAGACGTTAGCTCTCCAAGTGTAAATATCACTATAACAGTGTTTCTGTTTAAATAAAATAGAACTGAGAGTCCATTCCTTCTTCCCACCTCCAAATAACTCTTGAATTACAAAATAATCCAGGTTTAAAGGTGAAGTTTGGAAGTCATGAAGTTCAACCCTCCATTCAAACAGAATCAACAGGTTTCAGACACTTGTCACATTAGATGCTGAATGTCTCCACTGAGACAATCTCTCTGGGAAACTCCTCTGGTTCCACCATTTGACCACCCTCACAGTGAAAAATGTTGCCTATATAGCTAACCAGAATTTTCTGAGTTGTGACTTTTCCTTGTGGTCTCCTGCGTGGCTGATGGTGACTTCCAAGAAATCTCATTCCCTCTTCCCTACACCCTCTCCTAAGGGAGCTGAAGCAAGAAGGAAGGTCCATGCTGAATCACATCTTCTTAAGGCAGAATGCACCAGCTTTCCCAGCCTCTTGCTTCAGCTCCATGGCTGTTCTGCCAGACTTCCTACAGTTTGTCAGTGTTGTCCATGCACTGTGGAGTCCCAGACTGGACACAGCACTTACGGACACAGTCTCACTGAGCTAAGTGGGGGGAAGGGTCATTTCAGCACTCTGATGACCAGAGCTGTGTGATTATGGCCCAGTAAGAGGTTCTGTTACTCCACCACACAGGCACATCACTGTGCTCTTCAGCAGGACACTCCATCCTTTTCTGGCAAAACTGCTTTCAGCATTGTCCCGCTACATGAGATCAGTTCAACCCAGCTGAAGAAACTGGCATTTCGCTTTGCTGAATCTAAAAAAGGTTCTGTCAAACCATTATCCCAACCTGTTAAGGTCCCTTGAATACTGTGCCCTGCTCTCCAGCACACTGACTGCTTCCCCAAGCCTGCAAATTTGCTGAAGGTGCATCCTGTCCTGCTGCCCAGGTTGTTGATGTTAAGCAGCTAAGCACTATGAACTGGCTGCCAGCTGGACTCATGACAACCCTTGAAGGCTGGTGGTCCAGCCAACTTTTCATTTGCTCACCTGAGAACTGAGTTTCATTGATCAGATTTAACAAGACAAATTGCATACAGGCAAATAAGAGGTAAAGGGCAACAGAAAAATGAGGAGCTATGTGATCTACCACACAAAAACCTGTGGATTTGGGCTTTTTAAATCTAGCCTAATTAGGTAGGTGCCACCAATATCACTTAACTAGAGTTAGAACAGGGAAAACGAAGCATATCAGCAAAAATTGAATTAAAACCAATGTTTAGCTCTTTACATAACCCTGTGATGAGCAAATATTTCTCAGCTCTAAGAACAGAACCATTATGTATCAGCCATGCTGAAACATGAAGCAACACAAAGTTGTAATTCTAGCTTCAATATACAGATGCCCAAGGAATTATTTAAAACCATGCATTGATCTAAGATTTATACAAACAGATACAATTCAGTAAACCCACACGTTTTAAGATTTGAGAGAGACTAACAAGAACACACATTATCACCCTGCTATAATGAACTGTGTTTCAGTACTGTGCAATGAAAAAATCTTGCCTAAGAAAGAGTTAATTATCAGTGAAGGAAGTCTTGGAAATATCATGGGGATATATGCTGATTGTGTGTCCCTGGTAACTTGATAGTGTGCCAATCCATGATGAGAAGAGTGGGTACGCATATAAAGACTGGAAGCCTCTTGCTTAGAGTTTTGACTTTACAATTGAATCAGAGATATTTAGAAATCACTTCACGTGACAGTGGAATGAGGCAGCTGGATTTTAAGAAACTAATACCAAAGTAATAAAAACCTTGTTAACATAGGAGAAAATATTCAATCTTTAATACAAGAAAAGGCTGGCACATCATCAATGTACTACATCCACAGCAAATGAGATGTATCTCTGCAAAAAAATACAATATATGGACTCAGAAGTGGCCAACACAGCCTCAAGGGGACTGTTCAAATACCCAAGTTTGAAAATATTACCAGAGTTAGAAACAGAAAACAAGAAAAGGAACTCAGCAGGAATTTACTGAAGATGTTAGGCTGCACAGACATAAAGCAGAAGCATCAAGAAATCCCAAATAAATGTATATCTAAAAAAAAAAAGTTTAAAAATTCATCTTGGAAAAAGCATGCAAGTCTTTTGAGGGAAAAGAAACACTCAGGAACAAGCAAATATATAAAGATTATTAAATCAATAACATTCCCAAAACTGTCCAAGCTACTACTAATTTTAAAATATATTATGAGAAAAAATTTAAGGATGGGAAAATTGGCAAGTAGAGGATAATGAAGACCCTGTTGATGTATAATACCTGCCTATAAAAAGCTGATGAAAAGAAACTACCAGGGGAAAAAAAAAAGATACAAAGTCTTTAGTCTGAAGGATATATATTTCAGGGCTAAAGGGAATTAGTTAATGAATTTATGAAGTGACTGGTAATTATTTATGAAAAGTCATAGAGAACTGGGGTGATACAAATGACAGCAAATTAATTAGATTGCAGGTGTTAGAAGACAGTATGAGACTGGAGACATTGCAGATGATCCAGAGAAGCAAGAAACGTGGAAAAAGAATAGACACATTTACTCCTGGAAAAAAGAAAAAGCTCTTACATAGTGTGGTAATTTAAATCCTGACACCAATGGCAAGAACCTGGAGCAGCAAAGAACAGCAAAAAAACCCAAGATATAAGCTTGCAAGGCAAGCTACACCCAAAGCAATTATAAATGTCTCCTAAATGGTAATGTTAAGAATACTATTTTCAATTCAGCTAACTTGGTACAAGAATGATTTAAAGTAGATTAAAGAATCATTTGAGAAAACTCAAATAGCCATATATTTCTGCTTGAAAAACAGACATCTAAAACATTATGAAAGTAGGGAAATATAGCAGTCTCTATTTTAAAAGTGTAAACATTAAGAATGAAGAAATATGGCTGAGTCTGGTTCAAGCAGCAATGGAATGAAAGTAAGCAATGGGAAATCTAGGTTGATAATCATAAAAGAAATCTTTATGACTTGAATAATAGTAATATTCATAAGACTTAACATTTATACAGTACTTCACATCTTCAAAGCACTTCACTAATATTAACTAATTACTCTATTCAATTGTAGGGAAGAGTCTTCCCTCAAGGGAAGAAGTTCCAGATCCTGAATCCCTAAAGAAGCTACATTAGAAAAACTACTGAAAAACAAACACTATCTAGAGAAATCAGCCCCTGGAAAAGTACAGGGCTAAAATGAGCTAAAATAATTTTCCTTCTCTGGCTTTTTCTTTTGCATATGAAAAAGGAAACTGTGTATGCTATACAACATCATGCAGATGTTATGTCCAACAAGAAGCAAAGTTCTTTCTTTTGTTTCAATGCAGAGGTATGTCAGGAAGGGTTTGTAAAGAGGAATACTTTAAACAGAAATATAGAGAATTGCCCAATATTGCACAGTGCAATGGATGTAAGTTTCCCAGTCCCACAACAAAATTTTCCAGAGCAGAAAGGAAGAGAAACACACATTTCTGTACTCCAGCACTTTTTAACTAGACAAGTTGTTAGATTTTAGTACACATTGACATAGCTGGTGGTGACACCAATAAAAACAATTTACTGCTGAAAGGATCTAAGACTTCAGGATTGCTTCAGCTGCTTAAAGTTTTGCTGGTAAAACTAAAAAAGTTTGACTACAAGACACAAACACCTGCTAAAGCACAGGAATAAAAAGTAAGGAGCAAGCAGAAACAGAAGACAAAATCAACAGTGAGGGAATAAAAATTGATTTCCTAAGCTGATCCAGTAAGTTTCTACCCTGAAAAGAGACCAGAAGTGACCTTTTCCACTCCACAAGGTGAAGAAACCATGTAACAATGCTCTTCTCCCCATTACTCATGATCGTCAGGGAGAAAAAGTGGATTTGTTAGGAAATCACCCTTTTCAAACTCACTGTAGTCACAGCAAGTGAGCAGTTCTGTAGGCAGGAAAGCTTTCCATTGCTCCAGGATGGGAACAGCTTCCTGATTAATCATTTTAAACCTGGTAGAAGTGCCTGTGTTTCTCTGGAGGGACACTACTACTGATACAGCCCACGGGACAGCAAGCCCAAGGGCTCACATCAGCACTTGCACTGCACTAAGGTGTGCTTGGATAGAGTCACCAGTCCTAGAGAACATGTAACTTAAATAGACCAGACTGATACAGGCATGAGAAAAAATAAACCTTTGCAGCAATAGGTCAGCATCTGATGGTCAAGAAGTTTTCAGCTGAACATGTTCCTGCACACAGAACTGCTATGTTCTGACCAAAAGGCCACCTTCAGTTATGTGGCTAAATGATACCAAGTTTCATGCTTCAAGGTATCACCCTGTGGACTTCATTCTCCTTTCTCATACTGCATTGAACCAGAAATCCCAGGTCAGCAGCAGGTGGGGATATCCAGCAAAAGAAAGGACAGAGCCAACTAAGTCCAGGCTATCCAGAATTAAAAGTCTTGACATTGTGTCCTGGTGATCCCCTAAAATGGAAAAAACACTTTACAAGAATGTGTGTGTGCTTGCTAAAGGAGTCCAAATATATAACAGAAGGAATCCAATTAAAAAGGTACTAAATACAGAAGACTTCAACTTCAGTGATTAGTGCAAGGTAATTTGCCTTGTGATAAACAACCATTCAAATCAGTAATAGACCTGAGGTTGTTCCACAGCTTGAAAGCATTCCTCTGAACTTTATCTGCTATCACAGCAAGTGCCAATGTTTGTAAGTAAAATTTTGCCATTCAGCTCTACACCACAAAAGCCAGCAATCCCAGAAAACGCTTGCAAAAGATGCCCACCATCCTCACAGATCATGCTGACCACTACAATCACTAAATCAGCATAGGTGCAGCTCAGCTGCTATGTGCAAAAGCCAGATGCAACTTGTAACTTCTCCTCAGTCCTACAAAATGAAATGAATGAATGAAGAAGAGGCTAGGTTGGATATTTTCCCCTGAATCTATGGAAAATAAATTACTTTTGGGGACTACCCTCAGCCAAAGAACAAAACCCATCATCCAGCTGTGAAAAATCCTCGTTTCATCACTGCAGCATAGAGAAGGGGGGGGCAGAAGGAAGAGGAAAAGAGAAGAAAAAAAAATGATAGCTGAAAAAAACCATAAAAGAAAACCATCAGTGAAAATTGCCCCTGAAACTTTGCAGAATTGTAACGGCTTTCTCTTGCTTAAATTGATTGGTGTAGCAATGTTATAAAATGACTATTAGGATTCATTGTGCACAACAGAAAGTGTGAAATGTCAGCAGACTATACAGCAAAAGTAATGGGTCCTGAACCCCTGTTAGTCAAAAATGATTTTGTTTCAAATTAGAAATTGATTTTTTTGGACACAAGCCCTTTACAGGCTTCCAACTTTTGTAGCTGTGCCTTGGAAGAGATTAACCTCAGCCACTGTTTGGGTCCAGGCTGATGATACCCTTTTGAAAGTTTCTTCACAGGGACTGCTTTTTAATGTTGGTACGGTCTTAACCAATAGCACAAGTTATTTGTTCCTTTGAGAACTGCACCACATTTCTTCTCATTTTGCCATTTTCTTTATTTTTATGCTGACATATACGGCAAACTGGCTGACAAGTTAAAATAAAAAAATAAAAAAAAAGCTAGTTCATAATTGAACCAAGGATTATGTTCAAGGCTAAGCAGTGAAACATCCAAGCTGCTTTTGTTCCCAACCTTTTCTCTTCCTAAGAGAGAAAAGATTGCTTCTCTGCTCCTTAAGTGAAGGCACTAAGCTAAGGGCAGGATTGGTTCTAGCAGTACAGACATCCCTGGGTGGCAAAATAGCAGGTTGTGATGGTGAAGTCGTCACTCAAGAAGGAAAAGAATGCAAAGATAACATTTAAACAGCAAACCCCACTGCATTTATTCTCACTGCCTTTTGGGAAAGTTGAAAAATAAATCATTGAAGGAGCTTTCTGAGACTAAGGGGCTACTTTTTTCTCTTTCATCAGGAAGAGCAGACAGGATCACCACTTGTTACTTAAGATATTTTTAGTTTTTCTAAAATGGAGTTACCACTTTCTCTTAGGTTATTTCAAACACCTGCAAATCTCTTCCTTTAACTGTGCATTTCACTGATATCCTTTTGAACACACCAGCACACGCATGGCCCTGCAATACAATATGCTTCCCCTTACCTTTCCTGGACTTGGTGCCTTCCCTCTTGGTCTGCATTAGAGGGCTTTGCCCATCATCCACGTTTGCACCAAAGCCAACCGTTTTCTTCCCTGAGCTGCTCCCACGACTGCCTCCTGGTTTTCTGGAGTTTTTGCTCACTGGAGGTGTCCTCAGTAAATAATCTTCATGTTTCAACCCTGGGACACTGAGAGGAGAGAAAGATCGCGCTGTTACATGATGCAGTCAGCCCATCCACACTGCACCCAGCTCTCTACCCAACTTTTGCTCTCCAGAAGCATAAACATCATGCTGCTGGGTGGAGCTCTTGTTGAATCCATTTATAATTTCTGAAAGCAGGATGCCTAAGGCTTGAAGAGTTACCAACCACTTTATCAAGGAGTCTTTGGTTATCAGCAGCCAGCAGCACCCTGATAACTGTATTTGGAGTTCTGTGGCATTGGGCACATTCCCTAAAAAGCATTAGGTCCTGGATTTCTCTACTGGTTAGAACAGCACCAGTGGGATGAAGACGTGCAAAGTACTTTGTCCAGCACAATGGGCCAAAATTGGAAGGAAGAGCAATTTTTAAAATGTTCATTTTTCTAGAATAAAGGAGAAATCGAGAAGATTATGTGAAGAGAAATCTGAAATTTTAGTTTGCAAAAGGGAAGCAGATCACAAAATCATTTCTATTGGAAAGGACCTTTGAGATTGTCTAAGTAGAACTTTCAAGGCCACCACTAAACCACATCCCCAAGTGCCACATCCATATGTTTTTTAAAAGCTTCCAGGGATGGTGAGAAGCTGATTCAAGAAGAAAATGGGTGAGAAGAGAGGAGACAAAGAGGTGAGATGAATGAACAGAGGTACTTTAAAAGACGATAGAGAATGTATGAGCAAACTGGTGGGAGAGCATCTGGTGCAGAAGTGCAGCACATTGAGTAAAGCAAGGAAAGAGAACCAGAACCATTATGGTTCAAGATGAACTCC
This sequence comes from Eopsaltria australis, assembly GCA_034509425.1. Taxonomy (NCBI): domain Eukaryota; kingdom Metazoa; phylum Chordata; class Aves; order Passeriformes; family Petroicidae; genus Eopsaltria; species Eopsaltria australis. The sequence goes on from JAVTVJ010000667.1 coordinate 718,112, forward strand.
AGGAGAGGCAAATCTGGTGATGGGGAGCAATCATGACCTCAAACTCTGCAGACACAGGTATCTCAAAATGTTCAGGGCTACGAAACGTACAGGAGACCATGAAGACACAAATTTCTCTCAGTAAAAACCACCTACTGCCCTCAAATTCTGCTCTCTGGTAAATAACTAACTGCATTAAATGACAATTCCCAACATATGTAAATCATCAGTCCCTGTCATAAAAAGCCCCTTTATAAAAAAATTAAAAATATAAAAAGTGTCTTTGTATTATCAACATGAAATAATACAATTTTTCACAAGATTATATCGATCTACTTGCAATAATTGAAGTGACAAACAACTTTCCTAGGTTATCAGAAGATTAAACAAATCTTAACAGCTGGACCCTGTGATCCTAGAGGTCTTTTCCAACCTAAACCATTCTATATTTCTATGATAAATCTTTTTCCTGTTTAAGCACCAATTTTTGGCAACCCAAGAACTGTCACTGAGTTTTTATTAGTTAGGATACAGCTTCATGGAAGTTGAATCACAAGAATCTTTCACCTAAAAACTTGCACTAACTGAAGTTACTGCAGATCTGAGGGAAAAGCAGGAAATTATAGCTAAATTAAAAGTTTCACATCAACCTGCTGTATAAGACATTTTTTAATAGGGCCCACTGAGCCTGTTGGACAATTAGTATTACTCCTGTATTATTAATGCAGAACAGTATATAACGGCTTATGACCGATAATAACTGACTGAAGTGTTGGATATAACTTCTCCAAATAACCTCCGTTTACTTTAGGGCTTCTAACCGTGTGACCACTAATAATACTGCAAAGTGTTTTTAAAATTTACGGTGGACTAAATTAGTATCTTACTTGAATTATACAAAATTATTAACATACTAATTCTGGCAACCCCAAGAGCAGCAAGGGGTGGTTTTGGATGCTAGCAACTGCTTGAAGAGGCCTAAAGGTGTAATATTTGACCAGATTTCTCTGACAAAATGGGACTTGAAATTCCATTTGCCTGTACTTGGATGATTAACAGCATTTAAAGAAACAGCAAGGTTGTCATTATTTGGATGCTTTTAGAGTTGTTTTAAGCACATTTGATTACAACCTACAGTTGTCAGGTGAAGACAGTGACCTTTGGCTTGCAGATAAGGAGGTGATTACTCGACTGGGTCTTCTGAATGCAGTATCTTCTACATGGCGCAGTTACCTCTAGAATACTGAGTTCTGTTTTAAATACTGCAGTGGCAGAGGCAATTCAAACAGAAACAGACACCAAGAAGAAGTTATATAATCTAAGGTATAATAAATAACAAAAGCAAGTGTATTCATATTTATAACCTCAATAAACAATTAGAGTCCCATTGTTTAGTATATAATAGAAGACAGCTCATGCTAAAGTTTTGCTCAAGTAAGGATACAGTCTCAAATCTTAAAATGACACTTAATCCGAAAGGTGCAGACCAAGTAATGAAAGGGATAATGCAGAGAGAGAAAAAATTTCAGTAATTAACTATCTACCGCAATTAAATAAAGAAAACATAATGAAAAAAAAGAAATCTGTTTCAGAACATAATTACTCATTCACCTCTGGAATAATTAGTAAAACGAATGATGTGACTATTGCAACCTGGAAATTTAAACTCAACATATGGTCAAAAGGAATCAGCTATTTATATCTGGAGAGATTTAGCAGCAAAAGAGGCTTTTCTCTATTTTGTAATCCAACTACCCATCGTGTCACTCAAAGGCACCATGGTTAGTAGGACTTCCTGCAGGGCACCACAATATCCAATGAATTTTCATGGCACTCCTTGAAACTGCACAACAGAGAAGGCTGTCTAAGTAAAGACCTTATTAACCTACCTACCCTACATACCAAGGCAGGAGATGCAGTGTCACCAGAAAAGAAGGGAGTCTCGGCACTGCTGCCTCATTGGGAATACCCAAGTGCACCATCACCAAAGCAAAACACACCTTGAAGGTTCCTTCCATCCTGCCTGAGCCTCATATCGCGATATCCCTGCTGAGTGCGAATGGCAAATTTTAAATGTCATTCAGGACCCATTGAATACTGCTAGTATTTGCATTCCTTAAAAAGTAGAAAAACATTAACCTTTTGTTTTATTGAATTAAAATGCCATGGAAATGCTGATGTAGTCTTCAGAGACTGAAATACTTTTACAAAGAAGAATAGCTGTCATTTATTAGACACAAAGAACAATTGCTTGATAGGATGCTTTCTGACAAAAAGCAGATTGGTATTCTCATCATAGAAAAGGCATTGTAAAAAAACCCGGCACAGACCTCTGAGACTTGAATAATTTAAAGCTGCATTTGGTGCAATTTGAATTTTTCTTTAGGGAGGCAAAGTTAAATACCTTTAATTTGTTCTAATTATTTCAAATTTGCAAGTTAATTATGGCTGATCATTAAATAACAAAAAGGACTATCGTCTCCATAGAGTTTTACCTCCTACCCTCTGCATTACTTAAGCTAGATTTTAGTATGCATGAATTAACTTTCTAAATAATCACACGGTTTGACTAAATGGCTCAGTAAAATGAGCTCTGATCCTCAGAATAAGCATTAATGGACATTAGAAAGGCTATTGGGACCCATGTTACTTACATTATAAGTATTTTTAATGGGGTCTTATTTACTAATCTTTATGTACTGTTCAAGTTAGGGCATCATATAGATACATTATTCTGCTTTAGTAGAGGGAAGTCAGTTCTTCAAGATACTAATATAAATGTCCACTTAGAGCCAACTAAATTCATTTTTAAAGTAATGCAGGAAAACTCTGATAGAATACAACTTGTTTTAGCTGATGATCCTGATGAATCAATCCAACATAATGGCAGCCTTGTTCTGCAAATGGAGTTTTGCAGATCTGTTGAATCACTAAGCAACCCAAGCAGCTCAGGCTCTTGCCAGAGTCATGCTTACTATCAGCACAAGATGTACCTCGCCCACAAGGCTTCCTCTCTTCCCTGCTCCACACCCAGCACTCAGCTGACTGGGTTCCCAGTCTTCGACCCCAGATTTGGATGCTCACCTTTCACTGAACTCTGATCTTTCCATGCGTTTTCCAGTGTGATCAGTGGCATTCAGAGAACAAGACTATGCTGTAACTACTCAGAAACGCAAAACGTGAGGCAATTCGTGCCTCCAGTATGTATGTTCAACAGATGGCTGCCTTAATGGTACCCTATTGCACTCTGCTGAGGCAAGGGCTTGCGAGTTTAACCATTATCAAACTAACAGATTGCCGTGGTAGGTTAGCTCCAAAAGCAAACATGTTGGAATGTTATTTTCCTGTTCCGTAATTTCTGTTTTAAAAATAAAATAATTAACAGTTCATGTGTGCAATCTGCTGCAATTATATCAGGCCAAGAATGCATAACACTTAATGATGCAAAACTGGTGATAAGTAGACAACCCAAGCAATACGTTTTTGTAGCTGGAACCTGAATTGCCATTTCAGATGCAGTTTGACAAACAGGCTGAAAATTGCTTCCTCCCCTGCCACTTTGGCTGGGAGTGTTTTCCAGCCAGATCAGTTTCCAGAGTTAGCTCCGTATAAAGCAGCAGCATTACACGCACTGGGACAAAAGAGAAGATGTCAGGATCTTCTTTTCAGCAGGGGTCCAAATTTAGATCAGTTCACATCAAGCTTCTTATCAAGCAGCACTTCTGAAAACCACTCGTTCCAAAGTGGGGCTGCTTGGGAGGTTGCTTGTCTGCATAGCAAATAAAAAAGGTATTTCTAGGGAGAAAAGAAGCACTGTAGACTTTAGATGCGTGGATCTGAAAACAAATGGCAGTGGTCTACTGAACAACCACAACTTTTCCAGTCCCCTTAAGTGGAGCTGAGGAGAAACACGTCAGAATGTACAAGCCAGCAGAGCAGCACACGGGAGAGAGAAGGGAGATTCATCTGCTTGCTACTGCTTTGTGTAGTGTGTACCAATCCAAAAGGCAACTAAGCAGAGCTGGAAAGGAGCTAAGAGAGTTGCAGGTGAAGAGGACTTCAGGGCAATCTCTCATCTCTCAATGCCATCACCCTTCCCTTCCTAAAAATGGTTTTTTAGCTTAGTATTTTTTCCTCCCTCTAAGAAGCAGGAAAAAGTCCTATTCTAATACAGACCTTGCAGACCATATTCAAGCCCAGAGTGAGATTTCGTGGGCCAATTATGAAACCTGGCATTTTGAGGCTTATGTTAGATGCATCAGCATGTTAATGGCACTGCTGGGATCCAGTGAATGTCAATAAGAAACAGCTGCTTTCCTTTCTAGAGAGCATATGCATTTAAAGCTTTGAGATGACAGAATCAGAGAATAGTTTTGGTTAGAAGGGACCTTTTAAAGGTCCCCTGGTCCAATCCCCCTACAATGAGCAGGGACGTCTTCAAGCAGAACAGATTGCTCAGAGCCTATCCAAAGTGACCTTGAATGTTTCCAGGGCTGGGGCATCCTGGGCAACCTGTAACAGTGTTTCACCACTCTCACAGTGAAACATTTCTTCATCATATCTAACCTGAATCTGTCCTTTAAGTAAAAAACTCGTCCTACTGTTACAGACCCTGTTCAAAATTCTGTCCTAATCTTTCTTAAAAGACCATTGAAAAGGTGGAGTTTCCCCACCACCATCTCTCCTCCAGCTGTCTTCAGGACCATGTCCATCTCCCTTCTCACATATTTTTTAGGCAAAAGGCAGGAGGGCAAGGACAGGTAGGGAAACACTTCAAAGAGAGTTCTGGAACTGAAATATAAATATTATCAAATCTGCTTGTAATAAAATGATTTTTCATCACAGAAAATAGACAGTGATTGCCTACAATCTACATGTTATTATGCAGACAATATATTGCTGAGCTGTCATGCAGAGATTTCATCTCTTACAGCACTCTTCAGGCTCAATGCCCTTGAATCCAGCAATGCCTATGGCTGTGTCAGGTTTCTCTGTTGTTTTTTGGGCTTTCCCCCCCCCCCGTTGAGCTCTCTCTCTTGAACCTACTGCTTTTAGTTTACTTTTCTCTCATCTTGGAGGAGATATACTGGTACCTATGCTAAAAAATTTTCCGTATCTGAAGCTGTACCAAGCTACAGCAAACCACAGTATGGCTTTCTCAGACCACTCTTTCAGAGACCAGTTCCTTCCCATTCCTTCAGTGGCTGGTGCTCAGATATTTAATTCCACCAGCAAGAATTGAGGCCACATATGCTCTTAATTAGCAATGACCTATTAGATCATACCAGCCATAGGTGAAACCTAGCCCCACTGAATCAATCACAATACTGTCTTTATCTTCAATGAAGTCAGGACTTCACTTAATATACATGGTTAGAGGTCCATTTGTAGCAAATATTAAGCTAAATTTAACCTAGAATTATATTCATGCCTTCCCTTTGAAGCCCTCTCCCTTCCCTGATTTAAGTTTACCACATTTCAACTCCTTTACCAGCACCTTTCCAACATATCAGAGTTTTCCTAATAAACAGCAAAATTACAGCTGTGATTACTTTTCTATCTTTTCTGAATTCAAGGAAAATTCCAGCATAAAGGTTTCCAGACAGTCACAGAGAAATAGCCACAGGAAACAGACTGGCCAAGCTTTAGCAGGGCAAAATTCTGTGACTGTGTGTTTGGCCTTTCTTATAGAGCAGAGCAGAGCAGCTGTCGTTCCAGCAAACTCTGCTGTCAGCCTTCACAAAAGGAAGTCATGTAAATGTCAAGTCACAGGTATAAAAACAATCCTTCCAAACAGTGTCTGTATATCTGAAAAGCCTGCCTGGCTGTCACCAGTCAAAGCACCATGAAGAAGGATGCAAAACCCTGTTTAGGACAAAGTTTTTGAACAAAATCTAAACTTCTTCAGTACATCAGGCAGCATCACTCTCTCCTTCAGAAGGAGAATCACACGCTCTTCTGCAAAGTGAATGCCAGTCTTAGTGCCTTATCCAGCATCACTGGTGCCTGGCTGAGAGTCAACCCCAATCACAAGATACCCATCCAAATGCCATATGCAAGCTATCTCCTGAACAAACATGCCCCAAATTGGATTGCAATTTGGTTGTGATAAAGGCATAGAAGAACAACACATCCTCTCTTCTCAACTTGGCTCACCCAGAACAAAAGGTCTCACAGTAGATGTGCTGCATTTCAAACAGGCTGAGGCAGAGACGGGTCTGGCTGTGCAGGTAACCACCTCATGTCTTCCTTTGCTACGACTATCAGTACACTAGCACTGTCTCCTCTATAGAATAGTTTCCAGACAGGCTGATAGGTGTTGATAACAGCGGCTTTCAGTAAATGAGCAGCAATTGCAAAAGCCCTTTTTCTGATCGTGGATCACATCATGGAGCAATCATTTGCTAAGGGTAACTGACAATACACCAGAGGAGGGACACAGTAAGAGCCGAACAGTACACACAGGGTTTTCAGTATGCCCTGCTAAATGACATATTCTGAAAAGAATTCCTAATTAAAAACCAGATATTTAAGATCACACTTTTTTGTGCAGATATTAAGAGTTACACCTGCACAGAAATATGGCATTTTGGAGGATCAGAACAATTGAAAAAGACACAGCAACTACAGTTGCTTCTGTTCATTGAAGAAGTTACACTTGATTGATGCTAAGTTTCAATGCTCAAGATACCAGTAGGATAAATTTTCATTCCTGGTTTCTAAGTGAGGAAATGAAGGAACAAAGTTTCAGACTTCTCACACCAGTAGAAACGCAAATTAATAACCACTAAACTGAGCAAATACACATATCCCTAAGGATCCTGAGGTGACTTTCTGGGTCACTCACAGTTCCCCTGATATCAAGGAACATGTCACAGGGAAAGTCTTTCATAAATGCATCAAATTCCATAATAAACACAATTAGAGTTTTTTATACTGTCTATTCTTCTGAGGCTGCAGAATCTGATTTCTCTAACCAGGAGCCATTACCACTGAAAACAACACAGAAGCACCTTTGTAGGACCCATATTTTTCCATTAAATTTCTGTCCTCTTATTTTAATCACCTTTATCTGTACCACAGGATGACTGAATCAAGCATGTTAAGTACAGGTTACTACAGACTTTTAGGGCTATAGTTTATTAGTGTCTAAGTCTTACAAATCCTGGGACGAGTGAATCTGGAAGCTGCAGTGCTTTTCTTATTTCCAAAAGCCATTTGGCTCCTCTGACAAATACAAACGTGACATAGGTTTTGATTTTTGTTTTATAATGATAAAAATAATCATGTTAGAATTTTGCTAGGTCCGTAACTACAAATGTACGTGGCATCCTAAATATTCTCATACTACAGCATGTTTTAAAATGGTGTCATATGCTATCCCAGATCAGTTAGAAACACCCTTCCTGATGCCTCTTCACACTTCATTGGTCTTTTTTCCATGATTAAATCACATCTGTGCGACATGGTCACTCTATGATTAAAGAGTATATTAATGATTTACCACTACCACTAGTACTCATCCATATTATATTGCTTAGTAAAATGAAAACACTGAGATTGTTTATTGATCTGCTTTAAAAAAAATCCTATAGCTTGAAAAGAAGTAAATAGAGAAGTTGAGACTTTAGACTTTACTCTGATTAGTAGATTACCATGCCCAACAGATGCAGATTTGACAAGATAGCTCCTGGTAAAGATTTAAAATAACAATTTTAGCCACTTCAGTTGCCTTAAATTCACTGAAGTTACGTATTTCACAGAGCATATTTGATGGCTACTGACCAAAAAATCAAGTATTGCAAGAGCAATACAGACTTAGATGCCTAAATAATGGCATACAACTACAAAAACCATGCCCTGGGCCCCACAGAAAAACCAACATACTAAAGATTTCCTTTCAGTGCATATGTTTTCATGTGAATTTGACTGCACCAACAAATAATGACTCAACCAGGATGTTTATGGAACAGTTTTAACACATTTTTGCACTCGTACTTAGAAAATTTTCAGATATAATAGAACTGAAACCAGACAGAAACCACTGCCTCATTAAAAGGCACATACCACTGAGATAAGTATTGGCATTGCTCTGATGTCCAGTATTAAGGGAAAGAACAAAGGGAAGACATTCTGGCACAAAGCTTGCTGTGAAGTTTTGGGCTCTGGGCTGACAGTTCCCAGCTTCTGGAAATCCTTTTGGTCCAGACACAAGTGATTTTTGCCATCTTAGAGCTACCACTATTGATTTTTGGGCGTGAAAGTGTACCTTTGCATAAGTTTGTTACAACCTGGTGGTAACATCTGTCCAGAGCAGATGCCACGAGTGCTGCTCTGACACTGTGACGTGGGTTCAGGGGTTTGCATCACTTGTGCTGCCAAACCAACTCAGCCCTACTGAGTCCACAGCTGGTATATAAACTTAGCCCATCTCTCAGAGACATGGTTTCCTCAAAAAGGATGCAAAGATGTAAATGGAGATTAAGGGAACACAGAGTTAAAAAGAAAAGAAGGATTAACTATGCATCGATCAAACAGAAGGGCATGTAGTTATACAAAGAGGTGAAGCCTGGCACTATTGACAGAAGACTGAAGACACTTGCAAATTGTTTTGTTTCAAACATTTCCAGAAAAAAGAGCTGATGACTTCTCACTGCAGTTGAGTTCTAATGCTTTTCTCCAAGTGCCACATAACTGAAGGAGTAAAGAAGAAATGGTGGCAGAGAAAACAAAATAAGAAACAGCCTTATGACTTTTAACAGACAACTTAAACACAAGACTCACAGAAGGTGAGTTTAAGAAAAGCAAAGCAGACATGATCTGAACAAGCAGCCAAGATCTCCATTTGGAAAACTTACTTTGAAGTAGGTGAATGAATATTGAGCAGTTAAAGACTTTAGAGTAGTCAAGGTGCAAGAAGAAGGACTAGAGCAAGGGGTGCTGCTTTAAGTGCTGACACAGCAAAAGGATATTTTGGCTGCAAAGGAGAAGGAAGCTGCAAAGCTGTGAGCAGCCTAGATGCCTGCAGAGAAGGAGAGTGACCCCGAGGTTACGAGTCTGAGTGGCAGGGAGGACGTGGCATTATCAAAATCAGAAGTGAAGAGAGATTCAGAAGAAAAAAGTAAGGAGCTCTGTTTTGGCCAGATTAGGAATGATCTGAAGGCAAAACAACTGGGATTACATGTCAGGGAGGCAGTCAGATATGCAAGACTAGATGGAACAGAGCAGAAGGTTTAAGAGTTATTGGTAGGGAGATGATAGCCAAATCCGTGTAACAGGATGTTGTCATCCAGTGGGTACAGAAATCTCCAGTCAAATCAAGGAGTGACTAAATCCCTTCCCTGCCACCTCACAGAGGTTCCTACTCAGTTTCAAATGAAATTATCTAAAATAGTGCTGCAAAAACATGCATAAAAAAACCTGACTTTCCATAAAATCTAAAGATCATACTGTTTCTAAAACTAGGGCAACCACTAAATGAAAGTTAACCCGAACAATAACTTTAGCTAAACTTCAGGTCACATGCATTTAATATAATGAGATGAGGAATATGAAAAGGCCATTCATAATGGAATTCATCGAGTTAGGAATGCCATGCTTAGCTGCCTTATAACATATAATTAATGATCCTATAAAAATCCAGCAGTACAAACTCTCCCAGCTGCCCGCAGAACTGTTCTTTATGCTGGGTAGGGCAAGCAAGCATCTGCTTCCACAAATACTGCCCTTTGAGAAGCTCAAAAGCTTTTTTTCCCCTGTTCCATCAGGGACCACAGTGCCATTTCCATGACTTGCTGAGCTTTGAACCGTTACCCAAATCAGACTATAGCATTTGGCAACCCAGTACACATGTCATGATAGACTGGTGATTGGTCAAATGTTAAAGAAAAAGTCATTAACTCTCTTCCATTGCTTATAATACCCCACCTTCCTCCAGATTATTTATAATCCCCACTAAACCCACCCTCTGTTTATAGTCTTCTAACACAACAGTGAAGTATATACTGTCTGGAGATCTGTCTTGCCTTATACCACTCCCAACCACTTGGTACAACGAAAGATGTTCTCTCTCCATCAAAAGGCCTGATCCCTCCTGAAGCATTGATGCTCGCATTCAAGGTTAAAGGATTAAGGCCTGAAGCACTGGGTACCAGAGGAAATGAAGCCAAATATCAAAAGAAACACAAAAATCAATCCTCTTCACTGCAGGAGCAGTGTGAAGAACAAATCAGCTGGGCTGAATCTAAAATTTTCTCTGTGTGGCTCTCAAAAATTAGCACTTTTATAAATATAATGGGTAGTTCTGCAAAATCTCAGCACCCGTGCAAAGCCATGGAGTTCAATTGAATACATCAGTATGGTCTGGGAAGTTTTATGTCAGAATAATTCAGTGACAAATACACAAAGTCCACTTCAGAGAGAGCAAGCACTGGGAAGTGAGAGCACGTGTGCTGCTATCTTTATATGTAATCTGCAAATCTGCAAGTGGCAGAACCTAATATTTACTAAAGCTTGCCTTTTGCTTCAATTCTCTGAGTGCTGAAGTGCAGCCAAGGTCATAGGAGGGGTGGGGGAGTGGGTTTTAGCTTAGTGCAGCTGTGATCATGGGCAGAACAGCAGGGTACAGAGGATTTCTTGCTTAACTTTGTAATACCAATAGCTTTTGTTCTTAGTCCTGCCCTATCAGTTCTAATATAAGCTTTTAAATAGCATAAAAGTTGTGCGGGTGGGTTTAAAATTTCCTGATTTAGAACTATCTTGCAGAACACTTTGTTTTATATGGTTTTTCTTAACTTTTCCAACTGATAAATTTCTGGGACACATGAATGTCTAGATTAAACAAAATATTCTCTTCATCCAAGATTACACATAAAAAGTAACAAAATGGTATGTCTGAAAAAGTAATCCACTCCAATTTATAAAAATAGAATTCAGGTTTTCAAAATTCAATTCAGGCAGTAAACTAACAGTGTCTACATTTTCCCATAAAGGAGGCATCTGCAAATGACTTGCAAAAATGTCTCTCACTGTCTGCAAGTGTTGGCAAGGAACAAACTCCTTCAGGAGATGCATGCATTTCACATATTTCAACCCAAAGAAAAAATTCTCCAAGCATTTTCAGTTTTTATGTGGGACATTACCAAACCAAACCCATGCAGAGCACTGGTAGGAAACATAAGTTTTGTGAAAAGCACTTGTGTTTTCACAAGCCTGTTTTCACCAACTGCCCTCCTAAGCTTAGCAGTGTTTCTAACACCTGAGTGTCTGTGCTTTTTGAAGACCTCACCTATAGGCTGGGTGTATCTGCCTATGGAAACCATTTATGGCATTTCCTGCTTACATCTTATATCGCCAGTCCCTCAGTAGGCTTGCTGCTCAAGGTTACTCTGGACTGCAATGGGAATGATATAATACTGCTGTGTGCAGCAGACGTGATCACGAGAACAGAATCAGCATAATTCAGGTAAATGTTAGATAGGCAGCTTGAAATCACTGTTGCAGTTGAAAGTAAACCTGAAAATTAGATTAGTGAAGGAACCAGGTCAGCAGAAATGAACTCCACTCTCTCCAGTCCGATAAGGATCACTGCCTACCCTAACAAAAAAAACCCCAACATTAAATGCATGCATACGTATATGTAAAAAATTGCCACACACTCCCCTTAATGCTTTTAGTAACCACATCATAACAAAAACCTTCACCCTGTACAAGAAAACCTACTACCTTCAGAGTCTGCACGTGGCACTAATGAAGCAAAAATGTGTGTCTAACTCTGACTGTACCCTCCCATACGTCACAGCAGACTCCAGCAGCCATCTGTTGGAAGGATACTGTGCCTATATATAGCCAGACACCACCATGAGAGAAAGAAAAACTCGTATCTGCACCTAATTCAGCGTGTGCACTATTGGCAGATCTGTAAGCACTTTTTTTTTTCCGGCCAAACAAGCGTTCGCTCCACAAATATCCTATCTAAAAATGATACAAACTTCAATGTAAAATTATCTGGAACAAGAAAGTAACTTGGTTGTTAAAAGGAGAACTAACAGGTGGGTAAGCAGCTTCCAGATACACAGATTTTATGGGCCATTTGCAAGCACAGTTGATTTCATCCCAATTTAATGTGCCAGTCTGCCAAAACAGCAAATAGAAAAAAAAAAAAAAAAAAAAAGTCCCAACAAACTGTATTCAGTACATTCCTAAAAGTTGGCCAAGTCCTATATATATACACTTCAAGAAACTAAGGATAACTCAGAGATGACCTAAAACTTAGGAGTCTTGGACAATGAGCCAGTTGCAGCTCTGGTCAGAGTTTCTTCTTCAGAGGCTCAGGACCTGGGAGGTGACATGTTGTAATGAAGAACTGAAAAAAAACTCCTCACAGGAAACCAAGTGGGTTCTACCATTGTCTTTCAATTCTCTTCTCCTCAAAAACAGGAGTAATAGGGCCAGCAAAAGTCAGGTCAGCAGTAACAGAGCCAGGCAATTGCAGGTGATTTTTATTTTATATTGAAATTATTTGGAGGGGGAAATGTGCAAACAAGCCTGGATATGCCTGAGACAGCAGGGGGAGCTGCGAGTCTGCGTTCCTCTGCAGGTCTATTTAATTGCATGGAGTATTTGGACAAAAGCACACAAGTGTGCTTGCACATCACCACAGAAAGATGCCTGCATGTCTAACAAGCCTCAGAAAAGAGAGTTCATTACAAAGCATTAAACAAGGAGCAACAGATAATTGTCACCTTCTCTCACTAGATAATAAAAATAGTTACACCATAAACATAAAAATCTTTTAAAAGACCCCTGACAGCACTCCCTCCTGGAACTATCACCATAGCAATGAGCATCCAAGTAGAGGGGAAGTACTGCTGAATCCTGTGTTTGATATTTTCAAGTAACTAAAAATACAAACTGGCAAAAATACACACGGGTGATGTAGAATGAGGCACACAAACATAAAGAGCCTTCAATGAAATTAAAGGTGGCAAATTCCACCTGCAAATCTTTAATACACCAGGAAAGAATCCTTTCACCAGGCAGCATACATTGAGCGAGTGCCTGCAGGTAACTGTAAACACATCTGATAGCTGCAGTATTCAACAATTCCTATTTAGAACGGTTTGCATGGGTTTGTGTAAAGGCTCAGTGACAGAATCATGTGAAATCCAAGGCAAAGATGCCCGTTAGAGAGAAGGCAGTAAAAAGCCACACTGGCAGAGCCTTATAGGAAACCTAAGACTCAGAAAAGCAGGGAATCTTGAATGTTAAGATTTAGGCACACAGCAGCGCTCTGAGGAAGGATGCTTGCAAAGTAAAAAACTGTGCCTCCTCAAGCTGGTGCCATTAAATACATCTTATTTCCATGCCATTCAGATCAAAGTTAAGATGAAATGAAAGAGGAAAGAGTTTTAAAATTCCTTTCCCAGATGCAGATGTCAGGAGCACACACAAAAGCAGGTGCTGGGTGTATTGATCCTACTGAATACGCATGGAGTGGGTACTTGAGCATGTACCAAGCATCTGCGTCTGGGAGATGGAAAGCACTTTGTAAAAGGCTGTTTTATGCTAAACAAATGCATCAGGTTATGTTTTTATTTTGAATATTTTAAAGCATCTTGCACACTGGGGCAGACTTGAAAAGAAATTATACAGACAACTTGCCATTAATTGCACAAGCTACCATCTCCATAGCTGCAAATTGGCTGTGGGCTCACTTAGGAGCACTCCAAGCTACTGAAAACCAGACTCAATAAAACCTGCTCTGACTGCAGCACCGTAGAGAAATGGAGATCTTGCATCTGAAGGTGTTTCAGGTCCCACATGCTGACCCAGCTGCAAGTAGGCAAAGGGACAGGCACATTTCTTATGTATGATCAGGGAAGGGACATATCCAACACTGCAAATTCATACCAGAACAGATATCCAAATAGGCTGAGACAGACAATGCTTGCTGACAATGACAACAAAAAGACCTTAATAGCACATGTAGAAGAGAAAACAAAACAGGCATCCCTTTGAAAATCTGGTTATAGTTTGTAGTAGCCCCTGAGATCAAAGTTTTCATTTTCAGTAACAGACTATGAGGAAAAAATCTGTATCAGAAATCAAACTCTGTACTGTATTTGCTTGTGGAATCTTTTCTGCTTTCTTCAATGAGGGAAAAAATTAATCCCTACAGGAGATGACAAGACGCCTTTTAAACTACATACCTCATTTCAGACTACAATTACCTTTCAATAGTCTGGCACAGCTGCATGCTCCTATTTGCTTTTTTTTTCATTAAGGGTTCCTCTATTATTTGTACCCATCCTATGGCATTTATGCCTGGCAGCGATGCACACTCCCTAGTCTACAATTCTTCCCACAGACAGTAGAGGATAAATTGCAATTAGATTTTTGTAATTGTAGATAATTAACTCAAAATGAGCTGTTAATTACATAAAAAACAATGTTTTTCAGTTCTTGATTGTTTTATTTATTTTACTTCTTACTTCAGCAAGTTTCATATTTTAAAGGTATTTCACCATTTCCTTTAAAATACCAGGATATTTTTAAACTTGGTTTTGCTTATTTGAAGACTGAAATCAAGTTCTGTGCTGTGAGATTTGCTAGAAGAGCTCTCATGTATGAACTGGAAGTCAGAGAGGGCTGATTTTCCATTAGCGTTCAGTTGACATTTGCAGTAACAAGAACTGTTTGACAGGTCAATTAAAAAGCAAACACCACCACAACAACAACAAAAAGAAAATAAAAAGAAGAGCCCCACACCATGAAAAAAAAAAAAAAACACAAACTAAAAAATAAAAATAAAAAGGCAGGGGAAAAAAACACCAAAAAAGACAGTTGAAAAAAAGGTTGTATGTCTACCACGTCTTCCTCTTTTTTAAGACATGGCCACACACTTACACACTCTCTCTTTCTGTAGAGGGAAGAAAACATCACTTACATATTCAAATACATAAAAGAGACAAATGGACTTGTCTTCCACAGCCTCTTTAAGCCTTACATTAGAGTAAATTATTTAGGGACCATTCATCTGGTAACCTTTGCAAAACTGAAAATGGCATATAGGAAGAAAAACTTCCAAGTGTTTTGCTGCCAAACTTTGTAACCAGCTGGCATGGCACCTTGAGACTGCTCAAACACACAATAACTTTGAAAAATTACAGTAAATTAAACCAGGGAAATGAAGAGAGAGTGGGGAAACTTTTGAAATCTGGGACTCTCATTTTGTTAACAGCACAGGTTTTCCTCATTTTCACTGTTAGGATATGTAGATATTTGTAGGTTTTTGGTAAACCACTGCCAAGAAGCCTTACAGATGTTCTAGGTTACATTTTTCCTCCAAGGGGCTTAACGCCACTGCATCTTAAACGTGTCATGACTCTCCATCTTTTTTGTTAGAGTGATAATACTTTGATCACTTCTGTTTGTGTGAAAATGAAAGAAAAAAGCATCAGAATACAACAAAGATATGCCAGTAACTCAGCAGCCAAACACCTGGTTAAGCAGTGAAGTATTCCAAGGAAACTAACAACTCCTGTTGTTCTGGAGAAAAAAAATGCTTATCCCTTTTCAGTGAAAAGGCATCTCTAAAAGAAAAATAAAATTAGTAAAACAATGTTAAAAAATAAGAAAAAAGAAAATATTGGAACCCTAGTTTATCAATGAATTATCAGTTTTTCCAGTATTCTCAGAACAGAAAATTTATTATTTTGAGGTATTCTCTTGTCGCTAAAGGAGTCATTCAAAGCAGCACAGCTGCTCATCCTGTCCACCATTCTCTGGTCAAAAGAACACCTATAGTTACAGCACAGAACAAGAAGCTATTACTTTCTGAGAAAAGGAGGAAACCTTGCCAGTTTTTATTTGCTGCTTTTCTAATAAGTCTGAATCTTCTTCCAGTGTTAACTTGAATGCGACAGGGTAGGACAGAAGGGAAGTACAATAGTGTACTGATTGAAGTTTTAAACAGCAAGCAGGATGGAGATAAAGAGCTAAATATTGGCTTAACTCTGCTTCCAGTTATTTCAGTGGTGGTTTGCTCTGATCACACTGAAGCAGAGGTGCAATGCAGAGGTATTTAAAAACCAAGTAACTGTCACCAACCATGGAAGATATATCTGAGAGTTAAAGGATAATGTATTATTTACATCAGGTCCAAATAAAGACTAAAGAGATGTTCTGACCTTAATTTAAAAAGTAACAAGCAGCACCTAGAACAAAGAACTAAAACTAAGATTTTGTAAAAACCGCATTTTGCACTGGGCTAAGAGGTGACACAAAACCTGAAGCCTCTTCAGGAAGTCAGCCCCTAAACTTTGAGTAATAACAGGTCAGCATAACTATTGAGTTGACTCATAAAACACAGCAGTCAAAGAATTTTACCCTTCCTGCAGAAAAAAGCTCTTAATCTGGAACAAACACATGAACAAATACACTTGGCAGGCAACAGCACACTGTCAAGAAGATATACCGACCCTGTGAAGCACTTAGAAGTGAAGAGAGAAATTACCTTAGCCCCATGCTGCTGCCGTTCATCATCAGAGCAAGTTCTCTGGGTGCCTCAGCAAGGGGCACATCTTCTGAGCCAGGTACGTGGCCTCTAATCCTGGAAAAGACGTGTTAGCTGGTTCTGCAGCTGGTCAAATCACACCAGGAACTGGCCACTTAAAGGTGACCTGTGTGTCTACAAACGGGGCACTTATATACGTTAAATGCAGAAGCTTTCACAATTGCTTCACACTTCCAAATATACTTTTGTATTGGAAGGATGGTCCAGGCCCAGCGCCCTTGCTTCTAAGGATTACCACTGGGACAACCTAAGCCAGTGTAACTCAGTTGACCACTATCATTTCAGCATTAGAAAGGGAAAACAATAGGGGAAAATCTGCAGTCTTTTTGTTAGAGAAACAGAAAAGTTTCATTTACAGATTACAGCACCAGAGCTCAAAGCTCCGGTGTATGTGTGAGCCACATAGAATAGAATTTGTTCAAGACGGTTGTGTGTCCTCAAACTACAGGCGACAAATGATGCTCCATTTTTAACAGATCACCCCACCTCCTTCTTTCTCTCCAACAAAGACAGAAAAGTCAAGATAGAGAGATTTCTTTTTTATTTGACTAAAATTCCTGTTTCCAAGCTTTGCTGTTACTGATCTGCTCTGGTGAGGCTTGAACCAGGAGAAGCCACTGAACTGCCCCTTGACCTGCACATGCACACTCAATTTTTGATAGCTGAGCAACTGTTTCACATAGAGAGAAACTGCAAACTGGAAGTACTATGGTCATGTGAGGCTAAATAGAGAACAGTGGAAAATTAAAAGAAGTTACGATGCAGTGTGGCAAAAAAAAAGGATCAATTCAATTAGCTAAAAGATTAGAAAAGTTAATTGCAAATGGTCAAGCCTCTTATTTGTCATTCAATGACAATGGACCTTAACAAGCACTCCACCCAAGCAGGACAGACAAAAATAAACACTATCTGGAAAAGAATTTTTCTTGTATTGTATTTTTTATACTGTTATGATGTTATAACTCGGTTAGAACCTCCTGACAATGAAGCAAAGGATATTTGAGCTTAGCTAAACAAATTTTTATTGTTAGCAGTATATAAAATTACCCTGTTACCAAGTGCAAAAGTGAATTATATATCTGGTACTGAAACAGAACTGTGATGCCTAAGAGATTTACCGCTAAATATCAAACATTTAATTCTAAAGATACTGAAATATTTTCAAGAGAAAGCACATTATACTGTAGTTGTTTTCTTGGGGAGAATATGGCAAATCTGACTTCACATGCACCTCTGAAAAGAAATCACAAAAATACAAAGTCCTCAGACTGAGCATATATTATTTTTTTTCATAGAATTCATTTTAGGTAACTAAAGATCTGTAAACCATAAAGGGTTTTCTTTCAGAAAAAAGTAGCTATAGAAGATATAATGGTACTAGCAACCACATCATTACAGGTATTTCAGGTGCACTTTTTTCTGCCTCCAAACCTGAAAAATTTCCATTAGAAAAAAAGCATCCACCAAAAAACTCTGTTTGTATGTCCTTCATATCTACTTGTTTTTCATTAGAGGGATGCATGCATAGAATTAAGGTATTTGATGATTAAGAATCCATCTGTTCCTACTTAATTCTCACCTGAAGTCATAATCCTTTGTTAGCGACCTCAGTCATTTTCAACACAGACAATTGTGATTTCCTCCAAGACAGGTACTTTTAAAGCCACATAAACACATTATTTTCAATGCAAACAACAATCCAAGAAGACAAACACAAGACCAGGTATATCACACTACTCTCTTTTACCATTTGGAAAGTAACCAGAGGGCTGAAATGAAGAAGGGAAGGTAATGCCTTCCTCTGTGGTGGTTACAGTGCATGGATGTAGGGAGTGGGTCACCTAATGCAGACTCTCATGGGGTGCTGTCAGCAGCTGCTATATTAAAACAGTGCAGAAATATCCATCCCTGTGAAACACCCCTACTGCCTCGTCTAAAACACTGCAGATTTTTCCCTATTGTTTTCCCTTTCTAATGCTAGTACTCAACTGAGTTACATCGGCTAATTTAACCTGTTCCCATTCACTGTTCCTCTCATTTTAACAACATCATACCAAAAAACCAGTTGTTCCCTCTTTCTCAAAGATTTCATCTACATTGCCAGGAAAGTGTTACCTTCTGCAGCAAACTCACAAGCCAGCAAAACTCACATTTCTATGGCTGCTCGATCTCCCTTCAAGTTTTAAGCACATATTGTGCCCCAGTCCTGGCATTCTCCCTTTTCACTAACATCACTGGAAAGAAAATGTCCTTTCTACACAGAGCTCTCTTCCATAAATATATGGGGGAAAAACATATATTCCCAATGTAAAACAATATATATACACACAAAAATATGTATGTGTGTGTGTGTGTGTGTGTGTGTGTATGTGTGTAATGATCTCAATCTTTTCTGTAAAACACACTTCTTCCAGTCCCGACCTAGGAGAGTGCAACACTTCAAAACTGACCTTTCCAAGGAAAGAAGGGAGAATGCCACATCTGTGTCACCCACACTCACGCTGCCCTCTTGCCAAATGTCTGTATTCCTTTCAAGTGCCTGCACTAAGATCAACCTCTCATTTTCTTCTACTGCTTCTCTTTTCCTACCTAGTCTTTTAGCAGTGCTTTTCTTCTGCCTTTCTTTCTACCACATGCTGTTTTCCTCTGCTGCTTTCCACAGCTGTCACGCTGCTTCCCAACAGTATACACTAACATACTAAAAAGTCTCCTCTCCTCTGAATCACTCTTAGAAATTGTGCCACAAGCCTTGCCTGTCTTGTTTTATTCGACCTATTGTTGCCTTATTCTATTCTCCCACTTAAATCAACTATTGTCCACCTGCTCATTAGAAATTTTAGGATTTTTTTAAATTGTAAGCCTTAAAATCACCTGTTATAATCCATACGGGATTGGTGTAGTTGCTGTTGTTTTAGGAGAAGTTTTGCTTCTTGCTTAGTCAATAAATGTTGGAGTCGTTCCTTTTCAATTTCCAGCTCCAACTTTTGCAAAAGCAGCTTCTGCCTTCTTTCTTCATACAACCTTTTAGCCAGCTCTGTTTCCTTAGGCCCTGAGTCCATACTGTGATTCAGCCCAGAACCTCGATGGTGCCTGGAATGATCACAGGTTTTGTGAACTGTCCCAGAGTGTTTTCTAAGTACCTGGCTGACATAGCAGCTCTCTTCCATGCTCCCTGAGCTCCCCACATGCCTCCAAGCACAGTCAGGACTCACTTGCTGAGGGCATGTGCTCTGAAATTCACTTGCTCTCTGGTCCATCTCGTGAGCTTGCTTTACATGGTGAGGGCTCCTCTGCTTGGCTGGGGAAATCACATTGTTACACTTCCTGTGCAAGTCATTTTCCATGGGATACTCCTTCAGACGCTCCTGATGGTTGTAATGCATCTCAGTCCTGTAATCATGGTTATTCCTGCAAGGCTGAGACAACACAACACGGGCTGGGCTTCCAGCTTTTGGGGCTCCACTGTTCTTAGGAAGAGTCCAAGGTCCCCCAACACCCAAGTAGGAGCTGTCAAGCCCCAAAGAGGGCTGTTGGCACAAGCTCTTCTTACTGGATACCTGCAATAGGAGAAACAATTTCCTGTAAATCACTAAAATTAATCTTTGTTCACCAATTTCCCTTGGTAAATGTGTTCTCTTTGAAACAGAGTTGCTGGTCCATGTTGATGGACATACAGCCAAATCTGACAAAATGTTTACCAGAACACAGACACAAATCTGCTATCAAATCTACATTTCATTCCATCTACACAAGTGTAATAAATGTAAAACTACTGTCTGCAGGATCCTCAGCATAAAATGAGTCACTTCAGAGTATCAAGTAGTTGTGAGCATCTAGGGTTACATAAAATCAACTTGAAGAGTGGCAAAAAACATTAAATGTTAAGGTTTGAAAATGTTTAATTTTGAATACCGAGCCAAAAAATCCATTCAGCCACTATAAATACTCTTTGATTGGCTATTACACAGCAGGAGATTTGATGTAAAACATTTCACCTTGCACTGAATGGGATATTACTTACCGCTAGAAATTTGATGAGAGTTTTTGAAATATCTTTACAGAAACACAGATAAAAACCAACTACTTTCTGTAAAAAACGGTTGTACATCAAAAGCTGTCATTTAAATACAAAACGTGTTTAAATACAGCTATAAACGTAAGTGATTTTTCAATTAAGCTGGGCAAGTGATTATAGTCTGATAAAACTCTGAAGAAAGCAAGCAACTGTAATTCACATTTGTCAACCCAGTACAAGCAAATTCTAGTGGTTTTGTTATAGTCATGGATATTATGTAATAGACATCACAATCCTAGTTACATCCTGGAGTATCTTTGCACTAAGGTTCATCTAGGCAGTCAAGCATTTGAGCTTCTATGCACATCACAACAGCAGTGTATCAGGCACACACATTTCTTTTGCTGGAACTGTGCATTAATTTCAATAACAAACCGGATTTAAGCTCCTCCAGCCTTTGGGACCTTCCACAAAGATACGGGGCTTTCTAATTACAGAAGCCAGATTTGTTAAAGATAGCAAAACCACAGCAGTCTAAGTGGTTTAGCAGGGAAATCTGGAATCCACTAATGGAGAAAAAAGGTACTATTTGCCCTCTGGCAATGCTTACAATAGATAGGTATTGTGCATATAGAGTACAAGACAGTCAGCCAAACCCAAAACAGTGGAATTTAGGAATGCAAGTAAGCATCCAGCAATGATTAGAAGACAGCTATAATACAAAACTATGCAGCATTTATATGTATAATTTAGATTCTTTTTTTAATAAATAAACAAAAAACCAAATATACTCAGCTGCCCTTCAAGACAACCAATTACAAGTTTCTTGTAGACTTCACAGAATGTAAATTAACACGGATTAGCACCTGAATACTGATATTTTATTATTTCCAGTTTTGTGCATACAAATATATCCTCTCTGCCATGTGATTGAAAGCCAAGGATGTCATGTTTTGCCCCAAAGGGCCCAGTGAGTTGGAGGCATTTGCATTAATGTCAGTGCTAAATGTCTGAGGAAAGTCTGGTGCTTGGACTGGGTGAAAAGTGCAGGACACTAAAATATTTTAAAGTCAGAGGGGCTGGCAGGGCGACTGAGCAGAAATGCAACATGCTGCCAAAAAGACGGAATTTTGTTATTTATTATTTGCAGCATGCCATCCTTGTCGGCAATATTTTCTAGACAAGTAAAGGCTACAGAGCCCTTTTAATCTGAATTAGACAACACAGAAAAGGAGGACGCAGTCTCTCATTTCTGGGGACCACATCACCTGCTTCTGGTTATAGAGCATTTAAGGCACCTACAGGAAGAGGCTTTCAGGGTGGAGGGTTTCCCAGTCCCCATGGACAGCAGAAAGTCTCAGACCTGAAGGTATTCTTAGAGCATCTTTATCAGGGCTGGCAGTGTAGGGTAGCCTACAGAAAGCAAACACCTGTCTTTCTGCGGCCCATAAATAGTAGTTAAAAAGAGCACACATTAAAAAAAAGGAAACTTAAAAGATGAAACCTGAGAACACCTTTATCTTAGCAGTTTGCTGACTGAAGAGACAAGAGAATGTTAAGGAATCTAAGCACACGAATGAAGATGTTACAAAATAATCATCAGGTTTAAGAATAAAGGTCCACATTGCAAATTAACTTCATAGCTGAGACTCTATTAAGAGTCCCTGAAGGCCCTAAAAGAGAGGTACCAGTTAGCATTTGTTGACCTTGGCCGCCATTAAGTCTGCCCTGATGGTCTCAGAAATGGCATTGACATTTAAAGACTTCATAACAAGGCAGAGAAACTTTAATGTTATTTCACAGTTACAATATGTTTGCAGGGGGGAAAATTCTCATTAATGTCATGGAATGTGAGTGGGACTTTTTTATTCCTTTAGAAAGAGGAGGTCATGTTAGGTAGAAGACTGAGTTCCAACACGCCTTTGATGGCTTTGCAGGGTCTAAACCCAAAGAAAAAATAACTCTTGGGAGTCAGAAACTAGTCAACAACTTTTTTAGTAATTTGTGGGTTTTTGGCTAAAGCCTTAATTGAAAATACAGTTGGATGGTAGACATGGCAGGGAAAATGGACTGACATTTACACATATGAGGGGGTCAGAAGGGACCAGTGCATGACATGACAGATCTGTAAGATGCAGGCCAGGTGAAGGGGAAAAGTAGAGGAAAGAAATATTCCAAAGAACCCCCTACTATTGTGAGTCTAAAGACACACAAGCATAAGGAATCAGGTAATTTTACAAGATGAGTTTAAGAAAGATATTGCCTATGGGACACACAGAAACCATGATGGACCATGATGGAACAGCTGTGCTTTCTCCTCCATGGAGCTCTTCCAGGCTTGCTGTGCCGTATTTAAAGATACAAGTTCCTTTAACTGAGGCTTAAACAAACTCAGACTGCTCCTTGCAAGGTAAGGAGTTAATAAGACTCAATCAGATGTGAAACTCTTGTGAAACAAGGAGGTACTAAAAATGGTTTTTATAATCTTTAGAAGGATTTAAAGAGGGAGACATGTGTGGAGGTCCACAAAGTCTACTGCAACCCCAGTAATTCTTGCTCAGGGATTCAGCGCAGAGCTTAAACAAACATCTAGTCCTTAAAACTTCCTACGAACAGACAAACAGTGCACCAGTTTTATGCACGCAGCATTATGATCTCTGCAAATTGTTCTTAAATGCATCTTGTGTGCTTTGCAGCTCTAATTCACAGCGCTGGCAGAGGAAGCACAGTTACAGACTGACTCCAACACAAAGGGCTTTGTACTGCAAGGGATGAACTAGTAACTGAGCCTATCTTTACAATCTCAGCACAGGAAAGGTCCTGACAGATCTTATTATGTGTACAAATGTGTTTAAGAAACAGCCCAAAATCATTACCTTGAGAAGTCTTGCACTCTAAAGGACAAAAGCTGGGGTCTCAGCAAAATATAGTGCTATTAGGGTGCAGAGCAAAATTGCTGGAGATTTTAACAGAGTTAGGAGTTTAGTTCATAGCACATGGGTTTGTAGTTTTTAGCTGAAGATATCTCTGAATACAGGCAAAAGAGACAATGAGGTAAGAGCATTCTCAATTTTATCTTTGGATATTTCTCTAACCTGCGTTTTCAGCTCAGGGGTTTCTTTTGGTGGGGCAGAAACAGTGCAAGGAACATGTTGATTCAGAACTAGCCGTTGTGCTGATCTAAGTGGGGAGCCTGAAGGAAATCAAGAAGAATGAACAGAAGCAGCAACCAGAGGAGAAATACAGAGATTTAAAAATTTTTAAAGATATTTAAATATGATGCAGAGGCTACCATAGACAGAGACACCCTAAAGAGCACCAAGGACACATACTTAAGACTCTTCACCACTGCAGTTGTTCTTTGGACATGGTCAGCAAAATTTATTGGGAAAAATGTGCTCACTGAAAGTGCTGCCAAGCCCTGGCACAGGCTGTCCAGGGCAGTGGTGGAATCACCAGCCCTGGAGGTATTTAGGAGACATGCAGATGTGGTGTTTAGCAGCGAGTTTTAGTGGTGGGCTTGGCAGTGCTAGGTCAATGGTTGGACTCAGAGGTGGTTTCCAACCTAAACAATTCTGTGATTCCATCAGTGATCCAGCAGACACCCTCACTAAGGTATACAACCTAAACCTGGAACTCAGTCACCATTCTGTACAGTTGATATATGGGTCTCATCTGAATAAAGCTTGGCTTTGGGTTTCGGGTCTATCAATAGTATAAGCACTTGCTTTTGTCAGCAAAATGAGGAGGATATATTATAAATAAACACAGATAGGATATTGGGGCAACAGAAATGCTGTTTTTAAGAACAATTACATCAAGTTACAGCACTACTTGAAGCATGTTACTAGTGATTAAGGAGCTATTCTTTCCAAGATTCTGTAAGAATTTATCAGGGAGAATGAAAAAGCTTGAAGATTTGAAAGTGTATTAGTAGGATCTACTGAAGTCTATAAATTATTTTCTTTAAATAATATAATCCTTTGTTAAAATCTGTACCATAAACAACCCAGTATCAGTTACTACAAAGTGCCATGTAATAGTGCAGCAACTGTCTCTGTCACTACCTAATATAAATACAGTAGATAACTCCTAAGGTAAGCCAGCCATTTTTCAGGCAAGAAACAAAGCACTATTTTCTGTAGAAATTAAGTATAACTATGATTGCCATATTCCACTGAATAAAATAAGTGGTCTCAAATGAAAGATACAGTGAATGACAGTCACTAACCTGTATTTTTCCTGTAAAAATCCACTGAACTCAACATACTGAACAGGCACAGCTAAAAAAAGGTAATATCACATCAC
Source organism: Eopsaltria australis (assembly GCA_034509425.1). Lineage (NCBI taxonomy): Eukaryota > Metazoa > Chordata > Aves > Passeriformes > Petroicidae > Eopsaltria > Eopsaltria australis. The sequence goes on from JAVTVJ010000667.1 coordinate 742,990, forward strand.
AAAAAAGTGAATCTATAGCTGCTAGCTGACAGCAGAGGAACACCTCCTATGTTTGTGCTGCCTTCAGTATTTTTTCTCCTCTTTGTTAAGGGGGTTTGAGCTGGCATGCCAGGTGCACAAAAAACCTGCATTCAAAGTAGCATGCGAGCATTTGCTGGCACTCAGCTTTAAGTGTATATTTTGCATTCATAAACATGCCACCCTTCTTCTCCAGCTACCCAAACACTGTAGATAATCTCTAACAAAGACTCCCATTTCAGATCAGCAGACTGGTTTTGCTGCCTGATAAGGCAGTTAATAATACAGTGCTCCAAGAAAACTAAAGAGAGGTGTCTGCATGCCAAGTCTTGGAAGTCACCGTGAGCAAAATGTCCATTAAGCCCACACAGTACCCACACATGGCAGTGCAATACCTGGCCACTAAATTTAAGCAAACATGTTTGCTTTTCAAAACAAAACTGTATCCTTTCTGTTTGCACTACAGAAAAATGCCATTGCACTAATCTTGATGGCACTGGGTCCAACTATTAAGATTCAATGTGCTGCTAACATTATAAAAATAATAAAAAAAAATCCCAATCTTCTGACTTCAATTTTTTACTTCTGCCCTTTATTTTACTGAAGAATCAGTAGTTCAAGACCTAGATAAATATTTCAAAAACTATACTATTTGTGAGCAGAGCAGGTCACTACCATTTCCCAGTGCATTTGGAGTTCATGTGAAATAAGGGCAGAAGAGTGATGAGCTGCATTTTTAACACAGGCGTATACAGAATAGTTGTCTAGCTGATAGAGAATGTGTAATGCAACATCTGCACTGTACGCCTTGCCAAAGCCCATCCCAAAAAAATGTAGAGCATTCTCCCTAGTGCAATTAACTCTTGTACTCTGGCAGGTTGTGCTAGAAGATCATCAAGGTAGATTACCTTCCAGCATATGAACTAAATACTTACAGGTGTTATATCATCAGTTATTACTTACAAACTTCTGCATTTAACAAGACATCCAGGCAAATGAATGATCTAATTTATGAATTATTTATAAGAATTTCACAGCATGCTCCTGGCGTCATCCATGGCCTTTTCCAGGTCATATGACACCAATTAGAGCTGAATTTTAAATTATTCAATAACCTGAACTCTCTTGTCATTTAACATATAGATATCAATGCAGTAAACAAGTTAAGTCTAATGGGCCCTGGAGGTTTGCGTTCCTCCACCCATCAGCAGCAGAGGCTCTATGCTACCACTGGAATAGAAAATAATAGAATGCAGCAGTCAAAAACATTTGCAAGGTTTTAATAAGTTATTTTGCCTCCCTTAGGGATTTTAGTATAACTTACAAGCCCTGAATCTAAAACATATTAAAGTCCTTAGCTATGTGCTTTTAAAACAAAATTAGGACATAGCAAAAGAGCAAGTCTGACACTAACCCTAATTTAGGCCCTTAATTTGAAATGTAGTGGAAATTATGGAGTAAGCAAGATTTACTATGCACAACTCATTACCTTCAGGCTCTCCTACAGTAGAGCCAAAAATAGCCCCTCTCCCAACACAGATACACCTGCCTATAAAGATAAGGCTACACAGAGGGAAATGGAAATGTTAATTTAACAGCTATCAGTTGACAGGTGCATCTCACATTCCTCACCACTTGGGTGGCAAAAAGACTTCCACCATTCTTCTGTCCCAACAACATTGGAGACACCAGTGGTGTATAAATCCATCAGGATTTGGGTACTGGCTTCAAAACGTAACATTTCAGAGAGGTTTGAGGTTGCACCACGTCAGAAGAAAAAAAAGGGAATGAACAGCCTCCGAAGCACAGACACAATAAAAGATATCTCAAAACCATTGTTTTCCATGATGACTGCAAGAAGAACAAGAAGATATCAACAACAAAGATGATGAGATGAACAGCACCATTAGGTATATGATTCTGCTTGGTGTGAAGTCTGCAGGAAATGCATGGCAAGCATGCCATGTCCTGGCTGCACATCTCATGAGCCTGTGAGCATGGCCCCCTATCCACTGCTGATCCACCCTGAGAAATCCAAGTCATATGGCAGAAAACTTCTGAGATTGGGTGTGGTCAGTACAAACGTAAACCCTGCCTAGCACTTACAGACTTATTTTTATAGTACCTGTGCCTCAGCTTTCTGAAGGCTGCTAAACTAAACCCCAGACCCACTCCTCCAGATGGTCACTTGGAGACCCCTGTCTTAGAGGACCCACCAACCCCACTCATCTGCACACACATTTCCTTTGCCCACTGCTTTGCAAGGATTAAAAAGTTTCCTGAGATTTATCCAACAGCAAGAGGAAAAGATAGAAAGGGAGATGCTCAGCTTATCCATTTAAACACTAGCAAGAAGTTCTCTAGCTACTGCTGTCAAGATAAATGCCAAAAAAATGATGTTGAGAAAACATCATGCCAAATAAGTAAAAACACACCTATCCAAAATGTCTAGCCAGATTAGCAAGAATAAGGATTTAGATAAAGAACACAACATTGGATTTTCTGCTCCCTGACCTTATCATAGGAGGGTGCTGCAACAGAGTTCTCTGTGGTTCTTTAAACTTTTTAAACTTTTTAAGAAAAATAGCAGAGACGGGGAAAAAAGACAACTGCCTAATCTCTCAGCACACATTTTAAAAACATACAAAAATAGCTATAAGGGATTTTATTTTGGTTGGCAGCCAGATTTAGCTTCATTCCTACACTGGGCAGCATTTGATTATTTCACATTAAGGGTAGTAACATGTTGGACGATAAGAGGGAAGTTCACATTGGTTTTCATTAAAGAGTAATATCCACCATGTATTTGGTTTTTCAAGGTAACTTTTTCAAAGTTATTTTAAAAAGCAAACGGTTTTCCACTTGGAATCGCAAGTTTAGCATATCACAGGCTACACATGTTCCCAGCTATTGCCAGTCTCTTTAGAATTCAATCAACATCTGCTCCAAAGTCATGCTTTCATAGCTCCAGACACAAGACAAAAGGGCAAATATACTGTGACCCTTCTAAATAGCCCTGATTACTGTGATCAAACAGTAGCTAGATACTTATGTGGAGAAGAAGGTGCAGAGTTTGATGTGTGAAGATTACTGCAGAAGGAGACACTGAATCAGCATTTGCCAACATGCACCTCACCACGGCAGCCAATATCACCTTTCCCCTGCATTTGCAGTAGGGATAATTCTGGTACCCACTGGCCAGGGATGAATTGTAAATAACAGCCACTGTTCACTCTGAAAAAATTACAGAAAGTTTTACTTCCTTCAGGTGTCTTCTGCAGCATCCCTGGGGTATGGATGAAGGCTTTGAAATACTTCTGCTGCACAAAGAAAGGAATATATGACATCTAGGAATTAAAAGCATGTTCTGAAGTAGGGACAGGGTTTTGGGGAAAAGAAGAAAAAAAACCAAAACACAAAACAACCAGGAAGTTATTTAAATAATAAAGAAATCCCACACAAGCAAAAGCAGAAAATCTTTTGATTTTAAGACTGGAAAGGTGTGCCCAAGCGAGCTTTCTGTCAGGAGTGTCCTTGCACTAAGAGCTAGACAGCATTTAGATTCTGCTAATGATCCCATCTCTGGGAAATAATTCATAAAAAGTAAACAGTAATTTTCATATGCCTGCCCTTTTGATCTTACATTTGTAGGGAGTATCCTGAGGCTAGCTGTGGGCGCCCTCATGGCTCTGGCTGATTGACCTCTAATCTGCCCCTCAAGTAACGATCATGCCAAGGAATGACAACACGAGTTGCAGACATTTCAGTGCAATCCCATTAAAGACAGGCTGACTCACTTCATCTTGTCAAAGAAGAAGTTTCACACAAGAAATAAAAGCTTTTTAGAAGGACTCCTTTATTTTGTAATGATGCTGTTCTTCAGAACAAAGACTGGAACAAGACTAATGCACCAGGACCTGACTGGTACAGAGCTTTACATTAACCAGCCAAACGCTGGTGCAAGACACAGTTAAGTGCTAAACAGTCTTGGTAGCAGAAAATTAAGAGTGTCTTCTAAAAGAATCAAGTCAGAATCATGGTACTTGACCTCTCCACATTTCAAGAAAGTACATATCCTATTTGTAAGATAGCAGCTGTCTCACTGACTGCTCATGGTCTCATCAGTCACGAAGGCTGTGAGCTTTGAGATCCCAGCCCGGGTGGTTTTACCCCACTTTAACCCCCAGTAAATGCAAGAGGGGTCCTTGTGTCTCTCTCACTGGGTATGAAGCGAAGAGAGGAAACAGCCAGTCCGGAGCAGCTGCCATCCCAAAATTCACTGCCATGCCAAAACTTGCTAACGTGTCAAGGAGACTAAATTACCAGCAACAACTTATTGAAATAAGGGAGTGAAGAAACCACAAATTAACCTGCTGGAATCCAAAGAAATGAGAGCACAGACTATTTCCTACATTACAGTAATACTGAAAAAGCATGCGTGCTCCCACCACACTGAAGGGTACAATGCAACAGGGGGATAAATGAACTAGAAAAAAACAGAGCATTAGAGTTGCCACCAAGGTGCTTAGAATGCTAAGTTGTATCTGAATGGTGGCACAACTCTATCATGGGCAGATATTACATACATACTATGCTTCCACTTCCTGCTTCAGTCTTTCCATAGTTCATATCCCTGCTCTTGTCAGATTCTCTTGCCTTAGCACGAAGTCAACATCTTAATTTACAGTTATGTAAGAAGAGCACTCTGCAAATGGAAAGGATTTGAATTTTTTGACCAAGAACATATGTAGCTGGAAGTTCTGTGCAAAATACAACCAGTCGTGAAGAAGTTCCACCGAAGCATGGTATCTCATAATCTGTTACCCAACCTTACAGTCTCTGCATTGGATAGAAGTCCCCGAGACCTCTGAGCAACACAGGCAAATGACCTCACAGGAGTCTGGAAGGCTCAGCTTGCTGAACATAAAAATTCAAGGTTCTCTTGGCACACAGGCTGTGGTTTCAGTGAGAGATTAAATGTTTTCTCTTTGGCAGGCTTGCAGTATCTCAAACAGGTACATAAATTAACTAATGAAAGACTGCCTGCAATGTTGAATTAAGGAATAGGAACATGGAGCAAATAGCAATAGCTCATTCCTGGGGTAAGCCAGCTGTTGGCTTTTGAAGCTCACCATGAAGATGCTGACTCCACAACATTCCCACCACACTTGAAATGCCACAATGGATGTCCCAGCAGACCTTCCAGGTGTGGCTGAGGCTCCTTAAGAGCTGAGGGCATTCTGAAGTGGGTTTAGTACTGTTGGAGGTAGCAACTGCTGACAGAGGGAAACGACCTCTGATATATCAAGCTACAAAGATCAACTTCCTCTTGACCTATGGAAATGGATCTTTTACAGTCCTGCTTAACACCATAAAGTACAGCAACATTGTCACAGCTATTATTTGCATAAGATGGTGCTAGATGTGTTGTAAAGCAGTTTGACAGTCCAACCTGATGGGTCTCAGCTGCAGAATGTTGATATAAAGGCACTTCTATAGTAACCATAGGCCATTAGGTTGTCTAAATGGACATCCATCACTACTAGCTTGTGTGAAGAAGAACATTAAGTTAAAAAGGCATGACCAAGAATAAATTGAAAGGCCCTTCACTACTCCAGGGCAGCAGTGACTTGGTGAGGCAATCGCTTTCACTCTGTGGCACTGCAGTCTGGACAGACAGATCAAGTAGAACCCACTCACAGGTTTATTAAAGTGAGCTCAGTTTCATAAAGCTCTCAAAGTCTCAGCAATTGCAAGTGCCAAAGGAAAGGACATCCTTGCACAAAGACAGACCTTGGTCAAAATATGTGAAAGAATTAACATGTGATCATGGTCTCACATCAATAGTTAGCAAAACATCGTGCCCTGCTTACAAGCTGCAGGACAAGGACATGGAAGAACAGTTTCCAGCTGTGAACCCCTACATTACAGTCTTTTCAAGTTGCAGATGTGGACCTTCCTTTCAACTGAGAACCATTATTTACTTGTGTTGTTGCCAATTTAAGAGCTCTGTTGTGATGAGCAGGCACTCCATACCTCTTTTGTGCTATTTCCAACCAGTATCCTAACAGACATGCATATAAAAACTAAGAAAGATCTCTCCCCCACATGATAGCAATTAATGTAGCAGATACAAGACAATTGAAATTTTACCTTAATTATTCTCAAGAAGGGAATCAATTTTTATTGGGAATTTTTTTTTGCCAAGGTAAACCATAGAAATTTGTGCTTTTATATTTTACCTTTGCTCTGGTTTATCCCTCCTCACTTTGTGAACTCCATCTGTACACTAAGTATGCACAAATGCTGAAAGCAGAAACAGCCCATGATGCAGAAAGCAGAGACAGACCATGATGCCAAAAGGTATAAATTTTTGAAGTTCTGACAAAATTCTAATGCAAAGTTGAACCCTCTATCTGGGCTCCCAGGCCACTTCTTTGGATAGAGTTAGTTAATAAATGTATTCTGATTACCAGGCTTAAGCCTTACTTATTCCATCTGAAAGAGCTGCACTTCAGCTCTCCTCCTTAAACTCTGGATTCAACAAAGAATAGCAACGCTTTGAGGCTGAAAATCTCTAAAACCACTCAGTGCCAACTTTAACAGGAGCAGAATTAGGTCAACAGTAAAATTCACTCCCTCCAGGAACAGAGTTTGAACCATCCAGTTGAGCAGAGAAGAAATTCTCACCACATGTTTTCGTATCTGTAAATTCCCTTGGGATTTGTAAATAGTAAAAAAAAATTTAAAAAAAGAAAAAATTTCCAAATATTGTTGCAGAGCAGAAAGCACTATCCCTACTGGAGAAGTAAAAAAAAAAAAAAGAAAAAAAAGAGATTGAGCCTCTCTCATAGTTACATATGAAATAAGTATATCTTTTGAAGTGTCATAAACTTGATGAAGGCAAGACAAGAAGTCACAAGTATTTGGAAGAAATGAGTGGGAGGGAGAAAAAAAGAGGAATACGGGAAAAGAGTAAAGAAGAAACCTAAATAGTATTGGTTCAGTCAGGTATTTAAAATCAGTTTTCTTTAATTAGCTGAACTGTAATACAAATTAAAACTGAATTTCTTGTTCATAGTATATTCATTGGAGGGGAGGGGATGCAGCTGGCTATTTCCAGAGCAGTTCAAGCTAAAACAGACTCAATTCTGCAGGACTGAACAGGAGCCAGTTTCCGTCCTTCTCAAAAAGACCAGAAAGCAACTTGGCAGCAGAGAGTCTGACTGCAAGCTCCATCTCAGAAATACTTATGAAGCACGACAAACCTGTGGCAATTGTGACTGAACTCATTAAAATCACTACAGATTATTTAAAGTCTTCATGCCTGACATTCAAGTCCTTTATTATGCTTTAAATGTCCAGGAAAAGAAGCCGTAGATGCAGGGCAGAAATGAGAGCTTTAATACCGCAGTGGAACACAAAGTGATGAGTAAAAGGAGTTTGGTCCCACACTGTATCTCTGGCACGAAATGTTAAATTGGATTGATTATAGAATTTCCCCTTGTTTTTGAAATCTTTTGCTTTCTGATGGCAGAACTGTTGATGATACAAATGCCCAAGCCCAGCTTTCAGTCTGAATAATGACCAGAAGCAAAGTAATCAGATCTCTTGGATCAGTGTCTGTCTCATGATACAAGATAAGATTAATAGTTTCATGCTGATTTGCCATTTCCTAGAGTAGTGTTAAATTACAAATTTACAGGGGGGTGGGAGGGAATGTGTACCGTATGAAACTCTCAGAAAAGGGCAAAACCAAGCACAGTTATCATAAGATAAAACCATAAAACAATCACAGCCCTTGGGGGACCAGAAGCTCTGTGCAGCCTCTCATGTGTCAGATCATCACAGGGTGCCTGGTTATTTCATGATAAGATTATCTAATGTTAATCTCACCACTAGAATTGGCTGCAATAAAAATGTTACAAACTTTCTAATTTTAATTACTGGGTTCCTGAAGATAACTACTTCAATTCTGTTTGGGAAAAAAAAAAACAACAAAAACACTCTGCATGCTTTCTCTGAAGCTGGGAGTACTTCAAATACCAGAACTGTGGATTTGATGATTTTCCATGTCTTTACTTCTCTGACTATTAACTCCTCTCTTCCCTTCTATTTTCACCCAGTCATCCTGATATAGGACAGTGAGTGCTTATAGGATAACACTGTTTCTTCCATTTAATTTCACAAACTACATCCAAAAAATGCCAAATACCTCAAAAGAAAAAGAGAATGCACTTATAAGTAGCCTATTCTTGAAATAATGCAGAAGGGGAAACTTCTCTTAACCAAAAATTGTCAATGGGATGACCTTAGCATTAGAAGTGGCAATCCTGACTGTAATAAGTCCAACAGCAGAACAGCATGAGCTAATTCCCTTCTCCACAGAAGATTTCTGTGGAGCAATCTTTTCAGAACCCACCACTAACTTACTGAAGAGATCATCTCAGGTGTTAGTTACACTTACTGGCATTGCAACACATGCACATGCACCCACACACCCTCCTTGCATTGTAATTCTTACACCTGCAAAGGTTTCATAGCAAATATCTCCCTCCCACTACCTCTATGCACAGTGGCAAATTACTGCAGAGCCAGACGTGCCATTTACTGTCATAGGACTTCAAACTGCAGACAAAAACTTTGAGAAGGAGATACTGTGCAAAAATCCTCTAGGAAATTAGTTCCTCAGGAACACAAAGGAAGTGCAATATTAAATAGGAGGAAAAAACCCCAAGCATAAGGACTCAGACAAATTCAAGAACCTTCCACTGTATCAACCTGATCTGGTCCAAAACCACGTTGTCGTCAGGGACCCTGGTTAATTCATTTATAGCCCACAGTTTGGGTCCAATTCTACATTTTTCATCAAACCTTATTATTATTAAATTGAGGACCTCATGCTACAACAAAGCAGTTTCTCACAAGAGTTGCTACCTGGTAAAACCATACAAATATGTCCTAATCACACTGTGTTTGGATACTATTCTATTGGATACTATGTAATTTTCTGTAGATGAAACTAGAGAATAAGAACAGTTGAAGCAATTTAAAGAATAGATTTGTCATTTTACTCACTGGTATGATACAATTTGCTTATACATCAGTTACTTTATATATGCATACATAATCTATTGTCTGCATTTTCCTTGTCCTTTTAGCATAAAAATGGTTAGAGAAAAATCTAGATGTGTATTTCTCCTGAGTTCACCAGTTCCTGCTGTTTGTTTCTCACCTGAAGTCATAATCCTGTCTTTGACATCATAATCATTTGCGCAGCCACCAATTGAGATGTCACAAATAGAGGATTATGGCCAGGTGGGGAATAAACAGCAGGAGCGTTGAACTCTTAAGAAACAAAAATCTTGTTTTCATGCAAATGTCCTTCATAATAGGGAACAAAAGAACAAAGGGAGAAAACTACAATAGAGAGAAAAATACTAGAAGCCAGATTGTTTCTAAATACAAGATCTCCCTGAAATTGCCTCCGAGGAGTCAGGTGCCGATTAACAACTGCACAAATCATTACAAAAATAAAACAAAACTTGACATCTGATGATTGAACTCCCCACACTACCCCCACTACACATATACACAGTTTTCTACTTAACATGAAATCAGCAGAAATACAAGGCACTTTTAGAGAACTTGTAACCTTTAGAGGTATTTATATATTCCTGGCAGTAACTAAGCACTCTTCTCCTTGTTCTATAGATGAAGACACTGAGGTCAAAGAATACAGAGGACCTCTCTGAATCTCAGTCACAAACAGATTGCTGAAGACGATAGGTATTATAAAATTCAGAGCTGAAGTGGCACCAGTTCTGGAGGAACAGAAAACCCACAGCTCCAGCTGCAGTCCAACAGGAGGCTGTTGCAGAAGGGTTATTCTGGTTTACCAGTTCCAAGGAGTTAAAGAATTACGAACAATTTTTATATTTTAAAAAAATCATTCGTAAATTAATCTGTCTGAAATTGATAGCTAGAATCAATCTGAATGCCAATATAAAGTTACTGGGGAAAAAAATTAAATCAAAACTGCAATACAGATCCAGAACAACAGTAACTTTATATGTAAAGAGAAATCCAATCAGCTACACTGATACTGCTCACTTTGTAAGGTTGCTGCAAAAACATCTACCAGGAATAATCCTACTTTCATTTTGAGTTTCTTCTTTTATTCAGGTATGAGTAAGCAGTGCTAAACTGAAAAATGCTTAAATTGCCATGTTCTTGGCACTGGTGCTATACCCTTATCAAGAAAATCAGTGTTTCTGCAACAGTCAAATTAAAAATAAAAGAAATTAATTTCTGAAAAGGGAAAAAAAAAAAAAGCACTGCTTCACATACTTGTGCTCTGCCTCACTATTGCTTGTGATGATGCTGAATGTGTGCCATTAGATGTGACAGCAGAGATACCCTACAGCTCAAACAATTCCATCATCTGCCTGTATTCTATTCCCACACAGTCTTCTGGACATATCCTGTCCAGATCTTGTCACAGCACAGCAGATGTGGCAGCTCATTTCCTCAGCAGTAGAGCAGGGTAGGAATCTCAGCACGAAAACTGTGCCTTCTCTCCTCTTATTTTCCAATCTCTGATTTGTGGTGCCGAAGCATCAGGACTGCTTCAAGTTCATTTGAATTGTCCAAATGGCTTGCCTGTAAATAAAAGTGCCATTTGACAAAGGAGTTAATTCAGTAGAAAAAACTTTTTGACTTTACCAGTAAACACTTTGTATTTTAGAGCTAATTCCCTCTTTCCTCCAAATCTGAAATGAATACAAGCAGGACTATAAACAGCATTCCAGCTTTTAGGCATTATCAAGCATGAGAGCAAACTGCTAAAAACACAGAACAGTCTGGATACAAGAAAATTACACTTGAAAAGAACTAGGTAGTATATATGAAATCTAACCATGACTTCTAGTAAAGGAGTTGCTGAATAACTCTAAGATCACTTAGGATTTTACAATTGATGGACAAAACTCTTAACTATCCTAACTAGATTTTAAACAAATTATTAATTGCTCTCAAGTTGTATTTACCTTTGAAATCTGCTGTTTCTTTTATAGATCTCAGAAGTTTGACTGCCCAGGAGCTTATTAATTTTCCCAGTCTTATCAGTCTAGTTTAATAAAAAATAGTAAGCCTACCTAGAAAACTTGTCCCACATTTGCTTTTATACCTATCCTGTATTTTTTTAAATAGAAGCTATATTCATCCACAGTATTTCTACTCATCTTCAAACCTGTCAGAGTCCAGATGGTAAAAGAATCTTTTGCTCCTGTACAAATTTATGCATTATGTATTAATAAGGCTCAAATTCTATATTCAGAAAGCAGACATGGATATTTATGAATAACTCAAAGAAAATTGCTTTATAGAAAATACATTTAAATTCCTCCCTTCATTTTCCATAAAGGATGACGTGTAGTTTGTTACACTAATAATCACTTGGAACCTGCAAAGGGATGTTCCACTGTGTTCCTGTATCTTCCTGGTGGCAGTTACCATGCTGACAAATCTTTTTCTGTTCATACCAAAAGAAGCAGACATGCAAGAACGTGGTCAACTTAAGAGCAGGTGAAAGTCATAGTTTTACCTTACCTGGACTAAAGCTTCTCATCTAATGGGAAAACAGGTACTTTCCTAAAAATTCACACATCTGTACTGAAAGCAGAAGTTCTATCATCTTGGAAAGAGCAACACTGTGTTCATATTGAATCTTTACTTCTAGGTGGAGGGAACAGGGGGTGGAATCAATTCTACACTAAATACACATCCAAACCCTGTATTTCCATAACACTTTTGTAAGGTGAGGAGGACCTGTGTTGAGTAGCACCTACTGAGAATTCCAAAACTCAGCCTTTAGATAACACATGGCAGCAATGGCTAATGGATACTCCAGGAAGAGGTAGAAAGAAAAATGCCAGTTAAAATATTTTAACACCAAGGAAGCAACAAGCCTTTCAGAACGAAAAAAATCTCCTCTTAGAAATAAATCAAACAAGTACAGCGTGCTTTGTTCAAGGCAAAAGGAACACAGGATGCGAAACCATGCATTTGAAACCAAGGACCGAAGGCCAGTCCAGCCACACCTCTACACAGCCTGTAAGTAGCAGCATTTCATTCCTAGAGGCCATTGGTGTCTGCTGTTAAAGCGAAAAAGTCTGGTAGGTAACAGTATAACTGATGCGCCTCCCAGCCAAAAATCCTTACTGTCATAAAACTGAGTGCTAAGCAGAGCTTTAAATAAAGTTTGGAAGTGAAATGTTCTCAAACGTTAGCCTGTGATTTCTGAAATTAGAGGTCAACTCTATTACCCCTTGATGCTTGACTTCTGAAATTCCTTAAAATATGGCACTTGCTTCCCATTTTCAGGAACGCACCTCATGCAGTCAAGCATATGGAGTCAATAAAGGTGTCTCTTCATCTGCCATCTGAAGCTTTATTTTTCTCACTTATAAACTGCAACTGGTTTTAGTAATAGCAATCCCTGCACACATTTGAAATGCACTTCCATTTTCCACATTGCAGAGCTATATGGCTTAGTAAATACATGCAATTTAGGTTCAAAACCATAGCTCCAGGCACTACATATCGAGAATTTTATATTACTGAAAATTAATGCCTTTTTTGCATATGCTTGAGCAATAAATTAAAAAGCTATGTCTTATATGTATCAATTGGGATTTTCTTAGCCTTCATTTTTAAAAAGAATCATGTATACAGACTTGCATTTCTGTTTCTTCTCTGGGCTTTTAATAAGAGAATATGAATTTATTTCAATTCATCAAAAGCAACTAACTAGAACTCTAGGAGTCCTGTATTTGTGCTGAAATTTGTAGGTGTTCAACTGCATCAATATCAACCTCCAAATTCAGTTCTACAACTGAAAAAAACTTGGCACCTGCGTGTACAGTACTCATGGCATTACCCAAGTAGAATAACCAATGTAATAGTCATAATTTCTTTCAGCACAGAAAACTGCAGTCCCCATGTCAGAGCTGAGAGGAAAACAAATGAGGTTATGATAATTGCTGGAAGGGTGGCACCAGGACTAAATAATGCTTTGATGCTGTTCTCTCTTGGAGAGCCCAGTTTCATCCTGAAATCTCCATTCTCCTGTGCACATCGAGCAGAGACAAAGCCATGGGTATTAATGAATGCATATTGAAGGTGCGTGAGAAACAGGGCAAGAGCCTCGCTCTGTGCTTGCTAACACAGCCTCACTTCCTCCTTCCCACTCCAGGCTGACCACTCACCAAGCTGTGAATGATTGAGTAAGCCACAGCTTAGGGACTCTTCAAATTAAAGTTACAGTAGAGTGGCCTGTCTTAGGTTACACTGGTATGTAATCTATCACCATCTGCATGGGATGTTGGGGCCGGGTGGGGCAGTGTTCCTGGCTCATCCCTGATGGCCCCAGGGCATGTCTTCTAACGGGCCAGCCCTTGGAGCCAGGTGGGGCACTTTACTTTGCTCAACCCTAATGGCTGCAGGTAATGGGCCATTGAGTCCCACTGATAAACTCCATCATCCCTTTGTGAGATGCCCCGCCCAGGGTGAGGAACCAATGTATCCCTATCTGGATAAAAACTGGATTTGAAACACCACATGTCAGCTTTTCCACTGGATTCCCAGAGGAAGACCAGACCCCTCTACACCACCACTGGACCTTCAGAGTAGAACTACACCTTTCACAGGATCACTCCTTCAACAGAACCACATCTATCACTCCCAGAGGACTGCAACCACCTCCTAAGTGGACTACTACCAACACCCTGACCGACAGGGTGTCAGGTTGTATTCTGACTCCGTCAGTGTTTTTGTACTACTGCATTTATTTTAATTTTTCTATAAATTGTAGTTCTGACTTTGAGTCTCTCACTGATTTTGCTTTCAAACCACCACATGGCCCAAGAGATGACCAAGGAAGAGCCAACAACTGTTGGTCCTTATTCCTCCTCCCCTCAATACAGAAGGGAGAGCCTGGAGACAATTTAACATAGCTGGCTGGAATGCCAGGCCACAGACTTGTGCGACAGAAAGCTTAATCGTGAAATCAGCAAGCTGTGTCAAAAAACACTTGAAACAAACATCTCACGCAGAACTCATCTGGGAGAAGCCTTTCATTTCTGCCATACATAAACCATAAAGCAGACAGAATTGGAAATAGACCTTTTCCTTCCTCCGCGTCTTACTTGCTTCACTCAGAATATGCCTCTACTCTAAATTCAGATTTAAACTTGGGGACGTCATGCTTCAGAAAGTAAAACTAATGTGGAAAAGATGAAAAAGAACTTTCAACATGCAATCTAGTAGTCTTTTTACCTTCAAAGTAAAGATGGAAGCATCAATTCAATAAAACAATGGTAAGAGGAATCTATTAGCTTATTTCCCTGCAAAACTTAGGACTTCACTTGCATTGTTAGGAATTATAGCACTAGGTTTAATAAATTTCACTAATTTAAAAATGCATTATTTCATAAAACCCACAAAAATAATTACATAAATTGGAAGAATTTGAAAAGAAGCATCACCTTCCACTTCACGAGGGCAGTGAGTGAGCCAGGCTGCTCACTTATAAAAGAGAGATCTAGAAGATTATAACCATTTTCATTACAATTTTAACTCACCAATATTCGAAAGGAACACATACAACTTGTACACAAGTCAAGTTCAAACTAAAGTTCTGGGGTTTTTTAAACCTTCAGTCTGCAAAAGCCACAGTAATGTATTTTGCTCATCTTTTTCCAATAGTGGGATCTCCCTGGAGCTGGAACAATGCCAGAACCCTCCATTATCACAAGGCTTGATATCAGCAGTGGAAGCCTTTCTAGAGACACTTTCTGAAGGTAACTTTCAAAGTCTTTCCTACATTACAAATGTACTAAATGCACCAGAATATTATTTTCTCTAAACAAAATGGTATTCATCAAATCCTCAACCTATTATCCCACGTTCTCTTTTGGAACAGACATGTCGATAGAACAGCATCGTCAATCAATCCAATAGATTTTGAGTGCATCCGCAATGAATCTACTCTGCAATAAATTGGCTTGAGTCATTTAAAAACTCGTATCTTAATGTTAGGAGAAGAAAAATTATTATTTTCATCTACTCCTCCTCCCCTTAAAGCACCTTGGGCAAGGGCTAAGCATTAAAAAGAAAAATAACCAACAGCTGTATTACAGCAATAAAGCCTAAATAAAAATGACTGATCAATCCAGAGGAGAAAATATAAAAGACATCATTCTATATAAAATACACACAAAGATTTTAACTCAAAAGTTTTCAACTGTGTCAAATGTGTTATAGTAATTAAACAAGCAGACAGGGTGCCAAAGCTATAGGTAATTAGAACACCCACATTTTCCCCCTTTTAAATCTTTCTGTAGTTGACTAAAGCATTTAAGCTTGTATCCTTTCACAAACACTGTTCTTTCAGGGTACTTAGCAAGAGCACCACAGGCAATGATGACCCATAAACCTGTATGTGGATTTCTCTGCTAGTATCTACAGCACTACAAAAGGAGAGCCAGGATTCTCTTCTCCCTCCTTGCATTAGGGAGGAATTTGCAATTCCTTTTCAGAAATTATTCCCATTACACTTCCTCCTCAACGTGTGCTGCATTTACTTCTCTTGAATGAACCCCAGCTATGTTGTACTGCATCTCAGACTCCTATCAGCTCACCTTAAAAGGCTGTTGTCCTTCATGAAATGGTTGGGCCTGAAAATACATAATTCACTACAATTTCATCAAATGGCACTGAGCAATTGCTTAGCTCAAATTATAAAGAAAGAAGAAGGTTCACGAGAAGGCAGTTTCTGCCGCCCATATAAAATACACTTCTGACATTTGAGCAACGTAGTAGTTTGGAAAGGTGCTGAGAAGCTGAGTGCTCCCACCTTTCAACAATTTTGAAGAGTCAAGAACACTCAGCATCAGCAGTATTAGTTCAAGCCCATGTCAAATCACTTTATCTGAACGTATATTTAAATATGTAAAGTAAGCTACAGATATAACTGAAAACTGCACAGAACAGAATTAAAAGAGCCAGTTTTCCAAGGCAAAGGATCACCTGCAAGGGAGTAGCAAATAACCCTGCCAAGACCTAATGAAGGAGTCTTTCAGAAGAATCTCAAGGCAGTATTCCCTTATAATTGAAGGCACACAAACCTATTTCAAATACTTCTGATACTGTAAGATCACCCTAAGAAGTCTCCCCAAAGTAACTTTTAGACTGCATCTATCATTCTGTTCAAATCAATTCTCTTCAATGCATTGCACTAAGGAAGACTAGCTGAGATACAGCTGGCATCAATGACAGCACCATGAAAACTGAAAAATTACCTCTAAAAGGGTTTGAGAAGAAAATGCTCAACACTGTATTTCATATCACAGAGCCTGAAACAGAGCTTGCTGTTTATAATGCTTTCTCAAAGTACTAACATTAAAAAAAAATACATTATGATGTATTAAGATACAAAAAGCAATTTATAACACCAGTGATCTGGTTAAAAGACAAACATTTAAAAAGAAAAACATAATGCACTAACAGGTTAATACCAAATAATAGGCAACAGTTATACAGGCTACTAAAAATGGGTGTGAAATGATGAAATGGGAAATAATGGGTATAAAAATGCCTTGTGATAGCAAACCACAAAAGAAGCCTCCCATGGGAAGCAATGGAAACCACCTTTCATGCTATTTAGCCTGGACAAAAAAGTTTAAAAGAAGATCGGGACGGAGAAGAATCCTACAGGGGGATCAAGGGGTTGAAGATGAAAATTTTGGTTACACGCATAGATGGAGAATGCAAGGATAAGATGAATTACCAAAGCAACACTGGAAATTTGAGAGAAGCCCAGAACACTCTAGGTGGGAAGGGGGCAGAGAAGGAAAGACTAGAGAAGTTCTTTGTCCCTAATGTTTCTCGTATTTACATCATTTTTCCAATGCAATGAAAGCAAGCAACAATGTCCAAGTAAAATTAACAAGCACACAGAAAGGCAATAAATAGAGATTTAAAATGGAACATCTAATAAGAAAAGAAAGTCTTTCTCTTTTCTGCAAATGGAGGATAATGACAATTTAAATAAAAAAACCCATAGCAAACCATATTCATAATATACGGTTTCTGCAGGCTACAAAAATCATTGCGAGGTGCTGTATACTGCAGAGTTTTATGACATTTTTTGGCTGAGTTGATGATTAGGAGATTACATAAGCTGTTTATTACTTGCTGCAGCCTATGGAGCGCAAAAAAATGAACTGGTCATTTAATTTACACTAAATTTGTCCCAGATAGCAGAAAAAAAGCAAAGCAACTCACTGAAGACAGAGCAAGCATTAAAATGCTGCAAGTGAGAAAACAGCACGATTTTCCAATAACGCATTGTACAGAGAAGAGAAGGAGTTTGGTAAAAGACAATTAGTATAAAAAAGCTCTTGAACTCTGCCTGGACCCACAGATTAATGCCTAGCAACAGAAACGTGTGCATGTGTAGTCACTTGCACACGTGCATGAGCATAATGGTTGTGGATGGACAAGGGAAGAGCTCGGGAATGACACAGGGCAAGGGAGGAAAAGAACGGCAATTCAGTCTTCATGTTACCCCAAAGTCTCAACTAGAACTAATCAAAATGAATTCATCTGAATGTCTGTGATGGCCAAGAATTTAGTCACACACAGTCTGGCTGTCCAAATAAATGGTGAGGAAAGGGCTCACATCAATCAGCTTCATCTGAGAAGATTGGCACAACTTCAATAGGGATTGACAGAGTTCAGTGTCTGCCAGACTGATGAGCCAAGCACCAAGCTGAAAATGTTCTGACTATTCATAATGACATTGCAGTCTAGGGCCTTTGATTAATTAATTCAGGAACTAAAGCATTCAGTTACTGTAAGAAGAATAATCGAGGTAGCTGTTTCTCACCGTTTACTGTATATGAAATCCTACTGCTCTGCACTCGGACCTGCACTGATGCCATTACAGGAATGCCTTTGACTGCTGCTATGCTGGGCCTAATGCACACTCCAATTCCTCCCCTCCCTCTAACAATTTACTTTCCTACAAAATAAATAATGCCTTGCAAATGCTCAGCGCCATGCCTTTAAAAGATTTTGCTAAATGAGCCTTCTTCAAGCCACAAAAGAAACATTTGTCTTAATTGTTACTAATAATGTTATCTTTCAGCCCTCTCCAAAAATCTCTGACCAACAGCAGGGCCCTCGCCAGGCACTGCTAGAAATGTCGCTAGGTAGCATTACACATGCAGGCAATTAACATCTCAAAAAAAGAAGGTTGATCATTTTATTGCATTATTGTTCAGACAGAAGAAAATTCATTTTCATTAAGATAAGACCTTTCTACTCATTCTCAGCCCTAAATCTGGTTAGACGAAGGCAAGGTGTCTGCTATATTAATGTATTCCAATTAAACACAATTGGGTAACACAAATAGGAAACTTGAACAAGTTGTATTGAAGTTAGGGGGTGCTGCTACACTTTCTTGGGCATGCAGTCAGTCACACTGTGTTTAATGTAAACCTTGAAGGATAAACGACATTACACTGAAGTCAGACTGAAAAACATCCCCATAGCCAGCTCTCCCCAGCCTAAATTATCTCCCCAATATTGTCCATGTATTTGAACACAGTAACCCATACAGACTCAGTCTGTAGTTGCCCTTTCTTTCCAGTGTATATCACTTTTCTGCTCAGCAATGGTGCTCTCTGTAGCATGATAGCTCCCCAAAGTATCCACCTACACCAAGAAATGTTTTAAAGGGAAGCAACAAGCTTGACATAAAGAGTAGAAGTGAGATCCCAGAAAAACAGCAGCAAGGAAAAAAAACAAACCAAGGACTAAAGTTGAGAGAGTTTATTAATTGACCTTATTTCTTCAGTATTCACTTTGCACACAGTGTGCATTTATTTTTTGAAACTCCATTTGTTCAAAAATAATACTTTCATGCCTTTTGCTGGAACAAAGTCCATCATTAACAAGACTGTGGCCCATGTAAATGAAAGAATTTAGCTAAAGTAATATATGTGCTACTTTAATAGGAAAGTGAAGAGGCATTTCCTTAGTTTTCATGCCCATTTACGCAATCTTTTTGTTCTAGACTAAGTCCCACCTGGCAGAAGATCATTAAGCTACAAAGCACAGAGGATTCACAATGCAGTGGCATAAAGAGCCCTTACAGGCCACATGTAACGAGTCCCTAACAAAAATACACCTGGCAACAGAGGATGCAGTAAACTCACAACACTCACAAACTACGCCCTTCTCCAAATTACAAATTATAAGGGACACACAAAGACTACAAGGCCTATTATAATCCAAAAGCTGTACTTAAAGGCTTGTGGCTGTTCACAATTTTCGATTTAGATACAGCTTTCAATTTAGATTCAAAACTCCAGTTTTGCTCCTCTAGCAAATAATATATTCCATATAAAGACTATTTTCTCCTTCTTAGCACTGGGAAATACAACCTTTAGGACATTTTGGCTTAGTTCAAGTGATTTGGCTGCATTTCTGCCTTTCCTCATTCTGTTTCAATAGAAGATGATATAATTCAACTCCATCCATAAAGCCCAGGGAAGCCTATAGGTAGAGAACCATGTACTGACCTGTTACAAAGCAGCAACTGCTGCTTTTTACTTCCTCTTACCTTTGAATCAAGAAGCTTGCAGTTGTTTCTTGTATGAAATAAGAAGATTTGTCATGCCAGTACCTAATTCTGAAAATCAACTTAAAAAAACAACTATAAGCAGAGCAACAGTTATTTCAAGGCTGAAGGACATGTACAAGTCACTCAGGGAAACAAGAAGTATGTTAACTTACACTGGGTTACTGAGATCCAGAGTGTCTCTATGAAAATGAGACCATCTGCGACTAAAGCAAAGCCATCCCGGCAGAAATGTCTAGACACAAACCTGTACTCGTTTTGTTTTGGCCACACATAACATGACACCTTCCACTACACTGCTAACAGCTGACATGGATAAGGGACTTTTGAAAGCTTTACTCCCTCCCTCTACCCTGCTGTCATTGCTGTGCACTTCAGCCTCCCTGGCCCTTGACACAGTCACCTCTATGAAAGCCACAGAAGTATTGCAAATTGACTAACAAGATTAGCAAATCCACGCTTGACTTGTTCAATAAGGTGTTGATGCATGCAGATATATTTGCCGGAATTACTTCATCCAGGAGCCATCAAATCTCGCTGGAGCCCCTTCTATTTTCAGTCCCTAATCCCTAAACCTTTCTAACCTGCATATAAGACAAAAAAAAAAGGGAGCTGAAAAGGAAGGCGAGGAGATAATGATGCCCTCCGTGAAGCAGCCGATCAGGAGTGCCTCCCCCAGCCCCTGCAAATACAGTCAGTGCCAGCTGTAGGCCAATTAAACCCAGCCGCTCGCAGGTGTTCGCAGAAATGACTAACACAAAAGAAATTCGCACTTCAGAACTGCAATATTTAAAAGCTTTGAGGTGGAACCAAGAAAGATAAAAGCCCGAATTAAGTTTATTGCCACCTTGTGCTTCACTCTAATGCAGGTTTTGAACAGGGCCTCCCATTGGTATTAAAACTTGGATGAACATCTGCATTTAAAATACAGGAAACTGAGCACGTGAAGTGCTTTTAAAACACCAGTTGCCATAGTAGATGGGGGCTTTAGTATATGTTCATTTATTATTATAGTTGTACAGCAATATGGTAAAATATATTTGCCAAGTGGGCAATACAAGCTCAACTCTAAGTCAACATAATATGCTAGATTGCTTAGATTTTCATAAATATTTTTGGTGCTTATTTTCCCTAAACATAACTCTCATTTCCCAAAATAACAATTTCTTTAATTTTTAATGAGAACAAAACCATGGCAAGATCTTATCATGCTCTCTTACGTTCAGATTAAAAACCACAAGAGGGGAGAAAAAGGGAAAGAGAGGCAGCCCCCTGACAACTCTCCATGTTCTCTTAAGTGGTCGAGTGACAGGAACTATCCGATAAGTGAATTCTTTCCCAGTCTCTACAGAGCAGCAGGCAAAGTATCTGCAAAATGAATTTCTCTTTGTGGTCCTATACCAAAAATAAGTATACAAATTAACATCCAAATGTCTTTAATTCCCATGATACGTCTATTAAGCAGCAATTCTCCATAAGGCTGTTTAGCTATCCAAACTGCAGCCTAAAATTATTATCTCTATAAGCTTTCCATAACTTATCACTCAGTTCCTATGAAAAGCCATTAATTTTGGCCTCTCTCTATCTTGGTCTCGCAGGAAATATTCTGCAAAGGGATGTAATAAAAATGTGATTTCTGCCATCATTTCATTAAAATTCCCTGTTAAATTTCTATCTGAACAGTGTACATAATATAAAAAAACTCAAGGCTCTTATTAATGGTGCTGTTCCTTATGATACGGACTTTAAAAAATAATGAAGACCATTTCTTACTTGTAAGAATATTGTTCATTTTTCATTCCTATTAAAATTTAATCTGGAAGTTGTTTAAAAATGTTTAAGTTTCATTACATTTCAACATCTTAAGAAGGGGAAAGAGCTAGCAAGTTCATGAGCAGGAATGCTGTCACTCATCTGTCTCTTCCACTGATATCTCAACAGTAAATCATTCAACTCATCCATGACTCAAGATACCCATCTGCAACACTTTACTACTTACCCATCTCACGAAAGCACCGTGAGGCAATGTTTGCTGAAAACCTTCAGCTCCGTGGGTGGAGCATGATAGAGAAGAGGAGCAAACTGCTTCCTCCACAGTACCTCTGAAGTTCTGGGAGACAGTTTTTGGAGGTTTTCATTGGGGGGTTCTGGTGTGGGTTATTTTGTTTTGATTTTTGGAGGGTAGTGGGTATTTCTGGAGGATTTAAGCAAGCTGAAATCAATGTAAAAAATTGTGGGCAATAGATAACAAAAAACACATTAAAAGCCACCAAGTGTTCAATATGGAAGCATTCTTAGCAAACACACTACTAAGATGCAACCCCAAATTGCCTTTTACAAACTGGAGAATCAGCTTGTATAGAATGCTAGTCTGGTTCTCAAAAGTGGAAACCAGGCAGCTTTTTCCCACAGCAACAGCAGGTTATTACACATTTTAGGAGTTTCTAAGAAAGAATGAGTGGTCTGAGTTTCAATGGGCTTCTCTCTGCTTCCTTACCTGTAAACATTTGGTGGTAAGACACAGTTCCACCCGCCTGAGTCACTGTGCTGCAAGGGCACATCCCTGCACTCACTGCCACCAAACTCAACCAGCCTAAGTCAAGAGAATGAGACGTTGTTCTGCGGCAACACGGAGAAAAATGAAGTGACAGTTACCCACCAAGAAAACTAAAATTAAACTATCAGAACTAGGGCATGCATCTCTTTACAAACACTGTGCTTAAGCACTTTCTACAATCAGGTCTTTTATTCAGGGGTTTAATTTTAGACATCTAAGTATAAAAATTCTGGCCCATACATTTAATGGAAGCGTGCGATTGCCAAGCTGAGAATGTTAAATCTAATTTTAGTTTTTCTTTGCGCACTTGTTTTTTCACACAATTTCTGCAACTGAATAGGAAAATATCTGTGATATTTTCTGGACTGTATTCACAATACTCAATTTAGTCATTGCATGTGGTGTAGTTACAAAGCCTACTCCAGTGAGTTGGAGCTTTTTCATTATTGACAGTGAGACCAAAATTTAATTCTAAGCAGTCAAAGTATTTACTGGTGCATTTTTTTGGTTCTGAAAAGATTTCTATTAAAATTAATGTTAATACATTGTGATCTGCACACATTCTAAATTAGAAACTAAAAGTTCATTGGAAGTCTTCCTTTAAGAACTCTTTGTGCAACATTCACCTTAAGTTACTGTGCTACAGGCAAATTTTTGAATTTTCTTCTTCACATAGATGAGCTCATAACAGGGATGTATTGATTTAAGCTAGTTTCATTACTACTAATGCTCTGCTAAATTTTAAAGACAATGCAATATTGAACAGAATAATGTGTTCTATTAATAAGCACGCTATTGAAATACTGAGCAGATTTATTGCATTTGGATGTTCAAATAAACACTAAGATCATTTTATATATATCATCTCCTGCCTAAAAAGATGACTGAGATGGAATTTGATTTAAAAAACAATAATAAAAGCAACAAAAAATTGTTTGAATAATTAACTAATGGATTTTAATCAAAAATAATATTCTCTAATCAGAACGTGTGGGCCTTGTTTAAAGCAGTACTTATTCCTTATTCATACAGATAAAAAGGACCTCTAAATGCACTGGCTGTAGCAAAAGTTTGAGGAAAGAAGTTTAAAAGGAGATTTAAGGGCTGTTTTGTAAATGAAATAAAGCAAAGATGGCAAAACTTTAAGTTCACACCACACAGCGCTTGGCTCTTGCACACATACTTAAGCTGGCTCGGGAACCAGAAGTTAAGTATCCATGTCAGTGCAGTATCTGCTTGAGCCTGCTAATTAAGCTTGCTGAGAAGAACTAATTACTGATGCAGCTCTACTGCTTCTGGGAGTTGAGCTAATACCACTGTGTGGTACAACATACCAGCCTGTTCGGGGGGTACCTGACCAAAGCAGGCCAGAACCATGCCCTCAAGTAATTCATTTCTGATAACAACAAATAAAGATCCTGTTTCTTCACCAGTGACCCAGCGTGTGATGTCCCACAGGCCCTCTCCTCCGTGCCTCATCTGCCACATACGGAAAATGCCCCTGCAAGACTGCCTGACCAGGGAAGGACTTACTGAAAGACAGGAAAATAAGAACCTTCTGAGCACTGGCGTAGCTGCAGCCAAGGGTTTGCACACACTGAAATCTTCTTCATTAACTCTGCTACAAAGCATCCTCATTTCCTGCATTCCTGATTGCCACAAATACTGTACTAAGTGCTCAGGTTAAAAGAGAATGCTTTAAGCCATTTTCCAGCACAAATTTGAGCTGCCATAAAACATTCGTTCCCTATCTTGCTCTAACAGTTCTCCGTAAGAATATTGCTAAAATTACATGGGAATCCAAGCTAAAGAGCAAAAAAGCAAGATTGTAATCAGAATAGCAAGCCCCACTAGGGCTAACAACAACTGCTGGTTACTACTGCCAGAAGATAACAGCGAGGCAGGCACAGATCACCACTGTGCTCCCAGCAAGCACAGGGCAACATGCTCTGCGGACATCCTCATCTTTCCATCTCTGCAATCACCACCGCATATTTTTCTTTCATTTCTCTGTTCCTTGCACCCCAAACCATAAACTGGATAGGACAGGAACTCTATTTCATTTACGTGTGCAGCACCTACCTAAATTACTGCAAGACCGATGACTGTGGCCCCTCCACTTTCCAGCACCTCTGAGGTGACACAAATAAAGCAGAAAATCTGAATTTTGTTTCCAGTTTACTACAGCAGTTCACAAAACCTGACAGCTCCCTTGGCTGTCAGTATACATTTCCAGGCTCAGGACCCTGCTGCCCAGAACACCACCAGACTGCCCAGTAAAGTGCCCATACAGAGGTGTGAGCATCAAGCCGTGCCTCTGCAAAATTGCAGCAAGGGCCAGAAACCTGTATTTTCCTTCAATATTCACACTAGGTATAAACGAATGGAGATTGAGCTTCTGAACACTAACACAATACAAACAACCACACTAATTTTTTACAACCTGCCATTTCTGCTTGCACATGCTGCACCGCCTACAAAAGGTTATGCATATAAAATTGTTAGGTTACAGTTATTATCTTGTTAGAAAGAACATTTTAAGAGCATTTGAGGAATGAAAGGGCTTTTTTGTATTAATATTTCAGTAAAACTACAAGTGTGTAGTACTTCCTTCTGATGTATGAAAAACTAATTTCAATTCAGTAATGCAGCATAACTGCAACACCAGATCCCAACATGCCTCCAAAATCTTAAAGATATGAAATTGGGCCACAGTCAGACCCTAACCCAATCTTCACTAGTTCAGCAGAGATCTTCCACTGTCTAAACAAGCTCTCTAATCATGGCTATGTAGAAATCTCTGCCTGTCAGATATTAAATCTTTATAATCCCAATACTGATTAAGTGTATTTTAAAATGTTCCCAACAATTATTGTCATTACAGAGGACCTCTCATTGACCTGTGCTGCATACTTTCTACTGTTCCTCCAATCATTTTATTCCCTACCCACATTCTCTCTACAGCTTACCACAAAAGCATAAAAGCCTTTTTTTAATTAAATGATCTCATCTTTGATGGGCAGCTGAACTTGGCAAACTGAAGACACCCGCTGTGTAGCAAAGGCACATACTTACCCTTACTTATAGAGTAAATGACAGTTTCTTCCAAGTCTGAGAGAAATATCAGCTCTGGATATCTAAAAAGCCCTCTTACCATGCACTTACAGATATTCTTCACAATGCCTAACCCAGAAGATTATCCTCTCAAGAAACAATAACCTGGATGAATTATTTTTCTGGGAGTATCTACTGAGATAGTATTATCATGGTTCACAAGTATCAACAGAGCATGGCTACATCATCTCCCTATTTCTACCCTTTGTCTTTTTCTCATTCTGGATTTATATTCCCATTTCACCCATTTGCTGCTAATCTCCAGGTAATAACTTGTGTAACAAACAAGTTACAATGCATGCTTTAGGTAAACATTATGTAAATGTCAGAAGTCTTCTGATTATCTTCAATCATTCTTAATCTATACTGGCTTACCAAGTAAAGTATTTGTCAACTACTATGAGCCCTCTTCTCAATTATGTCCTAAAACAAGCTTTAAAACCTAAGTTCATAAAAGAAATAAGGACTAAGCACCTCAGGTCTCACTAACATACAGCCTTCCACTAGTCTCTCAAGATCCTTCCATGCATTCTTCTTCAAAGGATACACCCCTTCCTGCTGACATGCTTCAAGATTACCTCTCACGCCCCTAACCTTTTTAAATAATTGACTAGAACAATGATGAAATGAACCTTAGCACTGGTCATTAGCTCACTGCCTAGCCAGCACCAGTACCCAGTCCCAATCCTGTGGTTTCCATGAACAGGCATCATTTGAGCACATGACTGCACATGACTCAGTTTAATTCAATGTGAAAACTCATGTGTCACCTGGTGCTCTGGGCCTTATTTATGACCAAAATGGGAAGCAGGGCTCAAAAGCAGCTACCTGAGGAGTCTAACAACCCTACTGGTATTTAAATGGCTTGTTATTTTGCATGAACACTTCTTATGGCTATTTTATATCTCAAAAATAGAAAACGGACAACAGACTTTATTCTCCACTCTTACTCCAGACCAAATGTTCTTGTTTCAATAAAGGACTTTGGACAAAGGGGGTAATGCCGTTATGAATCATGACAGTGCTTTGTTCTTGTGGTTTTCAAGCACAGAACTTGAAAAGCTTTACAAGTGCTGGTGGGAAGCACTGTTGACCTCACTGTACAAATAGTGAGCTTAGGCACAGAAAGCTGAAGTAATTATCCAAAGGTCACAGAGTGAATCAGTAGCAGATGCAGGACAAGGAGCCACTTACATTCACTCCCAAATTCCACCCCCCCCCCCCCCCCCCACCACTGCAGTGAAGTTATAAGTGTAAATCAATAACTGAGGTCACCAAAAACTTTCTGCATGCAGATTGCAGTGAAGTCACCGTCAAAGAAAGCAATGACAAAAGGGAAGGTGCTTAATGAATTTTTCAATGGTCCTTACATAAGGAAACAGCAATCCAGGAGGAGGTGAGAAGACGCTCACTCAGGAAGCCCTGTAACAAGGCTGCAGTGACAAATCATTACTCCCAGAACACTGCTCAAGGAAATGTAATGCTGCCGTCTTCCAAATGCTGGGTTATAAAACCTTTCACACATGCAATATTTAAAACCGTGAATTACACCTGAGAATGTATCCAAACATCTAACAGTATCAAGTCATGCTAATGGTTATCTGTTTATAGGTCAGAAGGGCAGTAAATTATTGCAATGGAAAAGTAGTAAAGCCACACTGTATCCAGTTGTGCTGTTTAACAGGTGATAGTGAAAAGTAGGTGATGCATGGAAACTTCAAGTTTTTATAGCTCCTGCCCCAATCTATATTCACTTATATAAAGATGTCACATTTTTAAACATTTAAAAGTCAAATTGTCTGGAGAATAGATTCATATAAAATTTATTTTCAGAAACTGATATTTAGCCTACTGCTATCAGAGTTGATTGCTCTTATGTATAAGCTTTATTCAAGTTTCTACAGGTTTGAAAATACAAAGACTGACATTTCAGATCCCATACTGAAGTGTGTCATTAACCAGAAATTGAAATGGGAACATTTCCACTTTATCAGAAATACTCAGTTTGTTAGAGTGATAAGTGCATTACTGTTTTTGAGTTTTTGAGAAGCTACTAAATATGACTCTATTTCAACACAGACAGGAAGGGGGAGTCACAATGGCAAAAGAAAAATCCTGAATTGGTTCCTTACCCAGCACAATATGCCCTGAGAATTAAATAGTTTCAAAGCTCTGCCAAAATAGGTATTTGTAAGTGGCTAATGGCAGAAATGTTTTATTCTGTTTATGTCAAAGACACGTTTGTCAGGCGCTGGACAGCCAGACAAATCAGGGTCTAATTAGTTCAGTCAATTCCCTCAGTTTTATCCTTTCAGTCTACACTGAGTTATTAAAGCATCAGAAATAAAATGCTACTGAGACAGCAATAAGGGAAATAAGATGTCAGAACTCTATTAACAATGGCATTTTCAGGAAGCAATGTAAATAGAAAATCAAATTTATGCAAGAAATATATATCAGTAAGTAATACTTAATTTAATCATGCTGCATTTATCTTCAAAGCAGCTTTCATATCCAACTGATTTTTTAAAAAATGCTTCAACACATCAACATTGTGACTTCTTTGGAACAGTGACCATCATTCAGATTCAAATTCAGATGCCTACCTAATACAAGAGGATACTGGTCCCCAATCCAAATAGTACAGTTATACAAATAACAGTATGTGAGTAATAATTTATTCCACCCTCGACATTTAGCCAGCTCAGAAAGAACGTGTGACAGTTAAGCAGTTGCAAGATAAAAAGAACCGGAAAATGCCACATTCAACTGAAATGACAGGAAATATTTAGGTAGACAGAATGTAATAAATTTGGCAGACTTATGGGAGTTTAATTGCCCCTTTGTGAAAGGAGATAAATACATGTAAAAACTGTAACTGTGAGGACCAGTTTCTGGGAGGAACAGCTTTCTATTAGAGGTGTCTAAATCTTCATTACTTGAATACGACCATCAGAGAAAGGAAATTTACCCGACCCACAATGGTGATGGTTGTGCTGGCAGCAGCAGCTCCCAGCTCTGTGCAGGCACAAAAGGAACAGTGAACCCCTGGCTCCAAGGGTTTTCACTTCCACCCACAACTTACTGGCCTTGCACCAGTCCGCATCTGCTAGCACACACACAGAGATCTTCCTCCTTCAAACAGCATCTGCCACCCAAAGAACTGAGCCTTATTTGCTCCCAGATGTCCCCAGGATGATCTTTTTTCTGCCCCCTACCACTGTGAAATAGTGCATCTCACTGTGATGGCTGGCAAGTTCCACTTAAGCTCTCACTCAAATCACCCTGTCCATCAAACCATGATATGGAAAGATTCCTCACTAACACCGCGAGAAAAAAAATTGGTGACTACACCCAAAGTAGGAAGAGGTTTCTCCTAGGCTGCTGATAATTTTAAAAATGACCAGCCCTCCACTTTATAGTGTTTTTGATATTTCAAAGTATTTTTATAATATCCTTAAACATTTTAATTTTTGTTTATTTTAACAGAAGCATTAATCTCATTATTTAACCTTTTAACTTGCTTCTATTGGGAAGAAAAGGATTAAAAGGGAATGATGAACATCTCTGGTTTTGCCCAGGTCTGTTTGACAGCCTGCTATCTGGTATTTGTTCCCACACAGAAGTGCAGACTTACGGTTGAAGACAAATTAAAAGGAATACTCAAAATACTTATTAATTTTAAGAGAAGGGATTAGTTCAACAAGTAAAGAGCCTTAATAATATTTCTGAAAATCAACAAGCCAGACCAGAAAAAAACATGCTCCTGCTTATTATTTTGGGTTGTACATTTCACATGCAGTGTTGATCATCTTAGTGATGATGGCATCTAATGATTCATGAAAAAATAAATTACATATCTTGATATTTAATGAAAAATAACAAGGACTTTAGAAAGAAGACGCCCAGATTCATCTAAACTGATTCATCTGTTGGATGTGAGTAACTCACACTTTCACTCTTGCCATGAACACAGGGACCCAAAAGTGACTGACATTGCTGTCACTCATCATTAGAAAGAAGGAATCAGGGAGTAACTTTCCAATATGTATGTGTCCACTGAGTTACATGGTCTGACTGACAAAGCACTGAAAGGGAAAAGCTGCAAGTTTTCAAATACTTTTTATAAAGCAAACCTGTAGTCCTCTACATTTACATTTTTTAAAATAAGAACACTATTACAACCACAGTGTTTTCAATAAACTGTTATAATAGAATTAATCCCTAAATAAACTGATAATAAGAATGCACAGGAGTGCATCTACCTAATAGAGGACTCCAGTGTTTCCTTCTTGTATTTTACTCACAGAAGCACATATTCTCCATTTCAGCTGATATGATTTTTTTTTAACTCTGATGAATAAACACATCCATGAAATGGATCATATAACAGGTCTATCTGCCTTGTATCATACAGCACTGGAGGGAGGAGTTTTCCCCATGTTGAGTACCTGTTTTTCCTAACCCAGCACAAGCAAAAAGACTACCTTTCTGTAAGAATTAACTTCTGTATGGAAAAGTCCCAGGCTAACTGAGCTCTCCTTACATGATCTTACAACTAGACCTACAATTCAACTTTGCATTTACACAGCATTTTAAATTCACCAACTTACATTCTCTAACAAACACTGGGCATTATCTCCTATTTAAAGAGCAACAAACTAATCCAGAAAGCAATTAAATAATTTGATGGCAATACAGTAACAGAACAGAATTAGATCCCAATTCATCTGCTTGCCAGCCCTCACCTACCTGGGCAGACCACAGTAGCAGTCCCAGATGCACTCTTGCATGCAGAACTCTCATAGTCAGCACAAGTAATGAAAAATATTAATCAAAACTTCTCATGTCCCTTTAATGATATTCCCATGGAAAAAATTTAAAACAATGGCCTAAATATTTAAAGACCTTTTTAAATGTGTGTCTGAACTCTCATTTCTGCAAGTAAAAAGAACTGCCTCCAGACCTACTCCTGGCTCTGATTTTACCTGAAGCTTGGAATCTATAGTAAGGGCATAAGATAATGTTTCAAAAGGCTTACATCAGCTGATTAACCAGAATGTTCAAGTTATAATTAAATAAACAAATAAACCTGGGACTTTATTTCTGTGTTAAGATTTAGGCTACTTACAAGTCAGCCTGTGTATTCACCCACATGATGTTTGCACATGCACAAGGATCACAGAACAGGAGGCTTTCAGCACTGGCAGTGCTGGTCAGACGCAAGTCCTTCCCACACGTATGCTGATACCAGAACATCACTGTGCATCCCAAGTCCTCTATCCCTCAACCCCAAAATCTCCAGGGACCCCAAGGAAGTGTGCTCACACTTAATGCAAAAGTTATAGCTAAAAATAACCATTCTGTCTCCTTCAATCCCATGCCTAAATGTGCACACTCATTACAGGGGACTCTCAAATACACCAAAACTACAAATGACAAGGAGTCCCAGAGTGCCTAAATGAATAAGTTCTGAAGGGTAAGAATCCAAAAAGAAGCCACATTAACTGTGGAATGTTGTGCTTCATATGAGGGGTATATGGATCTCAGGAAACGAAATGGTCTCCACTGCTGTCACTTAACATCCAGAGGAGTGACTTCAGTTGCTCACAGGCAGCTACCTTTGCAGTCCTATGCTCTCACTTAATGAGACAAGTTCTCCATTAAAATTTTCAGTCTCATTCTCTGTAACTATGAACATGAATGGTTCCTGACTAAAACAATATGACTGAATAAAAG
This sequence comes from Eopsaltria australis, assembly GCA_034509425.1. Lineage (NCBI taxonomy): Eukaryota > Metazoa > Chordata > Aves > Passeriformes > Petroicidae > Eopsaltria > Eopsaltria australis. The sequence continues at coordinate 774,126 of JAVTVJ010000667.1, forward strand.
CTTTTCTGCTGAGGTTTAAAAGTGACAGCCTGCAAGAGTAGGTCCTTGACCTAGTCACAGAAGGGACCAAGGTTCTTAGAATCACACAATCATTTTGGTTGGAAAAGACCTCTAAGGTCACAAAGTCCAACCATTAATCCAGCACTGCCATGCTCACCGCTAAACCATGTCACCAACTGCCACATCTACACATCTTCTAAATGCTTGCAGGAATGGTGACTCTACTGCTTCCCTGGGCAGCCTGTTCTAATGATTGGCCTCTTTTATAGCAAAGAAATTTTTTCTCATATCCAACTTAAAACCTGTTCTGGCACATCTTGAGATCGTTTCCTCTTGTCCTGTCACTTGTTACCTGTGAGAAGAGACTGACCCCCACCTGGCTACACCCTCCTTTCAGGTCACTGCAGAGTGTGAGAAGGTTCCCCCTGAGTCTCCCTTTCTCCAGTCTGAACAACCCAAGCTCCATGAGCTGCTACTCCCAGACCTGTGCTCCAGACCCTTCCCCAGCTCTGTTTCCTTCTCTGGATGTGCTCCAGTCCCTCAGTGTCCTTCCTGCTGTGAGGGAACAAAGCTGAACACAGGATTCCAGGTGTGGCCTCACCAGGGCCCCCAGCACAGGGCCATGGGCACCGCCCTGCTCCTGCTGGCCACACCATTGCTGACACAAGCCCGGTGCCATTGGCCTTCTTGGCCACCTGGCCACACTCCAGCTCATGTTCAGACACTCACAACCAGCACCTCCACGTCCTTTCCCACTCAGCAGCTTTCCAGCCATTCTATCCCAGCCTGGAGCTGCAGGGGGTTGTTGTGACTGAAGGGCAGGACTCAGCGCTTGGCCTGGTTGAACCTCACACAATTGGCCTCAGGCCATGGATCCAGCCTGCCCTGATTCCTCTGCAGAGCCTTCCTGCCCTCCAGCAGATCAACACTCACACCCAGCTTGGTGCTGTTCTCAAACTGACTGAGGGTGCACTTGATTCCCTCATTCAGATCATCAATAAAGATAAAAAACAGGGCTGTCCCCAGTACTGAGCCCTGGGGGATACCACTAATGACCAACCCCAGCTGGATGCAATTCCATTCACCAGCACTCTTTAGGCCAGGCGACCCAGCCATTTTTTTTTCTCCAGCCACCAGTGCACACAACCAAACTATGAACAGCCAGTTTCTCCAGGACAATGGTGCAGAAAACAGAGTCAAAAGCTTTACTAAATTCCCAGTAGACACCATCTCCAGCCTAATCCACCAAGAGGTCTTCTTTGTGAAAATTCCTCTGAAGTTTTACAGCAGAGACATTCATCAGATGCATTGTACAACTAAGGTACTGATATTTGTGACTCAGCTCCAGAGAGTATGAGGAGTTTTTGAAATTACATATCAGAAAACAGAAGACATCCTGAGGGTTATTTTGGTCTGTTCCAGTCAATAGAATTGCTACCACTTATGGAGAACAGATGGGGAAAGATTTAACATGGAATTAAATGCATCTATTAAAGATTAATGAGAAATTACTTTATTTCAAGGCAGAGACCAACTTCAATGTAATCCAGACTTCCAAGAGAGGTCAGAGGACATCATTTGCTTTCCTGTACTCTAAATCTTAGTAAGTAACTCAGTCAGTCTGAGAGCCCATGCATATGTGTGAGTAGCTTTGATTACTTTGGTTTCAGATTGACCATTTTCTTGCATACACAGGAGAAACTCAGGTATCCCTTTTTCTATCAATGGTACCATGAAACACCTCGGGCACATGATGGTAGTGAATGTCTACATGATCTGTTTCTACCCACATTCCAAAATCCAAAATTATACAAGTGAAATTTCAAAATTAAGAGCAATGTGTGTTACTGTAACCCAGAGAGACATGTCAGACATTTTCTGGCATTTGTCATAAACAGGCAGCAACCAAAAATTGTTATGCGATAATATTTAATGCATCAGAGACAGGCAATCACACTGCTGTAAACCAAAAAATCACACGTAACATGTATGCAGACTGGCAGTAAATGCAGTAGATGCCTGGTCTGTGCTGATGCCACCTCACCAGTTACATTCTGCTTACATACGGACATGAGTCCAGCTGTCTCAAGAACTTAAGACATGTGTCCTATGGTGGATAAAATCCTGGAAGGAGACTCCCTACAAACTTCAAATGGCAAACTGTGCAACAGAAAAACTTCAAGTTGGAACTTTTTTACAGCTCAAAATGAAAGATTCAGGCTAAATCTTAGGGTATTCAGAACTTACTCGAAGAGATATTTCTGCAGGCAATCATCCTGGAACAGACAGATAACGAATTCCCACCTTCTTAGCTGAAAGAAAATTACACCCTCGGCTCTCATGAAAAATCTTTCTGCCATACAAAGACCAACCTTTAGTGCCCTGAACTGATAATCACCTGGCTTTCATTAAATAAAGACACTTCTAATTAAACAACCTGATCAACACACAAAAATGTGTGCTTTGCAGGCAAGAGATGGCAAGCAATTCATCTTTCAATATAGTAATCACTTATATCACGCTATCTGTAATCTACAGTGATGAATAAAGGTATTTAGATTATGAAATCCTAGATGAGCTACAGACTGTATTCATTTCAACAGCAAGAAACAGCAACTCTAACTGTTTGCATTTTCAGAAATAGGATTCCAATTGCTGGACTGGCCCAGAAATATTTTCACTTTTTACCAAAATATGTTCTCACAGGATGATCTCCCTCTTGAAGGGCTGGTGAAGAGAGAATACACAACAGTCACAGAAAAACTGAAGCAGGATGAGAACTGTGATAGTTACCTGGCCCACACCTCCCCAAAACAAGGCAAGGTTCAAAGCACATTATGTTCCTGGTTCAGTTGGGCTTTGAAAGCTGCCAGTACCGATTTTCCTGAAGTTCAGGAATGTAATGTTAATCACAACATACAGGATATGCCACACTTGGAGGAACCAGACAAGTCTAGGAACTGAGAACTGGTGAATCAAGGATGTAAGAACATGAGAAACTGATTTTCTAGAGTCTCAAGAAAAAGGCTAAATACTGCTGAATCAAAGAGCATGTGCATAGGTCAAATGGACCATACAAGAGTAGTGCCAGCATATGGCTATAGGCAGCTGGTAAGCTTACACTCCTAATGACTGCCAGGTAAAGAGGTAACTCCACAAAGTAATGGATGGAACAGAAGTTCCCTTCCTCAAGGCCTGTAGAATAATACAAAATCTTTGACAGCAAATGCATTCATATGCAGCCTTGAATCCACTGAAGAAAGCCTTGCTCCCACTTCAAAGTGAGAGGATGTTGGTGAGTATGGCCACAATGCACTCTCCCAAGAACCACTACAATGTTAGACTGGAGAAATTGCAGTATTAGATCTAAGAGTTTGCTAAGTGCTTACCAAGGACAGGCAGTTCTGCTGCAAATTTAAATTCGCCTGTAAATCCAAAGGTGACGTTTCACAAGTGTAACAGTATCACCAGAAGCCTACAAAGCCAAGAGGATGTTTTGATCTCAGAGAATGGAAGGGAAGGTACTGTCTTCTTCCCAGATTTATCCCCCAACAGAAAAATATGCACCAGAGATGATTGTTCACCCAAGGAAAAGACTTCCACAGGAGGGACAGTTTTTAAAGCTAAATGGATGAAACTGAAAGAGGCATATTCAAAGGAAACAAAAGGAAAATTAAAATATCATAAAAGAGATTTAAGGCTGATTAAAGCATGTAGAACAGAGAGATGGTAAACTGGCAGTGACCTGAGTGAGCTGAGAGTGAAGTGCTTATCACCAGGAATACAGTGTCACTCACATCAAGAAAATAGACTAGGTGAGCCAAACAGTTCTGCTGTGGCACACATTCCAGGGGATTGAGTGTGGGTGGAATTCTGTTGTGAATGCTAGCAATACATAGGTACTGCAATACTGATATTTCCTTTTTGCTTAAATATTTATATCCATCTGCATTCCTGTTCGGTGTTAACATTTTTCAGAAAAGACAGGTAAATTCACTATGACCTAGTATCTTAGAGGTAAAAGGAAAAAAACATTATTTTTCTTCATGCTATTACAGGGTAGCCTATTCCAGACCACCCTATGTTTGAAATATCACTGCTAATCACTTTGAACACCCATGAAAAAGCACCTGAAACCTGACATTCTCAGTTAAAAAAAAGAATGAGGATAAAACATTATCTCATTTTTACAGATAAGAGAGGCACAGGGAGAGATCAGAGGATTTGCAGAAAGTAACACAGGTAAGGCAAGGCTATTCCTGACAGTTACTCATGCTAAAACTGTCTCTGTCTGGCCTTGCAAAATTATTCCAATACCCTTGAGTGCCTAGTCAAATTAGTTCTTTATTTATTATCCCTGTTCTCAAGTATCTTTCAGATGGGCTCATCCATTGTTCCCATACAGCTGGGTAAACAGACAAAGTCAATTCTATCACGAAGGTTTACCTTATAGCATTCAAAACCCTTCGCATATGTGGGATTTTTTTTCTTTAAGCAAGCTAAGAATGTGCTTAAAGGTGACCTGTGCTGAAAAAAAAACGGAACTGTGGAAGTCTGGGGACAATCATAAAGGAAAGGCTTATGAAGATTGGTGTGTTTCAATATCCTTTTCAAATGAAAAAAATTAATAAATCAAATAAGTAATGCTTGAAGCTTTAGTATATAATCATCCTTATTAAGGCAGAAAAAAAAAAGGACAAGAATCTTAGTTGCCAATATGAAAAGAAAGCAAGGCTTACTAGTTTTTGCAGAAAAAGGCTTTTTTCGGACTTTACTGTGAAATGATACAACTGCATTCAACAATTTTTAAGAAGTGATTCAAAAGAAATAGCTACATTATTAAAAACACTTTAAAAAAAGAAAGCTTTCCCAAAAGTCAATTTAGTTAGCATTTTACCCAAAGCAGACCATGTCTTTCCGGATGCTTGCATGGTGCTTAGCACTGAACAGTACCTTGTTTCTGATGGGGGCCACTGGCAAATCCCAAAAGAGGGGCAGACATCAGAACACAGAGGGAGAGGGAAGATGATACATCACTGAAAATCAATTCTTGATATTCCTTTCCATCTGTAATCCCTCTCCACATCCATGCTTTTTCTACACAAGGAAGAGCTGAAGCCCCCCGCCCCACCCCCCCCCCCCAAGAATCTTTGTGAATCAAGGGAATTAGCAGATGTGTTGCTAATCTTCCACAAGTAAGAAACAAACGCTGCCAGCTGTACTTGTAAATTCAAAGATTAACATTAAAAAGCTAGTGCCAAGACTACAGGTATTATCTTTCCTCAAGGTGACAGAGCTCAAGAACCCCAGTTCTGTGGAAACTCAGCTGCCTGTCCAACTTCTGTGCCTCAAGTGCTACCCTACACTGCAGAACACCTACAAATTGATCAGCCAGAACCTGCCAAAGCAAACTGGATTCTTGCCACTGTTTGAGATGGCAGTGAAGTACTGACTATATAAACTAGGTCAGACATGATTACCTAGAACAAGGGTAATTTTCTTTACATGTCTGTGTAAAGCTTCTGAAATTGGCAAAGACTGAACATTTGGGTGCTGCAGATAGTATATCCAAAAATCATTTTTGATAGAAAAGTTTAACTACATTTTAATATGAATGATATTTCCTATTAACAGCAAGGCAGAAGCCTATTTTTCAGTAGAGCTCTTCCTTTACCAAAGTGCTATCTCTCTGAATCTGAGTCAACTTTAGTGACCACTTTAATATTCACTTTACAATTAATGCTTCTTTTTATGGGTTGGTAGAAGGTAAACCAATTTCAGTTCAGCTTCTAGGTATTGAATTTATTATAAAAAGTTATGTACTTAAAACTCCTATAATGAAACCAGAGGCATCATGAGATATTAACCTAGAGTTAATGCTGTGAAGGCCAGTTTGAATAATTCAATTCATGTCACCTTAAGTATCTTTTCAAATGGAATTAACTTTATCTCACAAAAAAAGGAAGTTCCATGTTCCAGTTACTGATTATTGACTCCACGAGAGTTCTGACTTAAATCATCTTACCACCATCTTCCCAGCAATTTTATTTCACGACTGCCAGGATGCTTCTTTACATTTTGAGGGTTGATTTTCATTATAAAGAAGCAATATTAGCTAAGAGGAAAACATGGTTTCAGAGTTACTGCTACCATTAGGTGATACTAAAACAGACAAAAATGAAAGTTAACACCAAAGCATCTGCATTAAGTTCAGTACAGAAACCAGGGCTGCATTTCAGCCACATGCACACAGCTACCGCAGTCGTTTACGTCCTATAGAACTCCACCTCTTTTCACAACAATGCCATCAACGTTTGGTAACGACCTGTTAATTGTCTTATTCTGACAGAAAACCCGGCATTTAAACAGTGGAAGGAGGCATTTCCAAATACCTATCTAAGCCCAGGGGAAAGTGACAGCTCATGATCCGCATTATGGTACAGTAAGAATGAGGGAGAAAGGCAGGTGAAATGCAGAGGCAGGAGGCGTTAAGATAAAGGTGTATCACTAGAAATTACTCCAAACAAACAAGTAAGAAAAAGAGGGGGAAATGAACAAAACAAGAAAGAACAGCTCAAAATAGGCAGAACAAAGAAGTGCCTCACTACGGAGTACAGCTGTGCAGTCCAATGTTTCTGCAAGACATGGGAAAATCAGAACAACATCACACATCGACACACAGAGACCCTGGGAAGATCAGCAGTGTCCTGACTGATTATGTCTCCTAGACAGTTCTAGGAAGAGAAAACTATGTAGCAAGCTAGTTGTCTTGCTTTAAACCCAGACATACCCAAGATTTCCTTAACCCAGACAAAAACAAGCAAAAAGGAAAAGATTTCAAATGGATCTGGATTCCAACAAAACTCACACTTTTATTATCCTAACATTTCAGTAAGATTGCTCTTGTCAAAGTCCACCTTAAAACAGAAGGTGAGAGCAGAAAAGCTTCAGCAGGGCAGAAGGAACTGGCATGGGCAGTACTGCGAGCAGGAGGAACGTGTTCTGGGTCTGTCCTCTTCCAATTCTTTCCTCTCAAAAATCCCTCCCTGCTGTGTTGCCCTGCAGCAGACCCCATCAGGCAGACAGAACAATGCCAGCCTGAACAAAGAGAGACCCATCAGGACACTTAAGAGCTCACAGTTCAGGTATTAAGGGTGAAAATAACCCGAATTCTCATCGACAACCAGGCCAGTGACCCTTCTTGGGTTTCTAAAGCTATCCCATGAGGGAGTGCGTGAGGGAAAGAATGGACAGCGTGGGGCAGTCCTGTTCAACTCTTCAGTTTCTAAGCTATGAGGAGAAACACAGCACAAAGTGCTTGTTTGGGTGAAAAATGGTAACAATTTATAAAGCCAAATGCAAAGAACAAGAAAATTGAAGAGGAAGGCTAGAAAACATCAGAAACATTTTGCACGCTGTAAGAAAAACCTGTTGAAGCATGTTTTGACAGGTTTTTATCTATGCCTGCAAAGCTTTGCACACAACAAGAGGACTAGGGTAATTTCAGACCTGCTAGGCTGGAGCTGTAGAGTATGTAACCATAAATGAAATGTCAAGGCAAACCTCGATATAATATCTGAATTTGCATTTGTGGACAAAAGTACCTGTAAGCATAGAGAAAAGAAATAATGGAATCAAAGACGAGCTTGATAGAACTTTGCACATGAAACCAGAAAACAAGTTTAAAGAAGTCTCTGCATATACACTGACAGAGTGATTAGGAAGACAGAAGAACAAGAGGAGATGAACGTGGATTGTTGAACCAATTTGATAGTCAGTGGGCTGAAGGTTTCCTATTACCTGCTTCCATGCTTTTGTCCTGTAGATGTGATGACACCAGATCCCTCACTACTAAGGACTAACCTAGTATATGATAAATGTATTTGAAGTTGAAAGGCTTGAGATGAAACATTCAGGGCAAAACCTGAAAGAAGGCTTGGCATCACTCAAAACACAGCTGCCACAGTGCTGTTGGACTATATGGACTCCTCTGGAGTATTTTCCATGGAGATCCCCAGCAAGCTGCATGCCATACAAAGCAACAACACAGATGTCATCCATTCTGGAAGGATATTCTTGTTTTGAATTCAATGCCATCACAAAAATGAATGGCAGATGCAAACACAAAAGAATGGAAATGATTGTAAAAGGTTAAAAGCCTGACAAACACCTCAATGTCCAACAATGCTGGACCAAAAAGAAGAAAAGCAAAAAAACAACAAGAACAACAAAAAAAAAACCCACATAAAAAACATAATCAGGACAAAAAACCCATTCCTGATGCCAATGAAGTCATGGAGTATTGCTACCTGCTTCCTGAAGATAATTAAGACTACTTCCTGCACAGTCTCCAGTCCCCTAAGAAGCAGGATCTGCCTGTATAATTCTCACAGCAGGGAACAACTGAGATTCCAGAATCAGGCCTCCTTTTGGATACTCTGTGCTGATGACTTTGCTTCTATACCTGTTATAAATAAGCCTTTAAGACTGTTGCAGCAGAAGAAGGGATCAAGGGCATAACCTCCACAAAAAGGCATGGTTTTAGGTAGGATGGATTCTGGAGATCTGCAGATGGAAGCTGCTGTCAGAGATCAGCAAGCAAGAGTACTTGTATGGGCAAGCTTCTCTTCCAGGATATGATCTGCCATCAGCAGGGATGAAAACCATGTTCTCAAGGCTTTGGGCACCTACATCTGAGAAACATCTTACCACTTAATTTAACACGCATCCCTAGTCAACGTTTTCTGGTTTTAACTGAATATAGAACTATAGGTCTCCTATAAATAGCTCAAATCAGATGAGCTGCTTTACAGACTTGAGAAAGCTCTTATTGACCAAATACATCATCTCTAATGCCCTTTTCAATCATCAAAAGCCACAGTGAAAATGTGAAAGGCTATATCTACAGTGACTGCAATTATTTTCCTGTTTAAGTAACAGAACAGAAAACAGAACAGCACCTTAACTTTTTCTTTGGCAAAAGTGTGGGTTCCCATGATCCCTACTCCATTACAACATGGTCAATTAACTTCACCCATTTTATTGACCCTAAAGTTGTCAGGGTTTTTCTTGGTTTTCTTGCAATCCACGTACTAAGGCAAGGACTCGTGGGAAACCAATCACAAAATAGTACTCAACACTTCATGATGTAAGATAATACACTCACAGCTGCAAAAAGATGTTTTGACTAGGACATTTGAAAACAAAAAGAGATGGCAAAAAAGAGCTTACCTTCTGCTCCTTTTCCTTGGCAGCACTGAGTTCAGAAAGGGAGTGTGATAGTTTTTCTTGCTGCTCAGCCAGGTACTTCTGATAAAGGCTCAAAAGTTCTTGGCATTCTCTGTACTGCTGCTGCAGAGGTGAGACATCAGAAGTTAAGGGAAAAACTGCTCTTCAGCGAAGAGTTATAGACAAATATATACCAGCTCACTCTGTGTAAATCTGATTTAGATCCATAACAGTTCAATTTAAAAACAGATACCGTGTGTTTGAGTAGCGCCTAATGATGATAAATCTGCCTAGAGATGAATGTTCAAGTACAACCTTCTCCTATTCAGAGTGGAAAAAGAAGAATTACACCAAATTCTTTTATCACTGGAAAAGGACAGCAGCAGGAGGCAGGTGATGACATTGTTTCAGCTGGAACAACTAAACCCTCTGATTCGCATTCAGCAAAGCCAGCCATTACCAATGTTTATTTATAAATAAATAAATAGCCAGCCAAGTAAGTAAATAGTCCATTTTTAAGCACAGACATCGATTCACAAGCCCACATACCCAAATCCAATCTCTTTGCTTGATCACCAATGGCTCAAAACCCCACAGCCACAGATGCAGTGCTACAGGCCTTTTACAGACCAGCAATAATTTCTGGACAGTAATCTGGAGAAGCAGCAACTGTGGTGTTTGCAAGGATATTAGCAACAGTGTCCTGCCTTGCTTGCAGCATTGAAATTCCAACAGGAGATAAATCTGCTCTTCACCTGTCATTGTGTAATTCCCTCCCTTGCTCATGTAGCATGGTAAACCATTTATGCTCCCCTCTCTCCCCCCTCACTTTTAATTATGCATGCAGATGGGATAAGGGCTCGCTGTCCAAAGAGATTACTCTGAATAAATACTTTAATAACAAGTCACTGCAATTAAGGTAGGGAACAAAAACTTCTTCAATCTATAAAACGGTGTTGAGTTACAGATTTCCTTAACATTTTTATGATCTAATCATTGCTTCTGGGCAAATTCATGTTGCAATCACTTTTGCCAATCATGGCTGCATAAATAACTCACTGCTTTGTTATTCCCTGTTATGACCCTAAGGGGTTTTTTTTTTTTTTGGTTCAGTTTTGCTGCCTTCCTCCCGCCCCCCTTCTTCCTACTCTTTTGCAGGAGGGGTGGCCTTGCCAGGGCTTCATTTTTGTTTTTGTTTGGTTGGTTTTCTTTCCTTTAAATAAAAGGCTACCGAGAGAAGAAGCAAAACATTTTAGGAACGAATGGAAGGTTAATAAACCCCAATGTTGAAGTCAATCAGGGGAGCTCTCATAACACCTTTGCTCAGCACCTGGAAATACGGGACGATACAAACAATGGTCTTAACAAGCTAATTGCTTTCCAAAGCCAGCCTGCCTGAAGCCAGAGCTGTTTTACATTTCAGTTCATTTCGTCAGAGAGCACCAAAAGGCTGAAGTGATTTGTGGTGGTCTCAGGAGTCTCTGCCAGCTATGATGTATATAAAAAGAATTTTTTATTCCAGTTGTAACCATAGGCAGTAATGTTTATAGTAGGTGAACATATTAGCCTGGACGCAGGGCATGAATTTTACTCTAGCAAAAGCCAGTTCATTTATACAGCCTAAGAGTTAAATGTCGGTATTTGAAGACAAATTATAGGGAAATTCATTTAAACCCATGTTATGTGTCAGAATATAAAAACGGACAGTCCTATCTATCTTTATCAATTTTTTATAGCCCTCTTAATTCACTTTGCTTCCAGCAACCCCTTCCCCACAAAACGGATTTTGCCCTCTCCTCCCTCCAGTTAGCACACTGCTGGCACCAGGAACAAGCACCCCAAACAGCCTCGGGGCACACAAGTGATGGCCAGGCAGCCATCCTCACCCTTGCCACAGTGTTAATTCTACTGGAAAGCCAGGTTTTCCACTCCCAGGCACCATTAAAAACATGCCCCATTTGTGTTTTACAGACTGCAGAACCCTTGCTGTACACATGATGCCACCACCTCCCGCATGTGGGTGTCAAATTTATTTAAAATACAATTTAAAACACAACAAGCAAAAACTAATATTAGCAAAGTATGCAAGCAAATGCTGATTGTCCAAAGGCCAGTTGTGTGATCAGGAGTGGGAAGGGTAATGGCTCACATGATCTTGAATGGTGGCAGAGATGTCCCTGAAATTCTTGTGAGATTTGGTGAACTACAGTAAAACTTGCTGTATTAGAAGATTAAAACCTTGTGCATTGACACAATCACTCTACGTTAAGCAAAGTATTGTTACATCCACCACAGTCTAAGAGTTTAAAGCTCTGCTTTGCTTACTAAGTAAACACGAAGCTTTGAATATGAAAAAAGAGTTCATTTGTTTAAGACACATGCAGAATAGCTGAAAATACGGCAATTCTCAAAAATGTGCTGGTACATTTACTGCAGAATATGTTCTTAAGAAAAAAAAAAAAGCATTAATATTAGATCTTACTCTCTCATTCTACTGAATTTTTTGCTAAAAGCAGCAAGATTATCTCCTTTTTTCTCCTACAAATTAGCCAGGCAATACACAACACTGACACAAAAATATTTAAGTCATTCAGATATAACAAGATCATGCATCTACTAAGGCAATACAATCTTTGGACTATAGACATACACATTATGATAAATATTTTCATAATCTGCTTGAAAAAAAAAAAAAGTTATAAGGTTGAAAAAACAGTATAGGAGAAGTCCAACAGATTTGCATTCCAAAGAAAGGAATATACCTAAATGAACACATTAGGTAATTCTTCATGTGTTCAGGAGCACAAATATTGGATTTGCAAGATGTTAGTTACCTGGGAGAAGTGGTACTTGGCATTTCACTGAACAGTAGTTTTATGTCCAAGAAATATGCATCTGAATGTATTAGAGTAATACTTTTTATGCAGTTTATTAGTAAAGTATCAAGGTTGTATGTGGAGGGGGGAAACAAAAAATATAAATCAAAATGAGAAATGCAAAGGTTAGGATTTCAACAGCCACATTTACGTGCCACACTGCAAGTACTACATATTTCATAGAATAAATTAGTTAATTTTTTCACTGAATGTAAGTCAAAGAATTAAGAGCTGATTTATGGCTCTTAAGAGATAATAACCTCAGTGGAGATAGCTGGCTTTGAGAGTAGGGGCTGCCAGCACACAGTGGTGACACGCTTACAGAAGCCAGGAATGGATGTCCAGGGAGCCAGGCAGGGAACAAAGAGCTTTTCCTTTGAGGTGAAGCTTCACAAGAAGGCACAGCCAACCTAATGTTCAACTGCTTCCAAAGATACTGTCCCACTCACTCCTTCCACCCACACAAGCTCTGCTGCCCCCCAGACCCCTCACTCTGGGCCTGAGAAAACTGACCCAGCGAGGCAAAGGGAGAGCCAGGCACAACATCTGACACGAGGCAAGCAGAGAGAGTGGGAGCTAGGAGCAGAGGACACATCTTCCAGCAACACACACTTTTCTGGGAGTGTTTATCCACCCCTTCTTTCAGTTCTACTCCTAATCCCCAGGCTTTTAAGTCTGCTACCTCAACTACTCAACAGCTTACTCCTCGCTGAAATACTGTCAGCCTCCCACAGGCTAAAGTTGAACAAACAACTACAGCTCCTGCTTCCCCAGAAACTGGGAGGAGAAGGACCAGTCTCTAGCACACCCACTGACCTCCTGCACTGCTCCCAGTCCACTGTTTCTGCTGCCACTTTGAGCAGAAGTGAAGCCCAGCTTAAAATCTGAAATGTTTTAGTTCAGACCATCCGGCATTACCCGAGAAGCTCTTGAATTCTACACCTCAGCCTCCACATCCTTGTGCAAGCGATGTTCATGCTACAGCAATACAAACAACTATTGGTCTCTTCAGGTCCAGGTTTCCAAATGAAGCCAACACCAGGTTACTCCATGAGAGCTATTTACCGAAATTCTGCTTTCTTGTATCACTGAGAGGGGAAAAGACAACCAAACCACAAAACAGAGAGTCATCTCCTTAGAAAGACTTCTTTGGGGGCCTTTATCATTTAAGAAGAAATATTTAGTGTTAGCTCACTTTATCGAAAGAAAAAATAAATTAAAAGCAGCTTCTGATCACAGCAAACTTTTCTAGAAGCTACTAGCAAGGGAAGAGAACACAGCTAATGAGATTCTTTGCAATGAATCTAATAACAAAGGCCATCCTGTATTTCCAGAGTGTTTGTGAGAGCTCACCACCTAGTGACACTTTCCTCACTGGTTTTCCAAGAGCATTTTTGGGACAGGCAGCAGCTCTATTGTTCCCTTTTTACACATGGAAAAACTGTGTCACAGGGAGTCTCCGGGCACATCTGAGCACACAGGTGCAACCCAGCAGCCCCAAAATCCTCAAGCCAGCTCCAGGATATGCATCCTGCAGCTGCAGGGTAAACTAGCACAGCTCAGGCACAGCACTAACAGATCAGATTCATCTTGCACCTGATTAGCTCAGAGTCTGAGTTTGCCTGCCTTCACCCATGCAGAAAAGCCCTAATAGACCTCCCAAGCATCAAACAAGATGCCCAGTCATGACTCATCCCTGTAGTCCCTGACAGTAGCTTCAGCTTGGACCGTCCTTTCACTCATGGCTGACTTCTCTGATCCATGGCCAGAAGGGAACACAGGAGCTGAATCTCCATCTTCAGCCACAAGATGCTGCAGTTCCATCAGCCCTCACATCCAATGGAAGGCTCTCTAGAGACTGAGAGCTATTACAGAGATATGCAAAGACGAATAAAGCAATCAAAGGAAAGAAAAAGTCAAACGCACACAAATTGGATTGGAATTTAAATCAGACAGCATTAACTTGAACTTTGTGGTAGAGATACAAGAAACTTTCAGTGATGTGATGAAGAAAGTTTTTTGACATCTGCAATCATGACCCAGTAGCCACAAAGCACTGGTCTTATAAAATTCCTGCTTAAGGACATGCATCTAGAAACCTGACTAGTTATCATCATGTTGGCACTTTCAGCAAAGACTCAACTCTCTTCACTGCCTCAGGTAGTCCCTTGAAGACAAATGCTGTGAAAAAAAACTAGACAAAGAAGGAGTTGCTGAGGAAATGCCACTGACAGTGGGTAGATGAAGCTACGCTAAGCACTGAGAGGTTTTTGGTCTCCCAAGGAAAATCTACTCAGATAAACTGCAGGCAGACGTGAGTTTGTCTGCATGCTCTCCAATGAGATGCCGTGCACAGTCCCAGCAGCTCAGCATAAAGCACCATGTGCCTGATCTAACTTACCTTGCTTTGATGTTTTTGTGGGGTTTGTTTGGGAGTTGGGGTTTTTTTGGCAGCAACAGCAACGCTACACCACTTCCAGAATGCAGCTGGCCTGTGCCTGGCACTTGAAGAATGCCACAGCAAGCTCACAGCTGTTTAACAGACACGCCACTGCATCCATGACTTTGGCACCATGTACTACTACAATATTTCACAGTACAGTTTCGTAGCCAAAAAATGACTTTAAAGAATGCTGCAGGAGTAAGAAAGCATTTTGCCAAACTCAGGCAAAGGCTAAGACCCATCCAGCTGGGTCTCCAAACAGTGCTATCCCTACAGCTACACCTGAGGATCAAGCTACATCTGAACACTTCCAGTGCAAGGGAACCAAATTTATAGTCTGCAGAGCCCCAAAGACCCACGACAGACTGATGGCAAATTCCACTACATGAGTGCTCTGTTTGAAGTGGACCCACATTTTTTGTCACACATCACCCAAGTATGTATTTTTCACAGTATTTTGACACATAAAGCAATGGGGTTTATTTTCTGCCTTAATATTTTGCATATCAATAGGAGAGAGATACCGTGCCTTTTGGGAAAGAAGCAATATGTATGTCATTCTGATTTCCACCTGCAGGCTTTTTTCTTCCTAACCAAAGAAAGGATTAAAATAATGCAGCTTCAACTACTTACATATGAAAAGTCATATGAATAAAAATAAACTGCTGGTATTAATGAATTAACATCTAAAAGGAACACTTTAAAATATAAACTAAGATATTCTAAGCTCTTTCCTTTAGCATTTAACAATTACATACTTCATTGGAAGCTGACCCACATTTAATTTTAAAATACTACTTGTGTTTAATACATTCAGTCCTGTGCTTTGACAATCTCATCTCAGAAGAGCAACAGGACTGCATTTTGGAAATCAGACTATTCAGGCACGGATCAAAGTCAACCCTAATATGTTTCTTCTGCCTTTAAAATTAAGAGAAATAAAATAAGTTGTTTGACTCTATGTGAATCATTGTTCTGAGAAAGGGTAGAGACCAGTAACTTCTATGAAGGTTTATTATCTAAACCCTTAAAGTTGCTGCAAAGACTGAAGGTAATAAAGTGTTTTATGAACAACTTCACTTTGCTCGTTCTTATATAACTGAGTTTATGTGGACTTCCTGGCACAGTGATGCCAAGAACCTGTAGGGAACTTTCTGCACATCCACTTTTCGATGTATTAAAGAAATCATCTGGTGAGAGTCTGAACCTTATGAGCCTTCAATTCAAAACACAATTTCTTTCTGATCCAAATGCCTTAGGAAGCACAATTCTGAAAACACTAAAGAAGCAAGTCACATACAATAAGACAGAGTGATCTCCAATCTGAAGCCCAACAGTTACATTTTAATTTACACTTGAATATTTTAATGTTGTTATCCAGTCAGTAAATTAACTCAAGATGCAAGAATAAAAAGGGAAAATGCATAGGGAAAAAGGTCACAAGGTCCACAAAAGTTAAGAACTTCACTTCTGTTTGAAGCATCAGCATTATGTTGTTGAATGCCACAGCTCTCATATAAAGGAATTGCTTAATACATTCCCATTCTGTTTGAAGGGAAATTAAATTTACATTCTTTGGGAATATGGTATTGTAATTAGTTCATGACTTGATTACACTTTGAAGTGAGCCGAGACTGTGTATGGTGCATACAAATTAGTTAAGTTATGGTTACCTACCCACAGAAAAGCTACTGAGTTAAGAAAGTTAGGGACAAAGCCAGGGCAGTCCTTTGGAGCCTTCAGGAAGCACAAGTAAAACATCAAATTCAAATCTAGTCTCTGGACTCACAGATATCAGGTGTGAACAGAAATAAAAAACACAGTTTCCTAAACACCTAAACAGTTGTTTTCAAAAAATAATCTTTCCATTTCCACCTATAGCACCTGTAGAGCCAGTGTTAAAACTGATCCCAAAGAAAAAGCAATAAAAGATACAAGATTTCCTACCCTGGTTAAACTCACCAGTATGATTTATCCTACTACTTGTAATTTTGCAATTTCTTTTATAGACAGCCTGAGTTTTATATCATCTACCAAGATGCTCTGTTCCACACAGATGATGAAATTCCCAAGTTCACTTTAACACTCTGGAAAATATTGAGATGTACAATACAAATATAGTGCATCTAAAATTGGCCAAAGAAGAAGATAGCCCGTATGATTTGATGAGAGCAAGGAAAGCATTTAAACCTAAAACTAATTCCCAATATAGCAGATGAACTCAGAGAAGTCTCTAACATACTTTCAAAATGCAGAGGCAGTTTAGGGTACAGGATTTGATCCTACATATTGAAAATCCTTTCCACAGGATATGCCAATCAAACCGGACAGCTTATCTACCATGTTCTCTGGTTCAAAGGTGGGTAAGGACAAAAATATCACACGCCACCGTATGCCAGCAGATGTGCCTGGATCGATAAATGCAAATACCATCTCAGAGCTCGCGTTTTCTTTTCCAAGTGGAAAGCACATCTCCAGCCTTACCTTCATTAATACAAACAAAAGAATACTTACCAGCAAAGAAAAAATATAACACAAAGATTTATTTTACAGCCTGGATCTGCTAACAACTTTCTCTAACTGAAAAGGAAGGAAGAACATAACACACAAAAGACAAATTATGCTGGTATGTATACTGGCAAAAACACGCATTGTCATAAGAACATAGGGGAATATAGAGGATCTGATGACATAAAAACTAAGACCCTGAATACACAAAATAGAGATCCCACAGATCATTGTAACAAGATACCAGTCCTGGCATGGGCCATGAAAATTTTTACTTTTAGCTTAAGAACTGCAATGGCAGGAGATTTTCCTCACTGGCAAGAAGGAATTTGTTCAGAACACACTTGCTCCTTTCAGGGGAGCTCTGCCAACGACTATAGTGACTTTCAGAATTTAAAGACTTCCTTTGGCATTTGCTTAAACGGCACAGCTACCCAGCCTCTTCCACTGGAAACTGCGAAGGAACTTGTTACTTATGTGTTTGTCTACCCGCCAGTAAATGTACCATGCATTTTTTATGGAAGAAAGGAGCCTGGAGATTCAGACACACACAATTTCTGTGCGAAACAGTCCCAGCACCTGAGAACAACTACACACATTTCATCATGTACGAGAGAAAATAATCACAACCTGCGCTGTGTGAGAACACGAAGCCAAAAGGAGGCATTGTACCTATCACCATCCACACAAAACCGGCGCTATTTTTCCTTCTACATATTTAGAGCGCAAAATTAAACAAATAAAAGGAACACTGCATAATTTAGCTTTCATTTTCTATCAAATTGCTCATAATTGTAACCATAAAATGATAATACTGTGCCATATGTGCATCTGCAGAGCCGGCAGCGGCGCTGACCGGCCCCGGCCGCTGAGCCAAAAGTGGGGCTGTGGCGCCACCGTGTGTCCGCTCCGCGCATTGCCGCTGCCCGGCCCGCGCGGCGCACCCGCGCAAACGCTCGGGGCTCTTCGTTTTCTCACCTAAAAACATCGCTTTGGGAACGTGAAAATCCGCCCTGCAACCCTCCTGCTAGTCTTCTTCCTCAAATTACACCCTGTCCCACCCGCAGAGGAAGTCTTGGCTTTACGTGAAATACCCATCGCTGGGAACGTTTGTTGCTGTAGTTGCAGGCCTTTGTGAGAATTAAAAAATCTTTCACAGTAGCCACCGTTACCGTTTACACAAAGCCATTTGTCATCTCAGTATTACTCGGTATTAAAACAGACATGGTCCTTAGTCTAATTTGACAATGCAGCTCCTGGCAGAAGCCCGAGGAGAGATAGGGTGGGAATTGAGGTATCTGAGAAAGGATGCTCAGCCTCTTATGTTTAGACACAGTAAAACGAGTTATTTAACCAGATAAATGTGAGCTCAGAGTCAGATACGTGGAGAAAAGGGGATGAAGAGGCAGAAGAGAAATGGAATGTAGAAGCTAAACTTACTGAGAGCAGAGCTACAGCACCTCCATCTCAATTAAAGAACATGCATAGTAAATCAAAAAGGTGTCTGCTTTGCAGGCAATGAGAATGTAAGATCACAAAACATCAACTCGTTTTAAACCTAAGCTAATCGGGTTTGGTCTTGGTTAGTATCAGAATGGGGATCACCTGAGAATACACAGAGGTGTCTGTCTTGTTGCTTCCCTGCAGAAAACAATCAATCATCGCTCTTAATTTTATATATTTGATGTCTCCCACGGAGCCTGTTCCTTACCCTCAAACAGGAATAATGCCGATGGAGAAAAGCAGTCTCATCCCCAGCCCAGCTCCCACCACCTTCAGAATGAGAAAGTCCTCATTTGGGTTCTTACTGGAAAGGAAACCTGGATGACAGGGGAAGTTTTTGTTTGCTGCTTCCTAACATGGTTGCTTCTCTGTATCTTACACAGTGGGCATCAGGCTTGGGTATTTAAACTTTCTTATTTCCTCCTTTTAAACTAGAACATAATCACACAGCAGCATGCAGATTTTAATCTGATTATTAGCAAATGGCGTAAGTGGCAAGATGAAAATCTGTAAATGCTGCTGGACAAAAATAGAGAAAAAATAAATATCAGTGAGCCGAGGAATCTTGCCCTTTTTATGGAACTGTCTTCAGTGCTATAGCTAGAACAGCACCAAATGTAAAAATCACAGATCATTCTAAATAATTTTTTTTTCCTTTAAAACTATTGCTATTTTGACAGTCCTTCTAACCTTGTTAGAACACAAGCTGTTGGCATGATGTATATGAGAGAAACGCAGTGCTCCTTTTCCTAAGAGACAGCTGAGGTCAAAATAGATTCCTCCATGCCAGCACACTAATATTAAGGGAGGTGTCCTCAAACCCAAAAAAGGGGAAACATTGCATGATGGAGTGCTGGAAAGATCTTTTCCACCACATGCTGTACACATCTCTAATGAGGTAAGCACATCAAAATGACAAAGACCTCAGAAAGTTGGTCCTTTCCTTGTGGAATTTGGCTTTAAACATGCCAAACTGAGAAGCACTGGTTTCACTGAACTGAGGCCAGTGAAGGAAAGATTTAATAACAGCCTCATTATAAGGTTCATTGTTGTAGGACTATTTAATATACAAGATTAACACATCTTATCTCCTACTTTCACTCAGACCTATTATACCCCTCATTAATACATGTACATTTCTACATCATTTACAGCACTCAGGTCTCAAATAGTATTGCCTGAGACTGGGTGTGTTCTGCTGCTCTTCTGATGATAGGCTCTTTTTGCAGTAACAGTACTCAGAAAGAAGCCTCACAACTCATAATTAGAGACATGGGTAGGTAAACAGGGCTGTCTAAACCCAGGAGAAATTTAAAATACAAAAACCATTTGTTTTGCCAACACTCTGGATTTCGTTTCTTGATTTTGGTTCCCTCACATCCAGACCATTCACATATTTTAAGATAGGAAACGTCTGCTATCCCAGCCTAATGAATAATGGTATCCTTTCCTCCTGGCAATCTGAGATGTAGAAGAAGGTAAAGTGACCCACAGCTCCTCAAATTAAGAGGCATTTTAAAAGTCTTCAGATCTGGACGATCAGAGAAGAAAAGGAAGCTGTAAGGTAAGAACAGTACTACACTTCCCCAGATTACATTCCTTTGTGTCCACAGACGTACCAGGGCAGGCCAGAACAATGTACCTTAAAATTATATGAGGGGGAGGAAAGAATATCCATTTATAGGTACTCAGAAGACCAAAGGCTGCAGGTTGGCCCCTATTCTTGCACAAACTGTTACAAGCTTGCAAGTATCTCAGGACAAAGAAAATGCACTTGGCCAGCAACTGAGCAGCTCCAGGCATGTACAAAGAAGCCCTCCTGAGTTCCCCTGAACTGTGGAACTGCTCTTCACAGGAGACTGCAAGTGTTTATAGGGACTCACCCAAACAAAATCCTAAAAACAACATTAAGAACAGTAACATCCAGTGTTATCAAACACAGAGAAACATTCTGACTGCAGTTTTTAATTACAGGTTTCTAGATATTGTGAGACTTTGGGGGGTAAGTACTATCCAGCCCTTATACTTTGCCACATGCTTGTGGCCATTGATAGTATTGCAACACAGGACTTTTAACACAGCACAGATGTTTTATGTTTTCATCATACTAGAATTATTAAATTAAACATACTAAAACATTCTAAGAACAGTGAAGACACCTGTTGTCCAACCATCTGAGTAGAACTGCTATAAAGTACGTTTACCAAATTCTCCTTCCCTCACACCTTACTTTCTGAAGCCATCCTGTGGTAACAAAAAGGTTTTCAAATCAAATGGTTAATACTTATTGAAAAGAAAAAAATGAATGACCTGGAATTATTCTCCTGGGAAGTACTGACAGCAAAGACTTAATTTCCACAGGCCAAATGTACAGCTCCTGGGATTTTTTCTCCTGTTCTTGGAGACAAAGATGTTTACTCTGGCTGATTAATTTTGTATCAGAAAATGCATCTTGCTGGGACAGGCCAGAGTGACAGCGAACTTCACACTGAACTTCAAGCTTTTTGGAATTGTCCGTGCTTTCAGGTAAAAACAGTCACGAGGTTTTAAAGTTGCTGCCTCCTGCAAGAAAAAATGCTCATCCCTGGATCCTCACATTTATTACCACTGAAGAATAGTTGACATCCTGCAGCTCTTCTTGGCTTCTTACAAGGAGCATACCAAGGTATCCAGCTGATGTGTATGGACCAAGGAAGTCCAAGGAATTGGGGGGGAAGAGAGAAAACCTCTTCCCCATAGCTATGAATTTCTTCCCCTCCCACTACAGTTCTCTGTTCATCTTAGAGAAACATTGCTATGTGTGAGCCTTGAGGTATCAGTGCTGGAGGGCTGTTACTCCTGAAGATAGAATTCCTGAATCTAAACTCAAAAGTGCTCATCAGAAGTAAAAATAACTGAAAAGAGTTTGCATAAAGACAGTTACTGGCAGCAAGAAAATGATACTTTCAGATATACTCCTCTCACAGGATTAATATTTGAGTAAGCAAATAGCTCTTTGGCAAATTCTTTACTTATTGCAATGCAGTCGGAATCACAGTGAGGCGACTCCATGCATACAGCAACTGCTGATAATGCAGGGATCACCACAGATGCTTAGAAGAGCTTAATCAACTCAGGAATGGAACAGGCCTTCTTGTAAAATACATTCCCATGGTTATAATAAATTTCTGAGCCATCAAACCACATACAATATAAGGAAATGGGAAAAAAATATCAAACACTGAAAGGTTTTATACAACAGGGGCCTAGAAAAATCAGAGAAATGAGGGGTATTTTCCAGATCAACAGGTGATCAAGGTAACCTGCACACCAAGCTATATGGGAATGCCTATTTTCTGCCAAAAAGAAGGAAAGGAAAATTGCTGTATGTGAATACCTTGCAAGGACCCTGGACTAGAAGTGACTGGTTTTCAGGAAAAGGACCATAACAAAATTAAAGAAACAAATAAATAAATATAAGAGAGCTACTTTCCTACCAGAAGTTCAAAACAGAAGACAAATAAAGGGCACAAAAGCACGGAACATTTAGTCAGATTTTCTCATTGAGAAACATCATGGGGATTATGAAGGAGTAACAGTACCCAAAGATTTAACTTCTTTAGCCCAGGATTAATTTAGAAGCCAAAACTGCAGTAGAGCTGCTCGGTACCTCTCCCTAATTTCAACAGATCAAGAAAACAGCCATACCCTTTCCATCTCAAATGGAAACTTATTCCTGTACTAACAGCCAGAAACCTCCATCGTTGTAGTATCTCAACAGCTTATGGGTATCAGCAGACTTATTGTCATAATCCCTGTATGTTCACTGTGCAGGGATGGCCACATTTGATATGGGAGAAGCCGAGATACAGATTTACAGGACTCCACAGAAATAAGAAAACCCACATGTATCAGACCTGAGAGTGCTGCCACAGGAGCTTGCAGTGCCATTCTGTCAGCACCATTCTCTGAACTGTTGCACTCCATGGTGCTGATGTGGCTTTCTGGGCAGCCTCCCTAACAGTCCAACCCCCTAGTTAAACCAGGAAAAAAGGGATGTGCACTCTCCTCTTTTTTTAAAGATTTCAT
Organism: Eopsaltria australis; assembly: GCA_034509425.1. Lineage (NCBI taxonomy): Eukaryota > Metazoa > Chordata > Aves > Passeriformes > Petroicidae > Eopsaltria > Eopsaltria australis. The sequence goes on from JAVTVJ010000667.1 coordinate 796,752, forward strand.
GAGCAAGACATTTCATACACTCTTGCCTTCCCCTTCCAAGGATTAAGGTGACAAAGAACTGAAGCAAAATAGGGACAAAAATTAAAGCAGTAACTGTAACTATAATACATCTGCCTCTGAAGCAAGAACAGACAGCACCAAAACATCTTCAGATCTGACAGGTTGCTCTGCTACCAATCTGCACTAGCAGGTGAGACATGTCACTCCATGACAAGTACCAGAAATAAAGGAGCTTAATGCAACTTCTAGTGTTTCATACGATTTCTCTCTATAGCAAAAGGAGACGACAAGCAGTTCTAACAAAACATTGGGGAGATTTTTCTCCCCTGAGCTGAAAAGCTTTAGAATTAGCACTTTGTGTTTGCTTGTTCTTTTAATGTCTGCATTTATTAAGGAGCAAAACAACCATGCATCTGAAATGCCAGAGAAATATGGATCCATAAATAATGCCACATTCCTATTCACACCTAATCTAAATATTTATGTAGTAATTTACCAGCAAAAGATGCAAACTATTCTTTAAATGCTACATTGTATTAAAGGTTAACCACATGACACGTTTTATTGTAAGGCTCTGAATTATGTTTAACACATATTTTTATTTTCTGTGAAATTTCTGGAGCTGAAATGGATGGAGAGGGACAAGGAGTTTTAGTCACGTCTCAAAGATGAATGCTGAAGTTTGGACTTTTCCATTATTTTTTCAGTCCACATAGCCATAGGCCATGCAGCTCAGCAGCATACTGACTGGGAGAGGAAGAACCACCTTTCACACAACTAGAGAAGCTAGAAATAGCTCTATTAGTGAGGCTTGATGCTTACAGCAGGTCTGTTGGTACAGATTTTCACTTAGATACGCAGCCTGGAATCAGTGCCAAAACAAAAGGGCTGTGCACACACCCCCGAGGGAAATGTTAAATGGAACAGCAGAACTGCCCCCACTACAAGCACGTGCCCTCGGATGTCACAGCTGCCAGATGCAGTCTCACCTCGACAGTGAGGTAACAGTTCTCTGCCCAGTACCTCACACAGGAATTCATGATCCACTCCTCACTCAGTTCTACAAAACCCAGCTTCTCTTTCACTTCATGTCCTGCTACAGTCATCATGACATATTTATGGCCATAACTGTTCCTTTTGCTTCCTCCTTCAGCTCTCACCTTCATGCTTTCTGTTCCTAAAACCTTTCATATTAGACATAGTTTCCAACTTATCTTCTATTTTCTCTCTTACACAAGGACTTCTTTAGAAATATTACTCTGCTGACTTCGTTTCCAATTCTCTTGATCTCTACATGATCTTCCACACAGAACACTTTCTTCATGTCATCACTTTCCTCAGATGCAAGACCTTTGAAGCTCACTACAGACTCAGCCATGCAGGAACTGATACAAAGATTTTCCTGTGTTTTCCTTTTTCATGAACAGAGCCCCTTCCATTCACACTACACTGACAGAGATCCACTCTTGTGTAACTTTTTGAGCCTATAATGTGCCAGAGTTTCCAAGGCTGTAAAATGGAGGGGTAAAAAAACCCCCACACTTAAACTTCAGTACTGTTCTAGGAGCTAAATATCTTCAGCTTGTAGTGTAAGAAGAAAATGAACACTACTGCAAATATGCCACTTCCTAGACTGGAGCTCTCATGAAAAGAGAATTCCCCAGCTCTAAGCACAAGGTATTCACAAATAAACATTACAACCCATTTTAAATGTCTGACTTCTTCACATTTCCGTTGTGACTTTTAAAGCGGATACCTCTAACTCAAGAGCAGGAAAGGCTCACTTTTTCCAGAAAGAACTAATCAGGCAGAGCAACATGAGATCTAGCAATGCTCCCTGCTACAGCGAGAGCTGAAGTGCAGACTTATTGACAGAATCTGCATTTTTGGTTCTCATTTGTTCTGCCTGAATAAGCTCACCAATCTGAGGCAACACTTTCAGACACTGGTATTTTGAACACCACTGATCTCTGGGACTATCCTTTTTCTGCACCTCACTGTATTTAGATCCAAGAAGCCTTGGCAAAAAAAAAAAAACAGAGGAAGCTGGATGCATAAATGTTCATTCTTAAGTTGCAGTAAAATCTTTCATTTCAATGATATACAGAAGTACTTGGAATGTATTACAGCTGATAAATGCAGAAATGAGGTATAGAATACTACTGAAAATAGACCTTATTTGTATGCACACCATACAAATATGTTAAAATACGTAGTTAAATATGCTGTTGGAGTTAAGTAGCTTTCATAGAAGAGAATCATTGCAATTATCAGTGGTAATAGCAAATCCTCTCTGATACAGATGTTTACTTCCTGTTCTAAGAACTAGGGCAGGAAACAGCCATGTTAAAAATATTTGTCTAGCACCAGCCATAGTGTTCCTATTTGTTACAGCTAAGTGTACAACCTGTAACAAAAATAGATAGTTTTTTCTTCCTCCCCCTCCAGCATAACTTAATATATTTAAAACCTTTAGTCAACAACCAAATGCCTACTACCATATTTTGGTACAAGCTGTCTCTAACTACAGTCCTATCTCTTCAGTTAACAACTGGAACACAGAATTAGTCATCTCCAGGAAACAGATAGCATTAGCTTTTCATCACAAAAAGCCCAATTAAAGCCCATTTGAGAGAAGCTGAGCCACTTCTTTATTGCATTTTTTCTTTTTCCCTGCCTGCTAGCTAGGCTGAACCTAAATATCATTAACTGCTGTGGAGGCTAATATGCAAAGCCTAAGTACAGACCTGACTATGGCAAGTGCCTCTCTCAGTTCTGATGCACAGGGGGGAAAAAAAAGAAGTCATCCACATATAGACAGTTTCTTCCCCATGCCCACATGTTTGCTTCTTGCCAATTTCTTTTGTAAAATGGTAGAGGTGTAACTGTCTATTCAATTTTTTAAATTTCACTGTGTGCCTTCTGTTTCTTAGAACATGGCAAATACTGTCTCTACACTATATCCCTAGTACTTAGAATGCAAAACACTTTATGACACTTCTAGCTCTGGGAGAAGAGAAAATGAAGCATGAAATAAGAAATATACTAGCAGAACAATATTCATTGGCACTGGTAAATCTGTATACTGCTGCATGGGGAAAGTATTAGTATTTGGGGTTTTAGGCTTTTTTTTAATATGTTTGCCCAGCTTGCCTGATGTCAATGGTATGTCTGTCCTTGCAGCTTTTTCATGCAACATGCCAAATTCATCAAATTATGCTCAAATCCAACAGATACATTCTCTTAAATGACAAATGTTTTTAAGCTAACCTACGTAATTATCCTCACAGTTCTTCATAAATCCCCCACCCCTGAAAAAATACAATCACGTTTGTTGAAGAGTCTGAGATCAAACACAGAACTAGAAATCTTTTCTCTCCTAGCAAGGGTCTAGAACTAGTAATAATATCTTCTTTCCTAGCAATGGTCAAGACAACAGAATCACAAACAATAAAGACATAAACACGGAACAAAACACAGAAAAAACAACCTGACTGACCAAAAACTGACTTTGGTTGAAAAAAAAAACTTTATAAATAATTCTTGGTTTCTTGTAGCTTGTACTGAAATTGAAAAAAAATGGCACCAAAAAGAAAAAAAAAAAAAAAAATCACATTCTTCAAGTCTATTATGTACCAGCAATATTCAATTTAACGTGCACTAATTTGGCCAGCCTCACACTGAATTTGGATAATGTATCCTTGCACTGCTTTGAATGTACAAAAGCTAAAATTCCTGCAGAAATATACACAGGCAGGCACAGAACTCTAACATTGGTCACATCCAACAAGTAAGAGTAGGGCAAACAATAACTGGAAGAAAATACATTGCAAAAACAGAACAAAGAATAAAAACCGAATAAAAACTGCTTTTCAGGGCAGACTTCTGAACCTCAGCCCCAAAAGAGGAGTGATGAGAATCAGCTGTCTACAGCATATCCTGGTCTGGTGCGTGGCAGGAAAGGTATGGGAGCCTCCACACCAGAGAAATGCACAGACTGGCACTTCTGCAGCAGGTATCCACAGCAGAAGCAGATTTATGTATATCAGGCTAATCTAGACTAAAACGGATCATGTCTGAGCCACCTAGTGCCTCATGCCAGAAATTCAAATAGTCTGAAAACCACAACCAGCCTTTCTTTCGGAAAATAACTGGCACAACCCCCTTCAGATGCCACTTGTACTGCTGCCACCTTCCTCACAGCTCAGGGAAAATATGCCTCTTATTCTACTTTTAATGGAAAAACCTTCCATATACTGTAGGAAGGTATGAGACAGATCAGCACTTCTTTGGGTGAATGAGTCAGAAATTTGGCTAAAGTCATTATAGCTAACTGACAAAGGCTTAAATCTTTTACTACTGATTTGCTTGAATTATACATCAAATTCACACTAATGTAATAGGCAACTTGGAATACGCAGCCCTGATTTACCAGGGATTCTCTCATGAGGAATTATTTAAAGTAAAGAAGGTACAAACTAAGTGACAAAAAAGCAAAGATAAATGTCACAGCACTCGTTACCAGCAGGCCCAGTGCAAGACTGACTGTGTCAAAGCTACAGCATTGGGTATTTACAATGTGAACACATAACAATTATGTAAAAATCACTTTGTGTACCTCCTCTTTTTTATTTTCTTCCAGTGTCTTGGGGAAGGACCATTTCAACCTGCAGCTTCACCTCACTTCAAATCTACCTGGACTCTTCTTGAAGGGAGAAGCTGGTATTTCATAGTTCCTAAACCATTTCCAAAGCCTACCACTTTGGTTTCAATATATTTTCAAAGAACAAAAGAAATTACCTCAAATACCTTATACATGCAAAAAAACCCACCCATAATTATAAATGTACAACTCAGAACACCAAAAGAATTTTCTCACATTTTGCAGCCAATTTAGTTATAGATCACCACAAATGGACAATTGCTTTTTTATTGCACTTCCTTAAGGCAGGAGGGATGGAAAGCTGGCAGGGGAGGCAGCAAAAACAAAAGATGACTTTCAACAGCCAGAGTAGAACACACAATGTAGCTAATGCTTTTTGTATTTTCATCCCAAAAAATTGATGGACTCTTACTTACAAGAGACAGGACTGGGGGTGGGGGGGAGGGAATGGTGCTTAATATATTCTTTGCATTAAGGATAATATGAAATTGGTACAACTGTCTTGTATTTCCTGCTACATAAATGAAGTCATTGACTAAGCACCCTAAAATAATTTCATGCCACAAACACCACACACCACTCATCACAGCTGAGATGCTGACATTTGCTGCAGGGCTAGTGCTGCTGCACTGAACTTAGACACATAATCCACCTCTTCTAATTTGACTGGAATCTATTCTAATCTGTAGAAAAACTACAATCTTAACTGCAGAATATGTATATTTTTCCCTTGATTGCGTCTACTTGTTCTTTCAAGGGCATTCCCATTAGGAACAAACACTTCTCCATCCTCTCTCCCCCTTAAAGCAGAGTGAAAATAATCCTATCAAGGGAAACTTATTACTGTTTCCAAATTGCGCCTGGCTCTCAGCAGGCACACTCTCCAGGCAACAGTTTTGCTGCTACATTATAACTAATTTTTTTTTTCCAGATGACATTTTGTACTGTAAGTAGGTAGAGGAAGGACAGATATATGGGGTTTGGGATAAGAAAGAACCTTCTTGAGCCAGGCAAAAAAGCAGTGTCTCCCCTCACTCTGCACCCTCCTGCAAAGAAATTTTGTTCTCACTCCTCAGAACGATTTCTTAGCACGTTGCATCATGGCCAAAAAGAGACCCTTTCACAAATTAACGCTGCAAGAGACAGATGAAACCTGTAGTTTGTTCAAATTTGGAGCTCCTGGCTGCAGAGGATAATGAAGAAATAAAAGGAAAGAGGGGAAGAAGGAGAACAAAAGAAAGCCCAAAGCCATCATTCGACTGCCGGCACCTGGACACGGCACTCGCTGTCCAACGCTGCCACCTGGTGGCCACACAGAGCGGCGACGCAGCTCCGGCTCCGAGCAACCCGGCTCGAGTGTCACCCACACCAACTCCTGCCACTCTGTCCCCTTCCACGGCCACCAGCACCTGTCACACTGTCCCCTTCCACAGACACCAGCTCCTCTCACATTGTCCCCTTCCACGGCCACCAACTCCTGGATCATCATTCTGGAAACAGAAAATCCCCCACCTCTGTTTCCCATTCCCTTTGTCATTATGGCTTTCCGCAATCCTTCCAAAGAGATCCACCAGAACGCCTCAAAAAACTGTTCCCATTATGGAAAAAAAAAAAAAAAAGCAACAATCCCATCTCAAACCAAGAGACATTGAATAGAATTAAATGTAGTGCACTGGATTTTTAGTGAGTAGATAAAGAGCAATTTTAAAATTAATTCAAGCTAAAACCACTAAAGGCTGCTTCAAGATCAATTAACAAAAATGCCTCAAAGTCTCAGGCCATTCTTCCAGACAAAGGGAAACTTACCTACCAAGGAATTTATGAATAATTTCTAGCTTTTTAAACAGAACATAGACAAACACACAAGTCTTACTGACAGAGCCACATAAAATTTAGCAGGATGAGACAGCTATCTGAACCAACAGAAAAAACGTCGTATCTTAAACAATTCTGAGTAAAATAATCAAGGGAAATAGATACTTCTTTGGGACCAGGACAGAGAGAACACAGGAACTGTACAGTAACAACAGAGAGCTGTGCACGTCAGAACACCACTTCAAAATCAGACTGAAGAGAGGTCAGGAGCTAGATCCCAGCCTTTAATCTGCAAATATTAGAACAGCAACTCTCAACCTACCTAAAAGAAAGGTTATACACTGCCATTCTCTCTCCCAGTAACCCCCACAGCCCAGCTCCTCCTTGGTAGCCTCTCAGCTTAAGAGCAGGTTCAGCTGAGAGGTGTTATTTAAGCACATCACGCTCACCTGGACACTGCACTGTTCTGCATTTCACAGCCTCCCAAAGGCATTCAAGCAGCCACATCACTGTCCTTTCCCACCACATGCTTTCGTGCTCCTAACCTGAATAATGTACTTGCTCCTCACCACATCTCCCTATGCACCAGGGAGGACCCCCCACCACAAGCAAAGGCTATTTCTGAAAAGCTGGACCATCTCCTTTTGATTCTAGGACCCAGGTGTGCAACTCTCCCAGACTCACAGCATCCATACCGTTCCTGCTCATGGAACTGAGAAACAAAAGTCTACAAAACCCACAGCAGGTTAATGTTTTAGGGAAATGTACTACAGGCTTGAGGTGAAACAAGGACTTTGTCAAAAGACACCAAAGCAGCATCTCAGGCTTATTCTCCAGACGATGCACAGCTCCAGCTTCCCAGTTTTTGCACAGCACCTTTTCATGTCAAATACAACACAATTATATGATAGTTGCTTAAAAATCCTTTTGGCCAACAGGGAGTAACACTTCAGAACAGGAGTCCAAAGATATAGTAAGAACTATGCCATAGCTGAAGTCTCAAATTAAAAAAAAAAAAAATACTGACGCAGTCAGTTCTAAGGCATGAAGATTGTCAGGAATGACAAAGCTCTGAAGCCACGAAATCCTCTTCGAAGCTTGGCTCCAAGCAACTATCACTTTTTAAGTTTCAACTATTCCAGATTACAGTTTTAAGTGAAAGGGCCTGGCAAGCCTGAAGCACTCGGAATAAACCAAATAAATAAATAAATAAATAAGTGAATTTTTAAAAAAATACTAAAAATTGAGACCCTGTGATTTAGTGCCAGCTTCAAAAAATAGAAGTAAGATGATTTATGTCAGACTTATTTCTTTAACTGTATGGGGAAAGACTTGGCAAAGCACATGCAGATTTTTCAGTTTAAATACTGCAGGTATGGATGGCCATACTGGTGCAACTCAGGCCTTTCTAATTCTGACTTCTTTTTCCTCTGACTAGAAAGTGCCATTAGGCTGATTTTGATATTTCTTCTCATAATTCTCCAACAACAGGCTGACCTTGGTCACTGAAAGCCTTCCTTTGGTTAGGTGAAACATAACACTTTTTCCTTATGAACTTGCTGCATCCTTAAATACAGCACACAGTCCCTGCATCCTCATTCTGGTGCCTCTTTGTTTCCAAAAATGTCACAAGTCAGGAGGACAATCAAAATCAAATCACTTTTCCCTCAGCAGGTCTCCATAGCACATTCAGCTTGCTGTGTTTTCTGTTGTTTTAAATCTGTAATGTCATCTTCAATTTGTAAATTTTTAATTGGAACCACAAGACATGCAATTGTTCTCCCATTTCTGTAACTCTTGGGAACCTCATACCACTATCATCTTGTTATTGAGCATTTTACTCCATAGGCTCCGCCAGTTTGATTGCAACTGTTTTAACCACCCTTTTTTTTTTGTCACTACATTCAGATTTCTACCTTCCTATCCACATCTTTACTAGAAAGTCAGATTCAGATACTTTTATCACTGTCCACTGCCTGGATCACTCTGGCTAAGCACCCACTGCCTTAGAAATTCAGATGCAGAAGAGAAAGACTGTACCTGCTCCAAATAATTCACACTTGAATACAATCCTTGCAGTAAACTTTGCACCTTATTTCTTTCCTCATCATGATCATAAAACAACTGGTGGAGTTTGTATTTTCTCTGAATGAGATTCCCCAAATGTATCCTGAATTCAGTCAGCTATAGGAATTCATTATTTTAGCTCAATCTGATGCTCAATCTTGATTGTGTCTGTGTCTCAGCTATCATTTCTTGGCTTCTCCACCTCTTCCTATCACTTCAGCACTTTGCTTCTCTACTTTGCTACCCACAATGTTTTCAGCCTTTACTCCCATTGTTCTCTGGACTTCGGAGAGGACCTATATCTGCTTTCAGAGATGTTCTGCATAGGCATTAACAGCAGCTCACCCTCCTCATTAATGCTTGCCCTACAATCTCATCTATTAGGTTTCCATTTTTAATTATCTTGATTTGTAAGATAGTTGGATGGCAAATATTCTAGTAAAAACACTGTAAACACACATGCCTGATACAAAAGCATAAAAACAGCTCCGAGCAAGTCACATTTGAACGAGACAAATTGAGGCTGCAGAAGTAAAACACCAGCACTTTGAGATAAGTTTTGGATGAAACAAGGGAGTAGAGCAGAGATCTCCAGTGTGCCATGTTCAGCATGGCTCACACGGCTGCAATAAGCAGCAAGCAGAGCTCCAGCAGAATATCCCAATCGGCTTTCAAAATAAATCTCAAGTAGGGGGTGTAATAATCAAGTTGGTAAACTCAATTTGAACATGAAACGTATTGATTTCTTCTGTGGCTAATCACCATCATGATTCTAAATTATAAAGATCAGAAATTCTCTTCTCCCTGAATGCATACAGTAAATTGCAAACCAACAACAGCCCACAGAGCTGTAATTGCTATCCTGACAGGATAAAAACGCCTACTCGTCCTATTGTTTTCGTGAGTCCATCTCCTCTCTACCCTTTTCCTCTGCCTTTTATTTTATCTGTTTTTTCACCACAAATGTGAACATGGGGTATATAAAAATGAACTCCTTTTTCCAGATGTTTCCACAGAGCGCAGTACTTCGTTCGGTGCCCCAAAAACCTGCCCTGTCCTGCAGTAACACACTGTACATTCTCAGCTCTGTCAGGGACTAACAGAATCATTTGGGTTAGAAGGGGACCCCAAAGATTATCTAATTCCAACCCCCTGCTATGGGCAGGGAGCCCTGCCATTTGATCAGGTTTATCAGAGCCACATCCAGCCTGGCTTTGAACACTGCCAGGGATGCAGTGCTGCATCCACAGCTCCCCTGGGCAGCCTATGGCAATGCCTGGCCTCACAGTAAAGACTATCTAACCTAAACATACACTTTCTTTCAGTCTGAACCCATTCCCCCACTGTCCTGTCACTACAGGCCCTTGTAAATAGTCTTGGCTCATCTTTCATCTGAGTTCACAGTCAATAACCATGACTAATGAATCTCACACATTCCAGTGTTACTTCTCTATAACCTGTGCTCCATTCAACTGAGTATTTTCATGCATTCTGTTAATTCCACCCCTCTGCTGGTTTTTGGTTTGTTTCTTTTAAAGCACAGTCGTCCCATTTCAAGTTACTCCTAAAATTTACCCAAGTTCTGCAATACTTAACTAATCCATGAAGATAGGCAACCCTCTAGTATTCCAGAATAAGTAAGCTCATGTGTCTGAAACACCAGTAACCAGATGGCTGTGGAGCCAATCAAGGATTTTTAGTAATAACAGACAAGAATTGTTGCTAATAACCAAGGATAGCTGCTATTAACACACCATGAGAAAAAAACAGGACATGGCTGGAGAATGAGGCATACAGAGACAGGGTAGCACTTTTCCAGGACCAACTTGTCCTGGCTCTGGAGATAAGCACAACACAACACAAGTGTTGGAATGAGGCAAGAAGCAAGCATGGGCTGTAGGGGGATATGGAGACCACCAAATACCCTGAAGCCTCCAACCCATTTCCAGAAAGGTCTGGAAGAACTGACTGCACACAATTGCCAAACTAAATTAAAAATTTACCTCCGGTGCAGGGAAACTCATCTATAAACAGGTACCCCCACAAAGCCCAGGTGTGTGTGCACCCCAGGACCCTGCACACCCCATCAGCTGCATCAGTGATGGAGCCAGGATCTCTCTGGTGATCTCTCTTTCCCACTTCCTGCCCCCTCTTTAATTCATATCTCTCTCCCTCTCTCTTCCCTTTCACCTTACCCCTTTATCCTAAATCCACTGCAATGTGCTTTTAGGAGGCTAAGGACTGACATACCACTTTTCATGGCAAGTGTGTAATTTAATATAACTTTGTGGTTGTTTGCAGACCCTCTGACTCCTGTTGTACCTTTCAACCATGAGCATCTGCAAATCTTGGGTGCTCCCTTCTCCCTAAGGATGAGATATTAAAAACACCAGAGATACTAATGGAAATTCAAACTCAGACTTGTAAGATCTATAATAAATATCATTAACCAGTTTGGGTTATTTTGTCACATTTCTGAACACAGATTTCAGTATGTTCAATAACCCTGAAGGACTTAGAATTTAAGAGCCTGAACTGCTTGCCACTTTTAACACCAATAATGCATACCTACTACACAACTTGGGTTATTTTTCACAACTGTATTACTCTGTGTTTTTGCCAAATAGAAAACTGCCATATTATTATCTACTTCTACTCTCTTGGTTCCTAAAAGAGGAAATCTGTTTCATAAGGGTAATGCCTCATGGGGTTAATGTTTGTATTATCTGATGCAGAAAACATGGATAATCTTAACTAAGTGTGTCTGACAAGACACTCATGAAAAAAAGCCTTACACATCTTTGTTGGGATTACTGCAGTACAAAACTGAACCCTGTTTGAAGACAGTATCTCGGAGTAAAGTACAGAAAGGTCCCAACCTCAGGGTGGGATGAACAGCAGAATTTTCCTTTTTGATTTGCTAAGATACATCGTTATACAAAGCAACAAAGTTGAAGCTGCTCCTTCTGAAAAGAATCTGCCACTTTTAGAGATCAGGACACACAATATGGGCAATTAAGCTTTAACTGAGATTTGGCTCAAAGTAAGCATGGTTGCAAATTAAAGTACGGCAGTCTAGAGCTTACTAGAAGGTCCTGAACTATGACCTGCATCCTTAATAATTAGACAAAGAATCATAAATATCACTCTCTAGTAAAGAACTGTCTGAAAATTACAGAAGGAACAAGTTTTAAATATCATACCTTCATTTATTTTCCTCATAATCATCTGCAAAGAGAAGCTAATGATGGAAAGTATGGAAAGTCTTATTGAAGAGCAGCAAGATACCACTCAGTGTTTATTCTCAACATTTACTACCACAGAGCTTACATCATCCAGTATTAACCTCAAAACTAATATTTAAGCATAACTGACTACTTTAAACAAAATCAAAAGAGGAGAAAAGCAGCTCATTTGAACAGAACATCCTGCCTCCAGCATACAACACAGCATTCTTGTGCAATCAGAGTAGACGATAATTTTGGCAAAAGAACTGTACTTTCAACCAAGGCAACAGAAGCATTTTCTCCCCCAGTTAATCCCTTGCCACTGGTGCTTTACCAATTTTGTAAGAATAACCTACACAGAAAGGCTGAGGGCACAGTTAGCTGTCCACTCGCCTGCACCTCACTGCTCAGAGAACAATCTTTCATCCTCATCCTTTTCACTCTTTGCATACTCAGCTGCATATTCCCTTCCAAAACAGGACTGTGGTTGTAACTTTAGCAACTTTGAAGTCTTAAGTAGGAAGGTACAGCTTAGGCATTAAAAACCAGAGGGCTGCCATTACTTGAAAGGAGTCTGTTGGATGCCATTGTCCCCTGCATTTGCACAGATGAGCAGCTAATGAGAGAATTTCGGCATATTTTCATTTGAACTCTAAAATGTCCTCAAAAAGCCCCAATTCTGTGCCAGAAATCTCATCCTCATGAGTTTAAGCAGAAGCAAAGAGGAATTCATTTGCATTCTCTACACAAACAAATTTTAGCCAGCAGAAGACCATTCCCTGATGTCAAGGGAAGAGGACTGGTGCTCAGATCACTCTTTATCCACAACTATCCGCCTGCCCATGTGAGGGCCACACCAACTTAATCGTTCTAAAGTTTTGATATTATGAAGAAATTCTGTTGATAATTTGCATGCAGTTTTAAAAGAGAATTCACATTTCCCGTACCTTTCATTATTTACACACCCCAAAAATCACTACATCTCTCTATCTGCCAAACTGGGGCTCCTGCACTTTAGAAATGCTCCATTAGACCCCTAAAATTTAGGTCTTCTGTTAGGCCTGGATCTCGCCAGGCTGCATGTCTGTCTGCCAATGGTAGCTCCCCTCTGAGAGCAAAGTAAGGAAAAGTGCCCTAGCATTATGCACTTGATCAATTCTCCCACTACGTAATTCCAGCTCGAACAGAAATCTGTGCACCTCCCACCAACCACGCAGGCTGGGTCACAAACCTCTCCACAGGCAGGAAAGTCTTTTCTTTCCTTCCCAGAGCAGGAGGGAAGGAAGCAATGTTTCCTAATCATTGCAAGGATACAAAAACTGTACCTACGAAGAAAAGCTACAAAAGCATACTCCAGTTATTTCAAAGATGCGTGTATTGCTCCAGAACAGTCTTTGGGCATGGTCTGTATGCAGCTTCCTCACACAGACCGCCACCATTCAACAAAAACTCTCTTAACAGCAGGAACAAAAATGCAATGATTAAAAAAAAGGAAGGGTTGCTCTTGGACACTCTGCAGTAACTTAATTTAAGGAAAATTATCAAGGATCTCTATACAAAAACCAGAAAAACCGTGAGTCAGGTTCCTCTGTGCTGTAAAATGACTCTGCCTGGAAAAGGAAAGTTTCAACACACAATTATTAAGATATTTTCTCTGATGTAAATCCCTCCACCTGCTCAAGTACCCTGTTGCCAAAGGTGACAGATACCATATTGCACTCATTGTATCTCCACTAGACAATAAATTAAGTTTGCAATACAAAGTTTTTCAAGAACAAGATAAAATAGCAGCAGCCATACATCCAAACAGATACTTAACATGGAAATGGCAAAAGGCACTGCTTCAATTTACACCACTTGATTTGGTAGAAACCCTAAAGCTGTCTAAGGAATTAATGTCCATGTGCAGACAAATGGAAAACGCCTAAATGTTCCAGGAGAAGATTAAGGCTGAGCCTGAAATGAAAATATAGGAAGACAAAAGCAGCAGTAACTTGCAAGAACCAAAGTCAGATAGGTCCTTGCAAGGAGCACAATGATACAGTTTGACAGAAGCAGGTTTAAATAACACATATTTAGGAAAGGGACTTCAAAAACAATATGAGATGGGGAATCTGAAGTTCCCTTTCTCTGTGAGCAAAAGGGTATTTTTACAGACTACAGAAGGCTGTTCTAATCGGCAGTAGAACACATCTTCACATGTTTTTGAATGAAGTCCTAGTCCTTCTCTCTTCAGTAAAGGCAAAATTTTTCTCCCAAAATTTTACTGTACAAGCTTGGAAATTAAGACCAAAAAAAAAAAAAAAAAAATCAAAGGAAAACACAAGTGGCAGAATAAAGACATCTGACTTTTAAACATAGCCCTACCACAACCTTCCTTTAGTATGTTGAACCAATTCTCAGATTTCTACTTCATTTTCTTCATTTTTATGAAGATGAGATGGCAGCAATACATTTCAACTCACGGAATGAGGATAGAAATATGAGCATTTGCAAACCACTGAACTCCCAGAACGAAAGGACCTAGATTAGCACAACCCATTGTATCAGTCCTTAGAATGAGCTGATTTTAAGTGAGCAGCACCATTATGTAAATTACTTACAAGAAAGAAATTAGGAGATTTAAATACAGTCAAAAGGTTTGAGCGAATATAAAGTTTAGTACAGATGTATACCCATTGGCTCCATATACACATTTTCTGTTTGCACACACAAAATGGAATCTACTGCATTTCCTAATTATATGGCAAAAGAAGATGACCATTCCATGAAGTTCCAACTACATTATTTCAATTCAGTAACCCTGTATGTTCTCCTAAAGCCTGAAACATTTATACAGAGACACATACATACATCACCTTTCTAATTTTATAAACACTGAAAGAAAAAAGCCATGATGCATACAAATCCAAGTTTCAGGCTATTTTTAGAATTGACTGCAAAGTACAAAACAACACCTGAAATTTTCCATATCCTCAACAACACTATCCCTCTTCTTCAAAAACATAAATGTAATTTTGCAATTCATAAGACACACCATAGGTTTCCCAGCTCATGCAGAGTTCTACACAATGCTGTTACAAGCTGAACAATTCTTAGAATTGCCCAAGTTTCTGTACTCTCAAGGTAGATTGCATAGTGTTATGCCCAGAAAGTAAAGTATTCATCAGGTTGTTTTTATGGTTTGTCCTCTGACAAAAAAGAAGTTGCATGGGAAAGAATATAAAATGCTAGGTACAGCTTAATATCCATAATTTCATGTTTATGCATGCTTATCCAGATCACAAAAATAAAGTGATAGCAAAAAATAAATCAATTTGACCTGCATAACCAGGGCATAGCTGCAAAAAGTCTATTTTCAGGATGGTCCCATGGAAATTGTTAAAACTAGTTACAGAAATTAAAGATGTGTGAAGGTGCCTTTCTAGGATGACAAGCCTAGAATTATTGCCTAGACAAGCAATAATGACAAGCCTAGAATTACAGTTTTAGAACAGAAATTCTTCTATATTCTCCAGCATTTCTGTGAGATACACTAAAGTGGTCTCTTTCAGGACACTGAATACCTTCTCTGTGGCTACTATGACAACAATATAAGGGTTGTCAACTTCACTGAAATGTATCAAAATCTAAGGCAAAATAAATGCAACACTGTAATCCACCATTACGGTTCACAAGAAGAAAGTAACATGCAGCAAGGCATGCAAAAAGTCAGAGTTCAGTACAAACATTACTCCAGCCATACCGCGTATTCCGTACGACTTACAACACAACTTACAAAAACCACTACAATAAAACCATATATAACCAAAAAAGGAAACATATCCAAAATCTACAATGAACTTATTAACACCACGTATGAAAAAGCTCACTAAAACCTACTGTAAAATTCCTAAACTGGTTTCACTAACAATCCCCCCATACTTGGGGAATTTTGGTTCATACTACTGCATATTAAGATAAACAAGCAACTGCTCATGCTCCTTCTCACATCTCTCATCAGCTGTAATTAACACATCCATACTCCACGTATCCTGTCCCAAGGTGTCCTATGTTCTCTTAAAAGTAATTTTAACTCCTAGGGCCTCTAACAGAAGTCATGGGAAACAAGCCATAATTTTTCTCCTGTCATTTTTGTCTTTATATTTAGGAGACTGGCTGGCTCCTCAGATTGGGAACCTTGACTTAAACAAGGAGATGCATGCAGTGAAGCAGTATAAAACAAAGCCATCTCCATTTCTGTGCACGTGCCACAGCCATAACTGAATGCAGCATTCTTGCAGAGGGCACAGAAATGTTTCAAATACCACTAAAAACCATACAAGTCAAACTTTTGCACTTTTTAATAGGAACAGCTGCAAATATGGTTCAGACTGGCATTTAAAGGAAACATAAAATGCTAACTTGAAATGTGGCTCTTCTTTTTCCCCAACCAAAAACTCAAGCAAGTCTACTTTTTAAGACAGAACATGTCTGTCCTCATTCACTCCCACTCACTGTTCTCTACAGTCTCTTCCCTTCCCACCACAAAACCCAAAGTTCCATTTGCGATCCACAGAAATTCAAGACTGGGAATTCATGAGGCTGACTACCAGAGAAAGGGCGCCTTTAAATGAAGATAAAGTTATATTTGGCATAACAGCTCCTCAGCCCATGACTGTTGGTTTCACCTTCCCATCATAAATTGCTAATACAATGCAAATAAAAATACACACACCACTGCAACCTGACAATATTTTGTTCACACATGCACACAATTAAACAGAAACAACAGTTACTAGAACATGAACTTCTGTCATAAGATTGTCTTCTAAACTAATAACATCAATCTCCAATGTCTATTGTGGTGATCCTGCAATATGACTTGAAAGAATCCCTACACATCTATTAACGAGCAAATAGAAGTCTCTTCTCTGCCCATAATGTTTATTATAGGATCTCAGTTCTGGTCAAACAAAACCTTTAGATTGAACTTTTTGCCTAATTAGGAAAAGATAAACCTATTTTGCTTATGAAGGACAGATCTGCCATTTGAATGCATTTCTGTAATACAAGCATGGAAGCTACAGAAATATAAAATAGTATGAGAACTACATTACATTCACATAAAGGGTAGTTTAATAATTCAAGGTTTATTTGGAGGTTTGTTTGCAACTGTAGGAAAGGTCAGACCTTATATGAATAAGGTATTAAGGTTTGCACATAAAGTCTAAGGTAAGGGTAAGTAAAAAGGCTTGTTTACCATGCAGTTGCTCAGTGCTGTAGAGAGCTAGCATTTTTAAAACCAACATGGTGACAACAGCATGGATTACTGAAAAGATTCTGCATAGAGATCAGCACACATGCATCAAGAGTTCAACTGAAAATCACAAAATCCATTAACACACAGGAAGGAAGTTTTATTATTTTATTGTTTTATGGTATGTGTGATTTTGAGTTACACTTAACATCCCTATTTTAAATTTCTCATTGCTCTTCCTTGCACTTCTTGGAATTAATACTTTACAAGAAAGATTCCCATGCTTTTGCACTAAACACTACCCACACTGCTTACTGGCAGTCAAATACAACACATTTTTAAGTTTGGACCTGGCCTGTGCTGCTCAGAAAAGAACTCATTATACCAATAAGCACCTACTTTGGGCATCCATAACTGGATACAGAGAGAGATATATCCAAGAGGATACAGACATGCATATATCCTGTTGCTCTGGGACTGCACATACCAGTGCATATTCAAATATGCACATTTTCACATTAAATAAGCTCAAACCAACTCTTACCAAAACACTTCCTCAAAGAAGATAGTGGGACACTAAAAATACTCAGTCTAGTAGGAGCAGGAATAAGGACGTAACTTACTAGTAGCCAACAGAAAATAAAAACATCCCACAGTTGCAGAAAACACAAAAAGCCTGTTTAAGGAAAAGCAAACTTTGGGCTCATACAGAAATGCTTCCATATCACCTACCCTGCCTTGGAAGAAAGCAAACACAGAAATTTCTAAGCTCAAGGAATAATTATTTCTGTTCTTCTAACCCAAGTTTCCCTGATCAAATTCACAGAAGTCTTAGTAGCATAAAAGTAATTTAATTTCATTCAATCCTTTTTGCCTCTTGATCAAAAAAACAGAAGTGACTGCTTCTCCTGCAAACCCCTACATGCTCTCTGTACCATTCCCAAGTGTCTGCTGGTAGGAATGACAGAACCATGAGCCAGCAGCAGGGACCACAGCACAGACTGCATCCGGCAGGTCAGCTGCAGGTAGGAACACCTTGCCCATCTGCAGTATCTCCACCTCTCTTTCAGATGTGAGGTAGGAGCAGAGGACCCCCACGCTGGCTTAGCAAAAGGCCAGGCTGCAGAACAGGGGCTTTCAGAACAGAGTCACATGGACACAGTGCAACTGCAGCACAGGGCAGGCATCATCTGTGCAAGCTGCACATCCATCAGGAAGGATTTAACCAGTCCGCACCTACTTGAAGCAAGAAGCTGCAATTATTTTATCCCATGATTTCCTTTACTTACTTGCACTTTCACATCATCATGATTTTGTTCTGCAGTTTAAACATGATTCATACCCTCAATTTAACTTTGATTCATGGTTTCTAATAACATCAGTCCATTGTCCAAACACTGCAAGGGGATATTAAACAAGCTTAGACAGTCTGGGGAATTTGCCCACCAACATTAAACACAGAATAATTGGTTGCCATAATATTGTTTTAGATAACAGTTTCAGATAAACAAAGTATAACTGTTATGTCCCTGCTCTGAACCAAGAAAATAAAAAATAAATTCAACAACTGTTGAACAATATTGCAAAACCTTGTATTATTAAAACATATAAGTGGTTATAGCTTATTCCAAAGAATTGTTACCCAATTTCAAATTATATAAGAGCAGAAAAACAATCACAAATAAAAACTTTGAGTTTTATGAGTGGGTACTGCCCACAGCTCAATGTGAAGCTCTATTGTCTTTGTCCAGACTCTATAAGCTTGTTTACTAGCTGCAAAATGTCACCCTCAGGAGTTGAGGTTAAATTGTCACTGTTTTGGAAATGTAAGCATCTGGTAATTTTGGAAATGTAGGCATACACACGTGTGTGTATGTGTGTATATATATATATATATATATATATATATATATATATATATATATATATATATATATATATATATATATATAAAATTAAACTATGCCTAATAGGTACCTAAGTTAGTTCTCAACTCCTATTAATGATACACTTCTCTGTAGAGCAGAGAACGCCCTAAAAATGAAATGCTGAGCAGATGGCTTTTTTTAAGTGTGATTTAAATATGTGGCACATGGATGACATGTGCCTTTCCTTGATTTTCCAGACACTAATTGTTAAATAAGACTTCTGAAGTATGCATAAATGCATGGAATCCAATAATCACTCAAGTATTTAGACACAAAGGAGAAGTCAGCAGAATTTTATGGATAGACAAAAATTAACTTACCAAAACTAGAGTATATTCTGTGCTAAAAACATAGTCAGCACTATGAAAAAAAGAGTAAGAATAATACAAGTGCTTGTGCACATACACAGAGATACAAAGGAAACTGTTTCCATTTTCACATCCAAAAGCATAAATATCCCTTAGAATTGTGCCATTTCCCTTATGAAATCTAAGTATTAATAGGCAATTTTTTTATGAGAACTGTTTTCTCGCATTTAATAGGGGATCCACCTCTTTGCCCCAACAGCCTGATACTTCTTTTTACTATCTGTATTGAATATTCAGTTCCCTTTCATCCACCTCTATATCTTGGGTTTGCCAGTCCTTTTCCTTTGTCAGTGCTCCTTATTCCTAGCAGTCTCCGCAGCACATTGTCATCAATATTTTTGGAATATACATTCCTGCACACACTGATTCCAAATACAGAAAGCATTCATGCTCCATACTTGCATATATATCATTAGGAGACTTCTAGGACCTTATCCTGTCAAACCTTATTAAAGTGACATTTTTAAGGCTGACATTCCATTTTCTCTAAGCTTGTTTTGAGCAGACATTTAGTAGAAACCTCCCCCCATTCAGGATTTTAATCAAGAGAGAAAATTAGGAAAAAGTTAAGTCTGCTATCTAGGAAAAAGATCTATTAGGTCTTGTCTGGACTAGAGAAATGTATTCTTCTAAGAATCAATTTAGTCTTTGCAATGCACTTGTAAAATGTCACACGTTCACACACAGAAAGCACTGCAGATCCTGTTAAAACTAGTTTCATTAACTCTAAATGCTATTTCAGTCAGGCTGAATTAATGGCAGCTAAGTTAAAGGTTTACTGGCATTGTAGTTAATGCTGATCAAAGAACCTACCCATCACTTTCCCCACAATACAATCACGGCCCTTTGAAATCTGCCCAACTTCACCATTGCTGAGACCCCTGCCACAAATCTGTGGGATGGGTACCCAAACTGTAATGCATTCACAAAGAACAACTGAGGACAGAGGAAACCTGTGACAGCTTGAAAAGCTTATCAGCAGTGGACACTGCAGAGCTTAATTTGCTCAGCGAGAAACAATTCAAATTTCTAGACAAAGGCTTACAGCTTTGGCAAAGCCTCCAAATCAGAATGAAAATCTAAACTTAAATTCAGGCTATCTATACAAAGAACTAGCAGCCAGAAAGAAAGACAGATAATGACCCATCCTCTGCTGGAAAAGAAAAGGATGCCTAGAGATCTCTTTCAGTTTTTTTTCTAATACATGCTGCTAACATAACACCAACCTTCCATCAAAATCAGTTTGCAAACAGAAGAAAACCAATGTGATGAAATTTAAGAAAATCTTCTCTTTTATCACAGAAGAAAATATTTTCATTTTCCATCAGGTATTTGGTTGCTTGCCGAAGTTTTCTTCCATCACAAACTGTCATATTTTGCTCACTATAATTTTTTTTTCCTGCAATAGCTGAACGTCTAATAAGATGACTGATTCAGTATTGATACACCATGCATGTTGCAATGACAGACTGACACTGTTTCAAAAACAAATAAATCACTTCCACTATGTCAGAGCACAATCATCAGAACAGCAGGATCGTAACATGAGTCTTTCACTATGTCATGAAAGAACATAAAAGCAAAACATAGCATCTTTGAAATGGTTTGAAATACATTTTAGTGAAACAAAACTACATTTCAAAGTATTAACAATGCCTACAAAATAGAAATTTAAAATGCTGATCAGCTCTACATGAAAAAAAAATGTTGCTTGTCTTTAATTCACTTAATTTTCAATGCCTGCTTAAGAACAACTACGATATAAGCCAAAAGGCTGATGGAAAAGATTTCTATTCCCAGTCCAAGAAATAACTGAAAAAAAAAGAATAAAACATAAGAGAAGTTGTTTTCTACACAAGATCCATCATAATAAAATGTTAGGATCAATTAACAACAATTTCCTAGCACTGCACCAAGGCTGTCTAACCACTATAAATTCTGTTGTAATTTTTGCATATAACAGTTTATTTCACCAAACCATTGTTTGTTCATGGCTATAAAAACTGTGGGAGACTCCTTTTGTAAATGAATCTTAATCAAAATTTGTTTTGAGCATTGGTGTGTTTTCCAAGACTCCTAATGCATCCTTTTCACAGAGCAAGGTATATAGCATTCAATATTCTGCAGGATAAACTACAGCAAAATTGACATCATGGCAATAGAGGCTACATCTTTATTAAACTTACAGAACAAGGGGCCAACTGAGTTTTAAATAAGACAAAGCACCACATGGCTATACCAGGAGTCTCATGTCTGTCAGCAAGTCTGTTCCCAGTTGACCAGGGTTCCAACAGATGATTTGGTATGGAAGTTTATTACTGAATCTGCCTACACTCTGCACCTTTCATACCGGAGTTCTGTCAGGCCAATGAAAACAACCTGACAAGCGTCCTGCAGTGCGACACCATCCCTCTGTGTATCTGTTTTATTAATGTGCATTCAGTGCAGCTTAACATATGAAAATGTTACATTGAATTATTCTCCTGTTATCAGAGACTTATCTTGGCACTAGGCTTAATACTACATTTGATTCTCGAATTGGCTTTGTAAACATGAAACTGTTATATCCATAGTCCATAACAAAAAAAGTGTTTTGATGATGATTTGTCTGATATAAAAGTTTACAAGCATGGAAAACTACTGTCCATTACCCAGATGACTTTAGGAGACTCACTCTGCTTGAGAAAAAACTGAGATCAAAGAACCCTATTCCCAAAGATGAACAACAAACTTTAAGAAATTCAGGGGAAATGTATCTAATACAATAAACTGGTACTGCTAATTCAGTTTCTCCATTCTTTGTATATTTGTTACTACATAATTGACAAAAAATGGGAGATGAGCAGAAAAGAAAAAATACTGTGTGCATTCACACAAATTTACAGCTGAGTCTTCTCAGGAGAGAATGATTCCATGTGCTGCACTCACAATTTGTGTTGTGACTGGCTACTGCACTCCTTTCTGGATGTGCTTAGACTGCATGGGCAGCACGTGGGTCATCACTTATGTTTGTTATTTGGGAAGGATATCAGAAAGTCCCAAAGATAACACATCCAGAAGCATGATGTTGTCAGAATGGATGGAGTAGAAACTCCCAAGATATCATCCCTAGTTCTCTTCATGTGCTGTAACAGCCTAATTGCAGTCCACAAGGGAGAGAAATGCTTGTCCTCCACGCAGCTGCCCAAAGAAGCTACAAAGCCTTGTGCTTCACACCACTACATGCCTTCCCTTGAAATTTCCTGCCTCCTCCTACATCCATACTTCTGACTAAAAACTATCTTCAATGACAAGCAGACATGAAAAAATAATGTTAAATTCCAAAATATACAAAATATGACACAAAGTAACACAAACTGAATCGACCTACAGCAAATACACAACACAACCCTTTCAAAATACACAGCACTGAGAAACAGATTCACACTAAGGAACACACTTCAAAGAGAGTTAGACTAATTATCTTCCAGGAAAATTTGGAGACTATAATGAACAGAAAGCCTCTTTCCTAGGGAAAGAAATTTCACATCATCTAGCGAGCAGATCCAAGGAGTGAAAAAGAGTTTAAGTATAATCTCATATACTTTTCATGAGCTTTATAAACTTCTGGCAGATTTAGTAATCTCCCATAAGTCTCCAGATTTCACAAGGCCTATTAAAATAAAATTCCTAACATTGAAAGAGAAAGGAAGAACACCTGAAGCAATGCAGTATGGACAGAGGGGAGAGCGAGGGGAAAGAACCAGTCTTTATTACAGCTCACGAACATTTCTGGGTTGCTTTTAAGGCCAAAAGATATAAAAGAGACAAAATATCACTGATTCAGCATGCCCACAGTAACTTTATGTCAAAACTATGAACCACAGTGCAGAGCTCCTGCAACTCAAGTTATGCACACTTTACTTAATTTCAAGGACCAGCAGAAAATAATGACTCATTCAGTTAGATATTATTTGCAGAGCTTTCTTTTCATATGCTTTCTATGAAATATAAGATAAGAACCTATTTTAGTGTCTACAAAGAGCAACAGATGTGGCAATGCTAAAAAGCTGCATATCACCTAACAAAAGGACAGATGAAGACAAAGATGGAGCCCAAATAAATACCCATGGACAGCATTTAGCAGCTCCAACTTAATAATCAGTTGTACTGTAATTTCCTTCAAAATTATTTCAGCCATGTTTATTTCCTTACACACAGTGAAAATTCACAATATGAAAAGCAAATATAATAGAAATCTGCTGCAGATGAAAAGTCCAAGACTCTGATTACTTTATTATTGGTACTTAAAAGGTAGAAGTCATAATGCTGGGAAGTAAACCATGACTTTAATGTGGGCAGCACCATTCAAAGTTCTGAGACACCACTAGTTACACAGTTAATGCAAATCCAGCTGCATGATGCCTTTTTTCTGAGAATTTAAACCATTCACAACAGCTCAATGTCTGAGCAACAAGCAAAGGAATACCCACAGTGGTGTGTCCCAGGCTGTTGGTAAAGTAAGACTGAACCGAATTCCTAACGAGAAGAATTGAGAAGACACTCTGCCATGGGGGAAGCCAAGAGGCCTGCTTAAACTCACATTGTAATTTGTCTGCTCAGTCATCTCAGTTACTTTAGAGGATCAGCCTTTAATCCTAACATACATGTGCATTTAAGCTTGACCTTTGGGGACTTTCTGTAACACCAACCAGAAGTTTTTCTGTGTAGCTCTGCAAAGATGAACTTTATCAAGACAACTTCTATATGCAACAAGAAGCAAACAAATCCCAATTAGTCCACATTGCTCACCTTTCAGTCATATAATCCTTCTCAGCCTTGTTCCATTTCACTCGGATTTCTAGCCTGTTCTAATCCAGAAGCCAAGACTTCCCATCATTCATAAAAGTGGAACTTCTCTCACTTTGTCCTCTCTTTGAGAGAGGGAATGTCTATTGTTCTAATCCCTTCTACATGAACATGAAATAGAGGAAGATCCATTTAAGCAAAATACTGGCACAAGAATAAGCATGTTTAAGCTAGCTGTGACTGTGTCTAGCCTGGAAATTAAGAGGTATCATAAAAAAACAAAACATTAGAAGCTCTTCTAAAACATTGATCCTTGAAAAACGGCAGAGAGGAGAGAACTAACAAATGAACCAAGGCAGATATTTACAGCTTCAGGAACAGAAATATGTGAAGAGGATTGTTTGAAAGAGACAGAAGGTTCCTGATAGTCATCTGTTCTCTGCAGATGAGCCAGGAGAATCTCCAATGCATTCACTGTCTGATCAGAACAATGCAATTATATTGCTGTTAAAATCTTTGGACTGTCCTGTGGTTATTTCCAGAAAGACAAGTGTAATATACTAACACAAACCTTGTCAACATAAGAGAAATTCAATATAAACAGTTCATTAAAATCAACTGGGATTCACAGGTTGTGTGTGCACCAGAGCAGATGGACCCAGGAAATACCCAGATTGCTTTCTGGGGAAACCATGAGCCTTTCTGGGTTACCAAATGTAGCCTCACGCTACCAGAGACAATACCAAACAATCCTTTCCATAATCAAATTTGGTCCTGAAGGTAAGCTCATTTCACTTGCTCCCATAACTTCTCTCTGCAGAAAATCAGAAACATATTTCTCATTTTTAATTTCCCTTTTCTCATAGGAAAATTTTAGGCAGTAGATTTATTTGCAGGTTAAAGGAAAGAGCAATGGCAAGTTAAATATGGTTATTTGCACTGAAACAGAGCAATAAGGCCTCACAGGACTTGTCCAGTTACCTGAAGTGACAGCTGGACATTAAAAGTTGTGCTCACTCAAGTCTTACTCTGCACCACTAAGAGATGACAAATAACATCTTTAAAATAATCTAAGAATCTTTCACCAATGTGTCCAGATATATTTATAGAAACCAAAAACTCCTCCCTGAAGATAATGAAATATGAAGAAATCCACACTGGAAGAGTTCATGTATTATAAAGACTGTTAAATGCTTTGCTTGCATTTTTATATAATTACTAAAATTCTGCTCTCTGAAGAAACTACTTGAAAGCAACACAATTACTTCAATATTCTCTTCTCTGGATGTAAACAAAATTAGACCTGCCAATCTTTGTGACCATAATACATTTTCTTTACCACTTCATTTATTTTTGCATTTTGGAATGAGCCATATTCCAACCCTCCTCTTGGTTCGTCCTACACAATTTCAAAGTGACACAGCTTAATGTGCACAAACATGCCAAAAACAACCTCTACAAGAAGATTACTAAATGCCAAAATTGCACCATAAAAATTCATTTACAGGACTTCAGAAGACAGCAAGGCGCCACTTTATTGTCAGATTCCAAGCTGAGTTAACAGAACTGCTAGGTGGGAGAAAAAAACATCATTTTTACTAACAAGGGCTTAAAATATGCAGAAGTCAAATGACAAACCTTCACAATGGCATTTTCACATTTCCGAACAGTAACACCAAGTAATTCAGATGGCAAACATGTAGCTTAATGTATCAAAACATGTGCCAATCCACCAGAAATGAAATTGTACAGGGATACAAAAAAGCCTGGCTGACTGCAATCTGCTGAAAGAAAAGAAACATTGCAAAATCAATCATATTTGAACCTTCCTGGAGGTAGATGAATCTGGAAGCCAGGAAGAGTCTTGGCCTGGGTACTAAATTTAAACATAATCATGACTTGGTGGCTCAAAATTATAGATCAGGATGCCATTACAGCATGCCAGCTACTCCCTCGCTGCACCTGCACTGGCATCTGGGCAAGACCCAGCCACTGTAAACACCACCACACTTTGGTCTCCTGATTCACTCAGCCAGGACATTTTGAGAAAGTTTTGATAGCCACAATTGTTTTATTCCATTTTATTCTCACTACTTGGGATATACATCCTTCAGCTGACTCATTTTTTAAATCACTTCAGTACTTAAACTGTCACACTCGACGCATAATCTGACACCACAGAGTCATAGTTTGAATATTTCAGTTCTATTACTTTTAATTCTGTACCAGTTAATCATATTTTATTTAAAGGTAAAATGTTAATCTTCTGATGTTAAAAATCATCATACTTACCTTTTTATGGCCGCATATTAAAATAAGGATACTTGCCAATTACCTAGAGTCTTCTTTTCAGGATTTAAATCAGACATTGACAAGAGGTCAGCTCAGACTCTCTGCAGTGCAACAGTCTGCTCTGTATGCCAGAGGTGCTCTCTTTAAATTTCCCAATACTTCACAGCTGAAATTAGCACATCTCACCAATTTCCTACTCTACTTTGGTGCGTCCATGTTTAATCCTGAGTAAAAGGCGTAACAAAAAGCACCTGGCTCCAAATTGTTTGCTACAAAATGGTTGCATGCCCTACTGCAAGCTCAAAACTCTGACAGAAATCCTTCAAAAATCCTGTAGTTCTCTTTGAGATAACGAAAGCAAAATTTTGTTATTGTTTTAATATTGCTGCTTCTCATGACTTAAAATGCATCTCTACACACACCACCACAATAAGGCCTTAGACTGCAAGCATTTCCCAGCAGGGATTTTTGTCTCCATACTTGTCTGCAAAACAACTAGCAAATTGTTAATCATCTATAATTAAAGACACCATAAGCCCAGAACCCATCAGAGTATATCTCCAGTTTGCTCATGTGGCCCTTTATGCATAAAATATGCCTTTTCATTTCACTCCAAGTACCTTTTCCTACTTGGATGCCTATTTCCAACATTCTTCTAAGACATGACCAAGAAAGATATTGTTTAACATCTATTTTTATATACAAAACAATTAAAACAGCAAACCTGTGTAATATACTTCTCTCAGTCATTTCCTTGACCCTAAAATTTTTAGTTTTATTTAAAATTTTCAGAGCATGTCCATGAAATGCCGTAACTGAGCAACATGCTTACATTTAACCTTCATGTCACACAAAGACCAGCAAGCAGTACCACAGATTTTTAAACAGATGAATAGGAGAGTAAACACCAGATATGGCATTGGGCAATTCTGCTAAGTCAGGAAAAGCAGAGAACTGAGCTGGAGATCTACTGCATTTCCAGGCTCATTCACATGGGTCACATCTGGCTCATAAGCAATACATTCTGTATCTCAATAGTTACTTTTTCCTGTGACCACAGTTGCATACTGCAGGTTGCACTCACTTGCTCTACCTTTAGCACTCTAGTTGCAACGGTAAGCAAGTCATCCCAGATAAAGTTCATACAGAATCAGATGCAACACATCAATTTCATTTTTAAATGGAAGAAAAGCAGTGTGGTTTTGGTGGTGCTGCTGATTATTTATTTTTATACCACCGTTTCCACATTCAGACCTACAACTATTGGCAAATGTTACTCAGGTTTTTGATGCTGTTTTTCGTGTTGACTTCAGTACAAGCATCAAAGCTCTTACATATGTATAAAAAGAAGTCAACACTGTTCATACAATGACTACCATCCACACTTAGCTGGCAAGAGCTTAAAATGAAAAAAATATTTTAAGTGTAAAACTAAAAACCTGACAATATACAATGCAAAACACACTTCTGCTGACAGAGCCTATTAGGTGAAACTGCTCCCTGCCTTAACCTTCGTTACAGCCATGCTCTGCTGCCAGGAAAGCCAATGCATGGACCACTGCCTGACCAGGCAGCTTGTTCTGTGAGGCTCCATACCTTACACAGGTGGCAAGCTTAAGGCTACCATTTTTATTTTAACATAATTGCCTTGAATTTTAGAAGACTCTTCCTCCTTCAGGCAGAGGACAGTCTCCCACCATTCTCAATGAAGGTATCTGTTATTACAATGTTTGGAAGTGACTAACGGGGGTGAAAGCTAAGTTTCATTTCTTAGGGATTCTTTAGAATGAAACAAACTATATCTAAAAAGTGCAGATATGCTTTTTTATTTCTTTTGCAGTTCAGGGGAGGGGGGAGGGAAAAGCATCACTGATTTGTATATTAAAGTGCAAGCATCTGTCCTACTGATGACATTCTAGGGAAGCACATTAGCATAAAATTTAACGATGTCAAATAAGTGGATGTGAAATAGGGACTGCGTAAAGACACTATTTCCAAGCCTGACAGAAACATCACTGTTTAGAAATGCAAATGATACCATTATGTTCAATAATTATATGAAAATATGAACAGTTCAGCATGTTTTCCAGCCCTGATGGCGGTTAATGGGATGTACGCTTATGTAAATAACTACTATTAAAGCTAATGCTGAAAAAAACTAATAAATTCATACTAAAGCAACTGATTTAGTACGCTTTTAAACCCCAGCAGTGCTCACTTATTAGAAAGGAGTGCATTCTTATGTTTAGAACTCATTACTGTTACAAGTCACTGCAACTCCATCAATTACCATGCATTAATGAAAATGGGACACATACAAAAAAAATTATTGCCTCTCAGCAGTTTTCTTTAAAGACAAAATATAGGGGTATTACCATCACTGGGCCTTGAGGGGAACTTATCAGCAACATAATCCTTATTACTACAACTGTACTCCCTGTTCTATAAGCTCTGGGGTATTTTTTGTCCCAAGAACGGGATGACCTTTATGTAAATCTCTTGCCATATGCACAATGAAAGTGACCATATTGCTATCAGTAAAAGCTTACCGTTTCCACAGTTCAAAATGTATTTAAATAAACACATACATACTAGGGTCTGAACTGAAAATTGTAAATGTGAAATGAAAAACTACAGCTCCTGAGACTAGACCAAAGAGTGATTCCAACAGAGCTAAGGATAAAACGTATATGTGGAAGTCTTCAATTAAGTTCTTGTATCTGGATAAATTCCATCCAGTTTTACACTTACACTTTTAATAACCTCCTAGAGAGCCATGGAATTAAGACTTTAAGGATGCTATTCATTCCTTTTTGGATGTTTTCTCCAATTCCTCAGCATTACTCAAAATTCTTAGCCCTGGTTAAACATCACAACTGATAGAGGAAACAAAACCAAGAGGGCTGTTATAGTAATGAACTCCTAAGGAAATTAAAAGCTGAGATTTACTGAATGTCTGTAGCTCTACAACTAACCCACTTTCATTTTTAAGTAGTCTATGGAAATGAGATATTACTGTAACATCCAGTAGATCCTAAGAAGTTTAGCAAGGCTAAAAATGCGTTTATATTAGTTTGCACTGACTGACAGTTTAAAGTTAAGGGTGGATTTGAACAACCTTACAAGAGACTATGGACAAAGAACTGATGCCAAATGGAGAAGATTAATGTAGGACAGTTACCTGTCCAGTCTCAGTTGCTGTAAAACAAGATGGCATTTTGCTATGGGAAGGCACAGACTTGCAACTCTCAACTACAAAAGCACTGTCACTAAGGACCATGAAATCCCACATCAATAGAAAGGGTTTAAGAAACAGATGCAGCTTTCATCATGCTTGAACAGTGGCAGAGCTCTTACAGGCTGGTGTCCACTGTAAAAGCCAATGTTAAATTAATGCTATGCTTAAGAGCAATGTACTCCCCACAGCACAAGGCAAAAATAAAGCCTAGCCCAGCCTGAAAAATTTCCAATCTAAAAGCAGGCAGCAAAACAAGGCTTTCAGAGGGCTAGCAGCTCAGAGAATACAGCAGCAAACACATTATGACAGTCACTGTGACAAATGCTTGATGGGAGAGAGATGGAAGAAAAAAAACCCACAAAACTATCTGATTGCTTTCACTAAATCTCTGTTGAAAGAGAGGTATGAAGTGTTTTGCTATCTAGACCATTAAAACTATTTCATGAGTGAAGGCCACTCTAAAAACAGTAAGACAAATTTGCTACTGATTAATAATAAAGCCATTCATTTTATTCTTCAAATCTAAAGTAATTACAAGCCAGACCATGGCAAATGGATTTAGAAGCAGCCATTACGTCAGAAGAATCCTTTAAAGAAGAACAGTAATTTAAAAGACTGAACTGAATAATGAACTCTCCTGAACAACAATTATTATGAGATTGATTTATTGAAAGTGTATTTAATTATGCAAGAAATGTTTAAACTTTCCAAAATAGTGCAGGAAGACAGAGAAACCAATAGCAGAGTCAGCCCTACATCCTCATTATAGTTGAGATGCTGAAGCAGATGGAGAATTCATTTAGTTTAGAAGGATAAAGTACATCAATTTCTCTGAATCCACATTTCTAGTCAATTTGTTACAGTACCAGCTTCAACAATTAATGATCTCATTTTCCCATTTGTGCCTCCTTTTAAAAGATCTCAGTCTTTGTTTCCAAATGAGCCAAATGTCATAAAGAAAAAATTTAACTCAAACATCACTTTGAAAGCTCACATGCCTAAAGCCAAATGTTCCAGCAATAACCCCAGAACCAGGGGTCAGATTCAGCCTGGTCAGTTTAAGTATCTGGAAAAAGCAGAAGGATCTATCTTTCCCCTGAGACACTTAAACTGATTATGCCTGACTCCTACAGAGAATTATTTTTCTTACCTGAAATACTTCACTTTATTTTCTTAAAATACCTGATACTGATATATGAGATTGCCATGGCTGAAGGTGCATTTCCAATGACAGGTGTCTCCTGTTTAGTTTAGGCAGGGGCAGCCTATGATCATATCCAGTTCTGACATGTCCATCACACAGTTAATACAGATAATATCATAAATCTGTGCTTCAGATACCAAGATCTGGGAGATAGGCTGTCTGGGAAGCATATAGCTACCTGTGGGTATCAACAATCTGGCAGGGCAGAACTCCAGCTCTTATTCCGTTTCAAAATCATAAAGTCTCTAGTACTAGGTACGGATCACCACAGTGTAAAAACAACATGAAACACGGAAGATGAGAGAATGCTACCAGCCCTCAACACTCGCCTCAGGGGAACTCCAGAATTCTACACAAGAGCTGTTGGGTAGGAACATCTCCTCTTCAGTCAGACAGAACACCATTCCAGCCTTGGTATAAAACACAGAGCAAATCTGCTTCTCCCATGCCATAGCTGACAGTACCATCTCACAGACAATCCTGCACTGAGTGCAGAGTTTTAGGGTAAAAAGCCTGTCCAGTTCATATTCTGCAGAGGCTGTTGTCAACTGCTTAGATGCTGCCTGCTGATTCTGGGTATTTTCATAATGTGGACAGTGTGGCTGGATTGTGCTACAAGGCACTAACTAGGATTAAGCACAGAAAGCTTCCAATGAATCTCCAGCCATTGATCCATTTGAATACTCAACATTACAATATGTTTCACCTTGTTTTAGTTTAAAAGTTCATGAAAAATTCAAAATATCTTATTTACCCAATAGTCCTTGACTGATTCTTCCACATTTAAGTTCGTAAATACATACATTATTTAGCCAATACTGCAGTTACAGAATAGCATATAAATATTCAGGAACTTTTTAATAAGTGCAGCTTTTTTTCAATACACCACAGTGGTTGCTTAGAAACATTTACTAGCAGGATACCTGAAATTACAGTAAGAGAAACACCTTCAAAGAGTGAAGTAGTTGGATAAAATGGAAGAAAGGAGCAAAATACTAATTTTTCATTCTCCTCACACACCTTGAAACAAATTATGATGCACAAGAAGATATACAGTATGCATTCACATATGAAAAATAGAAAGGGAAAAACTTAAAATGATAAGCTGAGGGAGCCAAGTTAAGAAATAAAAGAAAAATAATGACGGTCATTTCAAACCCTCAGTTCATAACTTGTCAGAAACAATAGCATCAGGAACAGACTTAGCCAAAGTTAATCTCTAAAATTGTTACTGAGTTTTAAATAAATAGCCTGACTTTCAAAAGCACAAGTTTCTTGCAAATGGCAAATTTGCCTTTATAGAGAAATTTTCTTCTTGCCTTTTTTTTCGGGGGGGGGGAAGGGGTGGGGGCACAGCAAGGCAAGGACCCATTTTCATATATACACACTTAACTCCAGTGATAATATCTGTGCCCCACCTCCCCCTGGCACACTCACATCAATCTGCCACACAGGACACAGGGACCACACATACAACCCAACATGTGGCCAAAACCCTCCTGTGCAAGACCACCTTTATTCCCTCACCTGTGACGACAACTTGATCTTTCAGAAGACCAAATTTAACATCATAGGAAAAAAAAGGCAGAACCAGCAAGCAAATTCTGTACTCTGGCACCTCCTTTTTCTACCATTTTGTTCTTTGCATTAAGGAAGCCAGTAACTCTTTTTCATCTGAAAAATACTACTAATTTTACATTAACACAGTAAGATAGGAAAAGGAGAAAATATGTAAGTGGCCCTAATTTATGTATGCAAGGCTTATGTAATGAACAGCAGTATGGCAAAACTAAAAGCATTTTATTAAAGTCTCTAGATAATGCTTCTAAAGCTCATTATTCTTCCAGCAAATTAATATTCTATGTCTCACTAACACTATAAGCAAATGAACTGTTTTAGTTAAATTAATATTCATGTTAACTGCACACAAAACCAACTAATTAAGTAGTTCTATAATATTAAGGACATATGTAAACAGAGTCTGTGATCAATTTTAAGACTAACAAAGTAAATCATACAGGATTTGTTGTGTGAATTTGGCTGGGTCTTCAGCAACCTGGTCTACTGGGAGGTGTCCCCGTCCAGGGGTCAGACCTAGATGATATTTCAGGGTCAAACCATTTTGTAAGTCTGTGTTCAGTCAGAAAATAATTCCAACAAAAAGCTTAAGTAACCCAGGTACATTCTAAATATAAACCAAAACAGCAATATAGTACAGCTGATTAGTTTAAATCTACAAAAAATAAAAAAGGTCATAATAAACAATCTCTTCTTTATTTATCTATTCTTTGCCTACATAATAATAATTTAAGCAGAGCTTAGAATTCAATAACCAATTTTTAAAAAATTCTAAAGAAGTTTCCTCTTCACCTATTAATAAGTCTTCACAGAAATGTTAAGGCTGCTTTTTCTTCTTCATTTTTGCAACATCATCAAATTTACATGAAAAAAATCCCTAATGGTGATAACAAGAAAAGCTAAAGACCACAGCATAATTTCTTTGAGCTATGAAGTATCAGTATTATTTGTTTCTTAATAATCTCATTAGAATTTTTCCCTAAGACATGTATCATGACAGTATTGGGGCATCTTTCAAAGGATATTTTCCTGATTGTAAAATTAAGTTATATTTGGAACCTAAATTAATAATAGGTGCCTGGAAAAAAAAAAAAAAAAAAAAGGAAAACCAGAAGCTTTTCTATTAGCAGCTCCTAGCAAAAGTAGAAAAATAAGCAGCACAAGTAGTCTAAGTGCATAACATGGTGCATCATGCACATCCCTTACTGTGAAAATGCAAATGAAATAACACAAATAAGAGCAAGGAAGTTGCATGTCACACACTCCAAAGCCAATGCCAGAATACAGACTGCCACTAGAAGCAGTTTAGGCACCATGCAGCAGCAAAGAAAACTCAAATACCGAGTGGATGCTGCAGAAGACACCAAAGGAGGTTACACATGGTGATTCTTCTCACATGAGCTTAGTCCCAGATTCTCTTTCAAAAGTTCAGAGGGTGCTTGAACACCCTGAACAGACACATCCCTGCCTCTATCAGCTGTCTTAAAATTGTCTGACTGATCTTAGGTCACCTGCCACCATCCTTGCTCTTATTAATCCTGACTGCATATCTCAAACGTTTCTGAAGCCATCAGTCACAGGCTTTTGCTGCTTTCACATTAGTCATGTCCAGCCTAACCTCCTTTTCCAAGTCTTGCTTTCCAGACACGTTCCAGATCTCACTTTCCCAATACACACTCCATTTACAATTTTCCCTTTATCTTTTATGTAAACTTCACTATCAGAAAGTGATTTTTTTCCCCACCACTTTCTCATCTTCATAGTTGTAAGATGCTTTCAGTGAGGAGGGCAACAAAAGAGTGGGAGCAGCTGTTACTGGATTATCCAGTTCAGCCCAACTGGGCAAATTTTAGTAAGACTCACAAGAGATGTCATCCCAGCATGCATACCTTAACACCACTAAGTGTCGTATCTCCTAAGAGCAGCAGCACTGAACTTTCCAGTTTATTATAAACAGAAGAGCTCATTATAAGCAAAGCAAAGTTTTGATCCTCTTTCAGATTTGGAACACTTTGTTTGAAACTCTTTGGATCAAGTTTCTTTTGACAGAAGTCAGTCTGAAGTGTAAATGTCACGAGACAAACCTAGGCAAAACAGCTACTTTTGACCAAATTATAGCATAATATGATAGGCCTAAATACTGCTTTAGGAAGAAGGTGTAGACCAGCTGACTACTTGAAATCCCTAATTTTCCTTAGTTCTGTGATACTGAGATTTGGCAACCCTGACAACAGGCTGGACTATTTATGGTTCACAGCATGCTCATCACTGGTGTTCCTCATTAACAGCATGCCCTAGTACTAAGTACTCAATTTTCAAAATTTCACCTGCTAAGGAAGGGTAGAATTGACTTCAAAACCTGCATGAAATTTTAGTTGTTGTTGTTCCCTACCCAGGCAGCACTGAGCAGTTCCAAAGCAAATGCTGGAGCTTGGGCTGCAGACAGATGCTGTTTTTCAAATACTGCTAAGTTACTCAAAGTTCTGTAGTGAGATCGTTGCATACCAGCCATTTCCCTACCCCCAAAGCTTCTGTCATAGTTCATCAGCAACAGAGTTGAACAGAGGGGTTTTCACAGCTTCTCAGGGGAAAAAAATCAACTGCAGCAAAATAAGGATGGATTTTCCACAAAGTAGGGATTTCAATCACCAAACAATACTTCTCCTGCAGGAATCTCAAGGAAAAATACAACAGAAATACATGTTGCTGAAAAAAAACCCCACACAGCCCCCATGGTAAGTGAACTAAACCCTTATCAAGCTGAAATTGCACTTTTCTGGATAGCTGCAGCTATATCAGAAGCACCAATTTATTACTGCAGGATAGTTTTAAATACTGCAGTGAAGAAAGTAATCTTATAGAGAATAAATTAGCTATGTGGAACAAAAGAAAAAGGCAAAATTGATTTTAAGAGACCTGAAGACTTTTTTCTTATGGTATTATATCCCTGATATCTTATTTGCAAGTGAACACTACAATCCAGAAGAACTTAAAGAATTTCAGGTTGCTGTACTTGAAACAGCTATAATCTGTATTCAACCTCAGGAAGTCGTTTCTACTATTCCTTGTCTCTGCAACAAGCTTTAAAAAATTAAGTGATCAGAGTTACATTGCAGATCTTGAATCATTCATGTATGATAGGCAAGTATTGCAGTAGTTAAAATTACATTGTTTTAAATTATAACCTTGTTTTATATATCTAGGTTTTACAGAGTTTTATGAAGTGTAAAATTGCATGCATTAACCTTCTGCCATGTCTACCAGACTTGTGGAAAAGTGTTCATGCTTGTGCAATCTATTTCTGGTGAAGAAAAGAAAAATAAAGGGAAGAAACCCCAAACAACAAAACAAGCAAGCATGTCTACTTTCCATTAGCCAAATAAACTGCATAGGAACTAGTGAAGGCTTTGTGTGGATTAATAATAAAAAGTCAGGAACATGCATCCCACCCACATTCATGAGATGACTGAATACACAAGATGTAATATACAACAAAATACTGTCTTCAGTGAAACCAATGTCAAAGAGTTCTTGCCACATCTAATGGCTCTTGAAATACCTCAGATCTAATAGTTGCCAATAACAATTCACAGCCAACTAAGTTTGTTGATGTGTACATTATTTAGGACAAACAGACAAAATTCCTTCTAGAAAAGTAAGTGCCACTGTGCTAAAAGGGATGTTCCAGGTCATCAGGGGCAATGCTCTCCTGACAGAGACCACATATCACTGAACGCCTTTCCTTAGCCAAGCAAGTTCCATCTTAAAGAAAGCACTGTTTTTATTAAGACTCCCAGTGCTAAATTGTGAAGTAGGATTGTCTGAATTTTCAAGAACCCACCTCTAAATTCATGTTTAAGTTCCTGAATTATCACTATTTCTGTTTCAACACTGGCCTACGGCTTGAACAGCCTCTTTTCGTCACTAACTTCATTTTTAACTTGAACAAGGGATGGCTCAGGACTGAAAACAGTACTGCACACTAGGCTCCATCTTGCTTTTTGAAACAGCATTACTACCCTCCCTATTGGCAATGCAGCTACCAATGAATCACACACTGTTTGCTTTTCCTGTAGTTGCAGCCCCGTCTCTTCCCTATCCCACTGCAGCCAACCCTTAGCTTCTGAGATATTTAACAGCAAAGCATCAATATCAGAGAATTGGAAGAGAAATGACAAAGAGAATTTTGTAAAGGTCTGTCACACCACAGAAAGGAAAATTGTAATTCCTGCAATAGTGACTTGGCATGTGATATTCCAGGAATGGCACTAAGCACACCCAGCTTAAAGAAATGCAAGTCATAATCTGCAAGAAAAGAGAATCTAACTGTTTCTATAAACAAACAAAAAAACCAACCCTACACCAAACAAAAAGTCTAAACTAAACCTCCTAGTACATATATTTAATTTATATCCATTTAGTGTAGATTCTCTTTCTTGGGACATGGAGAAAAATGGAATACCATGCAAATTTTAGACCTAAATTACAACCACCTAACGGAATTATTAAAAAAAAAATCTATAATCATATTTTAATGTGCAAATTCCTTATTGTCATTTTCAGTTGATAAATATCTATTTCATAGCAAAACAACATCATAGGAACAGCTGGATAGCAGTTTTAAGCTCAAATGAACCAGTGTCACATGCTGACAAGCCATCTCTCTGATTGCTTTTGAATGGCAGCACATGCAGATTTATTCTATGCCATAAATTAGAACAATTATTTCTCTGTACTTCACTTTTTATTTCAGTGAGCCACTGCACATATTTTTAAAGGATATCTTCCCTTTCCTTGATGATAAGTTCATTCTGCTCCTCTAGCTGCCTGATCTTCTTCTCAAACGACTCCTGTTCAGCTTTCAGCCGTTCTTCCGTCACCTCTTTTTCTTCACTTACCCTGAAAAAAAATTGAGAAAAATAAAATACATGCCCATAATCACAGTGTCTGACTTCCAACTCCTCCACCACTTTCCAGGTAAATGGATAACATCCTCTCCACCCTTAGTCAGGTTAGTTACTCACAATGTTTATTTTAATATATTACACAGGAGAATGAGTATGACTTTATGCAATACATCTTTTTTTTTTTTTCAAAAACACTGGTCTCAGAGTACACAACACATTAATGGGTAGCATGAAAGAACAAAGTAAGGACCTGAACCCACAATCAGGTTTGTCCAGTCAGATTCCCTGCAGCCATAATGAAGATTCATTGGGATACTTACAAACCTAGGACATGAAGACAGAAAACTCATATGGGAGAGCTTCACTGACGTGACAGGAAGAAAATGCTGGAAAACTTTTCTGTTTCTTAATCTATAAACTAATCCTTCTTTCACCTTTACTGGTCAAATACAAGTCCAGGAAATAATCATTTTTCTTGTTAGCTTTCTCCAAACAAAACAGCTTGTCCTTTTCTGAGGATTTTCAAATATCAAGCTGCAGGAGTAAATTTTCCTTTCTGTCTGGGGCATGGCACCCTGTATCTTGCTGCTCAGTGTAAATAATTGGATCAAGATTAAAAGGTGACAATGTGAGAAAGGCTTAAAATGATCATTTATTCTGCACCTCAAGAGCAGGCTGTAAAAACAATTATTCTGGTATCACGTAGGCAAGAAGATCATTATGCACAGATGATCCTGTAACTATGCTAAAAAACGTGGCTTGGAAATCATGGTTCTATAAAAACCCCACAAAAATATTAAGCAATGAGCTTAGACTAATAAATATTATTGCTCTGCACTTAGGCAATTTCTGTTGCTGAAGGCTCTTAAAGTTCAGTCTTTTATGATGATGAAACAGCTGCCACAACACAGGTGACAGGAGACCAAAGTAATACAACTTTTAGAAAACTCTGATTTTAACTTCCTTTAAGTGGAACAACCTTGTAGGAAGAGGAAAGAGGAGGAAAAAAATTAAATATACATATAAGTATTAGACTAAGCCTTCCACTCATCCCATCAGACTCATATTCTTAAAAGAATGTTTCATTCAAGGACTGAGCCATACATTTGATATCATTTTCTCCCTTAAGAGGGCACAGATTTGTTTTGATCTTCCAGTGGAAAAGTCATAAATATCACAACTGGGTCACTCCCCTGGGGTGAACTATAGACAAGCAGTATTCCCCAACTCCAAGATCAACCCACAGCCTTTCCCATATCAGCTCAAGCAGACTGCATGAAGTTGGAAATAATAATACTGAAACTCACACTTTTTCTCTATAAACCTAGAGGGAGACAAACAGCAGATACCATATAATCAAATTCTTTAAATTAGGGCAGTTTGAAAGCTTGGATCAAACTATTAATTGTAAAGTTGCTAAAGTACAGGAAAGAAAAAGACACGGATTTAGTGTAAAAGCATTCCACTAGTCAAATGAGAAAGGTCTCTCTCACAACCTTGGGCCCAGCCTGGGAAGGTGTGATGAGTTAACCCCTTCCTAGGCCCCTTCCCCTCCACTCACAAGCTGTGAAAAGGGTTGTGTGCACAGCACTAAAGAAACGTGGCAAAGGGAACTACCTGTATAAACTCTGGACCCACACCAACATCTCTGCTCTCCTTAAGCTAAGCAGCCAACAAACTTTTGAGGAATATCTGCCACACATCCTTGCAGTAACAGCCACAGCACATTTGCCACAGGCTGCAGACAGAGACTTTCATATCTAGCCATGGCCCATTTGCTTCCTCTGAGTCCAGTGCAACCACCTAAGTGACTACAGCACGTATGACCTTCCTTCACAAAATCAGTGAAAGACGCAAAAACAAAGAAAGTCAACTAGAAAACCACAATGAACACCACAGTGACCATGTGGATGAAAGACAGGAAAGAAACAAGAGCAGAGCAGGCAACTGGAAAGAGAGAACAAGTACCAACGAGTACCACCTCCAGGATACTATGAAAGGAAGGAAGCTTGCTCAGTAACTTGCAGGAGAAGTGGGGCAACAAACGCTGGGCCATGCTGGCACCCAACAGCACTAAAATTGAACAGTCTAAGAAAAAAAAGGCATGAAAGAACAGAGCACTAGAAAAATCAGACTAAACCTAGCAGGCTTTACTCATCTCTTAGATTCTGTGATTTGTTGCTTATATCAGTGTGCATCACATTCCCGTGCTGTGTTTGTATTTAACACAGATCACAGCAAGCTGTCACACTCCCAGACACATGAATATATTGTGCCACATTTCTTACGCAGTAAATGACTGAGAACAGTAAGTGATCTCAGAAGAAATGTGGCAGTATGTGTTTATGTATCACAAAGCAGGAGACAGCCCATAAAGGGCAGGCAAGACACAAAAGACAGTTACTCACAGGAGGTGGCAAAAGGAAGTTAGAGAAAAGGAATACAAGAATGCCATCAGATTATGCTGGATTTATGTCACTTCCTATAAATAGCTCAGTGAGATTTTTTTTTATATAAACTTATTTCTTTGCCTGCTGGCAGTAGAGAACAGATGATTTTTAGCAGAACTATGGACTGATGCTGTACAAGAACATTACAAGGCTCATAGAATGCTCCTCAAAAGTATTTTCACCCTCTATTCACCCACTTGGGTCAGAAAAGAGCAGCGAAAGAATGAAGGCACAACGACAACGGGCACAACTGCTCCACTGAACAACATGCAGGTATCCAGCTCCATTGTCTTTGCTTCCAGGACCAAACAGAGGAGTGACAGCAGAGAGAAAAGATGATGAATCAGTAGAACTATTCCTTCAATTTAGTGTCTACAACATTTTCTTGTATGCAATTCACATTCATCTACCTTGTGCCAGAGAACATGCACCATCTTTGTTCAAAATTTGTTTAAAATTCAACAGTTCAAAGCCTATACAATTCTAGATGCATTTTAAGAAATATTTTAATTTTATTTTATAGGAGCCTCTTTAGAAAAACTCATAATGCAAATACATTGACAAATAACCCTCCTAGGATCTCTGCCTTAAGGTTAAAATTAATTCCAAGTTCACCAGTTCCAATTATTATTGTGTGCTCCCAAGTCCACTGCTGATACTAGTATTTCTGTCTAATCTGAAGAAGGAATTGATCAAGGAGTTTGCTGATGACACTGACTCATTCCACTGAGTAAGCAGGACTGATGCTCTCCAGGTGGAATTTTTGAAGCACTGCACAAGTCAACAGTACTTCAAGTTTTATTTGTTTAATGAAAAACTGACATGCACAAGAAAGAGCCATGATAATACTAACATCAACACTACACTAGGGACAGAACTCAGCTCTTTTTGACTGAAGGCAGAGCTGAAAAAGCAAATTAAAAACAGTGTCTTCCATTTTTTTAGATTTTAAAAAATGAGCTTTTACCAAGAGAAATCTGAAATGTAACAGGAACATTGTGGCTCAGCTACTTAAGACAGAAGACAAACTAAACAAAAAAACAGAGATACAGACACTGGGAACTTCACTAATCAGTCCTACACTCTTTTAGTAAACACCAATCTGATATTAGTCTGCCAACTGGCTAGCAAAGATGAAAATAGTTTCATGACCATTCCTGAAAACCACAAGTTTTAAATTCCAGGCAAAGAAAGGCATCTGGAATAGGGAAGACCACCATGAAGGGGGTGGGGGGATGGAAAGAAAGAAACAGAAATTTTGTCCAAGGATCAGGATTCACAAACCTGATATATTTTACTCAAGTATCATATGCAATTTGTACATATTAGAAAAAAATAACAAAAAACCACTATGGGCCCAAAACCTAATTGAAATTGCAACACAATGGATAAATTTTATGATATGCAACCTGCAAAATACAAAGCTCAATTTCACAGCATGAATTTATAGCTACAAATGACTTTTTAAGCACAGAAAGTAAGTGTGATTGGTGATACAAGAACCCTGGGCATGCTTTACCTATCAACACAAAGTAATTTCCAGACAAGCTTAGGGATATCTCATTTGCAGTCTGACTGCCTGACCAATTAAGAAAACTGCAGCACAAAATTGCTCCTAAAGTAACACACAGAAAAAGAGAAAAGATTTTGATGTTAAAGACAAGTAACAATTTGGTTAAATATGAAGTAGTGTAACCCAGGAAAGAAGGCAGCACATGAGGCCAAACACACAAGATTTTAAATACAAACCACAGGCAAGTTCTCCTTCAAAGATCTTAAGGACCGGAAGAAAAACAGCAGATTTACACCATAATAGCCTTACTGAAACCTCTGTAATGGTTTCCAGTTCTGTAACCAAATCAACATTCTGCTTTGATGCCCATTTTCACCCTTTGTTAGAAAATTTCTATTTTAGTTGGTCAATTTCGACTTCATATCAGAGACAGTAGAAAAGAGTAGTATCCAAAACTGCTAGCACTCTACAAAGGGTTTAGGAATCCAGGGTCTTGGGAAGAGGGAAGCATTTTCTCAGTAAGGGATAAAGGGTTGTCTGAAGGCTGTTTTAGCTGCCAGTTACAAGTCATTCTGGGTATGCCAGTGATCTTAGCCACAAAAACACTAATATATAGTAGCAAAAAACGTGCTGTATCTCATTTGGAAAGGGAAATCACTCCCTCCCATGGGTGCATAAGGGGATTATGACACCTTTCTACCTAAACTGCTTTTGAAGATTTGTTTGCAAAGACAACAGGAAGCCAGCTTTCTCCAT
The DNA here is from genome assembly GCA_034509425.1 of Eopsaltria australis. NCBI lineage: Eukaryota > Metazoa > Chordata > Aves > Passeriformes > Petroicidae > Eopsaltria > Eopsaltria australis. The sequence goes on from JAVTVJ010000667.1 coordinate 838,785, forward strand.
GTTTCTCTTATTTGAAGAAAGAAAGGACGCAAAATAGTCAGATACCAATTTTCACCACTAAAAACAAAAATTAAACTTTCACGAACCATTCTACATCACTTAGTCAATGCCTCTGCTCACTCAAAAGGCAGATTTCATATGTGAGCTGTACCAGCATCTGTGATCAAGGGAGAAGTATTTAGGATGTACCTGCCATGATAGGAGCCCCAAAGTCGCAGAAGTTTGGCTATATATCAGTTAGGAGTGAAGTGAATACTTGCAAGCACACACACATTCAATCTCTCTGCTAAGGGGTTATGATCCTCTCCATCCAGCCAAATGCCAAGACAGAGAGAGCTCTCAAAATCTCCATATCACCTGAAGTATTTCACTCAAGAATACTTCATAATCATTCTCAGTGTGGTGTCTAGCAAGCCCTTAATGTTCAACAGTCAACTGGCTACATCCCAGCGGGCCCTGAGCTGCTCCTTCTCAGAAGAGGCTAATGTGTCCTGACACTGGCAGCGACTGCGAGCACAAGAATCCTTCTGTGTCTTCACCATGTCACTGCTCATCTCATTACATAAGCTGATGACTGCTTCAGGAGCATCCTGCAGGAATAAAAGCTCAGAGAGAGTCTTCTTTGCCTTTCGTGAAATGACTTTGCTTATAGGGAGAGACAAAATTTGCTCTTACTGTGCCACCTTCACCACCACGCAAGTAGGACCTCACAGAAAACATGAAGGTGCCAGGCTGGTTCTCTTGGAAAACAACGACTGATCACACTCAAGAATACCCTATTTATTCACAAAGCACTTTGGTATTCATGGGCATGACTCATTCCTCTCAGGAAATTCCTCTACAAAAGCAATTTTAAAAGAATCTGCTGACACAATAAATTAAAAAGCTCAAATTTGCGACATTCGAGTATTTTAAACTTTGGCTTCAGTCTGCCACTTTGATTTCACCTTAAAAGGATACATTCCAAGAAGGGCAAGATAATGGTTAGATTTACAGGTAGTAGCACAGACCAAAAACTACGATTATGTAGCCTAGAAAGGAGGATTAGAAGGGATACAGTTGAGTCCTTTCTTTTGACCCTGTCTCAAAACCCAATTCCATGTAGTTTCGAATAGCTAACTAGGTGATTTCAGCCACTGGAATCCCCAGCAGCAGATCTTTACAGCCTAGAAGCTCTTTCTTTTTCAGAGGAAATGCTATTAAAATAGGCAGCATCAGAATTTACTCATACCAAGACAAAGTCTGAAACTTCAGCAAATTAACAAATGCACTGGCACACACACCCTCAATGTTCAAAAGTGCAGTGAGAGTGAGAGTTGGAGGAAGAGAAGTAAAAAATAAGAGGAAGAAAAGTACAGGACAGCTCTCTTCTTCAGCAATCACAGAAACTGGGGAAGGATCACTACCCTGAACTCTTCAAGCAAGACCTGGCTGAAATTCAAGCCCCAGGAGTCAATCGTATTTTGCCACTGGTTTCCACACAAATAGAATTGTACCACTTCACAAGAGCCTTCATGCAGCTACTTACTGACCAATCTATTTCTGTCCACCATCCTGCAACAAACACGCACAAATTAGCCTCAACTACCATTCATAAATTGTAGCAAAATAAGGAACAGAGAGGTACAGGCCAAGTGAGACCTTTATTATTCCAAGTATTTACTGCAGGACAGCATTTCTGTAAAACTTTGAGCATTGTGCTGTCCCTTTTTCTTCTCCAAAGTAGAAAAGAATGTTCTACTGCTTGTAAAAACTCTCTATCATTGCACAACTAAGGATGAAAATTATGGAGAGTTTTAAAAAAGTGACGAGGTGAGCGGAATTAAAGTTCAACTTCCCTATTACTCTGCAAAGGACTTTTAATTACATCCAATAAAAATATGATTAGGTTTAAAAATAAAAGAGAACTAAGTATAAAATAATAGTGTTCCACTAATTTTACTTTTCAAAATTAATGTTGCTGCACCTTCTATTTTTCTTCAAAGAAATGTCAGGCAGAAATATCAAACTGTCCTCAGGGAAAAATCACAGCATCTGAGATTTAAGAAGAATCCCATGCTCGAATGAATTAGTGTACTACTATTCACTAGGGAGCAGTGTATTATGAGGAACAATGTAATAAAAGGCTTTTTTTAATATTAGAATATACCTCTATATATCAAGAGTGGCAACAGTGTCCGAATAGCTCCAACATCTGACAATTTGTAATCAGGCTTTCCACCAATCTATTCTTTATGACAGTCTTAACTATACATTTTCTAACACAAGGCATGATAAAATAGAGGTTGCAAGCATGAAGAACTTCAGAAATTACTAAAATACTGTATGGCAAGAAATCCTGTATTAGTACAAATTATTAGCAGGTAAAATGGTCCACTGGATAAGGATGATCAGAGGGAAAATATTCCTAGCTGCACCAGAGAGTTATTGCACGACCTTGAGCAAGTCACTTAATTTCCCTAATTTTCCAAATTTTCCTATATAAAATGAAAAAGGACAGTAATACTTGCCAATTATTGCACAGACATAAGGGATCTATGTCAAAGAGCATTTCATTATCACTAGAGAACCTACATTTTGTTCTAGAAAAACTTTGCCTTTAAAAATTCTAAGTATGTACAATAACTTTTAGCCCAAAGGACCTGAGATCATCTCACAAGACCCTTCCCACTGATGTGGCAAAGCCTGCCAAAGGCCCATTTGCTCCCCCTCATTTTTACAGCCACTCTGTAAGAAACAGATTTCTGAGGTGTTAGGGACAGAGAGTAGAACAAAAATCTCTTCACTTGAATTCAATCTCTTTTTCACATCCTTTACCTTTAAGAATGTAAGTAGCACTGAAACAAAACTTAGAAAAAGATTTTTGCTAAAGCTGAGAAACTTGCACTATTTCTACCTCTCCTTTCAAGGAACAGGTAGAAGCTGAGGAAATTAAGGGAAGCAATAAGAAGTTTGGCTAGGTAAGTAAAAATTACACAGGTAAATCATTATCAACGTGTTTCAGCCACAAGATCAGCAATGCACCTTTAACGTGGCCTTGCATATAAAAGTTTACCACTGCCAAATAATAAGCACTACAAAGTTTCATAGCAACCAAGTCTGTCATTTCCAAAAGCAGAGTGTGTTTATTTATAGCACTTGATACACACAAATAAAATCCTAGGCCTGTCATTAGGTTATTACGGATGAAGTACTGCTGGTCATGAAATCTTGGCCTTTGTTTTAAATATATATTTAGGGGCTCAGGAAGCAAGGAAAAACCAACCAGGCTGCTTCACACCTCTTCCAGCAAGAAAAATTGCCTTGTGCAAATATTCAGGTTTTTAATGCAGTTCTACATCGCTTGATGTTAATTAGAGAAACGACTCTCTTTAAACTTAATGCATTTTCAGGTGATGCTTCTTCTTACCTGGCAAGTTCTTTAATTAAGTTCGCAATGCGTCTCTTGTCCTCAGGACACAAATCCTTTAAAGAAGCACTCTTCATTCCTCCTTCATTAGCGCCCTGAAAATTTAAAGTTACATTTTAGAATGTGCTGTTTAAAAGAAAACAAATATTTCATAACCTATTAAAAGCATTTCAAGACCTAATAATTAGAAGCTGAAAGTAGATCAATTCCAACTGGAAATAAAATTCGTATTTTTTAAAACGTAAGTACATTTCAATGAAACAAATTACCAAATTGTGAAGAATTATTTTAAGAGATTTGTAATTCAAATGCAAGCTGCTAGCTTCTATACTAAAACATGCTAGGTGAAGTTTTAAGACATGCACTATTCCTTGATTCATACTAGATAAAGAGGAGTAGGTTCTCATGACTTGCAAATCTAGTGCAGCAATATCCAAATCCAACTTCGAACTTTATCATAGTAGGATCATAACACAGGGAGTAAGAAAAAAAAAATGCTGCCCTTGCATTTATGTCCAAAGCATACAAAACAGCAAAATACTGTTAGCAGACAGTTACTTATATCCCTTATTTAATTTTACTAATACAAAAGCGCACACACCTTCACATGTGGCTGTTTGGTTTTAACGGCTTACTTGCTACTTTCGTAAAAAATACTTGTCTAAAGAAGGATGTAGCAGGGCTGAGCGCTCCGGACCTCGCAGGAGCTCCCGGGAACGCGCAGAGAAGCGCTGCATTTGCCACGTGTGTCCACCAGAGGACACCCTGCTGCCCGGCACTCCCGACTCTGGCTGCTCCCACGCAGGAAACGGTTCCAAACTGGTTTTATCCACCAAAAATACCTGTGGATCGGCTATTCAGTTCTGCAGAGCTAGTGGTAAGCACGAAATACGAGCCCCAAGATAAACGCAGCAATGAGAGCCATGCTGTTCTCTCCAGGATTTTGGCACGTTTCAGTATTTCCATTCCATCAGAAGGAGTTCCAGTTTATACTTTTACAAACCTCCCCCAAGTGCAGGCAGTGCTTAACATCCGATAAAATAATGCCCCACCAGATACCCTGCAGTTTGGCCAAGTCAACACAATAGTGCACAAAAGAATACAAAGCCAACACTGGGCTTCCCTCATTATCAGTAAGAGCAGCTGATCTACACACACCAGAGAGGAAGTGACCCCTTTCCTTCTTAGCGAATTGCCTCTAAAACAGCATCTTAAAAACAATTAAAGAATAATGTCCACTACAAAGAGAGGTGATGTTTTCATACAGACTCATGTTATACTTGCCTCACCCTTCATTTTAACTTCAACGTATTCTTCTCAGGGGCCACGGGAAAGGAATTTCACAAGGCAAATTTAAGCACTTTTCAAGGGGCATTTGATTTCTCAGTTTTCTTCCCAAACATGTCACTTACAAATGAAGAGAGAATGTCTAACTTAACTGAATTCAAGTAAACGTATTGTTGAAGGAATTTCACTTCCCATGCTAAAAATGTGTGACTTTTTTTTTTAGCAGACAGATGATGGAACTTCTTTAAGAAAAAGGAAAAGTTACAGTTCTCAAAGAGAATGAAGCTTGATCACATCAGTGAAGGAGATTTTAGCAGAAAATTAGTTAGTCTCTGAAACTACTACCCAATGTACACACTGTCAGACAAACCTCCGAGGGTTGAAGAGGAAAATCAGTCTTTTCAATCCCCCACATGGATGCATAGATGGTACACAAGAAATTCTCAGAGGCAGACTTGTACCTTAACACATGTCAAAATGAAGCTGTGAAATAATGCAGAGCAACAGCTCCACCATCAAAAGAAGACAACAAAGGAGGTAGAGGCCAAGACCATTTTGTCTCTTTTTCCCAGATTTCTGTCCTTTCTACACAGTTCATGACAGAACACAGTTTTGGAACTCAGTACTGGGAAGATACTCTCCACACCTTGGAAAGTGACAATCTGCATGACAAAATCATACAGAAACACAGAAGGGACCACAGGAGCTCATCTACTGCAGTCCAGAGCATTTCACTCAGAACTACATCCAAGCCAGGCTGGATGAGACTCTGAGCAGCCTGCGCTAGGTGGAAGGAGTCCCTGCCCACGGCAGGGAGGGTGGACTGAATGATCTTTAGGGTCCCACTCAACCCAAACCATTCTATGATTCTGTGCCACAGTAAAGCCATGAGCTCCCCTCAGACATGCACACAACACCTTTCAGAAAGTGAGTTGTGTTGTTGATGTAAATTCCAGGCAAAAGAAGTTCTTCTTCAATAACGAGTAAAAACATTTGTTCTGTTTGTTTCAAGTAATTCAGAGCTTATCTTCACAGGACAAAGTTTCCGTAAGAATTTGGCAAGGTAAGCGAAAAACAGAAGGTTTAAAAAGACAAAAAGGAAACAGCTTTGAACACATTTTGTTGTCAATAATATAAAAGCACAAGTCACCAATTAAGATTTCACATATCAGGCAGCATATTTTTTTAAAAGTACACCAAAACCCATTTATACAATGGCTTTCACAAAAAAAGGAGTAAAAACTCTCTAGACAACAAGTAATGCAATCAATGCACCATTCAACAAAACAGATTTTAATGTGACATATGAAGGCATCTGTGAGGCAGCAGGCTTGTAGATACTTATGAAGAGATGCTTCTACATAAAGACTCTGCATAATGGGGGCTATTTGTGGAATTTATCTGCATGCCACTTAACAGCATCATCTGCAAAGCAGAGGTACATACCAGCCTCTAAAAGCAAGTACTGATAAACAGCAAAAGGGAAATAGACAAGTCCAGGAAAAGCCCTAAAAATGAATACTAGTTTAATAACTAGTTGTGTGTCATGCTGAAGGACTCGAAGGGCAATGACACTGTCAAAGCCACGAGAATTGAGTAACCTGTCTTCACATCAGAGTTTTGAACCTACACGTGTGGCACACAGCAGTTACTCAGCACACAGAAGGCAGGGAGGGACATCTTGGATGAAGAACAAGATTTAACTGCATGATAATAAAACAGCAGTGCAGAAGCAGTCAAAGGTTTTAGATCCTGCCTGCAAGTGGGAAGATGCTAAAGCCCAGTGATTTACAGGCTGGCCCAAGATGACTGCTAGGCAAGAGACTCAACAGTATTCAAATGACTTACACAGTCATTGTACTACACAAACCATGTTAGAAAAATGGCATCTCTCAACAGATTTCTGAACATCACAGCAGCTATCACAATACAGAACAACCTTCCAAAGGAAACCCCATTGCTTTGAAATTTCTCATGCAAGAAACTGTAGGAAAAACATCACCTAGTCTCACAGGAGGAGACCACACAATTCAAAGCAGCTGACATCAACTGACAAAGCTACTCCTACTACTCAAATGCATTCTGAACTTTTCCTATCAAAAACAAAAAGTGATTTTACTATTCTAATATGAGCAGACACAGCAAAAAGGTCCCTAAAATGAGTTTTTACTAGTGTTATTTCTAAATTAGATTACAAGAGCAATCAAAATTGATATATTGAACACAACCTCTTGCATGTTTAGCTAGTAAAGTATAGGTTAGGCATACCCCGGGCTACATGCACTGTCTTTGTACAAATACACACATAGAAATATAAATAACCTGTTTTATACAGCCCCACTTTCACACCACTTACATTAATGAGCACATTCTGCCTTTGTTCTCTTTAGGTGATAACTTCTGCTAGAAAGCCACCTAGTAAAGGGGGCAAAAAGTATGAGACTGTAAAAATAACAGTACTCTAAAACTTTTTAAATGTTTTCAATCTAAGAATTTTCAGCTGTTTTTTCTACTATGTGCACTCTTAAGAGCAAGAAAAATTTGTCTTTACTGACCTGTGGCCCTGTCAGACCTCCTGTACCTCTATCAGGATCCATGGAAACAGAAGCAACAGCTACAGGCACCTTCAGTTCAGTTTGAACTGTTTTATATTTTGGCAAACACCTTCTTCTTAAATTTCCTTTTGTAGACACTTCTGTAAAAGAAAGACAAGCAGAATATACAGATTAAAAAGTGAAAAGGGGCCCTTCTCTTGCCATGTATAACCAGACTTCCACAAAGGCAACCTTGCCTCAGCAGCTCTTTTTTTGAAAAGAATGAGCACCTCAGGAATATGTCTGCAGTTCCCCCCAGCTTCTCACTCCATTTAAAATTTCATTAAGATGAATACATCAGCAGAAAAAGAGGTGCATGGCACTGAAGCACACCCAGCCACAATGAACATTTTGTAAATTCTGAAATGCACATTATGTCTTCAGACTGAGGTTCAACGCAAAAAAACTGCGTTTGATTAAGATGCGAAAGCATAAAATTGAGCTTCTGCTTTGATACCCAAAGACAGTAAGGAACCAAGCAGCAGTAAAGCCTTTAAAAGCACCACTCATATAATAAAACACCACCTTTTCTGTTACACAGCCAACCTACTGGTGCTCGGTCTGTTTGCTCCTTTCAGGACCAGGCATATGAGTGAAGCAACACTGCAGAGCACACTCCACAGATCATTTGTCAAACACTTCCTGCCATAATTAGAATTAGATCACCACTACAAACGGTAAGAACATGAAAGCACTGAAAATCCTGATGCTGCAATTATAAAGAGCCAACACTGACACTAACACTAAAACCTCCCAGGGCCAGATTAAAGCCCATAGCTTCTTGGTACTGCCTCAAGGTTTAATTTTTGACTGTTCTGAGTGCAAAAATTTTGAACAAAAAATACGAACTTCATACTAGCAGATTAATTACATTTATGTGGGTAATTAATTTCAGAAGTATACCAGCAATTCAAGTGAAAGAACTAAATTATAAATGGTAGTATCTCCATGCTCATACATAAGCAAAAACAATGTTGCTAAAATTCTTTTCCACAGTGGCAGAAAGCTTCCCAGAGTGAATCAATTTCCATCATTTAGGATCACTGCTTTCTTCCAGAGCACAGAGAAAAACAATCCAGCATCACCTGGCTTAAAAATCTCTGCATGTGTTGTAGTTCAACAGAGATGTTTGGCCAGTAGTTTTGAAGGGTAAACTATGCCAACCCAAACCCAAAGAGTACAATTCCTCAATTCCTCAAAACTTATAACTGCTGGATGACACACACACAATTTCAGTCTACAGTTAACCATCCCCAGATATGTTTCCAGGACCTTGTGTCACTTTAAGAGCTGTGTTTGAAAACAATTAAGAGAACTCTGAAGGGAACTAAGAACATTCATCTTTTCCCCAGCGATGTACACAAGTATGCACTCAGTAAATCAAGGTCAAAAGAACTAATAAAAAAAGAGTAATTGCTTTATCTGTGCACAATGAATCTTCATTTCAATTGATACCTTCAAAATTTACAAAAGACCTAACACCTCTAATGCTTCAACATTCCTTGGAGACCACATTAAAAATTCAGCTTGCCTTATAAATTGGATAAAGCCAAGCTGTACCTGCAACAGAAACAACTCCCCTGGAACTATTCATCTTATACAGTATGCTTATCTAAGCAGCAGAGCATAAATCCTCTGCTATAATCATATATGTTCCATTACAACTTATGATGACTCTCTACCTTATACACACTTATGTACACAAACCACATACCTGGAAAGACATTGCAAACTTTATCATCCACAGGAAAAAACATTTGTTTATGTCTGTTAGAAGGTCATACCTGAAACAGATACCAGTGGATCTTCTCCATCAGAAGCTGCATGTGGCTTTGTTAAAGGAAATAAAAAGAGAGCAAGCTTGTCTCTTTAAACAGGACTGTAAAAAGGTGTATTTCGTCCCTTAATCTTCCACAGTTGTTGACAAGAAACAGTCAACACTTTGGGAGCAAGAAAAGTGAGGAAAACTCAGGAAAAAAAAAATCACCTCAGAGATTGCTAACACAAAAGACCTTACTCCTTCACTGTGCATTAACTTTCATCCTGTAAAGATTATTTTAAAGGTCACCTTTGCAAAAGATCCCAGGGACCAGCCCCAGTTATAAGAGCAATTACTAAGATAATGAACTAATACTATTTATTTAAATTTAAAAAGTTTATGGTTGTATAGGGAACATCATGACGTGTAAGGAAAGAAAATTCTGAGTGTTTATTGATATTCCAATAAAATCCATTTTGGGCAACACATTCTAAGAAACATAAATGTGGCTAAATGCAAAAGGTTTCAAAGGAAGCCGGTCAGTCTCATCTGATCATCACATGATGAGTTATACATAAAAGCCTGAGGACTGATTTTCTTTAATAAGTTTCAAGAACTTTCAAGTATCCCAGAGGTTTAACTATAAAATTACTTGACAGCACAAAACACTTAAAAATCAGAAACAACAGAACACCATATTTTTTGTGCTATCAGCAGTGACTGTGACTGTTCGCACTCACTGAACTTGAATCCCTGTCTCCTAGAAGCCACTAAAAATAGGACCCAATATAATTCAGGGAAGGGTGTAAATCGTTCTGTCCTCCTTAAGGCAGCAGTTTCATTTAGCTGAACATAAAGATTGTTATTCCCACACAAATAACTAACATGCTTGTTGTGGCTTAACCCCAGCCAGCAACTCAGTTCCACACAGCCACTCCCTGTCCACCTCACTGCCTCAAGCAGGGAGGAAAATCAGAGAGAAACAGTAAACCTTGTGGGTAGAGATAAGAAAAGCTTAATAACTGAAACAAAATAAAATAAAATAGGATAGTAATACTAATTGCAACGTAAAAGGAGGAAGTAGAAAGAATTAAAATCCAAAAGAAACAAGTGATGCACAGTACAATTGCTCACTGACCAATGCCCAACCCTTCCCCCGGCAGGAACTGGCAGCTCCCAGCCAACACTCCCCACTTCATGTACTGGACATGATGTTCTGTGATGGAATCTCCCTTTGGCCAGTTCGAGTCAGCTGTCCTGGACAAGATGTGCATCGGCTTGCTGGCAGAGCATGGGTCACTCAAGTCCATGTTTTTGGGTAAGCACTGCTGAGCAACATCCAAAACATCAGTGTGTTATCAGCATTATCCTCATGCTGAATACAAAACACAGCATACCAAGTACAACAAAAAAAATTAACTCTATTCCAGCTGAAACCAGGGCCATACTAAAGCAGAAAACAAAACCACATGGCTCAAAATTTTCCTCCACTATCTTTTGTTTATATCCCTTTACTTTCTTCAACCTTCTATGGTTGGCCAATTAACTTAATTATCTAATTTCTGTACTCTTAACAGATAAATGTATTTAAGGTTTTGCAGCTGCATTCATACAATCAAGTAAAAGTGTGAAAATATTTCAGTGACCCTACACAAACTCTTGCCTTAACCAAAATTTGATCCTGATAGCACCATCTCAAAAACTTAATTTAGTAGATTACCACTTAGTGGTGAAAATTAGGAAAAATGTAAGAGCTTCCCCCTGTGGAAAGCAACTTCAATCAACACCCACTGTCCATCACACAAGTGGTACTTGTCACACTGGAAGCGCTTGATCGCAGGCTCACTTATGATCTTGTTGATGCACTTCACTACTTGCAAACAATTATCACTCATCAGCCTCACACCAGTTTAGAAACACATTCAGTGAGGACTTCTCTATCTACAAAGCCTGAGAGCATTTCTGTTCTCACTTGTAAGCTGCAGCCTGCCATCTCCAGCTGCCAGCACGCACTGTAGGGGCATAGCACAAACCGGGCAAGGAGGCTGAACAAACTCTCCGAGGGAGGCACTGTGCGTACCCTCTCTTCAAAAAGCACCAAGGTGGATCACAACTCTGAGCCTGGATCATAGCCCAGCCCAAACAGCTGTGTCAGCACAACCACAATAGCAAACTGCAGGGTACTGTGAAGTGTATGTCCATCTCACACTGCTCCAGGAAACAACAAACTTCAGCACAGGCAGTTCCTACTCAATTGACATATGGTTAATGTGCGTGTCAACACGTGGCTATAGGAAATAAAAAGATTTGCCTAAACAACATCCTGCTTTTAGAGTGTGCCTCTGGTATTGCCAGCTGTTGTGGATAGATTCCTGGTAGCAGGATGCAAAGACGAATCAAAGCTGTCACTATTCCTCTCCCCAGCTACCATGACCACTCTCCTGGTGAAGCTTTGCAGCCCAGGGAATTAGAACAACTCAAAGTTACAGCAGGCTACCTCAATCAGCTGGACTGGAAAGCACAGTGACTCAGAGGCTGACTCATAAGCAGGTCCAATGTCCTTGCCTCAGAGCAACAGATTGGGGACAGCACCAGCATCAACCTTTTAACATTAATCCACTGCCATGTACCTCTCAAGACTGCCAGTAAGGCAGATGTAGTATTATAAACCTTGAACCACCACAGCTAAAGTTCAGTGCAACAGCAGAGAGAGGCATCGAAGAAACTCAGCACCTGGGTACAGCTCACCTATACAACCTGCCTTGCTGTCCTGAGTCAGTTCAACAATTATGGACAGAACTTCAGTTTTCCGAACATATTAAACCAACCCACCAAATTCCCCACCCACTCCTCTTTTCTTGAAAGCATGCACTACCATTATTTTTAAACTGTGCCATGTACTTTTCTAAGAATTTAAACTTTTCCAGGATCAGAGGTAACACTGCCAATCCACCAAAACACATAGAATGGAAATGGTTGTCAGAAAGAACTTCATTCCTTGGATTATCATGATGCATGAGGCCACTGCTGGGCTCAAGCAATCGTATTTAGTCATGGGAAACAACCTGTTAACTGATAAAAATAGACTGTCAATGCAACTGCATCAGCACTTCCACAACTGAGCAGAGTAGTGACAGTGTGGCAACAAATCTGATATGTGGCCATGCACCTTCATCCCATTCACAACACAGAAAAAGTTGTAGACAATCTTTTTTTCTTTACACACATAGGAAACTATAACGATGTGCTCCATAAACAGGCCATGGGATGGTTGTCCCACTTCAACTGCACATTGTCCCAGTCGGTGTGCAGTCAAACACAAATAAAAGAGCACACACACACACACACTCTTCTTTCCAATCACTTCCAGTTCATGCTGAAATCCCACTCTCAGTCTGACTAACTGCAATGCCTCAAACCCCTCATAGTTGGAGCTAAATTGTCAGCTTCTAAATTTCCACCAGGCCAAACTGTCAGTTCCACCCCGGTGACTTCAAGTCGCTGAGCCTCCAACTCAGCCACACAAGCCCAAACACCAATGCCAGCTCTTGTTTCTCTGAACCACACAAGCACATCTCTCCCTAACCAGGCTTGTACAGGCTGAGCTCCCAACACCACAGCCACCACCCACTCCGTGTCCAGCCCCACGTAGTCTCCCACAATGGCAGCCTGCAGGTCCTCTGTAGATGAAACCACCCCACCCTCACACTCATCCCTCACAGACAGAGCCCTCCAAGTCCCACACAGGCTCACCCAAAATGTTGTGCTTGTAGTCAAGCTTAAGTGCCAGACACAAAAGACACATCTCTTCCCTGCTCAGCCTCTAGCCTCAGCTTCAAAGAATCACAGAATCCATGATGGTGGAAAAGACCTGAGATCATCGAGACCGACCCCTGACCGGACGCCGTGTCAACCACTGAGTGCCAGGTTCAGTCCTTCCCTAAACACCTTCAGGGATGGTGAGTCCATCACTTCCCTGGGCGGTCCATTCCAATCGCCCTTTGTGTGAACAAATTCTTCCAAATGTCCAACCTAAACCTCTCCTGGAGGAGCTTAAGACCGTGTCCTCTTGTCCTGTCACTTGTCACCTGGGAGAAGAGCCCGACCCCCAGCCGGCTACAACCAAGCTCCCGTCAGGCAGCTAAGAGTGCGATAGGGTCGCTCCTGAGCCTCCTTTTCTCCAGGCTATACAACCTCATTCTCTCTATTGATTCCCTTGAAAGTTCCCACAGCTGAACGCAATTTCCCCATTTCTTATATATTTACTTGACCAGAGATTTCACAGCTGGGTCACACTGAAGAGGACTTACGACCCTCCCTTCTCTCCCAGGTCACTTTTGCTTTAAAATCCCGCGTACTCTCTACACACAGGCACATTTTCAATCCCTTTCCCCACGCCAGGGTCCCCCCACACTCGCCAGCGGAGCCCCCACATAGCCTGTGCCACGGCCAGAGAACCCCACCCGACACAGCGCCGCATCGGCTCCACGCCAAACCCCCCGACAGGCCACCCCGCCCGCCCCTGGCGGCCCCTCCCGCCGCTGATCCCCTCACACCGAGCGCCAGACAAGGATACAGCCCCGGCCCCAGCGAGCACCTCCACCCGCACCGGCGGCCGCCGCCGCCATCTTGAAACAGCCGCCACTCCCCGAATATCCCCGCCGCCCCCCCGGCTCTCGCCGCCCATTGGCTGCCTGCGGCGGAGGCACGCGGGTGGGCGTGGGGCATGCCGGGAAGCGTGGTCCTCTGAGCGCCGGCCGCCACCATGGGCCTACCGGGGCATCGCTCGGAAGAACTACTATTCCCAGCGTGCCCCGCGGCTACGGAGCAGCAGGAAGGACAGAAAGGCATTGTTCTCTGCCGGGCTGGGCAGAGGCAGGAGGGTCCCGCGGAGGATGGAGGAAAAACCCCCCACCGGCATCAAGCCCTACCTGGACAAGTTCACCCTGGGCGTCACAAGGATACTGGGTGAGTGGCGTTGAGCTACAGCCCCACGGGGTGGGGGCAAGCCGCGGGCGGGGGGAGCCACCCGGTTGTTACGGCCCCTCCTGTGAATGGCGCGGCTGAGCAGCCTCTGCACACACACAGACACATCCTTGTTTCTGGGAGCAACGGCAGGAATCCCGAACCTCTCGACTTAAGAGTTCCATAAACATCAGAGAAGGAGAAGGTGGTGTTTTGTGCAAAATCATGGAATCATTGAATGTTAAAAGGTGGGAAGAGACCACAAAGATCATCCAGTCCCGGGCCTGATGGCAGGGGCAGGGGCAACTCCCACTAGACCGGCCTGCACAAGGCCTTATCCAGCCTGGCCTTGAGCAGTGCCGGGGATGGACATCCCCAGCTTCTCCGGGCAAACCTGACACTGTCTCACCACCCTCACAGTAAAGATTTTCTTCCCAGTACCCAATCCAAATTTCTCCCTTTTCAATTTCTCACTCCTTGTCCTGTCACTGCAGTTCCTAATGAAGAGTCCCTCTCCAGCTTCCCTGTAGGCTCCCTTCAGATACTGGAAGGTTCCCATGAGGTCTCTACACAACCTTCTTGTGTAAATCGTGCCTGAAGTTTATCCTCTGTGGTATTGTGGGGTCAGCAGGGACTGTGTTCCATGAAGGGGAGTTCAGCACGGTGCAGTGTTCTGGCAGAAGGCTGATTTCTGCTCGAGATCATATCCCCATAAACAGCTGCTCTGCTGTTCCACAAAATGCCCTGCTTGCCATTTCCAGATTTTGCTCAGGTCTTGAGCCTTCTTGCATACCTTCAGCTCCCTTTGAAGTTCAGCAGGACTGCAAGGCATCCAAAGGAAGGATTCTCAGACAAAACTTTACCCATATCAATGGAATCACAAGGATTTGTGCAATATATGTATGGACAAAGGATCTCAGCATTAGACCTTTCATACCTCAACAGCACAGAGCACAGAACTGTCCTATTTGTAAGGCTGGAAAGCCATACATCCATCCCAAACCATGTGTACAACAAGATTGCAGTCTTGGAATTTCTTCCCTGAGAGTTTTAGAGCCCAAAGTGAGCTCTGTAATTATCTAACCCCAACACTGCATTGCAGGACAGTGAGTTTCACCTGGTAACCTCAGT
Organism: Eopsaltria australis; assembly: GCA_034509425.1. NCBI lineage: Eukaryota > Metazoa > Chordata > Aves > Passeriformes > Petroicidae > Eopsaltria > Eopsaltria australis. The sequence goes on from JAVTVJ010000667.1 coordinate 853,930, forward strand.
GTATCTGTAGTTGCACCTGGGTTTGGATAGCTGCCCAGACAGATGAGATTAAAAGATATGGGTTAAATTCTTTCTCTGAGCTTCAGTGAGGACACGATTTCACCCTCAATCTCTGATCAGTGTTGTAATACAGACTTATTATTGGACTTCTTGAGGGGTGGTGGGTGGATGTTTTTTTCTGTTTGTTTGTTTTGATAGTTGTGAGGTCAGGATGACATTATCTCTCTACTCTGTGAGTGAAACTGAAGATGATCTTCACAGCAAAAGCTTCTTTGAAGTAGGTGTTTTTAAAAAATGACTGGCCCTGCTCACATTTTCACCACCTCAGGTGTGGGAGAGCTGTGAGATGCGAACTGTGTCCAAATGTAATGTTGCCATAGAAGCTGTTTTGGGTAGGTGTGTTGTCTACACCAGCAAGACATGGCAATGCAGGTATGGTTCTGAAAGTCCTGTAACATCCCTTTTACATGGAAGGTGTTTTCCTGGTTTATGTTTTCTTGGTTTTCTCTCTGTGTCTCTGACAACTTGTGTTGTGCAATACAGCAACGTCCATCACAGTGATGTTTTATTCCACTTCTTTACTCTGTCTCTCCACACCTTCTGGGAATTTGGCACATTTTTTTCCAGTGAAGTAGTCCAAGGCATTTCAACTATGCCACCAAATTAATTGGAATGGCTTAGTTAATTGGGAAACATTACCAGTCTGCTCAGTGCTTATTTCTTTCAAATACCAAAGGGGGTATCTCCGTAAGAACAACGTCTTGCTCAGTATTTAGTAGTACTAGAAACTATCTCACTTTAAATCTTTTGGAAAGTCTCATGAAGTCTTGATATTTTATGGCTGCTGTGAAGTGGAATCAGGCATTGTTTTGTTAGTTTGGGGTTTTTTTTTAAACTTTGGTTGCTATGGAAGTCTTTACAAAGAGGGATATTTCTCACAAGCATTGTGGAGGCTATAACTTCAGGGAAAAAAGGGAGAGATCTTCCCTATTGCCAGTATGATTCATTTTGCTGAAGTTCTGTGAGTAATAGAAAATTCCAGAAAGGTTTATTATTCATAATTAAGTCAGAATGGAAAGTGTTAGCTCTTCTGGACTGCCCAGGGCAGAACCACACTTCACTGTTAACACTCTCTATTAGATAAGAGCATAACTATTCAGACATTTTAAAATTACAGTGAGAGTTTAGCCAACTTACAGGCAGTATTAGCAGTACTGTAAAGACTGAAAATCCTGTGATTTCCTGCTTCAGCTTTGTGTCACAGCATTACTTCGACTCTTTCTGCAAAGCATTAATTCTGCAAAGCATTTTTGGAAGCTTCCAGATGAAATGTCTTAAAAATAGGGCAGAGATTACTATGATCTTGATTCAGAGTAATTAATCGGGGGGAATCACCTGAAGTTAAGCTTTATCATGTATCTACATACCACCAAAGTGGCTACTTCATTTCTTCTGTGTGGAAGGAAAAGCAACTCATGGCAAAATTAACACTAAATGTTCAGTTATGGACAGGGAGGTCCCATCCATACCTACACACATCTGTTAAACATGGTCTTCAGTTTACCCACAGGGTATTTTTAATATAATATTCAGACTCTTAAGATGGAATTCCTCTTTCTTTTGATCTTGTATTTGGTTCAGACCTCTTCAGAAGCTGCATTTCCCTCGTTCCTAGACATCTTCTTTGACTGATACCATGTTTAATCTTCTGTCATCCCAGTCAAGATGTTGTGCATAGTGAATTAAACATCCCTGATGTTTTCTTTGATCACAGAAATAACAATTACTCCATTATTATAATCTCCTCAACTTGTCATAAGGTTTGCATAGCTTAGATGGAAAAGACCAGTTAGGTAATTGATTCCACTGTCTTGTTCAGACAGCTGATATTTGAGCAAGAGACAGATCATCCCATCTTGGACCCACCTACCAGAAGTGAAATTTAGTGAAACATTAGTCTTCTGCATTTTGTAGGTCACCCTTGGCCAGACAAATTTGTGACCGACTATGATTTTTTTTTTATGTCTTTAACTTGGAGTTTGTTTTTCTCATGCCATGTTTTATCTTTTCAGTTATCTGAAAATGTACCAATCAATATTTTCAACTGTAGGGAAGTTTAGGCTTCCTGAAACTGAGTGCCGCTCCTCCACCAACAGAACAGACAAGGACAAAGCTACTGATAGAATTAAAAGCCTGGCATTGAAGATAAAAAACAAACCAAAGCTCTCTAATGCCTGCTTTTCCTGTCTGGTGCACTGTGTATGTTTTACCAGAAAGCAATTTTAATGTGTGTGACTGCTTTAGGGGCCAATACTTTCACAGCAGAGCCAGTCTTGAAAGCCCTGCATAGTTATCACTTCTATTCCATGGCCCTGTCTGCTGGGCTTGCAGTTCCCACAACTTAGTAGTCTTTCTGGACTTGATCCAAAGACAATTACCTCAGTGGGAATTATTTCAGTTGTCTGTGGATGAAGTAAAACATTATAAAATAGTAATTGTAAGGGAGTCTGTTCTACCGTCGCACACCTGAAAGCACCATGTGGATTAGTATCTTATATTTGTGTAGCATTCCCATAAAATATTCAGATGATTTTTATAGATTGATACAAGCTCCATGCTTGTAATGAATTTTCATGCATCCAACTGGGGTTTCAGAGAACCGATGTTTGCTCATGCAAATCCCTTCAGCAGGATTAGATTCTGTGTCTGTCCAAACCCACTGAATCCAGAGCTGAAGTGTGCCTGTCCTCGTGGAACAGGGTTGTTAAGAGTTCGCAGCAGCACTGCACTACATCTTGTCCCCATCTGAGGATACCCTACCCAACAGAAACCACAGGGCATGCTTACAAAGTTTCACCCCCCTGTAAGAGTTTGCCTCGGAACCCATCGCTGATTTTTTTTTTTTTTGCCATGAAACCTCTGCAAAAGATCACACCTTGAAGACAAATAGTGTTGTGTTCATATCATATGATCGTAGAACAGTTTGAGTTGGAAGGGATCTGAAAGATCATCTTGTTCCAACCCCTCCCACCCTGGGCAGAAATGCCACCCACTAAATCAGTATATGTGTAGATAAATCATGATATGTGGATATATATGTATAAAAAGTTAAAAGGGTAACATTTTGTGCAGCACTACACATCCTCATGCCAAGACATGCAGAGTACAGTTACAGACAAAAGAGAGTGACTGCTCAATCACCAGCGGAATGCTTGCAGTCAATGCCTTTTCTCTGGCTGTCACTCAGATTAATTTGCAGAATTGTCTGTCTCACAGTGTTGGTGTCACTCGTGCCAGCTGCAAACATGCTCCTCTTTTCCTTTCAGAGACTTCCCCAGGAGTTGCTGAAGTGACTTTTGTGGAAAAAGAGCCAGCTGAACGCCACACAATTGTTTCTTGGGAGCAAGTGAGTATTTTCCTGATAAAACTGCAGTGAGGTCAGTTTGAATGTGCAGCAGCCCATTGAGAATGTCAGATGCAGTCCCAACCTTGTGTTTGTTTATTAGGCACCTTATTACCACATTTGATGTACAGTGCAGCCTAAAGAGATGTTGTTGGGTTTTTCTTAATCAGGTATCACTCTTTTAGGCTGTCACATGCACCTGATCTGTTAGAGAAACATCATCGGTGTGGGTACATTCAGGATGACAGCTCTAAAAAGAAATCACATAACTGTAGTAAGCAGCTGAAGTGGTGACTCAGCGGGGAACAAACATTTTTCTGACTCAGGTCTGAAAACATTTTCCAACTCCCTTTGAAACAACGTGAGGCAGTGCTTTAATATCCATGGCCATTAAAGGTAAAGTCCTCAAGCTGGCAAATAACACTGAGCTAAACAACTTGTTCCAGTTACCTGCTTTGCAGCCATTTGCATCAATTTCTCATATCCCTTTCTTTCACTTCGTCTTTGGCTACCCAAACGAATATTTTTGCCCGGGCATGTCCCATTGCCTGTTCTAGAAGACTGTGAAGGACACGTGCTACCTTCACTCTGCATTATCTGACCTTCCTGCATTAGTCTGTGTGATCAGAGGGCTCCTGAAAATTGTTATGTGACTCTTGTAGGCAGAGATGGCATTTTCACTCCCTTTTTAGAATATATAGATCTTCATTAATTCCATGGCCATGGTGGAGTAACTGCTGGTAGGTATTGCTCAAGTGTAGGGATGGGACAGTAGAAGCTCTCTGGACTTAGGAAAGGCATATGGCAGAGGATGGAGTTGAGTGAATCATCCTCCCTCTGCTCCAACTCTGGCTGTGGCATAAAGCAAATGCTCCCAGGGACTGCTCTTGTTACCACTGTATGAAATACCTTCCCCTTTGACACCTTGCAATTTACTATTTTTCCTAAACAGTGAGGAAAAGTCTTACACTAGCTTTGGTAATGCCCTATTCCAATTAGTGACATTTATCAAGAACATGTATAATATATATTTATATATATATATATTCCAGGTCAAAATGTAAGTGGTGTAAACCTGTGTGTTACTTACTGAAACTTGTCCAGAAGCCAGCAATTGTGGTCAGGGAGAAATGTCCTGTTTTTCAGGTTTGTGTGAACTGATTCCTGGTTTCCTGTAGCTGTTGTTCAGGTGTCAGGTTAACTGGGCTGGAAAGTTTGAGGCACCGTGACTGTGGGCCAGCTCAGGTCTGGGAACACAGAGTGGTATTTGCTCATTCTTCTGTTGAATGGGGAGGACTGCTTCTCCTGGACACGGTGCTCATTCCTCTCATTTTCAGGTGCTGCATCTCCTCTGAACAAAAATGGGTTTATTTCAAAACTGAGCTATTCTTGTAAAGCCAAGCAAATGCTGCAGCTGAAGCACTTCATTCAAGAGAAGCCAAAACAAAATTTCAGTTCCCACCTGTTGGGAAATGGCCATCTCTGGCTGCACAGACATAAAGTATAAGTGAGCAATCCAGGCCCCATAGACAAGAGTTAGGCCTCTGCTCAAAGTTATTCTCAAAACAGCTGTAAGAAAAAGAGACATGAGAGCCGAAAACAAGCTGCAAGTGTCTAGAGATTAACTTGGCAGAAGAAACTGTTGATGTTATTACCTTCTGATACCAGTTTAGTGTTTTAATTAGATTAGAGAAAGATCCCGTGTGAAACTTCTGTAAGTAAATAATATTTTGAGCAGGTAAAGTAGTATAAGTATGTGCACTGTCTGACAATAAATGAGCTTGATTTATGATTCACATTGGATCTACGTCTTGCTTCTCTCACCACCGACACCCACCCTCCCGCCCAGTGATGGACTAAGTCAGTTGTGGAAGTAAATGTTGAAAATTAAGTGAGTACAGTTGAGTTGAATTTCTGATAGTGAAGGACTTGGCTGTCTATTTCTGAGGTTTTGGTTCCAGTTGCATTGACAATTTAAAACTCCCTTCTTAGATTGAAAGGCAACTGGATCCTTTTTTCCTTTCTTTTGTTTTCCTTTGAGCTCTGGGTATGAAGTCTAAATCTAACCCTGTCTACACAATTGCAGGACAAAATGTCCTGCCATGGTGATTAAGTGCAATGCACTCAACAATTCACAAAGCCCTTCCAGGAAGAAACTTGTGTCTCATTTGTCCTTACATTACATTTCTTGACTTTGAAACTTATATTTCCTGAATTTGAATATTTGGTTTTTGTCGAATTTTTAGCCACTAGGTGGCAATACTTGTGCATGTAGTCATTTCTCCATGGTTGAGATTTTTAAGAAGGTTTTGTCAGAGTATATATTTTTAATTTCCCTCTGCATCTTTGTTTATGAAAGTACTTGCAGGACTTTTCTGTGATGTAGGAAAAACTGCTTAAACTGTTCTCAAAATTACATTATTTTTCCCCCAACATCTTCTCTCTCTATTGAGGGAAAGCTTTATTCTTTAGATTATTTTTTAATAGAATAATTTTTTCCAGTCTTATTTTGGTTTTGCAAGGGAAGATTTTGCACTGAGAAAAAATGCAAGTGATCAGAAGCTCTTAAAAGTAAACCTTTTTAAAATTATTAATTATTAACATATTATTTTATTCACGCTGGGAATATGCATTTTTTGTTTCCATCAGCCATGTTTTCTAAATTGTGCTGTGCCATGTCTGTGCTACTATGTAGCTGGATACCATGGTGTTTTAAAATCTTACCTTGTTGAGATTAAAAAAATCTTTTAAATCTTAAGCTTGTTGAATGTCCCTTAGCTGCCATGAAGCTTTGCAGGGGAAGCTGAGCTTTGGGACAGGAATTAGTGCAGTAAGACTGTAAAGAGCAGAAGAGATTTTTCCCAAGGCAGAAAGAGCTGCTAAGTGTTACACTTCAGGAAATCAAGCTTGAAGTCACTCCTAAAAAATTTATTGGAAATCAGCACACTCACAAAAATGTTTAAGGTATATGATTGCCAAGTGTATTTACATGGGTAAAGCATCGTTTCCACAAAAATTGTAAGCAGTTCAGTGTATTTTAATAAAACTAGATTATTTTTTCAACGTTTCCTCATATTTAAACCTACTAAGATGTTACCTTTTCCCCAAGAGAGACAAGCAGTAGAAGAAGGAGTAGGGACAGAGTTACCTGGTCACCACAAAACTAGTGTTAATAACTGTATATCATCCTATGAACCCTTTCCCACTCCTAAAAATAGGCTGGCAATGGCCCTACTCCCCTCCACATGCAGTTTTTAGAAATGGATGTTACACTGAAACAGTGCTAGGAGGTACTCTGGTGCAGTGTCTGAATCACATTTTCTTTCTTGCCTCAACTAGAAAAAAAATGAGTCACTCACATCATTGTTTTGGTTTTCAAAAAATAGAAAATTGTATTTTGTTAGAGGGACACAGAGGTATCTGAGATCATTTTCTCTTGTTCTTCTCACTTGTTACTTGGGAGAAAAGCCTGACCCACACTTGGCTTTCAGGGACTTACAGTACCTTTCAGGTGGTAGAGAGTGAGAAGGTCTCCCTGAACCTCTTCTTCTCCAGTCTGAACACCCCCAGCTTCCTCAGCCACTCCTCCCAGACCTCTGCTCCAGACCCTTCCCCAGCTCTGTTTCCTTCTCTGGATGTGCTCCAGTCCCTCAGTGTCCTTCCTGCTGTGAGGGAACAAAGCTGAACACAGGATTCCAGGTGTCGCCTCACCAGGGCCCCCAGCACAGGGCCATGGGCACTGCCCTGCTCCTGCTGGCCACACCATTGCTGACACAAGCCCGGTGCCATTGGCCTTCTTGGCCACCTGGCCACACTCCAGCTCATGTTCAGACACTCACAACCAGCACCTCCACGTCCTTTCCCACTCAGCAGCTTTCCAGCCGTTCTATCCCAGCCTGGAGCTGCAGGGGGTTGTTGTGACTGAAGGGCAGGACTCAGCGCTTGGCCTGGTTGAACCTCACACAATTGGCCTCAGCCCATGGATCCAGCCTGCCCTGATTCCTCTGCAGAGCCTTCCTGCCCTCCAGCAGATCAACACTCCCACCCAGCTTGGTGCTGTTCTCAAACTGACTGAGGGTGCACTTGATTCCTTCATTCAGATCATCAATAAAAGTGGCAGGGCTGTCCCCAGTACTGAGTCCTGGGGAACACTGCTAGTGACTGGCCCCAGCTGGATGTAAATTCATTCACTCTTTGGGCAGGGACATCAATTTCAGCAAACAGTGCACCCATCCATGAGGAGCCAGTTTCTCCAGGAAAATATTGTTGGAATGGTGTCAAAGTCTTTAGTGCAGTCTGGGAAGACACATCCTCAGCCTCTCCCTCACCCACTAAGAGGGTCACCTTGTTATAGAAGGAGATTGGGTCAGGCAGTTATGCCTTTCACAAACCCCTGCTGGCTGGGCACGATCCCCTGGATCTCCTGTACGTGCCATGTAGTGGCACTCAAGATGATCTTCGTGAGCTTCCCCAGCACCGAGGTCAGGCTGACAGGCCTGTAGTTTCCTGGTTCCTCATTCAAACCCTTACACACAATCTAGAAGCTTCCTGAGCTGCTCCGTCTCTACTGTGTAGTGTTTCCAGCACAAGCCAGGAATGTCTTCCTCCTTGTTTCTGCTGCATCTCTTTTTGACTCCAAGTATGCATGCATGGTGCACAACTTCAACAGTCCTTGGCATCCTTCTTGTCCTCCCTTAGCATTAGCCAAGCCTGCCATCCCTGATCCCCATGAGCACAGGATCTACCCACCTTGAGCTTGCCATGTGGCTCTGACTGTGGGAGAGATGGAGAAGTAGATCCAGCAGGGCCAGCACATGAGGAAAGCTGTGTTTCTTCAAGCTGCATGATGAGGAACAGGCTGGAGGACTTTTGGGAGATAGATAGTGTTTCTTACACAGTGTTCCCCCTCTTGTTAAGCTTTATAACATTGAAAAACTGGCTGCACAACGATATCCTCAAGAGATCTTTTAAATCCTGTTCTCTGCAGCAGGGGATCAAGTCTACTCCAGCCCCAGAAAATCAAGGTGATCTCCTGGGAGCCCCCTGCGTCAGATTTATTGAAGGTGCAACAAGAACGTCTCGATACATTACATAAATTAACATCAGCATTCACTGGCAGCTAGGACAAACCAGCCATGAAACTGCAGGGCATTAGGAAGAGGCAAAGGTGGCTTGGAAGCCCTGGGAAGTGACATTGTCTTCCTTCTCTCCCCAGAAGTTGGATAAAACTCATTCATGTTTTTAGAGAAGTCTCTCTAGAGCTATATGTTTTGAATGCTTTCTGTTTCTTTAGTATATTTGCTTGAGAGGCTTTGTTCCAAGAGTGTTTCAAGTGAACTGCCACATGTCAGGGTTTTTAGCTTTGGATCCAGTTCTAATCAGGTCCTGGCAGCAAAAACCAGATTCTAATATTTTTCTCTGTACTCAATGGACTGTGCTTCCTTGGGAGACTGTGTGGGGATATTACAGAGAACAAGCAAAAGGAAAAGACCTCATGCACCCTATTGGGCACTTGGGGTATTTTGTTTCATGAGCTGATAACTGAATGAAAACAGCTGCTTGCCACAGCTGTGGTTAAGTCAGTTCCGACATGTTATATAGGAACAGTGTATTTTATGGGGCTGGAGATCACAACCCTGAGAACTACCAGTTGAGCAAGAGGAATACAGAGTTTGATAAACCATTTTTAATATATAGTGGGTTGTTTCTCTGATTGCTGTCTGAAGATTACTGTTCTGATGTCATATAGTCATGTGACTTAGCACAATATGACAGATCAATCCATCCTGTCCATCAGAGGAGAGAGATGGGTGTTAATGAAGCTTTTTATTTACAGGCCTTTTCCTATAGACCCCAGGAGGATTCAGAGCAGAAAACCTATTCAGATGTGATTTTTCCCTTTCAGCTATATTTGCTAAATTGGTCTGTGCCTGACTTGTAGCAGTATTTATCTGGATACTACCGTGGAAGTTTTAAAATCTTACATTTTGTTACCCAATGGATCTGGTTCTCCTGCGTGGAGAAGAACACCCACTGAAGCCAGGAGACCCCTTCACATACATGTTTTTACTACTGCAATGAATTAGTTGGCATTGGGGGATTTGAAATGTGTTCGAAGTGTAAGCTTTTTGTCCTGAGGCTTTGTAGCAGGTCTGTCATTCTTTCTTCATAGTTTTAGCCATAGTCACTGTGCTTACAGGTACAGCTTGAAACTGGAAGTGCTGAAAGCACGGCATGTAATTATAAATATTTCGGACTGAGGAGAACCACAGAAGAAGGTGTGTTTGTTAAAGGCATTTGAAGAACTTCAGATATGTCCATGTGGTTTAGTAATTGCCTTAAACTTGCCACCAGGTCCTCAGCCATCAGCAGACCCTTGCTGTAGGATGGTAAATTCTTCTCAAAACAGCCCCTGCAGTGTCAGGTTATCCACTTTAAGACCTGTGGACCCTAAATATTTTCCCTACCTGGATGAGAAAGGCTCTGAGCTAGCAGCCATGCTGCTTGATGAGGCACGTAAAGTGAAATGCCCTATTGCAAGCAGCAAAGCCTTGAGTGTCTGGGACTCATCAGAAGCAGTCAATCAACATTAATGGATGTGCTTAAAAAGTCAATTAATAAGCACAGGTTGTGGGCAGGTTAGGGGGTCCTACATCTTACGTACACCCCAGTTTTGGGGGCAGAGGCCATAACAACCCAAACAAAGTGGCTGTGAATACGGCTTTAACAGGCAGAAAGGCTGCTCTGGTTCTAGGGGAGGGAGTGTGTGTGGACAGGGTGAGACCAGCACCTTCCCTTGCTCAGCCAGCAGCTGATGACTAGAGGCCAGCATTGCAGCTGGATGCACAGCTGGCAGGTTGCTCTTGCTGGACAGAGAACATCTCTCCTCTCTTGAGATGTTAAAAATTAATGCCCCGAGTGAAGCAGAGATACTTGAACTGCATGTGCTTCTTCCTTTTCCTTAGCTACTGGTTACTAGAATATTCTGTCTTTATTTAATGAAACCTTTCCACAAGGAGAGTGGTGCAGCCCTTGGACAAGCCAACATGCACAGGCTGTGAAACCTCCATCATCAGACACTCTCCTGAGTTTTGAGGTCTGATTCTTTTGGAGTGTTGAGTGTGACTATTTTAAATTTGAACTCTCTGGAGTCAATCTGGTTTTTTCTCTAAAACAGTTACAAACAGACCAACAGGTAACTCCTTCAGTCATGCTTGTTGCTTGTTCTATTAAAACTGGCAGGCTTCTATCCTGTTTGATTTTATGTACTTGACACTGCAGCAAGAACAGGGTCACTGGTCTGCAGCCAGTCCTGTCCCCAAAAGCAGGGTCTACAAATGCTTATAACTCTTTAGGCTTCTTTTTGTTCTGAGAATTAAGCCTTTATCCTTCCTTCCTTGCATTTATGGCTTAACTGAAGAGTCTAAGTTAAGACTCCTTTCACAATCAAGACAGGTGTAGGATAAGTGTTCTGGTTCCTAGAAACTCCAGCTCACTGAGGTTGCTTCTTTCACTGGTGGCTCAGAAGGAAGCTTAGGAGCCCCAGCCATGCTCTGAAGTTTGGAGGGATGAAGCCAGACCAGCAGGGTTGTGAGTCTGACTTTGCATGTGTTTGCACACATACTTTTTGTTAAGTGAAACATCAAATCTGCTTGAATATGTGCAGCCTTTGAATCTGTGCTTCTTTCACCTACTTGGAGCTGAAATCCCTTAGAAGAAGAGAGTCATTGTGCTAATCCTGTACATGCTTTAGTGGAACAGGTAAGTTTAAAGCAAAAACTTAAAGCAAAACCCTACTCTTTTAAGCCATATATATGAAAAAGCTGATTGTTCTGATTTATGTGAGCTTGGAGTGACTGCTGATCTCAAAAGGGAGTACAATGTCGTAGTTTGGGAACAATGCTGTAATAATTTTGTGATGACTAACTGCTTACTGTGAAATTTTCCCAACCTGCCTTTGTTAAGAGTAGCAGAGTCCCAAGAAACATGCAGTTTTCTCTCAAGGCTTTAGAATGGGATATTTGAATTGATTTGAGTCACCTTGGCGTTTAGCAAAAAATTTGGTGGCAAATATCACCGTACCCATTTTCAGTTGTTCATAGGATTTGGGGCATATTCTGCATTTTCCCGTAACACTTTGATTGTCATCTGCAGAAAAACTCCTGTGTATTACCAGAGGATTTAAAGAACTTCTATCTGATGACTGATGGCTTCCAGATGACCTGGAGTGTGAAGACCGATGGTGAGTCCTTGTGTTCCTCTCCACTGACAAGCTCAATTCATTGCAGCCAGTCCTTCCTGTGCAGAACCTCTTTAATTTCAAACTTAGTTTCTGCACAATCAATACACATCTCTCAGGGCAAAATCTATTGCTTGCATATTCTGGGCTCCCACAGAAGAGGTGCATACAATGAACACTAGCAAGAAACTAATTATTCATGACATAAATACTGTTTTGTAATATGCTGGCCATCTGTTGACACTCAGGTTTAGGTGTGCCATTTAAACCTCATACTCCCTCTGTAGTTCAGGGAGAAAGAAACAGCTGTAGCTCATTATCCAATCATAAATCAGTAGAAAGAGTCAGCCTCTGGTAATGCTTCTTTCCCATTAAACTATTATGTACATGTTGGATCCTGATTCTGCTTTCTACCAGCTGAAGTCCAGGCTTCATTTTCCATCCTCGTTTGGCGAAAATCAGGTAGTTTGTTCACTCTGCTGCTATTATCCTGACTCTCACTGCCTTCAGGCAGGGTTCTCAAATTGGGCTGTGGACACTCCTCACTTCTGGAGATGGGTGTCAAATTCAGAGTCTTTCTTAGGAAGTGAAATGACATTTCAAAGACAGTTGACATCAGTCCTTTAGCACCTGCAGTGACTCCCATCATGTTTCAAGTGGGATTTGCTGTGTTGTGACCTCTGAGGAATCTTGTTTTCAGGGCTCACAAGTGTGCAGAGACCAAGGCTGCTGTTACAGCTGTTTTGTCTGAGCAAACATCCAGCGGTGCCTTCTGAGACCCATCGCACTGCTGAACAGGGTGCTTGCTGCCTTGATGTCTGGTAACAGTCTGAGTCCTCAGAAACAGGGACAAGTGACGAATCCTGAAACGTTCTTTCAGCACAATGGGAGCACCCCCATGTTGATGCACAGATAAAATCTTCTGTGGAAGTGGGAATGAAGAGGAGGTACCCTGAGGAGGTATATGCAGTGGAAGAGGACAAGCTGCCCAGTAAGCTACGAATGTGTGGGGTGGTTTCTGATGGGAATGGCAGCAGCAGGGAAAAGAGCTTTGAGGAAGAGGCTGTAGCTGAAATCCTGCAGCCAGGATTTCTAATTTTTCACGGGACTGAGCTAACAGCTGCAGCACAGTCTCTGCCAGCAGTGTAACTCTCATACTTTTACAGCTCTGAGATGGTGTTGCATTACATGTAAGTGTGAGTCTGTGTTTGAAAAAACCTCATTTTTGCTCCTGTAGAGTCTTACTTAAGTTAAATATCCAGGTCCACTAGGTATAACCATCTCTTCACCCCACAGAGGTTGATGTCTGGAGGGAAAGAAATACCTCACATGCTTTCCTGACCCTGGATGTGGTTAATGATGGTCTTGTTGCAGATACCCCAATGCCCCTGGGCTCCATGGTGATTAACAGTATCTCGAAGCTGTGTCGGCTTGGGGGTTCCTCCATGTACACTCTGCCTAATGCTCCAACTCTTGCTGACCTGGAAGATGACACAGATGAGGAAGGTAAGGCCCTCTTAATAGGCTGGAAAACCTGCTCTGTCTCATCCCTTTTGTTCTGTTAATATTAGGATATAGCACAAGACGTTGACCGAAATACTTTTCACCAGACCAAGTTGCTCACAGCTCCATCCAGATAGCCTTAAACACTTCCAGGTTTGGGGCATCCACAACTTCTCTGGGCTGCCTGTGCCAGTGCCTAATCACCCTCACAGTAAAGAATTGTTTCCTAATATCTGGTGTAAATCTACCCTCTGTCAGTGTGAAGCTACTCCTCCTTGTCCTGTCACTACATATCCTTGTAAAAAGTCCCTTTCCATCTTTCTTTTAGGCTCCCTTCCAGGTACTGGAAGCCTTCTCCAGGTCACTCTGAAGCCTTCTATTTTCCAGGCTGAGCAAACCAAATTTTCTTAGCACCTCAGCTTTCCCCCTGGCAGGGGAATTGGAACAAGATGATCTTTAATGTTCCTTCCATTCTACAGTGCAACAGAAAAGGTCACTCCAGGTAGATGGGGATTACTTGGTCTAGCAACCTGGTCTAGAGAAGGGTGTCCCTGCCCATGTCAGAGCAGTTGGAACAAGATGATCCTCAGGGTTCATTGCAACCCAAACCATTCTGTGATTCTCTGACTCTCTGTCTACTGGGATGGATCTATTATGTATCTTATTAGTTCCCTACAGCCTTGGCAGGTAGATCTGTATGCTGTGAATGTCGTGGGGATTAGTGTTATTTGCAACCTCTTTTAACAGCCTGTCAGCCTTTCTGTTCTGCCTTTTCCCTGTTTAAACTTTCACCTGAACTTTTCTCCAGTGATTCAGCTTCCAAAATCTTTGTGTGCTTAGGGTGTTACATGAGCAAAAGATAACAGGTTTTGTTTTGGCAGTGAAAAGTCAGCTGGAATTGGAAAAGTAACTGGTACGTACATATAACTATGAGGTTACTCTGGAACATGTGTGTTCTAGGCTGCCTAAAAATGCTGAGAATGCTATTTGGAGAGAATAAAAAAGGAAAAGAAAACTCACCCATTTTGTCAGAGCTCTCTCAGTCCAGCTGGAAAAATCAAGAGGATAAGAACACAGCCAGGAGTCGCACCAATTTCTTAAACGAATGCTATTTGATTTCAGTCTTGTCTCTGCATCTCTATAAGCTCTTCTGGCTTCTAAATGTGGTTGAAAGTATTTTTGGACATTCCAGTTTGGCTGCAGTTCTGATCTTCTAGCCATTGTAACGAAATGCACCAAATTCTGCTTATATTTAGTGGCTTAAACCTTCATTGAAGCATTTATAAGGTACACTGAGCAAAAATTACATCCCCACAGAAATTCTCATCCTGACTTTCATGGAAAATTCTTCTGAAAAGTACAGCTTTTATGTCCCACTTCTTCCTCAAAAGCTTTACGTGTCAAAATTGCATTCTGCAAGAACTTGCAGCTACACAGTCCCAAAATTGTTTTGTAGAAATGCTCAGTGATGGTTGAGGGTCACAAGTTGAATAAGAGTCAGATGTGATTGTTGAGAAGGATGCTGATGTCACACTGGAATGCATGGAGAAATATACACCTCTGCAATTTCATTAAAGTCTTGTCCCAAGAGAAAAAGAATAAATCGTTCTCCCTGTGCTCCTTAGAAAAAAATAAATTAGGACAAAAAAAGGAATCATATATACAACAGAAATAATGGGCTTCAATTGTAGCAGGAGAGATTCAGGATCCATGAGGAAAACTTCTAAGTGATAAGTGATGGATTTGGGTTGAATGCCTAGAGACTGTGCCTTCTCTAACTGAAGAACTTAAAGAAAAGATTATACAAACCCCAGGAGTGACATCTGGAAACCTTGTCTTGCTTAATGCCAGGGAGGAACTAGAAGTCAGCTCATCTATTTCAGCCATCTGATTTTGACTCTGATTTTTTTTCCTAACAAAGATAAAAATTTTTCTCTTTTTTTTTTCTTAGTTTTATTTTAAACCTAGGGAACTTAATCATTTCCAAGAAATATAAATGTAGTAGTTTGTTTCAGTTCTTCATCAGCTGATTTATTAATGTTGACTCTTTGCAACTGAGTCATAGTCAATTTTCCAAACGTGTTTCATAAAGTTTTTTCCTTGGTTTCAGGTAATGGAGACAAACCAGAGAAGCCACACTTTGATTCTCGTAGTCTTATCTTTGAATTAGACCCATGCAATGGGAATGGGAAAGTCTGTCTGGTTTATAAGCATGCTGAACCAGGTAAGACTGAAACAAGATAAGTTAGCTGTCTCTTGTTGTGGATTGTACCTGGAGGCCACGTGTGGAGAGTTATCTTGTATTTCTGATCTTCTTTGCAATTTGTAGGTGAAACTTTTACTGGGATGTCCTGTCTCCACTGAAGTCAGGAGCTAAATCTTAACTAGATCTAACATTTTCACTCCTTTTAGTGTTGGAGTCTGAGTTATAACTTAACGATTTCTGTGTACATAGAAACAGGGAAGTATTCACATGTGACTTACAGACAATTGTGTTGAAATAATACAGAGCTCCACTAATCTGGGTACTTGCATGTCTTGGAACAAAGCCATTACATTTTGATGAGAACGGGTATAACTGCTTAGAAACAAAGTGTAGATGGTAAAAAAAGCTGAGACAGAATTAAACTGGGTCTTCCACCTTGTGCATGGATGCAGAGCCTCCAGGTGCTAACTAGGCCAAAATGTGGCAGAAAGGGTTAATGGGAGGGTGAGAAATGGGAGCTGAGCTGTCTCTTCTGACAAATACAGAGATAACTGTTATCACGGAGAGAGAAGTGAAACACCCAAGACACTTGTAAAATAGTTGTCATCTGACAGAGTGCACTGGTCACTAGATACATGTATGTTTATTGTGTAGGGTTGTGCAATTGCAATACACAAGTTCTTAAGAAAAATCTTGGGTTATTATCTTGCTTCTTTCATTGGGTGTGACTACAGCTGCCGTGGCAGGAAATCCTTGTCCTCTTGCCTCCCAATGTTAGTGATTTCAGCACATGCAGTTGATAACCTGGGCAAGGGAAGGGAGCAGTTGTTACACATGTCAACACAGGGGCAGTCTTTTTAAATGACAATGCTCAGCATCTCAGCCTCCCAGAAAAATAACTTTATATGCTACAAAGGATGTCACCACCAGAGGAATATTTGATCACTGTGGAAAGGTTTTGCAAAATGTGTTTTTGTTGGCAGCACACATTCCCATGACTTCCAGACTCTGGACTCTATGCAGTAATCCAGATGACTGACAATTGAGTTAGTTGCTTTTTACTTTGTGGGGCGGATAAATGTTTGCCATAATTGTACTTTGAACATTTACTACATTGCTGATGTCCAAGAATGTTCCACATAGCATGTCACTCCCAGGCTGTGAAGGAGCAGCTTTGCATTCATTGTCCAGCACATGGCTAGACAAATACCTTATGCAGTGGGTGAACATTGGCTGATGGGTAGGAAACAAAGGGTTCTAGTAAATTGGGCTAAATAGTAACTAGCCATCGCATCAGGCTGAGAGCTGGTCACTGGTGGGGTTCTGCAGGGCTCCATCTTGGGCCCAGTGCTCTTCAATGTCTTCATAAACAGCTTGGACACAGGACTGGAAGCAATGCTAAGTTTGTCCATGGTTCTAAATTGGGAGGAGCTGATGTCTCTCTCAAAGGCCCTGCAAAGAGACCTCAACAAATTAAAGAGATGTGCAACCACCAACTATATGAAGTTTAATAGAGACCAATGCTGGATTCTGCAACAGGGCTGGGGCATCCCTGGATGTACATAAAACAGCCTTTCTGATGAGTGTGTTGTCCCACCTGACAATGGCCAGGGGTTAGTCTTAATACTGCAAAGCAACAGTGTAATTTGTGCTTGTTTTGTTCTAGTGGTCTCCCCGGACACAGAGATCTGGTTCCTGGACAGAGCTCTGTATTGGCATTTCCTCACCAAAACCTTCACAGCCTACTACCGCCTGCTCATCACCCACCTGGGTCTCCCACAGTGGCAGTATGCCTTCACCAGCTATGGGGTCAGCCCCCAGGCCAAGGTAGGACAGCAGCTTCCAGCTTGTCTCTATTTTGCTTAAGTGTAGACTGGAAAAAACATCTTCCCGCCTATCCACCTGCAAGCTGTCTGTAGGCTCAAGGGGGTCTCCTGGGTGAGCCATGGAAGGGACCACAAGTTTTTTCCCTGTAACATATTAACAGTCATTTGTTTTACTGTAATTTGAATTCACTAATGTTGTGTTAACCTTGCTTTTCTCACAGCAGTTGGGCCTTGATAAAAACTATGCCCCAAAAAGAGCAATTTAAAGTCCTAGAGGTAGTTACAGAAGACCTCTACATAAAGCCTTGTGAGCATTCCAGTTGCTTACTATTATTAAAATTACTATTCTATGCCAGAATCCTGCTATTAGAAGCTTCTGCTGTTCTTCTGTGTTTGAGTAGGCCTTCAGCACTATCCCTGCCTCCATCCTGTGAGAGGTCAGGGAATGGAAGTGATGGTTTTCCTGAACACAGCTCCTAAGCCAGTGCAGTGTCAGTGCACCTTGGCAAGGCCTGTTGGGATCTGAGTGTCCTGCGCTTCACCCAGACATGACAGCTGTCTTACCAGCATTACAATCCCTGGTCCTCTGTGCACACCAGAATTACTAAAATCATTCCTGTCTTCCCATCCCAAGTAGTGGCTGTAGAATTTGGTTCTTCTCATTCCTGATGCCTTCCCTGTTAACTGCACTGTGTCAGTCAAACCTGTGTACGTGGCACCGTGCTCTGCCTTTCTGTAACTTTCCTGCTATAAATATTTTATTATGTTCCATATATTCACAAACCTTAAGAGGAATCATTTGTGTATTCCCTAATCATTTGCAGCCCCTGTTAGTTAAAATCCTCCTAGTTCGTTAACCATTATCGTTTCTAAAGGTTTTCAAAGGGGTGAATTAAAGCTGTTTCCCACTAAGCAGTACATTAATAGATGGTCATTTATATTTTGGTATTGATCTTCCATTTATCTTGTTCAATGCTTTGCTGATGGTTTCACTGTGATTTGTAATACCGTAACTCCTATAGTTCTATTTCCTGACTTTGTTAGTGGAAAAATTATACAAAAAAAAGATTTGACAACTGTAGGGGATAACATTGTGATGTCTGAAGCAACCAAAAAACCAAATCATTGTAGTTACTTCTAGATAGAAAATCAGAAATAGAAACAAAAAGACAAACAAACAGAAAATTCTTTGTGCAAGGAGTTAAAAAAATTCATTCTTTTATATGTGAAGAGAGGGAGGAAGGTTACATTTTGAGAAATTCAATTAGTTGGTTTTCAGTTTATAAGAACCTTTAAATTCCAAGGGTTTTTTTAATCCTTTCTGCTTATCTGAATTTAAATAAATATAGTTTACTTTCATCCCCTCCTTTTGCTTTTCATCCTGTGGTGTAAATCAGGATTTGCTCTTGATAGGAGTTAGACTGCAGGAAAGGTGGTGTTAGGGTTGTGCCTGGTTCTCCTCTTCCCTATCTGGAATGCAATTCCAGGACTGGGGCTGTAGCCATGCCTTGTGTATCCTTATCACAAGCACTCTTCCAAGCCCTGTAAACTGCAAACTGATAAGTGGCATAGGATTAAAATCGTGTCTTGGGGAAGACGGAGAACGAGGTGGAATTGTCTAACTGCAGTTTGAATTTAACCTGTTCCTTCCCCACCATCCTGCCTTTCAGCAATGGTTTAACATGTATAAACCCATAACCATCAACACAGCACTCCTGTCTGAAGAAGCTGATTCCTTTGTGAACAAGCTGGACCCCAATAAGGTATTTAAAAGCAAGAACAAAACTCCAGTGCTCAAGAAGAAACCGCTTTCACAGCCACCAGGCTCCCAAAAGAGTCAAACGAGCATGACCTCTGCCAAGACGTCCTCACTAGGTGGGAATTCTTCAAGGAAGTGAGCCCACCAGAGCTGACCCTGGACAACGTTTGCAATAAGTTTGAGTCTCAGTGGTTCAGACTAAGTTCCTTGTGCATGAATAGATGTGCCCATGGAAAACACATTGCAGCACTTGCATGAAATATAGCCACAATGTGGATGTAGTTCCTGGAGACTCTTTAAAAAAAAAATTGAGACATTGATTTTACTCCCTTCTGCTACTTGCAGCATGTACTTTTCAGAGGGCATGAAGAAACCCTTGATGTCACTGCTCCATAGGGAAGTTTCTATTCTGTACAACTGCAGCAGAGAAATGAAAGCAAATGTAAATCACTATAACTTTAACAGACCCATGCTGAAGTAGAGGGTGTGAAGATATTTCTGCCATGTCTTTTGAAAGAAAACTGTCCTGACTTTGCCTGCTGTGGGAGCAGGCTCGAACCCACTGAACAGGTAAGTATCTTTCACTCCAGACAGAATCAAACTCTGCACTTCCCTGTGCTCCTTCCAGCTTCTGCTCTGAGATTCATGGTACAATGGGACCTGGGACTTCCATGTTTCTGCATTAGCCTAGCCACTTGCTCTGCAGCCCAGACCATTTTTTGGCCTTCATGCTGTATCTTTTTGGATGGTGACATGATTTGCAATAATCCTGAAGCCAGAAACTGCAAGATCCCTTGTTGCCTCCCTTTTGTGAGAACTGCTGAGCAAAGAGTCAATGGTGTTGAGTCCCATCAGCCAGGAGGACCCCTTGGTTTGTCACACATTCATTTGTAAAGCTGACCATTGAAACAGCCTTTGGCACTTTTCAGTTGGGCAGGATCTCACCAGGGGCCACTGAGATCCTACAGCCTTGGAAGCCCCTGATGCTGTTTTCTATACTGTAAGTTTTCAGGTTAGAACTGCACTTTAACCCATTCACTGATGGTTTTCAGTTACACATGTTTGTTTCCATTACTTTTCTATGCTATTCTGTCTTCCAAATATGCTGGAATCATGGTAGCACCCAACACATTTTGTGCCTAAATATGGAAATTGAAATCACTGTCTTCAAATAAGCATTGACTATTTAAACAGCATCATCTTTAATTTTTGAAACCACCACATAGTAACACAAGACAAACCTACCTCACAGGGATGTTGTGAGGCTTTCATGAGTATTTGTATGGCCTTCAGAAAGATGAAGCCATTCTGTAAGTCCTTAATAGTATTTCAATAAATACTTGAATATTTTCCTCCAAAGTGGTTGGGTATTTGAAGATGGTTTGGGGAGCACATGGGCATGGGATGCAAAGGATGTATGGCAAGAGCAGTGTTGAGGATGGATTGTTTGGGGTGGTTTTGTAATGCAGTAGAGAATCTCTCGCTGAGAAAGGATGGGTTACAGTGCTTTTAGCTAATCCCTCTTGAACTACTCAGAAGTTCCTGGTTTGTTTCACACAGGCCAAAAGACTGAGCTGTGTGACAGCTGTTCCACTTCTGTCCTGCAGTCAGTGTACCTCTCTGCAGCCATCAGCCCCTGCTTAGGCGAATTTTGCTGGCTTCCAGCACTGCCCAGGGCCTACCTTCAAATGCCATTGCTGCATTGCCTGGCAGCCACTCTCTGCCACCCCCAGATGACAAGAAATCCTCTAATGCACCCTCGCAGGCCCATGTGCATCTCGAGGCAGGTGAAGATCTGTTGTAGCTGCTCTACTGATATAAAGTGAGCTCTAATGAGAAAGCACATGTCAGTACCTCCTACCCACCCCATGCCATAGCAATCCACCAGTTATCCTTTTAATGTTGGGATGGGAATGATCATTAAAGCCAGCAAATGCCCTTTTCTGGAATTCTGTGCAGTAGTGATGTTTTGTCACTTCCTACTCTTGGAGAACTCTGTGTTGTTTATTCATGGCACCCTGCCCTGGGACTGCAGTTATGTGCTTGATATACACATCATACTTGCTTAAGCACTTTCTAGAAAAGTTAAGACTGTTGTCACCCCTCTTGGGAATATGCAGCTTCAGAAAGTGTTCTACTTTTAATCTAGTGACAGCTCAAACTTTCAAGGGTGTTGCAGGCCCACTTCCTCATTCAGATGGTGGCAGCAGAATTCCTGCAGCAGTCGGACAACCTCTTACATTTCTCATGCATTCAGAGTAGAAAAGAAGTGGGGGTGGGGGACGTTGTTCAAGTGTTTGGAGATGCTGTCACAGAAGCTGACTTCTTTCCTGTGGTGGTAGTTGGTGTAGCTCAAGTCTAGAGTGTCAGTAACACAAATGGTTCTTTGATGCCAGCACGTTCCAACAAAACCGTGGCAGGATTCAGGAGACCCTGTAGTTTAGTTTGCTAATTTTTTAATGCTTCCCGAATGTTCAGATCAAAAAACAAATAAAAAAGCGTGACAAAAAAACAACCCAGCAGGTTCATGTTTCTATTTTAGATGGTCCTTGTTCTTCTCTCTTCTGTGCTCTTCCGTGCTGGGTGTTCGTTAGGGTGACAGATATGCAGATGAAGCAAGCCTAGGCCCTTGGTCCATCACTGTAGTATCTGCCTCTTACCAAAGGACATTCCAGATAAAAATTTCTATTTTAGTTAATAATGTTGTATCTGCCACTGTTGATGCCTATATTTTGATTTGTATGAATATGTACATATCTGGAGTCTTGTAGCTCTGCTTTGCTTTTCTTGAGAATATGATGATTGTTTGGGAGTTGAGTTTTGTTTTGGGTTGTTTTGGTTTTTGGGGTTTTTGGTGGGTTTTTTTGTAGATTTTTACACAAGGAGATTGAGTAATTTCTTCAGGTCACAGTTAGGTCTAGCCCTACACAGATCTGCCCAATATCTCAGATACCAAATTTGTCTGTTTAAGCAGAGTAGGTTTACTAAAATCTAGTCCCTCATCTGTCCACCTGCATGGTGGACAAACAGATATACCCTTCACATGTGTCATCACAGCATGTGGCCATCACAGTGGGGAGGTCTCCGTGCCTGCCTGTTCTTTCTCATGTCCAGTTTCAGGGGCACGGTGGTTGTGCCAATCAATGCAGATTTTGTAGAGGAAAACACCAGCAAGAGATCCCAGAGTTGGAGCTGTGACTGGAACCCACCACCAGCAATGGTCAGCCCTAAAATGAAACACAGGAGGCAGCTGGTGAGCCAGACTAGAATCCCTGCCCTGCCACTACATCATGCTGGGGCAGGACTGAGCTATATTAGCAGAGGAGTCTGTCTCACTCCAGGCACTACACTTGGCTTGGACAAATTCACTGTCCCTCCACATAATTGCTGGAGGGAAGGTCATTTTCCCCATCAGCATGGAAGGGTGGCTCCATACTGCAGGTTTCTTGTTCTCCAAAAGAAACAGGCTGTGTGGTCTTGATGAGTGGGACTGTCAGACAGACATAGGCATTTTGCCTCCCATCTGCAACTCCTCTACCCAGTTCTCAAATACATTTTCTGAAAATTTAAGGGAAATGGGCATCTGGGACAGAGGACTCTGGTAATGATCTCACCATAGGAAAAGTCATAACATGACACCACTTTACCAGATAAAGGAAGACAGGGTTTCATCTCCAAATTCAAACTCTAAATTTAGGAGACCTGTTCAGCAATCCACCTGCATTCAGGTGAGCTGTGCTCTGGCTCTCTGCTCACTGCAAAAACCAGCTGGATCTCCAGTGAACAGGCAGACAATTTGGTGCCCAAACTGAGATATATGAATGGCAAGGTGAATCCTATACAGGAGAATAAGTGTACCCAAATTTTGTGTGCATAATGCACAAAGCTCCTGTAGGCACAACCCCCACGCTCTGCAGTGACAACATCACTTGGTCCAAAGGAAAAAAGGCTTCATGACACATTTTATCCTGTGCTGATCTCGTCCCCTGGCAAGCTGAGCAATGTAAGAGCAAAACAGGTCGCTCACCTGAAGACGTCCATTCCCCAGCCAGCAATTGCCGTGAAGATCCGGGGGGGCAGGTCCCTGGAGGGGTTTATGGCATAGCCTGTGTTCAGTCCCATTCCCAGCCCAATGCATAGGACCAGCATGCCCGTGAGGATGGGCTGAGCGCCTTTGATGGCTGCGTTGTTGTTCTCGTCATGGATGACCAGAACTCCCAGGACCAGCATAACTGTTGCAATGAACTGCAGGACCAGAAAAGGGAGAAGAATGGGTCAGGAGAGAGAAAGGGGGAGGTTGAAAGATCCTGCTCAGCAGAAGGGGAGAGACTTGCCAGAATGAAAGAGCAGATTTGTGGTCTGATCAAGGCAGGAAGGACTCAAGTATTACTCCCTCCTCACAGGTGGAATGAAGAAAATTCTTTTCTCAGCAAAAACCTCATCACCAAGACCAATACAAACTTCTCTGCAATGTCCTCTCTTTTTTGCTTTCTTGTGCATCAAGGACACTGCCTGGTCCACAGGAGGCTGAGGGGATCCACTCCCCACCTCTAAGCTCTTCCACCATCCTCTTCATCATGCCAGGCAGGACTTCTGTCAGCTCAGAGTCCAAATCACAGGCTTCAAAAGATTTGCATTGGAATCATCCTTTTCTGGTGTCTCAGTGCCCCACATCCACTGAAGAATCCTTCCTATTTCTGAGCATATAGACTGTGCTGTAAGCTGGGAATCCACTGCACACAATCTCAATGGATCTGTTCAGACATAGAGGTTCAGTCCAGGCTGTGCTCATGTGGAGACAGTCCCAGGCTCTCTGTGCTAGGGAGGGGCAGCCAGCACAGCTGCCAAGGAGCATGAAATAGGTGTAGAATCCAAATGGGGAAGGAACAGTTCAGCCCAGAACCCAGAGGAGATGGCTGGTGATACAGCTCAGCTTGTCAATTCTCACTGCTTGCACATCATGCAGGGAAGGTGTCGAGAGGCCCTGGACCAAGCTGTGGAGCAGTTTACATGTATTAGGCTTTAGGCCCAACCCTTTAGGCTTGCCCAGCCACCAGAGTGCCTGGGACCTTACCTTTCAGGCGCCTGCCTGGATGCTGGGCTCCTTGGGAAAGAGGTTGTGGTTGTGTCTGTGCACATAGGGCTGTGAGGACACCGTAGCAGCCCTGCAGCAGCACCTGTAACCACCCACCTTCTCCTAGCACACCATGGCCATGCCCACTGACCTCTGTGAAGAAGGCTCCCTGCAAGGATACGTAGGGAGCAGGGTAAGTAGAGAAGATCATCGCTGTGGCAGTTGGTCCCGTCACTGTAAGGCTCCCATTGGTGTAGTTGTAAAGAGCTTCTAGGAGAAGTGGGAATTAAGGAAGTTAGCACAGCATTCATCCCACAGGACACACACACAAGTCTGCCTGTTGCAGCCAGCACAGACATCAGGGAGAAGAGAGGCAGGGGAAGATGTGATGGAGGTGGCACACTCCTCGCAGGGCATGATCTCACCAGTATCTGTTACCCACAGACTTTGGTCTGCAGTTGCTTCCTTACACCTACCAGCTCCCTATCCCTGCTCCAGGAGCCAGGGATAGCCTGGATGGTCTGGATGCACTGAAGGCCTCCAACCCTCTGCCCCACAGAGTCTGGGATGTGCTAGAGACAATGGGTGGTGGGTCCTCTGCTCACAGCTCAAAACCCCAGTGGCTGTGAGCCCATGTTCCACAGAGCAGCAGAGTCCCCCCAGACCTCCAGCACCACCTAATGCATGGTAGTTCATGTAAATAAAGGCCCAGCAGACTTGGAAACAAAATGCTGACAACATGCAGCTACTGCCCTTCTGCTGAAGACAGGTTTTGGAAGTGGGAATGCCCTGAGTAAAAGGAGCTGTGCTTTCCAGGAACTGCATATCCTTCCCTGAGGTATATGTGGGACCTATTCTGAGCTTGAGCTGTGGTCTGTCCCACAAGCCAGGAGCTTGCCCTCCTCACCCAGAAATCATGCTAGGTACTGTAAAAGGACATATTCTTTACAACACTGTGAGTTGACTGAAATTATGGCTCCACCAACCTCTGTGATAAAAGACACAACCCTACCATAGTAGAGAGTGTAGACGGTGGCTGCTGCCATGAAGGAGCCCAGGAACTGGCCGATTATATAAGCTGCAAGCGATGCCACGGAGATGTTTCCTAAAATGTATTGTGTAATGGTGATGGCAGCATTCAGATGAGCTCCTGCAAAATCACAGAAAAAGAGAGGCCTCAACACTGATGCAGCTGTTTTGGAGCATGTGACATGGTGGATTCCCCATCCCTAGAAACATTCAAGACCAGGTTGGACAGGGCTCTGAGCAACCTGCTCTAGTTGATGTTTCTGCACATTGCAGGGCAGTTGGACTGGATGAACTTGAAAGGTCTCTTCCAACCCAAAATATTCTGTGGTTCTATGGCCTGTGCCCCACACTAATCACCCAGACACTGACCCAGAACAGCAAGACTCTCTCAGGTCAGGGTCTTAACTCCTGGACAGACACAAAATGAGCCTTTCTCCCTCTACAGCTGAATCATGCAGGTCAAAGAGCTCCTAGCTAGTCTTCTATAAGTTCTGTAGACCACAGGCTGCCTCCAGAGACTGCATCATCTCTCCTGTCAGATATACCTCTCTTGGGATGGCATGAGTTTCCCTATTAGTTTCTCAGTGGGCTTTTCCCTACTGAGCTTAAAAAGAACCCATACTTCAGCTACAGGTAGATTGGGGACCTGTGTTTTGATGGAACACTTTCAGTGGAGGAGGTTGGTATCACAATGGTGCTTTTGAAGACTAAATAGGTCCAGGTCTGGTACCCTTGGTGCTAACCATATGTGTTCTCCACACCTCCTGTCCCCAGGAGTCTAAAGGAAATACTTCTTTTTCCTGCCTGATAGGTATAATTTTTGAGGGTCAGTAAATGTTCCAACCTTCATGACCATCTCCTGCTCCAGACTCCAGAAGGGGTAAGATGCAGACACACATCATTTCATCAATAGTGCAGGACAGAATGAAGTGAATGTATCACCTGCTACCATCCAACAACCACAACTGGAATGGGGGCAGATCCCTTCCTTGATCCTCTGCTCTTTTGAAGGTATGGCCAGTCATTTCAGAGATCACAAAAAGC
The DNA here is from genome assembly GCA_034509425.1 of Eopsaltria australis. Taxonomy (NCBI): domain Eukaryota; kingdom Metazoa; phylum Chordata; class Aves; order Passeriformes; family Petroicidae; genus Eopsaltria; species Eopsaltria australis. Next base: position 880,013 of record JAVTVJ010000667.1, read on the forward strand.
ATCTTGTGACACAGATGAAGCCAAATTACCATGTCAGGAAGGTCTGAAGTTTGTTTTGTAACCATGCTGTTGCTGGCTGAGCTGAAATCCCTTCTGCACTGCCCTCTGCCCTCACCAGATCAGCTCCTTCTCAGAAGTCACTTGGGACTGCAGCACCTACTTTCCTCAGCCCGCTTTCCCCAGGATGTTTCCAGCAGCTCCAAAAGGACAAAAAAAATCAAGAGCTGACTGCTCCCAACTGCTCACATGGAAAATTTTTTCTTTCCAAGCCAGCCCCAGGTTTGGACCTCTGCTCCAACAGTTCAAGAGCAAGGAGTTGCTTTAATTTGCTGCCCATTAGGGCTCTTAATGTTTTCTCTTGGTGCAAATGAATGCAGAAATTGCAAAAGGCAAAGGTAAGGCTCTTGTCATGTGAGAGATGCCACCCCATGGCCCAGAAACACCACCTCCCAAGTTCATGTGGGGCATCTCTGCATGGGTGTGTGTGATAAGGAGAAAATTTGCATACCATTCCTTTTGCAACATCAGCAGTAAGCTCTCCTTTGCAATAAATTATTTACTTACCCATGGATTGTATCAGCGGCATATTTTGGGAGCTCCCTGTCTCCTTGGGCCATGCTGGCATGTCCCAAATGGGGGAGCTGCTGAAACCTGGCTCTGCTGGCCTCAGCAGAAGGAGGTGGCCAAACCTCCTCCCCTCTCCCTGTCCCACTTGCCCTGTCACAGCTCAGAACACAAATTTGGGGTCAGTATTCTGTACGTATGCTGTGCATGCCTTGTCCCTGGCCTCTCCTTCTTTTCTTGCCTGATTCTTTTTTAGGTGAGAGCAATGCCCATGCCATAACACACCCCTCCACACCCCACTCCTCCTTTCCCCAATACACATGGCCTTTATGGGACATGGATATGGCCTATGCCTGACAGTGCTGCTCACCAGATACTCCTCCAGCTGCATAGATGCCCAAGGTAACACCAATGCCAAACGCAATATTGATGCTCAGATACTGTCCATTGTTTCCTTCTCCCAGTATCACTTGTGCCACAGAGGACAAGCCAAAAACCTATATAAAAAGAAAGAGAGAAAGGAGTGTTAAAAGTATTCTTGTTGCTGTGGTAGACTGAGCTCCTTTGCTGTTTTTTTCTGCAAAAGTAATGAGCTTCCAGAGACAGGAAATCTCTGAGGTGACCATGGCCAGAAGACAAAGAACAACTTTGCCCTGCAAAAATTGAAGTGGTGCCTGAGACTGGTGCCCATCAAACCAAACTAGGCCCTCTCATTATGGTTGGGTATGGGGAGACAAACCCCAAACACTCACATCAAGAGCTTGAGCTCAGTGGGGGTCATTCACACAGCCACAGTGCAGATACCTGTGCCTGAAACCAGGGACATGACCCAGAGGAGCATCACCATGAACCACCAGGAGACAACATCCAAGATAGATGGAAGGAAGGTGTGCAAATTCTTACTGTCCTTCTTTTCCTGGTATGCAATTTATTGACTAAATATGTGGTTTGAGAAGCACACAGCTACTTGCCAAACTCAAATCTAATTTTGGTAACATTCCAGAGAAAGACAATAAAGGAAATTCTGGTTTAACTTTTCCATTCAACACATATATTTTCAGTTTGGGAACAGCCAAAGTTTCAGTATTATTTTTAGTGTCTAAAGGAGAACCAGGGGAAAAAAACTAAAGGTAAACACTCTCCAGCAGGAAGATACATATTCAAGACATTTTCTGTCCTGAAAGAGGGAATTCTATTTCATGCTTTTGATGTGGTAAGAGTGGGAAAATCAGTTCTTTGCATGCTCTTATGCTGAAATCTGGAGAAGGACAAGCCATCTCTTGAGGTTTCTGCCTCACAAAACACTGAGGGTTTGGAAACTGTATCCTGTTCCTTGGACTACATTGCTGTTTATCCAAGGTGACATGTCTTTCAAAGACAAGAAAGTCAATATGTTCTCCAGCATATAAACTGCTTTGGCTTGTACTGTTTAACTGTGATCTTTTCTGGCTACTCTGCCTGCATCCAAATTTTATCTCATGTGTCTGCTTCCTCTCATTGCTTTCAGACATCACCCAAATCCCCTGTTCTCCAGAGATGCTGCTCTTCTTATCTCTCCTGCAGACACAGACCACACTCTGTGCTCTGCACAGAGCTACAGCCCCCACAGTGTGAGCCCTTCTCAGTCTGCCTCAGGAGAAGCCCCCAGAAACAGTTTGTGATGTCCCCCTAACATCTGCAGATCACACAAATTCTGTATATTCATCTCTGATTTTTCCAAAGCCAGATACAAGAGACAACAAATATGTAAGGCACAGGTTTTCCAGGAGAACACACAGGTGCAGGGAGAGGGTTGCAGGGCAGAAGGCATGACTGTGCATACACAGCACTATCCTGAACAAAACACAAGATAGGCCACAGAATCTGTTTTTGAGCACAGATCCAAACCTCTGTTTTCTTCCTGTATCCTCACACTCAGGAAACACCATTTTTTTCAATTCCTTCTTCCCTAGTCCTTGTGCTGCTTAGTCCTGTTCCCTGGTTCCTCTTACCAACAGTGCCTGTCCATTAAACTGAGAGGCCCTGGGGTGAGTGGTGTTGTCCATACAGCCATTCAGCCACCCTGGAGATGCATCCAGCACATTGCCTGTTGCACTGAGGACCAAGGTGCTGCTGAAGAGTTGGGTGCTGTATGCTTTGTTCTGATGCTGGATGCTGCTTGTCTTCAGCCCTTGATGGAGCCCACATGCACTGCCCTCCTTTTCTCTCTTCTGTCACATGGATCAGTGAAGGAAGAGCCAGTGTGAGCTGCAGGCTGCAAAATCTGCCTTGAACTGTCAGAGTGCAGAGTAAAGTCTCCACCTCATAGTGCTTCCCTGCCAGGATGACCCTGAAATTGTTCTTTGTCACCTGGGAACTTCTACCACCAAATAACAGAGAATGGGAAAAGCAAAATCGTTTGCTAAGCCGCTGCAGAGGTGTCACAGATGTCTGTACTCTGACTTACTATGGGTGCAAAACTACCTGAGAGTGAAAACCCAAAGAGCTGGATGTGCAAAATTACGTGATAAAAAGCAACCATGCTCTGCACAGGCAGCTGTTGCCCTTGGAAATGAGCACCTTTCTGGGTACAGAAAGCTGTGTCAGAAAGCCCCTATGTTTACACAAGTCTTAACTTCTTCCTCTGTAAATCTCCAAATACATGTTATTTGGGTTATGCCCAGCCTCTGTCCAGTCTTGAGTGTCTCAGCCCAGGCTAAGTCCACGTGTAGCAAGTTGGCACAGACAGATACTGGGCCTTTCCAGAGGGGGGATCTCATTCTCCTCTGTTGGTTCTACACTCAAAGTCTCTGGTCCCAGTGGGTACTTCACCCCCACCAAGGATCAATTCTGACTGCAAAACCTTCCTAATCCTCTACCCAAACATTTCTGAAGCAGCCCAGGAGCTCAAACCCACTTAATTATTCCTTTGTGCAATAGATCCCTTTTGCAAGGGGGCAGTTTATGTATGATTTACATAAGCACTGTTCGATTGGCAGCAAGAAAATCAAAAGTGAAATCCTGGCATGCTTCACACCCTTTAATTACATTCCCTAATGGTGGGTTGTAGTTCTGGAGAATTTCTCTGGAAAGTTCATTACCCTGGCAAGCCCGAGGGGGAGATGGATGAATGCTGTTTTCATTTTGCAGCAGCTGTCAATGATAGAAGAGTCAGGGTCTGCTCCACAGACCTGTTCAGACCCCCTTCCCCCCAGCTACACCACACCTCTGGCACAGCAGGAGGAAAAGCCTCAATTCACTGTATGGGATCTTCCAGGGGGTGTGGCACAAGCATTGTAGACACTACTGTTTGATTTCATTCCCAAACTCCTCCTCAGTTTTTTCCTAGAAGAGAACTGGAAGTGCAGCATGTCCAGAGAAGGGCAGTGGAGCTGGGGAAGGGTCCACAGGAACACAGGTTTGATGAGGAGCAGCTGCAGGAGCTAGGGATGTTCAGCCTGGAGAAAAGGAGGCTCAGGCAGGACCTGATCACTGTCCCCAGCTCCCTGACAGGAGGGTGTAGCCAGGGGGTCTGGTCTCTTCTCCCATGTAACAAGTGACACGACAAAAGGAAATGGCCTCAAATTGTGCCAGGGGAGGATTAGATGGGATGTTAGGAAAAATCTGTTCACCAGCAGGGTTGTCAAGCATTGGAACAGGCTGCCCAGGGAAGTGGTGGGTTTACAGGTACTACAAATATATGATACCTTGGAGGTATTTAAAAGACGTGGTGCCCTGTCCTGGGTTAGTGCTGGGTTAATGGTTGAACTCTTAAAGGTCTTTCCCCACCTAAATGATTCTGTGATATTTTTATTCTATCCCACCTACTTCACTCTCTCCCAGCACCCACTTTCCTTTCCCTGCATCACTTTTTTGCTCCAGAAGGTTTTTGGCAGATGGTTGGCCTGCTGGGAAAGCACCATCCCACCAAAGCAGAGGGGTGAGCAGTAGCAACCAAGCCCTGAGCAGCCCTGAGGATGTGGTAGGAAACCAGTGACCTTACCAACTGCTGCCTGAAATGGTTTCACACACAAACACACACACACACACACACATACTCACGCATGCACAGATTCCTCCTTACCATGAGGATGTATGTTCCCAGTGCTTCTGCCAGCAGCTCCCGTAGGTTATTGTTATGAATCCTGAGCACCTTCTTAGTCTTCTCCACCATTGTCTTCCCTGCCTCCCTGAGGCTGCCTTTGTGCTCCTGTTGTGACGGCATACTTCATTGCACTGAGCCAGGTTAGCCTTTGAGACTTGGCACCCTCTCTTCCCCCCCAGACACTTCTCTCCTTTGGTTAACGATGAACAAGCCAATAAAGCAGCAGAAAGCTTCAAAGTCTCCCCTCTCTTCCCCTCCGCCCCCATATGCCATCCTATAAAAGCTGTATGGTAGGGGTGCAATATTTCTGTTGTGAGGGCGTTGGTGGCACTGCCCAGGAGAGCCTCATCCCAGGAAAGTGGAGCTGTCAATAGCCTTGATGTGCTCCTGAAGCCTGTCTTTCTTCTTAATGTATTCTACAGGAACTGAACAGGAATTTTGGCTCTGCTCTGCATTGTAACCCATTGACTGGTGGTTTGGTGCTGTTTTTTTTTAACAGATGGGACTGGGGCTGTTTGCCTGTGCAGGACAATTTGGATGCCTCTACTGCAGCAAGGGTGCTCTGCCTGGAGCTGCTGTGCTCTGCTGTCTACATCTGAGAAGAGCACAATGCATGGTTTCAGGTCAAATATTTGCTCTTGTTGGATGCACCTGTGTCTGCAGGTGCCATCACACTCACAGAGAGCCTTGCCACCAGCCACTCTGTCTGTCCTCTAATGTAGAGCAAGGAGAAATCAACCTCAGCAATGGTCTCAAGAGACCTTCAATCTCACCTGGCTGCCAGAGCAGAACCATGGCTGTCCTGATTCCTCCTCCATCTCCTCACTCCCTCTGCCTATCTCCCTGCTCACCAGATCCTCTTACCTTTCCATGGTGAAAAGGTTTTAATACCTTTGATTAATCATACAAAACCTTATATCCACTGAACACTCAAGACCTTTTCCCTTGAGCCTTTCCTGGTTCTTTGCTGGTTTTCTCCGCCTTCCTTTCAACCTGCTGCAGCTTCTCAGTGTGGCTCTGGAGGGGACAGCTCTGCAGAGGTGTCAGCAGCTGCCCTGATGGGGACATGGTGCTCTGCTCATGCTGCCCCTGGCCTCACCTCTCTCTCCTCTACTGCATGGCAAACGTTCATGACCTTTTCTTTCACCCACAGGGCACTCAGCAGCTGTATGGAAGAACCTGGGAAGCTGATTATCCTCTCTGCTCCACAGATGATTGTATGTCTTGTGGCAGGGAGAGTTTTATGGACTGGGGTAATCCCTCCTCCAGTGACAGATTAGCTATTGACCTCAGTGAACGCCTGGCTAAATATGCAGTAAATTACTGTCTGTCTCTGATACTAAGGATCATTTAATTATGATGGATGATAATCATATTGCTTGCAAGGGTGTTTCTGCAGCATATTTCTAGGTGGGAAGGTTTCTGTCCTGTGGGTCTGTGACCTGTGCTGTGGCACAGAATAAACCTTTCTAGGTCACGTCATTCTCTGCTATGCAAATGTTTATTGGTGGGCACAAACATGGGTCCTGGAGCACCAGGACGGGGTGGTGACAAGACTCTCCAGTTCCTTCTGCACATGGTGATTTCCAGATGGTTTTACATGTCAACTGAGATCATTGCATCTCCATGTACTGGAGATCTCACAGCCTTTCTCAGATGGACAAGGTATCAGTGGGTCAGTAACGCCCACAACTGGACCTAGAACTTTGGGTTTTTACTCCTAGATCTCAGGGAACGTTCCAAGTGGGTTCCTCCCTGTGGGCAAACAGTGAAGCTGCTGTGCATCTGATAGGCTTTATCTCCTGCATTCAGGCATTAACTGTAGGCATCTCAATATTCTGATTCAGGCTGAAAAACAGCCAGGTAATTTCTGGGAACACTGGGTTGCCATGGACTTGCAGTCTTCTCAGGAAAAAATGCAATCCCAGTCTACAATAGAAATCTTTGGTTTGGTGAGAATATTTGCAGCATAATTCCCAATATTACCACCAAATTCTGTAAAACTCCAGCACACTTCCAGGAGTCCTTTTATAAAGTCATTCCACAAGATGGCACTGAGACATTAATTTCTCCCTTCAAGGTGTTCAGAAGGGCTCCTCTGTTGGCTGCTGAAAATGTGATAATCCTTTAATTTTGGGATTCTGCTGACTGTTTTTAGACATTAAAGTGGCCTGCTAGTGTTCAAGGAATGTAACAATAACAAAACCATCACCTTTCCATAGGTCATGTAGATCAGAGCACCTCTGCTCTGAAAGTACACAAATCCAGGCTGTGTGAGCCTGTACCTGAGTTTATAACCAGCAGAGAAAAACAGGCAGCTCCAAAGGTCAATTCTTCCTCACCCAAAATAAGCATCTGAGGCCTGACCTATGAGTCATACTAGATTCTGGCACTTTCCCTCCGGTGTTTGCACAGGGATGTGGAGTGATGGGCTCCAATGTGCACCCCTGGGACTGCCAGGTGGGCTGGACTGCCCCTTCTCCCTGCATCCAGATGTGGTGATCTTGAGCAAGTGCAAGCCATGTGAGTCAGCCAAGGGCTGGATTGCAAATATCTGCTGGTTTCCCAATAGCAGCCTGCTCGTACTTGCTCGGTTTCACTTACCCTCAGGGCTGACGAGGATCTCCGGGGTCACTAAATGCAGGCCCCTACTGACACAGGCAGCCACACCACATCTGCCCTTTGGTGACCTGGCCACTCTGCACTGTAGTGGTAGATGATTGTTTCCCAGCTGGACCCTGCTACCAGAATTTGCTGCTCTGAACATTAGACACGTTCCTCTAATTTTCAGCCAAATTCTCAAAGCCGTTTGTCCATGTGCAGCATTAGCCCATCACAGTCATGAGTTAACTTATTTCTTGTGGGTGCTATCCCTTGAAGTGTTCCTGTGAGGTTATTAGGAGAGCATTGGCTGCTCGTGCTTAGCTCCACACCACCTCCTGATGTTTGCCTTGATTCCCTCACAGGCTGAAACTTCACTCAACATTGGCCCTAGAATGATTTTGCCATGTTTTCCACTGCACAATAAGCAGCCACCTGATAAACCAAACCCACTTTCCTCCCCAAGACAGGTGTGCTTTCAGCACTACTAATAAAGGTCTCAGTTTTGAAAGGAAAGTTTTGGCACAGTCAAGGTTCACTAACTGTTCTGGTGTTGATACCCATGGTAATGAAGAACCAGGAAAGCAATGCCCCCAGGTCCTGCATGACCAGCCCTGGGAAGAATGAGTACCCAGGCCCTCCAGGGCGTTCTGCAAGGAATAACTTCTCAGACTCAGTTTGACAGTACACATGCTTCCTCTATACCCAGGAGCTTATTTATCTCTTAATTGGGCTAATCAGCAGGTGGAACACTGCCACTCCATTTGCTTCAGCCCTGCTGGTGGAGCATTTTCTCCCCAGAGGCCGAGAGGAGCATGAGCAGACACCTGAGCAGAGGAGCTGCTCACCACGGGCAAGAACAGCTTGTTTCTCAATCAGACCAAATGAACATGGCACCAAAATATCTCCAGTGCCCTTCAGGAAGCAAGACCCAGTCAGAGAGATCATAACAGCATTGGCATGACCTTCTCTGTCCAGGACAGGCCCTGTTTGACACACTGTGGAGCATCTGTTCCCCGTGGTCTCATGTTCCACACTCATGGCCTGTCTCCATCTCTTCTCTATGGATGGCAGGCACCAAGCAAGTCTCACACACCCCTTATGTCTCTCAGCAAATGTCTTCACTCTCTGTAAGTCACCCCACTCTCCATTCCCGGGATACCAGCCTCCACAGCCTTTCAGCTCACCCATTGTCCCTTGCCCTTGCCAGCCGAAGGTTCATCACCTGCACATGCTGCCTTTCCACGAGACCAAACCTGGTGTTGCCATACTGGAAAGAAGCGGGAGGTGGAGGGGTAGATGGAGGGAAGTGACGGCTCATTAGTGGGGTCCTGCCTTGGGAACAGAGCTGCTCTGCCCTGAGCTGCTACAGCTACAGGGCTGCTACAGCTACAGGGCTGCTCAGATGGAGGTAATCCATGAGGTCATGCTGCCAGCAGGAGCAGAATTACTTGGCTTTGTTTGTCTTTAGGGGTAGAGCGGGGCTCTGTGTGACAGGGTTGCCAGGGGTGGCCCCAGCCTCATTGTTGGGCAACAGAGTGGAACTCTCCTGGTCACCAGCAACCCATAGACCCCATGATGGGCCACACTCCTCCTGTCCCTGTCTGACTTATCAGTCTGGATGAAGTCATTCTTATATGGAGCAAAATGGGATAGTTTTTGAGGCACCCACCAGCTTTGATGAGTGAAAAGCCCTGGAAAGCCTCTCCCACTCACAAATATTTATCAGAGAGTGAAATGGAGGCACAGGAGTAGATCAGGTCATAGAACTATAGAATGTCAAGGATTAGAAGGGACCTTAAAGAACATCCAGCCCCAGTCCACCCTTACCATGGGCAGGGACATCTCCCATTAGACCAGGCTGTTCAAGGCCCTGTTCAACCTGGCCTGGAACACTGACAGGGATGGGGCATCCACAGCTTCTCTGGGCAATTTCTTCCACTATCTCGCCACCTTCACAGTAAAGTATTTCTTCCTAATATCTAGTTTAATTTCCCCTCTTTCAATTTGTGCCGATTATTTGGTGTCCTATCACTGCAGTTCCTGACAAGAGGTCCCTCTCTGGCTTCCCTGTGGGTCCCTTCAGTTACTGGAAGGTTCCTATGACGTCTCCACATAACCTTCTCTTCTCCAGGATGAACAGCCACAACCTTCTCAGCCTGTCTTTGTAGGAAAAGTGCTCCAGTCTTCTGACTGACTTTGTGGTCCCTTCTGGACTTTCTCTAGCAGTTCTTATGTTTGGGGCACCAGACCTGTAAGTAGCAGAGGTCCCACAAGGTACCATGGGATTTCCAACAAGGTCATGCTGGTCATACCTGCCATCATCCCTCATTTCCATGAGCATCTTGTTCTCCTGACCTGCTCAGGGCCATGCTCCCACCATACCTGTCTGTGTGAGAGCACCTGCCTGCCTGTGCTGGGACCCTGCCGTGGGGCTGCCCAGGCAGGCAGAGAGCAGCAGACTCTGGGGGTTCAAGTGCTCTCTCTGAGCCTTGAGCCGCCTGCTCTGGTCTGCTTTCAATCCACAGATAAAGTGAAAGCTGGGGAAACTGCTGGGGCTCACAGGACATCATCACCCTGGAGATAAGAGCAGCCAGGCTTTCTCCTAGAGGAGCACAAACGCCCACATTCTGAAAGGAGAGATTAAAGGGGAAAGGCTGCAGGCTGGGGGAGGAGACACGGGGTCAGGTAAAGAGGTTTTGAAATTGCAGAGCGTGGTGAAGCCAGCACACTGCTCTGAACATTTCCCTGCCTCTGGCTGTACCCAGAGACTGCACAGTGTGGCTGCATCCCTCTGGCCAGTTTGCAATGAGTTTGCTCTTACAAACAATGCCTCTGACAAAACCCCTTGTACTTCATCCCATGCTGTCTCCTCTGCCTCATCCTTTCCCCAAGCACTCCAGTCCAGGATCATCAGCAAAACACACCAGCCCAGCATCTGCTTGAGCAGCACCAAAAAGCACAAGCTTGTGTTGACATTCACAAAGAGCAGAACCAGAGCAGGGCCTGCTGACAGTCACACAGCCATGCCTGCTCCCTCTGCTGCTGAGCAAGCAGAGCGAGCCTGAGCCAGTCCTTCACAGCCACCAGGTGCTTCAGGGTGTACTGCATCCACTCACAGCAGTTATGCCTGTAAACTTTTCAAGAGATGATGCTAAACCCATAGGCAGACCATAGAATCACAGAATCATGGAATGTTTTGGCTTGAAGGGGCCTTAAACACCATCATACCTTCCACTAGACCAAGTTGCTCAGAGCCTCATCCAACCTGGCCTTGAACAATTCCAGGGATGGGGCAGCCACAGCTTCTCTGGGCAGCCTGTGCCAGCACCTCATGACCCTCACAGAATTTATTCTTATTATCTAATCTAATCTAAGCTTGCCCTCCTCCATTTTAAGGCCATTCCCCCTTGTCCTATCACTCCAGACCCTTGTAAAAAGTCCATCTTTGCTGCTGTCTGTTATCCAGAGGTTTTGTGGGGTAAGGAACAGGCTGGTGGCACCAATCACTGCCCATATGTGTAATCAGTGAATTATCCAGCTATCTGCCCCAGAACACAGCTATGCTCTCCCACATCACACCTGCCAGGGGGTGTCTGAAGACCATACAGCATCTGACATGACTCACACCAGAGCTGAGCAATGCCTGCCCTGTGGGATTTGTCTCTCCATAGGGGAGGAAAAGGCCAGGATGTAGATGGCTGGGTCAGCTTTCCCAGCACCAGCCCACCCCAGCCCAGAGGGCTGCTGATGGCGCGGACGTGAAGGCATCCAAAGGAAACCCCGATAAGCTCCCAGTATCTCAGCTGTGGGAAGATGCCATAGATTCTTTGCAGGCATGCACACAAATCCTCTCAGACACTGCCCAACCTCTCCTTGAGCTCCAAGGAGCCCCACAGGCATTTCAGTGTGAGTAGAGGCTTCCTCCAGCATCACCTAGACCCTAGAACCCTCAGGATCCCTCAGCCCCTTTTACATCTTGTGCTGTTTTGAGACACAGGAAGGAGGGGCCAGGTGTGGATCAGGATGGCTCCCTGGCCATTCCCATTCTTTCAGTTCCGGTGTGTAAAGATATTGACCCAGAGGAACTCAGAGAAGCTGAAAATCCACCTGTTGATAAGCCCTGAAAACTAGCCCGTTTTCCTAGCTCAGGTAGTTTCCTGGCTCAACTACTGGATGACACAAGTGGCAGCTTCACAAATTGTCCCATGTTAAGCATAGCACTGACATGCAGTTTATTTCCCTAAGCACAGGACACCACGTATCAGCCATCACTGACCATGCAGATCTCCCTAACCCATGGCAATTACTAAGCTTTGTCACTGTCTTTATTGTCCCTATGTTTGTTTTTAAACAGACACTCAAATGTGCACATCCCTGTCAACCACTTCCTAGTGAAGAAATAACTGTTACACACCATCTGCTGAATTTTGACTTCATAGGAACATCATTATCAAATCACATGATCAATGTATAATCTTATGAAAATGGCAGAGGATCTGTCCCTCACTCCTGACATGTACCAGACACAGCTCTCAGGAACCACCTCAGGGTTGCACAGGACCTGATGGATGGGCCTCTGCCTGCAGCACAGCCCCCAGGCTGTGCCGTGAGGTACAAACCACAACAGGTCTGTGAAGATATAGGTAGTGATTTGGCACCTCAAATGCTCATGCATGTCCCAAACTGCAGCATTAGGCACAGCAGGTGCCTGTCTGGACCTCTCACCTACAGGAGCAGCCAGTGAAGAATCTGCTGGGAAATATGTGCAGTGACTTTGCTCAGAATAAGCTCAAACTGCTTATGCACTAGGCTATGTAATGAATGTCTAAAAACCCTTGACACAGGATGCTGAAGATGCTAGAAGGACACCTCAAGATAGTTAGACAAAGTCATGGAGGTAAAAATCTACTGGTGGCTATTAAACATGGACACCCCTGTGTCACAAGTGATCCCTGAACTGTGAATCATTGGAGATTGTAAAATAATTCTGGGGAAGTACATTTGTTCTGTTCACACACTCTTCTCCCATCACACTCTCATGGGTCTTCTTCACAGGTCCAGCCCATCTCAATGACAACTGCCTGTCTGACTGTGCTGTCCAGTGGAATGGGATGTCCCCCACTTCAGTACTTAAGTCACAGGAACAGGAGACTAGCAGAGTTTACTATCTTACTGTTCAGATCTGAGATGACATGAAAATGTTAAAAATATATTCCTGGCTCTACTGTTCACCAGTGTGAGACCTGAGCATCCACCCCTCCTCCCTGCCCACTTCCCCATCTCCTGTCCAGGGGATGGCCAAAACACCTCGTTCAGAAGCAGCCTGTGGTGGGCAGAGAAGACATTTGCACCTGCATACAGCATGTTGTGTGACCTTTGCTGCCTCAGCTGAGTGCTGTAAGTGCCATCAGCTGCTGGGTCATCCTTCTCATTACTCTTTTCTCCACTGTGCAGTGCAAAGAGTGACCTCTTCCAGCCCCAGGACAACCAAGGACATCCATTTCACCACTGGTGAGGTCACTGGTCAGAGGGGCAGGTGGGAACGTCCTTCATACCCACAACAGGTCAAGCCAGCACAGCAACTCCTCAGCTCACCAGAGCACTTACTATAATGCCCACAGCAGTGCAGCAATTCAATGGCATTTTAGATACAGTAAAAGCTTTAGATGAGGGATATCTATTGCACTGTGGTAGAGCTTCCTTTCTCTTTCCCTCCAGGAGCTGGAGGAGGCCACATCACATGCGTCATTTAAAAGCAGACTTGAAGCAAAAGGCACTTGTAAACTCACCATGGGGAACAATCATGCTCACGGCAGTAAATAACTGATTTTGTCTTGTTCATCTCATATTTTATGGCCTTTGCTGTTAGTACAGTGCTTCCCAGGAGAAGGTGAGCTAGCAGAGCAGAGCACTCACCTGCCTCCTCCCCTGGGCAAGCACCATCTCCCCTCCTGCACTTTCTCTTCTGGTCAGCTCCATGGGGTGTGAGCTTTGGATGCCACACCACCACACTACAGTCACACAATGCTGGCAGCAAGGGTCTGGGGGAGAAAAATGCTGCCAGAGCCCTGAGAGCATTGCAGGACCCTGGGCCACGCTCCGTCCTCTGTTCCTGGGGGGAGAGCTTGCACTCTCCTCCCTCCTAGAGTCCAGTCCCTGGTCCATGTGGGAGCTGTAGGGTAACAGGGAAAAGGAGTGTCAGAGCAGGGTCTCATTCCCTTGTAAAGGCCATGGGGTTTGCCATGGGCCATCCTGGAAATTTAGGATATGAACAAGATCCTCTGGACTCACAGGACCTCTTTTAAAGCCCACAGTGGCAATCACCTTAGAAGCAGCAAAGGGGAAATTTTACAACCAGCAGTTGGGTGGGACACAGCACGTGTAGTATGGGGGGAACAGAGATGTCTGGCTTCACTGTGGTCTCCTTGGGCTGCAGCTGGACTCTCAAAGCATGCATTGGTTCAGGAGCTTTGGATAAGTTCTCATTAGTTGTTATTTCTGTCATACTATTGCCCCATATTTTTTGGACTCTGAGTTACTTGGAAGCACTGCCAAAATAATCCATCACAGTGTCTTGTACCCATAGGCAGTAGCCTGATGGAAGACATCATGCCCTGATCAACATCTACATAGAGAAAGATATGATCCAGGAGTGACAAAAACATATTATGTTCCAGGTTGTCAACACTGAGGAAAAAAACGTGTTCATAATTTGCATTTGTTGATTCACACTTGCTAACAGGATAGCAAGATTGATTAACACAGAGAAACTGCGATTAATGGATCCTGATCATCTTTAAGCTCTCAACAGACTGATCCTAATCCATAACCCAGGGTCAAAGTCTACATTATTCTGAGTTTTGTATCAACTAACTCAACACTATCTTAATTTCATTGAAATTAAGATAGGTCCTGAAGAAAGCAGTCCTGATGCCTTAAATTTCTTCCTGTCTGGTGACAACCTGCTGTGAAGAAAACTACAAACCGTATGGAGAAGTCCTACAGTATCAGCTGGTGATTGACTTGGATGACCACAAGTATGTAAGGAAAACAGTGCTCCCACGGGCAGTGTCCCACCCAGCCCGTCTGGAAGGAGTTCATCCCTCACAGATGCTGTCACCAGTTGTTGCAGCACTCAGAGGTTTAATCAGAGGTTTCCCTTTCAAGTGCTGACCCGTCCTGCCAGATCAGTCCTGCTCAGCTTTCAGCACATGATAGGATCGTAAGCCAAGGCAGACGTAAGCAAGGGACAGAAACAGGGGATAGAGATCTCGAGTACGCAATTACACACATAACCATGTTATGTTATGCACAAAGGTGCGTGAAATATGTTTAAGGGGGAAAAAAATCTGCATAGATAGGAGGGTTGCTCATAGTCCAGGATATTATCAGATCTGGGAAAATGCCATGTGAATGAGTCACTGGAGCATCAGTCAATTGCTGTTTACAAAAAATGCCACAAACTTGGCTGTTGCAGTCCCTCTCCTGCATTTGTATTTCCTTTTCATGGTTTCTGTAAATGATTGACTAAAATGTGCTGTGGGCCACTCTCTTGCATTGTAGTTATCTGCCCCACTACCCTGCTCCAGTCCAATCCCTCCTCCCTTTCAATCAAATGTATTTTAATGAAGTATCTTTTTCAGATGATGATTGGAGACCAAACAAAGGCCCTTTGAAAAAATGTTTTGCATATTCCTGCCACAACTGGACTCCAACCAACCTGCCAGCATGGTTGTGTTGAAGCTTTATGCCAAGGAGGGACACCAAATGTGACTGATCCAGCAAGTTTATATATGCCCCATTCCTTCAGGAGCTGCTGTTCACTAGCTCAGTTCCCCAGCACTTAGCACCTGAAAAATTCAAAATCTGGCAATCTGCAGATCAAGACTCTGGCATGGAAGGCTTGTAAATCAGAGATGGTGCCTTCAGCCCCAGCTAGAAGCCAATAGCCAGACTGCAGAGATCCTACAGCACTGGTGGCATCCTCAACACAGAGGTCTTGTCTGGATCTCTACTGCAGGATGGGTCCCTGCCCTGAGCCCTGTGCTGGACTGGCCTCAGACAGGAAGGACCTTCACAGCAGGACAGCTTCTGGCTTAGCTCCCATTCCAACCACCCCAAATGGGCAGGGGTAGAACCAGAGGAATCAAGGAGGGGGAAAGGGGGGAAAACAGGAGGGACTGTCTGAGGAAAAACAGGGAAGCAGCAGGGCCCTGTGCTCAGACTCACTGTGGTATGGCTTGTGCAGCACAACAACTCAGTGCTTGGAGAAGCCTGGACTATGGTAGGCACCCTCTGAATCCTGGGCTGCTCTGAGCTGCCACCACATTCCCTGAGCACAGCAACTCCCTGTTTGCAAAGGTCTTGGCAACAGGAGACCAAAATGTCTAAAGGAGCCTGTGGCTTCAGCACTGAGGCTGCCCTCAGTGTTTCTTCTTTGAGCAGTAATGAAGTCTATCCTCCTCTGCAGGAGGAAGACTCTGTGTGGGGGCAGCCACACTCCGGGGAGCAAAACATCCCCACAGCTAAAAGCCATCACAAGGCTCCCTGCCTCTTGGTGTACCTCCATGAGCTTAGAAGGAGAGCTCTACGTGTGTGTCTGCACGTGTGTCTCTGTGAAAAAAGCAAGGGAGAGACTAACTTGATGCAATGAGCATTTCAAACAAAACAATATAATTGCACATATTTTTCTCCCATGAGCAGGATGGGAACTTAACATGTAACATCTGTTGCTTAATGCATTCCTAGATAGCACACAGATATTATGCTGATAAGCACCACTTAAGAACCAAGATAGCAAAGAACAGAAAGTAATGATTGTAGTTACATAGGGAACAGGTCAGATCTTACTGTGACTTTAAAGCAACCTGGTTTCCACCCTTCCATTTATCATAATGAAAATAATGTATATAGCACTGAAGAATTTTAATAGCATTTTAGAGGCAATAATAGCTTCAGAAAGATGACTTTCATTACACAGCTGAACAGCTGTCCCTGGAAACTACAGAGGGCCACATCACACACCATTCAGACCCTGAATTGAAATACATTCTTTGGAAATGAAATACCCGTATGGATGATCTTGTGCTGTTTAAAGATCCAGACGAGACCAAAATTCACACCAGTTTCAGATCTTTGGCCTTCATCAGAGCACAGCTTACCGTGTGAAAGGCATGACCAAAATTAAGAGGTGCCCACCCCGTGCTTCCCAGACTCTGGTCTCTTCTAGTGCACCATGGCCGTGCTTCCCGTGCTGGCCTCGTCCCTTATTCCCGGCTCCAAGAGGTGGCAGCAGCAACCCTGCCTTCGGGAAGCCACTGCTGTGAGGGACTGGCATCCTCCCCTGCCCTTGGGGAGAAGGGACACCCCGGGGAAAAGCAAGGGCACACCCACCCCCTCAGACAACCTCAGCATCTCTAAGCTGACCACCAGCTGCAGCAGGCCTAGCACTGTAGACAACCATAATATAAAACACAGGATGGTGTTTAAAAAAAAATTAAAACAAATTTTTAAAATTTTTGCATCTTGCTGATTTTTTTATGTTAATGTTAATGAAGAGGGGGAAAACTACTTCTGGGTTTGAAAAGAGCCCTGAGACTCTCCTCATTATTCCCAAAGGAAGCTTGACAGCATTGCCCATTACAAAAACCTTAGCAGAAATATCAGCTGCTTTGACTGTCTCCAGCCACCTCAGAGACTAAAGGTTGAAAACAAATTCACAAATGTAAGTAAAAGAAGAAAGAAAAGAGAAAGAAAAATGGTACTTCTCTCAGATACAGTACAACCTCAACAGAACAAACATACAATGGGGAAAAGGATTAAGAGAGCCAGGAATAGACAAAAGCTCCTTGCATCCTGGGTCAAAAAAAGCATCCCACCAGTTCTCATCCCTGCAGTGGTGAGACATTCACCTTAGCACATCAACTATGGTGTGTCACTAAGCAGAGTTGTGTTGCTTCTTAGGTGGGGGTTGCTTCTTGTGTTTGGGGGTCTCCTCCTGCTGCCACAAGATGCAAAAATATTTGGAGGTCTGTATCTGTCAAAGCACTTCTCTAGCTCAGTAAACATAATTCTTGAAATTGTTGGCGAAAGACACAAGCTTTGGCATCTCAGGATATCTCCAGGCTTATCTTGACTTGTGCTGGTGTTAGTTTACATTAACAATTGCCAGTGGTCAAAGAACTTCTGTATAACCTGTTCTGGCTTTATCTCTGTGTTACCATATAGGGTAAAATGGCAAGCATAGGTACCCACTGCATAACAAGAAATAGCTCTTTAGGTTAATTGAGGCTGGGGAAAGCTGTTGTGCAACTTTTAAACTTTACCTGGAAACTACTAAGAAGGAGAAATAATGTAATGAGAAAAAAACCATAAAAATAGCCCCAAGCAGACTGCAGGCCTGAGGAGCTAAGAGCACCACCATGAATTTTGTACTTCTGGTGACAGCTCAGGACACTGATGACTCACAGGGACAAGCCACCACCTCCCTGCATGAGGAGACAGATGACACCAGCCACAAGACTCAGGGACATCAGAAGGTGAGGATAGCACTGGAGAGGAGGATTAGATATTGCAATTTTTCTTGGTAGCAGTTTTAAGAGCATTACGACTAATAAGGATTTTTCTGTATTCATCTGGATTATAAGTGTCAGTATCATTGCGACTGTACTAATAGCAAATTTCTTATGTCTTGATTAAGTTAAGGTTTTAATAACGTTTTTGGCTTTGTATGAATACAATGTATTCATCTTGGCACATGCCAATATTTTAAGTGCAGCGTGACAGAAGCTGTCAGGAGCCCGAGCTCTGCCAGGCACTGGCAGAGCAGAGCTGAGAAAGCTGTCACTCTCCAGACAGTGACTTCAAAGACATGAGTGAACTTCACAAACCTTTTCTCCAAACCTATCCTGCCCGTGAGGATGCACAGGACAACTGTTATTCTCAGGACAAGAGTAGCAGCTATTCAAGGTGCTCCTGCTGGAAATTTTCAAACAGATTTTTTAAACAAGTATCAAGTATCACCTACTCCCAGCTTGTGTCCACATTGTAGCTGACCCCAGTCTCTCCCTGGACTGTGGGTTCAACCCTTCATTTATCCAAAATTATCTTTCCCACAAACTCTTACATCTCTCAATGAGCTGTGAGCTGAAATTACAAGTGAGGGTGGGTTCACTTACATCCAGTCTCACTGTCTTTGACCCACCTACAATTGCTTTGGGTTTAGAGTCAGGGTAATTCTGACCAAAGGATTCCACCTAAGGCTAGAAACACATTTCCAACAAGAGCCACAGTTTGGAAAGGAAGAGAGAAACATGCTTCTCACTCCCATCATTGTTATGTTATCCTCAAATATTTCCTGACCAGTCTGTGCTCCAACTTTGCAACCTCCCTGTCTGTGCAAGGGGCAGACTGAGCATCACTGAAAGCAGCTGAAAAGCCCCAAAACTCTCACAGAAATCCTCATCTCCCAAAGCTCACTGCACCATACAGTCAGAGGCAGGGACCACAGTGACATATCACCTGTGCAAGGAGCCCAGCTCATAAGTAATGATAGAGACAAGAAAAGCCTAAAATGATGCTTGTTAGAAGCTGTGGAGGCTTGAATGGATATGGATTTTATTGTCAAGCTGACCCAGCAAAGTTACTTAGTTTAAATTTTCCTATGCCAAGCTTCAGCTGAAATAAATTTTTACTGAAGAAAAGTGTTCATTCTGACAGCATTTCACTTAGAGATAGGAAAGTGTAGTGGGGGAATACGAAGCTTTTCAACCCCTCAGCCTTTTAAAAAATAATAATATCAGCCTTCTCCACCACATTTCATGAGCTGGCTCCTCACTCTTTGGAGAGTTCAGTGCTCTTCCCTGAGATGAACTCACAACAGCCAACCAAGTGTTTACTCATAAGACATTATTCTAGAATGAAAAGTGTCACCAGGGTTGGAGTTTATTTTTTCAGATTTTTGGGGGAGGTTTCTTCCCATGACTTACAGTCACCTCTAACATATGTAACAGTCTCCAAAATTTGTCCTGATTTCCCAGGGACGAAGAGAAAACAATTCCAGCCTCTCCTTTCTAAAATGGGGGAATGGGAATATGGGGAGGGAAAAGTAGGAGAGATATCTTTGTTAGAGGCTAGCCACAGTCAGACTGCAAAGAAATGAAGGCATCCTGCTGGTTTTTTCCATGCAGCAACCATATTACTCTAGAAAGATGTGAAGACTCACACATTTCTACCTATTTCCACACATCAGATTTAAAACCTAAACTTTTAGAAAAACAAATCTGTAATAAAACTGCAGTATTTGGCCAAAAATACCCTGCCCCCAACAGATGAATCAGGCTTTGAGTTTTCAAGGTCTTTCCCAGTCACAATAGTACATTGCAACATGAGAAAATAATTTGCAGGCTTTCTGGAAGTATCTCCTCATCCTTACCACATGTCCTAGCAAGAAGTCTCAGATGAAGAGACTCTTTTGGTCAGCAGCTGCATCCAAACCTGTGTTATTTGATTAAGCTGAGGGCCATGAAAGCAGCCAGCAACACAAGACAACTCTTGGTAGGAAGAGATGACTCACATGCTGTACTGGCTACAACAGAGAGAACTGTATGTCCCCTTCCCACTGGAGGTACTGTCCTCTTGCCTTTCCATCCTGCTCATGACTGCCACCAATCTGATCACAGCAACCAAGAGAGCTGAGGATTGCAAGGAAAGCTCACTTGCTGTGCGGGGAATACAGCCACGTGCCCTGTGCTGGCACTCTGCACCTCAGAGGGAAATAAGTGGAACCTCCCAAGGGTGTGCAGCAGCATCTGGGCAAACAAATGAAGCAAATAAAGGAAAATAATTTTGCAGCTGCCCAGTATCCAGAGCTGGAGCAGATTTCTCAAACTCATCAACTCCCATTCAGGAACAAAAGAAGCAGCCAGATATTCAACATAGCTCTGCGTCCAATGCCAGGAAGGGTCACAAAGCTGGCCTTTCAAAAGGTATCCACTGTCCTCTTGCTAATGCTCATCTCTCAGTTTGCAGTGCTTGTGGGTAAGCAGTGATTCCCGTGGGAGTCAGAGACAGCAACAAAAGGAATTGCAGGATCGCCTCCAATAGTGGAGAGGCATTTACAGCCCTTCTGTGGAAGCCAGCTTCCTCCCCTGCCTCCACTCCTCTTGTAAATCCATTACAGGTCCTGCCAAGCAGCAGCCTCTCCACTTCCATAGCTTTTCCCTGTAGCCTATGACTGCTCTTGGCACGGCACTGCCTGCACCAAGTGCAGCATCCAAGAATCCAGTGCTGATGTAGCTGCTAAAGACATGAGAGTTATATCTGGAAATATGAAGAGGAGAAAATTATTCCTGTGGGGAAAAGACATTGTTAAAAATAAGTTGTTCTGTGACCAACAGAGTTAATAAGGTGACCTTTCCTACAGTTCCTTTTCCAATCTCCTCCACCCTGATACTGCAGCTCCTTCCAGAATCTGCTACTAGTTTGGCTGGGGGTTTGGGTCCTGTGCTATGGCTGGCTTGGAGCAGTATCTGAATTGCTGCATTACCCAGGACATAAGTGCTCCTTGGTCTACAGCATCTATATTGTGCACAACTCTGCCTCTAGCTTCTGTGGAAGGAGCAGGGAGCAACAATAACACAGGTCTTTCTGCTCTATCCAACTGCCAGTCTTCCAAAACTGTGAGCAAATTAAAATCTTGGACATCTCTTACTAGATGAAAAGTATGGCTGAACTTTTGGGGATATAGTGGGAAAAGAGGAATTAAATAAAGGGAAAAAGTAAATGCAACACCTTGTTTTGCTAGGTAATTAGGTTTAAAATACTGACAAATGACACTACTGTGAACTTTACACACTGATTTAGTACAGGATAACCTGCAGTATCAATTAGGGACATGGTGGAAGTGTGAGGTCACACTGTAAAAGATCTTCTGGTCCCATTAAAGTCACTTTCAAGCCAATTTTAAGCAAGTGTGAGTGATTTTCAGAAATGTCAGAGAGGGAAAGGGAGAAAGAGGAAGAGAAAAGAAATGCAGTAATGAAACCTAGGCTGAAAGACTGCTTCTAACTAAATTGTGCCTGACTCTAAGCAGAAAAGGGACATTGCCAGGAGAAATGAAAATCCCCTCGCTCATGGGTGAATCAGCAGGAACTGGGCTGGGGAATTTATCTGCATGAAGGGCCAAGAGATTGCATCCCCATCAGAGGTGTTTTGTGACCCCATCAAAAGGCCATCCTGTCCCCCAGGAAATCTGGTTTTCCTGGCCGACAGTTTTCTGGAGAAGCTCCAGAGAAAAACAATTGCAACTTGCAGCACTGCAAAAGATACTGCACTGCAATATCTGGTGGTTTCTGAGGTTTCTCCATCTCTGTTTTTCTGGGATAGCATGGTTTTTCCTGAAAATCTTGGACCTTTATCTTTGAAAAGCAACTCTGAAGTGCTGGAAGAGGAGCTTGCCAAAATTATGTTAGAAAGCTCCACCCTCTGCATCTGCTGCAGTTACCAATTTTTACCATGTCTTCTGCTGTGCTGATCCAGGGCACAATCAGGAAAAGCAGAATAAGAATAGGGAAGGGACCTTTAGCACTCTTAGCACGTGGCACCAAGACCTGGAAGCTGCCACATCCACATCAGGAAATATTCTCCCTGATAGGCTGAGTTTTTGTTTCAAATTTGGATTTTTTTTCTCAGATTTTATCACATATTTGTCCCTGCTAGTGAATTTTTTCCAGTTATTTCACTCATTTTCATTTCTGTCACTGTAGCCTATCTGCATATCAGATAAGAGATCAATAGCATAGTTTAAAGCATCAAAGTTCAATTTATATTTTTGAATTTTCTTATATTTTGATGGAGAAACACAGCTGTTATTGAAACCCAAAAGCCAAAAATGCAGAGGAAAAAGGTGACTCTGGTGCCAGCTTGTCTTCCTAAAGAATCCTTCTTGAGAAAGGTGTATTCCTTGTTATAGGATGGGAAACTGAGACAAGAACCTTCCCACAGAGTTGCCAACAATAACAAAAGAAAAGCATCTTTTCAGGAAGATTTTTTTAAAAATCTGTTTTTTCTCTTTGCTATCTCTCTCAGAGGTTTCCTGCCCATTATTTCCACATGATCAGCTGCCAGCCAGCTCTCCTTTTAATCAGAAAACCTTAGCCAGCATAAATGCCTGGATTTAAAAACCAGCCTTCCTTGCTCTGACACTTTTCTGTGGGCTGTGTTGAGGCATCAGACAGCTGAAAAACTGAGCTGGTGTGGGTTTAGAGGTTTTATGGCAATGCAGCTCAGGCAGGCAGGGTTTGCTCCTGAGCTGGGACTTGGGCAGCAGAATGTCTAGATGCAGAGGAAGGAAGAGCCTGTGCCAGAAATAGCTGCAGGGCTCCAGCATGTCCCACAGACCACCACGGACACACCATCTTCCTCTGAGTATCTGAAAAGGGTGGGTGAGCAGTTCCTCATGTGCTGCAGATGGGCTGCAGAGAGAGGAACTGCCACAGCCAGCACAGATGGAGTTATGGGAGAGCGTGGATGTGTACCAGGAATGTGCGTCACAGAGTCCAGCCACTCCTGATCCCCCACCAGTCCTTCCTCTTCTCCTGCTCAGGACTGCCCTAATATGCTTGGAGGTCTCCCTCTGCACAGTCTGAGTCACTATACTTGCTGTTTAACTAGCCATGAAGCACCAAAATTTCTTCATGAAAAAGGATTGAGAAAGAGATATGCCAGATGTACAGCTTGGATTTGGTCCAGACTGTCTGGATTTTCTGCAGGGGCTGAACATCAGCCATGAAGATGCAAACAGGGAGTTTCCACAGCTGCCTCTGACAGCCTACCCCTCAACCTTTCCCACCAGGCAAAGGGAACAGAGCCTACAGGCAGGAATTTCTACACAACACTGGAAGGAAGAGCAGCTGGAAATGGGGAATGATACTGGTTAATTATTTGGTAACGCTTGCATGGTGTTGGTCAGTGACCAGGTCTACTTGCCAGGTACAGCAGAAGGAGACACAGCACTCATTGATATGTTTTAGTGGGTGTGGTGGTGTCCAGTTCAAAGGTTGGACTTGATGGTCTTGAAGAGCTTTTCCAGCCTTAATGAATCTGCTATTTAAAATTCTATGGCTTTTATATTTTCCACAGGTCCTTAATGTCCTAAGCACCATGTGCATTCAGTCTGGAGCCATTCATGGCTCACTTTTTAGCAGTTTTGGCAGCTTATAGGAACTTCAGTGAGTAATTGGCATCATGATCATCACTTCCTGTAATCTGAAGGATCTTGTAACACTATAATTAGTTTCTTACAGTGTTCCTTTTGCCATCCTGCAAACAATGACAATTTCATCTCCTATTTTAGGAGAAAACCAGTTTCCCACACTCATGTCTGCAAATTTCCTGAGTGAACGATAGAGGTTTGAGAGCAAAAGACAGATAAATAAAGCCACAGCTACAGTCCTAGACCAAGGAGACTGAATCACACTTCTCAAAAACTTCCATCCAACAAAGCTGTGTGTCAGACCATTGTCACTGTATGTGAATACTCAGTCATGGGCTCTGCAACACAATAAAGAAAAAGGAGGAGGGAATTGAACTAATTAAAACCTCTTAAACCCATCCTTTTACAGACACATTGTGTGGGAACTTAACCACTTATGAAAAGCCTGACGTCTTAAGCAAACCCTGAGCCTCTCACTAATTCTGTAGTTCAGCATCCTGCAACACTATCTGCTACAGCTCCAACCCCTCCAGAGCTCCTGCACTCAGTCCAGCTTTCCAATCAGACTTTTTGCACAGGCTGTGACAAGCTACTTCCCAAATTGCATCCGCCTCTTTGAATCCAACCAGCCCTATGAGACAGGCCCTCAACTGGGTGCCACAAAAGGTTTTGTATTTTCCTAGAGTTGTAACCTCACAGCTCCCTATCACCTGCACAGAGCCCAATACCCACAACTGGCTCCTCCTTTGGAAACCACCTGCCAAGGGCTTTCAGGTTCTCTCTAGCAGGCCACATCATCCCGTGAGTTCTTCAGCAAAATTCTGCTTGGAAAGAGTGTGCTATGATCTGATAGTCCCTACCTGGGCAGGATGCTCAAGAGTTTATTCCCTGGACCTGAATCCTGACATGAGGTGTGACCATGGGGAGCAGTGAACTGTGAAAAGAAACTTTCCCTTCCTGCTGTCTGTGACATCTGAAAACCGAACAACAGTGTCTGCAGTGGCAGCATCCAAATGTCCAGCTACCTGCACATCAGCTCTTGCCCTAATAACTGGTAAGCCTTACAAGTATGCTTGGAGTGATTCATTAGGTGATTCCAAGTTCGGTGCAGGGGTGAATTTTGTTTTCATTCACTCATACATGAAAGGACTCAGTGAACCTACAGGTCTTTTCCAACCTAAATCCTTTTCTGATCCTAAGACAGTCTGACACAGTTCAGTTCTTCCATGTGTCAGCAACAGAGGTGGGTACTAAATGCTTCTTCACAATTGCAATCCAGAGAAGGGAAAATATTGTGAAAATTTGGGAACAGCAGGTTTTCATCCAGCAGAGGTGTCCAAGGAGTTAGGAGGTGAGACCATGCAGGTTTTGACACAAGGTTATCCTACTCCTGACCTGTGGAGCATTTGCTCTCTGTGCTACACAGCTTTAAGGTAAAATATGTTCTCCAAGAAAAGTACATCACCCCAGAGCTGGGATCCTTCCCACCCAACACTTTGTGTCTGAGGTGGAGGTGCCTCTGCCAGTGGTGGATCTCACAGTACAAACAGGAATGTGCAGTTTAATTAGAAGCTGATCTCCAAGAGTAGTATTGACTCAGCCATCCCAGGAATTTAATACAGGTTCAGATGCAGACAATTACTCTTTGCTGAAGCCCAGATTTGGTCAGATGGCTCAAGACCCAACTCTTCTTTTGTGAAGGAGGTGGAAAAAATTATGTCTCTGGTATGCAGCAGGACACATGTTCCTGTCTGCAATAAAGCCTGCTTGTTCACTCCCTGTTTGTCTTCACTTTGCTTTTGAAGAAGTGTGAACCCCAAAATACCCACTGAACCTGCTAGCCCAGGGTACTGGAAAAACTTCCTTATGGGAACATAGTCATTATATTAAAAAAAAAAAAAAAAAAGAAAAGAAAAAAGAAACAATTCTGCATTCCTCTGTAAATACAATCCAGGTTCTGGTCAGAATAACTGGGTCCTGGTGTCCTGAGCTCCAGCTGTGAAACAGCTGGGGGCAGGAATGCTTCCCAAAATGTGAGAGAAAAAGAGAAAAACCATTCCCAGCCAGATATGCTGGGAAGAAGGAGCCAAGGGGTTTTAGCATCTGATAAGAACTGCCTTGCATGGTGCATGGCTGCACACAGATGCAGCCCCTTCTCCCTAACTGCTCCTGCTTTGCTCCTTTCCAGTCCACCCACTGAGCTCAGGGCTGCATCCACCAAATCCTCACCTTCCCTCTACCCTACAAAATCACCAGCCTGTTGAGCAAAATTCCTGCATTTTCATCTCCCTGTTTCAGCTCTCCTATGGGTTTTCTGTCTGCCACCAGGCTTTCTGGCTGGCTCAGCATTTTGGGAAAGAACCAAAACTTCAGAGGAGAGAGAGGGAATGGCAGGACATGGTCAGATTTCCACTGTCTGGGAAGCGAGGATAGTGGTCTGAGCCCTCTTGGCTAAACAAATGGGGAGATCAAGGCTGTTGTAGGCATGGTGGGTGTTGAGGGTGAGGAAGGCAGCTCCAGTCATGCAGAGCTGTGAGAGTCTGTGTCTCTGGTGGCTGAAGTATCTGCAAGATCTAAGGGAGGATCTGGTATTTACATGTCTGCATGTGCGCGTCTGTGTGGGAGTAGGGTTTGTATATATTACAAGGAGAAGCTGCAGATGGAAACAACCCAGATGGGTGTCTAAGGCCTGGTTCAGAGCCCATTAAAATCAGCAGGAGACATTTCACTTACAGTGATGGGTTTTGGCCACATCTCTTCTTCCCCCTCCCAATATGCCTATGACCTCAAGGGCTGCTCCTTGCTGCATTTCCTCAATTAAACCCCGTGAGCAATGGGGCTTCCCATGTTCCCCAGAGTGGATGCTTTACAAGGGATCTCTGGGCATGCCCCCATCTCTGCTGTCACACCCTGCAGTTACTGAGAGGCAAGGGTTGCTCATTCATCATTCCTTGCTCAAGATACTGAGATTTGATATGTTGTTTGATTTGGTTTAGTAAATTGGCATCACAAGGGGCTTTTCTCCTTCTTTTGTGTTGCTTTTATCTGAACACATTTCAGCGTCATCTCCCTCCTCAGAAGCCAGATTTGAGATCAGAAAGGCTCACCATCCTATCACCTTCATCCAGCCTATCACATTTCTCCTTGCTCTGCCTGAGCTATCTTTAACCTGTCTGCATTCATTTCTGAAAGGTCTTCATTCTGGATTTCAGATATCAAAAGCTGACGAACCTTTGGTCTAATGGCTGCATTCTGTGATGGTGTTGCTTTCTCTCCTTTGGTTTTGACAGGTTATTGTTGCACTCCTGTGTATAAAAACGCCCTTTAAGATCTTATCATTTCCATGTAAGTGTGGTAATAACCTGTAAATAAGGCACATCCCTACCTCTTTCATTCAGTAAAATCACAGGTTTATTCTCCTGAAGATTTTCACTGCAAGGCATTTTATTTCACGTTTTTCGTTTGTAATAGCATTTAAAAGTGAGGATGCTGGAACAGGACCAAGCACAAGGGTATCAGTAATAAAGATGCAGGGTTACTTCCACTTGTCACCCTGTCATTTATGCAGCCACAGATTGCAACAGCTTTGTTTGCCACAACAGTGAGTTAGAGGCCAAAATTAAGCTGCTTCTTCTTTCTGAACCACAAGCCCTCGTCAAAAATATTGCTGTCTGCTCTCCCCCTTGTCCTCCCCGAAATACCGCCCCAGCAGCATGGATCTCTGGATGTGTATCACCCAAGCCTTCACCAGGCTGAACAGATCCATTCAGCTTTTCCATCCCGATAACATCAGAGGTCGGAGAGGAATGAACAGAAAGTGAAGGGTTGAGCCATCGAAGCGGATCAGGATCTGCCATGGGGGTGCCACGGACAGTAATGTAATGTTCCACGTGAGCGTGCAGGAGATGTGTTCAGGGATAATGTGCTTACACAGATAGAGAATTTTTTTAATTCCAGGATGTTATCAGATCTGGAAAAATGCTGAATGAGTGGGTTGCTGCAGTATCAGTGTATTGGTACACCATGAAGAGGGAGCTGTGTTCCTTCTCTAAAATCCATGCTGTAATTGTACAGCCTCTGCAAATAATTAACTGAATCTAATCAGACTCTTTTCCATGCATTAAGTCTATATTATCAGTTCACTCCCTACCCCAAAAATTAATTTTCACTCTCTGACCCACACCCCTTTATTATAGTAGATAATGTGACATTTTATCCCAAATAATTGGGTGGGAATACTAAGAGGAAAGGAGTTTCAGCCTGTTTGGGAAGAAAGGAAAGTCTGGGGAGACAAAATCTGCAAGAACATTCAGTCCCCATGCTTCAAGTTATAAGCTGATCACATATACATTTATGCATACACATGTAGGCATAGTCATCTCACTACTGCCACATGTTATGGTCTGGTTTCAGCAGCCAAGGCTTTCCTAGCACTGAACTAGGAGATAAAATTCCATTGCTTGATCCCTGGAACTCCATGCTCAAAACAATGCATGTCTGCACTGTGAGCTTGGGCAGTTAGGGGGAGAAACAACCATGAACTTTGGTTAATGGTCCTGTAGTCTGCTCCAAACTGGGCCATTCATCTGGGAACAGACACACAGGGAGATGTTGAAGTTTGCTAACACCCCTGCTTCACTGTATACTGCAGCATCTCCCAGAGCTCCCACCACTCCATCCTTTAAGCCCTTACCCAGTACGACCTCCCAGGTATGCCAGTGCTGCCTGATGAGGTGTTTTTCTTCAATGATTTTGTGTGACACCAGTCCAAGGACATCCATGAGGCAAGGGGTGGCTGCAGCAGAATAGCTAGGGAGTGGCAAATGTAGAGGTAAGGAGGCTACACAAGCTGGGGGTGTAGTTCAGCCAACAGAAGGAAAACAGGCATTGAGCTGCAGTTTCCCGTTAGTTGGACTCCCAGCAATCTGTCACCATGGAAAGTTACTTATTTTATGAAATTCAACATTCCCAACAAAAGCATTTATTCCAGATAACCATGAAACTTAAGACTGAATAGGAGAGTGTCTGGTAAGGCAACTTCTTGCCAGAAGCAGGTTGCTTACTGCAGTGCCTTATCTCTGAAGCAAATATTTTCTGTGGCCCAGGGCCACAGGCAGCCCTCTGAGCTGAGGCACTCCTCCTACTTGGACAAATAGGATACAAGGGTTGGAAAAGGGACAAGTGACCTTTCTACTCAGAGTGAGCCTCTCAGGAACTCATCTCCAGTCCTTTTCAGAGCCTGGAATAGTGGCTTTGTAAGTTGCCACTTCTACTGAGATAGTGGATGTAGACTCTAGGGCTGTCTTGAGAGCTCCCACTTCCTGTGCAGGGTTTGAAGACGTCACGCAGTCTCACATGTTCCCAGTGTGCACAAAGCACTGAGAGAATGCAACACAAAACCAACCACAATTGAACTGATGAAAGGACTATAAATGAGATTAAATCAATGAGGAAACAAATGAAGTGTGCTGTCTTTATTCTGTGAAAATATGAAAGAAGAGCTAATCTGAAAACAAAATCCCCATACAGAAGAAGCTACAGCAAAAAGGACAAAGTTGCAAAGCACTGCTGGAGTTTGCTGTGGGTTTTGCTCAACTCGGCACTAGTGAGAGTCAGAAAAGTACCTTCTCCAAGATGAATCCTGACAGGACAGGAAGGAAGGTCGTGTGTGGAGAGGCAACCCCAGAAAACACCATGCTGTACACAGTAGAAGCTGGTGTGCATTGGAACCGTTTCAGCTTTATGTCC
Organism: Eopsaltria australis; assembly: GCA_034509425.1. Lineage (NCBI taxonomy): Eukaryota > Metazoa > Chordata > Aves > Passeriformes > Petroicidae > Eopsaltria > Eopsaltria australis. The sequence goes on from JAVTVJ010000667.1 coordinate 909,226, forward strand.
ATCGCCCCCAGGGTGTTTTTTCCATCTCCTACCATACTGCATTCGGATAAGGTGGTGCATCCCTTCATGGCAGCTTTCAGAGACAGTCCACCTATGCAGGGGAAATACAAGAAATACATGCTGTGTATCAGGGGATCCAATCCCCAACAGTATTCCCACCCTGGCCAGTGCAGTCCCCATGTCCAACCTAAGAACTGCCCATTCATTACATCCAGTTGTTTCCAAACCCACCAGCCCTGTCTATTCCCATCCCCTGAACAAAGCTGAGGAAACAGCAAGGCCATCTTGTTTGACTTGAAATACGAATGGTTTAAGGTTTGTCTTCTTCTTTCTGCTGAATAAAGATGACTTTTAAAAATGCTAAGCATTTAAATTCAAAAGGTAAAACTGTTTTAAGTAGTTCTCTTTCTCATGTTTAAAGATTCTTCTGTCCAACCTTTGGCTTCCTAAAGAAACCAGAGCTGTCTAACAGTACTCCAGGTATTCATTGTCTTCTTCTCTCTCTGACCCTCTCATGACATTTGAACTGGATGACTTTCTCTCAGTCAGATTTGACATGAAGTTGAGAAGTCTCAATGACAATACAACCTGAGCCATTTATTAAGAGGAATTCATTCTCTAAGGCTTTGTAGGATTTTAGCCAAATCAAGAGAGAAACATACTGACAGGCCCACTGAAACCTGAATTTGTACTTTGCCACCACTGGAGCATTTAGCAGAGGAGGAGACCTGAGAAGGTGCTGAGTGCCTAACTCCCCATTCAGATATTCTTGCTCCTGTTGCTTGTTTTTGCTAATGCTGTTCATGTGTCTCTCCTGTGCAGGTTATGGAGGTCTGGAATACTTTGTTGGACAATTTTATCTCAAATACAAATAACATGTAAAGGCACTTCATTAGTTCCTCACCTTCCTGTGCTCCCCTACACTTCTGCTTCCTCTGCACAATTTATCACACTGCACAGGCCTTCTCCATTCAATCCATCAATCCATCAATCAAGTTAAGACAATTTAGGAGCAATTTTATTTCAGTGATACACTGATTTAATTTTGCCACTCTATTTTCATTGTTGTGGCAACAAAAATTCTTGGTTTCCTTCGTGTTGTCTCTGTGAAACATGATCTAATTTGGGGTTTGGACAGCACATTAAAAAAATCTGTAGGAAGGATTCAGGCATCACATCATCACCTAGCAATATTATCAACTCAAAGGAACTTCATCCATAACCATATACAAGGTAGTTGTTTTCCAGTCTGCTTCTACAGCTGGTGTTGTTGCCCTTTATTTCTATGGGTGTTTTTCTGCCTGCTGGAGCATAGATGTGACTGCCATGAAAGGTGGAAGTCTTTTACCTGCAGCAGGGGTGGAAAGGAGAGTGACCAGGAAAATTGTTGTCTACTTTCCTCTCTCTAATTAGAGGACCTGAGGTGGGAAAAAGATTTCTGATGGAGCTGCTCAAAGGCTGGACTTCATGGGGAGTCCCTGGCTGTCCCTGGCTGTCCCTGGCTTTCCTCATACAGAAGCACCACTTCTGCACTGTCTTGTCCCCAGGGGCTGGTATTACCCTATGGGAACGCCAATGTTTCTGCAAAGCTCCATCTGAACCTCCACTGAGCTGGCAACTGGCTTAGATTCAGATTCACCCTCACACATCCTAGGGAGGGCCAGCAGGTTCAGGGGCCTGGTCAGCTTTGTTATGTGCTCATGTACCAGACTGCTCCAGGAAACCAGTTCCACTCTTGATCTCACTTATGACATGCTATGAGGAACTCCAGCAATTATCCACGCATGATGGAGAAGAAGGAAGGAAAAACAAGCTTTGATCAGCTTGAAGTTTTCAGTTTTCAGCTTTAAGTTCCTTTTCTCTTCCTCTTTTTTTATTTCACACCTTTTGCCCATTTTTATCTCAGTAGTGCTTTATCTTCAACTAGTTGCACCCATTTTACCAAGATGAAAAACGGCCCCAAATAAAAGGCAGTTACCAGCATTCATTAACCCAGCAAGGTCAACACATTGGTCTTCAGATCCAGTGCAGTTTACGACTTCATTACCACACTGAAAGGAGTCCACACTGTAGCAGGCAGGACACTGGTATCCATTGGGCACATCATTATCCGGTGGCACTGGAATGAAAGACATGGGCTGTAGTTGGTTTCAATGAGGGAATGAGAGGAATAACCCAGGTGATGCCTTAGCCTGGAAGGCCTCACCATGGGATGGATCAGAGAGGGGAAGGCCTATAAGGAAAAAAAAGAGCTTACAGGACACAGAGGTGGTCCGACAGTCATTGCCCGTGCAGCAAACCAAGTGGCTCTTTGCTTTCACCTTCCCATAGTTCACAGTGACAGGGCCAAGGTGGCAGGTGTGGGATGGCAGGCAGGATTTGATGGATGAAGAGACGGCCATCCCCCCTGTCATGAAGCAGAAGGCTCACAAAGTCATTCCCTTCCACTCCCATTAGCTCCTGTACCAACTTCTAGGCAGCTGTCTCAGCGCCTGAGAGGGATCCCTGAGCCCCCTGAGAAGCATCACCAGGGAGCCAGGACACCCCACCTGCAGAGATCATGGTGTGATACATGCCTGTGACCCATTATACAGGCTTGCTCAGCCTGTGTAAAATCTGCACAGTAAATCACAGCCACAAGCATCCTGACATGGGCAAGTCTTGTCTACCCCTTCAGCCAAACCCAAAAGGTGTAAAGGGGAGCAGAACAGTTAAGCTGAGTCTGCTGAAGTGCTTGAAGGATGAAGGGTGGGTGCACCAGCAGAAGACAGGCACTGGAGCTGCCAGCACCAAAGCTGGTAGGATATGAGCCAGACTCCAATCTAAAAGGCAACAATCACATCACCAAGGCTAAGCAATGACTGAGGCCACACCTCTAACACAACTGAGGGTCCTCTGTCAGGGCTCAGCACAGCTTTGACTTATCAACCATGGGGCTGTGGTTACTGCTTGACTGTGAGGTTACTTGTTTCCTGTGAGGACAAGCTGGGGTTGTTCAGCCTGGAGAAGGGCAGGGTCCAAGGTAACCTTAGAGCAACTTCAGGTGCCTAAAGGGGCTACAAGAGAGCTGGAGAGGGGCGGTTGACAAGGGCAATAATAAGGCTAGAGGGAATGGCTTCAGACTGAAAAAGGGTGGATTAGGATTAGAAATTCTTGACAGTGAGGGTGGTGAGACACTAGAACAAATTGCCAGGGGAAGCTGTGGATGTCTCCCATCTCTGTCAGTGTTCAAGGCCAGGTTGGATGGGGCTCTGAGAAACCTGGTACAGTGGAAGGTCTCCCTGCCCAGGGCAGGGGGTTTGAAACTAGATGATCTTCAAGGTTTTTTCTAACCCAAACTGATTGATGATGATGATGATGATGATGATGATGATGATGATGATGATGATGGTGATTACAATGATATGGTGATAGCTCAGCCCTGGTGGCACTGCATGATTTCATGGTGTCCCCATCCCTGCTTGAGGATGAGCAAGCTTCTTTCTCCACACATCACCAGTTCACTCCCAGTTCTAGATGTCAGCATCTTAGTGTAGGTCATGATTCAGTCTCTCAGCCTCCTGACTCAACTACTCACCTTAGCCAGAATTAAAAGTGTCTCCTCCCACTATGAGGTTTTGGTCCTTCCCTCCACAACTAAGAACCAAACCCTCCCAGTAGAAAACTGCTTCTCAAAATAGAGGAATAAAGAGCTTTTCCTAGCCCAGACCATCCTGATCTCTGAGTCCTCTGTCAGTAAAAGAAAAATGAACAGGTTATCCAAGGATGGACCATACTACCAGTGACAATGGGGAGAGAGACACGTTCCCCAGCCAGCACTACTCTGAAAGCCACACTGGCACACACAGAGGATGTCTCACCTATTAGGACCTCATGCAGAATAATGCCACAGGTGTCTTCACCACCAGTGCAAGTTTTCATAGGGCCAGAGCAGCTTTTTCCCATGCTGTGACATATCTCACACTGGAGGCAGGTCCCTGGGGAGAGGAGGACACATTCCTGAGCAATAGTTATAAGGGATCTCACTTCCCCTTTCACTGATGCTTGATTTCAGCATTGATCAGCATTTTTCACATTTCTCTTCCCTTATTTTTCCTTGTTTCATTGTGCAATCTGTGTTGGGCCTTTCCTGAAGCTGCTGATGACAGCAGCCCTACAAACCCCTTCATCCTCAGGTGTCCCTGGATTCACAGACCCAAAATACTCTCTTTGCAGTGAATAAGGGCACACGAGTGGCTGGGGAACAAGAGCTGCCAGCAGATACTGACTGTGCTCTGTACAAACTGGAGACTTTCTCTGTAAGCATTATCTCTGTATATCTCTTTGTAGGCATCAGGGGAAACTAATTCACCAGATATATGCTGGAACACTATAAGCAGACCAGAATATCAGATAGCCAGTAGGAAACACTTAGAAAGGAATAACATCTATTTCAACAGAGGACAAGCAGGATCTCTTCCATGACATACACCCACAAGAGTCCAGCATGTAGATTTACAGGTCAAGGGCATGTGTCACTTCCCTAAACCCAGGTGCCAACGAAGGCACCTTGCAGTGGCCATGGCATCTACTGTGACCCAAGACCTTCAAGACAGCTGTGCTTTTCTGGAGCAGAGCTGAAAGAAAGCTGGGATGACATTGTGTCTAAAATGTCACACAAACCCGGACATGAGTAAAATAAATGAGCCTGGAGATTGATTCAGCTTACCAAAGGTCTGGCTGCCTCAGGGTAACCTGAACCACTCTGATGGCTGTCCTGGCTATATCACCAGTGAGCACCACAGAAAATCAGACTGCAGGTTCATGTTGTAGATGCCAACACCATCATCTGCACTTTGGCTCATAGGACCAAAGATCATCCGAAACCAGTCACCCTCACTCCTCTGCAGTGCAAATCCCCCAAGATGAGAGGGGTTTATGGCTCAGAGGCCAGCACTAGCCTCACACAAAAAGCATCCCATTCCCAGACCTCTTCCATGTCTCACAACCCCACAGGTCCCTATGGAAAACTCACCTGGGTCCAGGAAAGCCAGGAGGAAGCTGAGTCCAAGGGATACTCTCATGCTGCTGGGATGTAAGCACAGGGAGCTTCCAAGTCGTGCCCAACACAGAACTGTGTGCCACAAGGGCTTTATAAAGTGGTAGGAAAGGGAGTATTTTGGGGAAGTGGAGGTCGGGGAAGTTTTCTGAACTATATATATACTGCTGAGCACTAACACAAGTGTTCACTTTTTCTTTTAAAACAGAGGTTTTGCCTTTTTCTTCATGAGTGATGCTGTTTGTCTTTGCCCCATACAGAGCGTGCAGCCTGTGGGGTAAGACTGGCTTTCCTGGTGATATCAGGTATATCTCTGGTGCAGATTTCAAACAATGTTCAGCCTCCCCCATCCATATGAATGATGGAGAGGAAACCATTTGAAAAGCCCTGTTGTGCTCTCACTGTTAGGCCCAAAGAAGCAAAGTATAGCAAGGACCAGCCAGGAAATTCCCTGTGGTTGAGTTTTTGATGGCTGGTTTCCCGTTTCATCATTCCCATCATAGAGTCAGGAACTCTCATGCCCAGAGTATAACAGGAAAGCAGGCAGTGTCAAGGCAGTGAGCTTCCTCTCTAAGCTAGAGAGCAGCTTCAGTTTGCAAAATGACTACCAAGTCACAACTTGGAGCAGGCTCAGTCAAGGGTTCTTGGGGTTGAATATGTCAGAGAAGCAAAGCCAGTACGCCAGGGTTTGGGTTTTGATATAAGACAGTTGGAGTTTGATAAGGAAGCCTCTTATTGTCCTTCTGGGATTTAAATTAAACCAAATCAGCAGAGAGAAAGTATTGATGTGGCTGCAAGACAGCCTGGTCATAGATTAGGTAATGTTATAGCAGTTTTCCATGCCCTGGCATCTCATCACAGGCTAATGACAAGCAGCAGTGACCAACTTGCCATTGGCCCATAGGTTCCCTGCCTCATGTGCAGGTTTTATCAGGATGTGCTGCCTCATTGAGCCCATACCCTACCCTGAAGATATCCTCTTGTCCTGCACAATAATGGACACAGAGCCTCCAGGACTTTTTGCATTGACAGACAGGAAGAACTGAAGTGCCCTCATGCCCCCTGCCCATTTGAGACTAACCTCTTCAAAGGACAGTGGTCTTTCAACATTTCCTAACATATTGAGTAGTCCAGTGGGGGCCTCTTAGCAAAGCCCACAGTGCTATGAGAATGGGAATCACACTGGGTAAGAGCCTTGGTCCTCCATTGTACATAAAGCTGATATCACAAGGAAACTAGGGAGAATTATATCTTCACCATGAAATTCTTTTTCAGCTCAGAAATGTTCTCATGCCACAGTAGATATGAAATCAAAGTCCTGACTGCAGCCTGTTCAGGATTAAAATTAATTTCTTATTGGTCTTAAACCTCAGACAGAATAAAACCATGTCCCCAGGCAGGTTGGGGTACCTGGGTTGGGGTGATTCTGCCATTTGACTACATATGGGACTGCAGATACAGATAGGAAGATGAGAAGATACGACTGTCTCTGGTGATTTTAATTTCATGCTCTTTCATTTAAGACGATTATTGAAGTGCCTGGGGGACTTTCCCTGAACAACATGACTACACTAGTCTCACTGAATTATATGGAACTCACCTGTTTCCCACCTCTCACAGAGGGAGGGTGTGAAGCTACAGCCTTTTCATGTGCCTTTTTAGAGATGAAACCAAGCATAGCAAGGAGAAGGCACAATCTGCAGCAATAAGAGAACTGGAAAATAAGGCTTACTAGAGAAGGTGAAAATAATAAAGGTGCTCAGAGAGCACCCAGTTACAGCATATCCAGGGCTGGATAGGAAAAACTGTCATAGGGGGCTTACATTAAGCATTGGAGGAATTTTCAAACAGTGACAATAGTGAAGCTAATTGCCTGTGAAGGTGTGGATCCTCCATCCTGGGTGGCTTGGAAAAACAGACTAGACCAGTACTTAATAGGAAATTATTTAAGTTGATAGGATCCTGCTCCAGGGCTGAGAGATGGATTAGATGCTCTCTCTCAAGATTCTTTCTAAATTGCTTCTTACATTTCAATTTCATGATGTGCATGAAGTGCCTGTCTTCTGCAGCATGTCCATGTTTCCAGAAGGAGCAAAGGATGATAATACGGCAGTCACACTCTTCAGGGAGGTGAGACAGAGGCTGGGGAGGTCAGAGAAATTTGTGAGACGAGAAAAGTTAAAAATCCAACCCTGAAAATAGTATTGGTAGGAAGGGGAGATGAAAAGGGATAAAATCAAAAGGAAGGTGATTCTATGACCAGCAGAAGAAAGACGTCCATCTAGGCTAGAGCATCTAAAAAATATATGTAAATTTGTCCTGCAGAGTTGTAGCAGAAAATTCCAGTGGGTTTCATAAAATCAGAGAAATTTTTAGGTTGGAAAAGACCTTTAAGATCACTGAGTCCAGCCATCAACCCAGTACTGCCAAGCCCACCAAATCATGTTCTTAAGTGAAATATCTACATATCTTTTAAATACCTCCAAGGATGGTGATACCACAGCTTCCCTGGGCAGCCTCTTCCAGTGCTTGACAACCCTTTCTGTGAAGAAATTTTCTTCATATCCAATATAAATCTCTCATGGCACAACTTAATGCTATTTTGTCATTCCAAGAGCCCAAACATAAAGATAAGTCTTAAAGCATAAAAATAATATATCAGATTTACATCACAGCTGAAGAATACAGGTCAGAAAGCTCTGATAAAGAAAGAAAAGTGGCAAAAGTGTGACAAAGAAAGTAAAGTTTACAAAGGACTGGGGTGAACAGCTCCCATAGAAGATACTGGAGGAAAGCCTTGCACAGTCCTAAATGGCATTGAAAGAGAGGATTCCTGAGGGAGAATTGCAACGGGCTTTAAAAAAGGAGAAGTGAGGTCAGAGCTAAAGATAAACTCTCTGGTGGTGAGATCAGCTGAGGCCAAGAGAAGCGCCCTCTTCCTGTGATGAAACACTTGAGGAGAAACCAGAAGGACAGGATGAGCCTGGGTGAAGGGTGTATCCAACAGAGCCCTGGAATCAGGAAAGCACAGGGTGGCTGCCAGCCCTTGTCCCTCACAGCCACTGCAGTGCTGTGACAAAGGCTCCCCTCCCAGCAGCTGGAAGCCAACAAACCCCTTTCTGCAATGGCAGAGAAATTGGGGGTCAGGATGAAGCCCTGCGCACAGGATCATTGAAAGGTTTGGGTGCTCAGCTGCATCTAAAGGGTCACCCAGCATACTGGCAGCCACAGCAAGGCTATCACCCCTTGCCCACATTACCAGGACACAGCTCCTGGAGGGACCATCACCACAGCCATTTTTAACCACAATGGGTCTCTTTATCTTCTTCTCTTTAGAGAACTTCCCAGCCTCACTGGACTAACTTCTGGGCTATGCTAACATGGGGTTGTCTGTGGCTTCAGGACCTTTTACGTCCCAAACAGCTCTAACACCTCCAGTAAAAGAACAAATCTAACAGTGTCCCAAAAGTCCAGGCACAGCTTCTGTGGGAGCAGTAGAGCAAAGGTGTCTCCTTACCTGCCTTTAACTGTGATGCAAGGAGACAGAAACACAACATGTTGTGAATTTCAAAGGTGAAGTCATCCACAGCCCATAAAAAGAAGATGTAGAAGAATCAAACCCACCCATTTTCTGAGCTGATTCCTTGCTCTCCAGAATAGAGATTGGCAAAACCTGCCAGTCTGGTTAACAAGGCAAGGAAACATAACACAGCAACTCTAACCCCTCCATGCAAGGGTTAGTGCACCTCTCCCAGAGGGTGAGAGCAGGAAGAGTCTCACCATGTGCTTGCTAACTATAGGCTCAGGAAGTTTTCACAGAATCACAAAATGGTTTGGGTTGAAAGGGGCCTTAAGGACCACCTAGTTCCAGCCCCCCTCACCTTCCACTAGACCAGGTCAATTTGACAGTCATTTGTCTTAGCTCTGATTGCACAAATTAATAAACCAGCCAGGTGGTGGTAGGTCAGTATACATCTAATTGCCACTCCTGATATGGAACTCCCCAAGGCACCCCCTCAGCTGTGTTCCCCCAGTGCTTCACCAAATAACTCTAGGCTGGAAAGGAGGGGATTTTATTGCCTCTCCCCACCAACTGCTGATGTGGTGTCAGTGCTTGAAACAGGACCTGGGGAGGGAAGGCTGGTGGCATCCAGATGGTTCAAGGGAGCAAAATCACACCAATGGCTTCAGGGGAGTCACAGAACCAAGAGTTTGTCAGCAAGGAAGTTTGTGTGTGTCTGGAAGAGCAGCATTTCTGTAATAGGATGCTAATTTTCACACTTTAATTTCCCATGTGGACTTTACATGGCATGGTGCCAATGCCAGCACCCAGGCAGCTGCACTGAGGCCTCTCCTTGCACCTAGCCCCAGACAGGGGCTTCCTCCCTCTTCCAGCCAGTGCTGGATCTGCCTTACTTGAAAATACCCTTCAGGGTTCAGTTTCCAGCCAGATCAGTCCCTTAAGGTGAGAACTCCTGTTGGCAAAAAAATTGTGAACCAGGGAGGAGAAGTTGCAGGCTAGAAATAATATGAATGTAATAACATAAAACTGCTGCTCAGATGCTTTATTCTGTGGCTAAAAAAGATGGTAGTTAACATATTATTGCACCTGTGCAGCAACACTCCTGAGAAAATACACAGAATCAAATTACTGAACACTATCAAATCATGAAGCTTCATCCTTCAAGAGATCAAGACATTTAAAGGAGTGCAAGGGACATTTTCTTTTACCTTTGACATTATTCCATTTCTTCCATTAACATTGAAGAATTCTTGGCACCCTGGCCAGTAATTACCTTTTCAGCTGGAATAATTGCCAGGGAATCCAACTGCTTTTCAAACATCCTGAAGAAAGATAAATATGCATGCACATCAGAGTGTTCAATGAACTCCCTGTTCCAGCATGAGTCATCAACAATGTCATCTTTGAGCATTCAAGAAAACAGAACCTGTTTAATCCATTGGTGGATGAAGTAGAAAGTATGTCCTTATTAGATATTCTCAGGCCTTATTAGACATTCGTATTTCAACCTCCTCTTTGGTGAATTGCTCCAGTGTGCAACTTTACCAGCAGCAGAGCTCACTCACTAGGAGAGTTCTAGGCTGGCAGATGATGCAGACCAGTTTATCAGTTTTAACTGGTACATTAAGACAAAGTTGATGCTGCCATGGTCTGGTATCAAATAAAACCCAATGAATACATAAGATGAAGCCTTTTAATACAAAATTAATATCCATACATTATATTTATTGTTCATAGCTGTGGTTAGAACTCTCAAAATGGAATAGAAGTTCAGTGTTTCAGGAATCATGTCTAAGTGGGCTCTCAAGTAAACTGGATCTGCTCTTGTCCCTTGAAAAAGTGGCCTGACCCCAAGCCCCTGGAAACTTGGTTTAATGTGTTTAGATGGCTTTATTTTTTCCTGCTTTCTGCAAGCAAAGCCTTCCCTCCCATATATCAGGAGCTGATGATGAAGGTCCCAGTCCTGGGAAGTATAAATGGAGTATAAGTGGAATATAAGTGGAATTTGTGAAGGAATTAGTGAAAAAAATGGGAACCTGTAAACCTATTTTAAAGCCTAATTTTGTGGGGGAAAAAAAGAGCCAGCCAAAGAGAATGTGGTGATGAGGCTTTGATAGACTGCAGGTGCTAAGCTGATCTGAGGGATTTTGGAGGACAAAGATCCATTCAGCTACTCATCTACTCTTTCCCTCTGGCTATCCACTGCACCCATCTGCACATCTCTGGCATGGAAAGCCTCTTTAAAACAGACTACATACATGGAAACAGGAGATGTGAATTGGCAAAGGCATTCATTTTTGCCCTGGACTGTGTTTTTTCTGAACAAATATCACACTTTTCCATCCTCTCTTTGTCTTCAGTCACTTACTAACCAAGTCCCACCAAGAAGAAGCAAGATTTTACCAGGAAAAGCAGCAGTCATAGGCGAGTAAGGCCTGCCTTGGAAATAGGCAGATGCAGCCAAATCAAGAAAAATAAAAATAAATTGTAAGCACTAGGCTTGAGACAAAAGGTTATGCTGTGGCTACAAACTCTCCGCATGGTGGGAAATATTTGAAAGCAGGCATTTCTTTGAACCTTTACAGAGATGGAGACTGTCTGTTTATACTGGAGGTCTTTGAAGTGTGAAGATCTAGAAAACCTCATTTACCACTTTTTCTTAAGCTGAAGTAATTTGGAAATGACTGAACCCTCCTTACAATTTTTGGCATCCCATCTCTCATCCTTTTCTGTTGATGCCATCCTTTTCTGTTGAAGGATTTTTCCTGCATGTGCACATGTCATTTCCACTGAGCCCAGCTGTTATGTGCTTTTCAGTACCAGTTTCTGTCTTCTCTTTCCAGGCCTTTATTGTGAAGCATAACACATTGCGTAAAGAAGAACCTGGAAACCCATGCCCTGCAGCACCAGAAGACATGATCCCAGCTTTCCAAATGATGCTCACTTTCCCATCCCTATCCACTCCAACATTATTCATTGGGTGATTAGCATCATAAAATATTCCCAAATGAGTGTGACAGATAGCACTTAGAAGATCATGCTTGCTTAAAGCCTGCATTGGTCTGGGCGTTTTTTAATCATCAGTCACTTTCAGAAAGCAAAATCTGCTCTTCTGGGGTTTTTCTGTGGTTTTTCTTTCATTCTCTCACACATCCATGAGGAAACGCATTCATTGCCCAAGGCAAGGCAGGCCTCTGTCAAAACAACTGTTTGACAAGTTGTAATACTGTGGATGTTTCAAACTGAAAGAGAATAGGTTTAGATAAGATATTACAAAAAAAAATCTTTACTATGTGGGTGGTGAGACACTGGCACAGGTTGTCCAGAGAAGTTATGGATGCCCCATGTGTGCAAGTGTTCAAGACTAGACTGGATGGAGCTCTGAGCAACCTGCTCTAGTGGAAGATGTTCCTGCCCATGGCAGGGGAGTTGGAATGAGATGGTGTCTAAAGTACCTTCAACCCAAACCATTCTCTGTGTTGAAATATTACAGCAAACATCAGATAAATATCCAGAAACAGCAAAAAGTAAATGACAGGGGTAGAAATCCAAGCAAAACTCCAGAGCACTCAGCATGGGGTAGCCCAGCACCAGCTGGAAGAGCTCACGACACAGCACTGTGTAGACATATGAGTTCAGGTCCTGTGAGCAGGCTGGGTATGGGGTACCATGCTGGCCTCCAGGACCCAGAGCAAAAGGAGCTGTCCTGTGTGGCATGGAGGTGCTCACACAGCTACCTCCCATCTGGTTGCATCAGTGATTGGGGAGATCTGAAACCAGTGGCAGCTGCTGTTGGCCAGTGTCTGGAGCTGTGCCATAAGACAAATGATCTTGATATTGTTTGTCCTCAGATGGACAGATTGGAAAGGACAAGGTAGAAAGCACCGAGTCACCTGAATGACCTTGCAAGGGATAATCAAATTTTTCCATTAATTGTGCCTTGAATCCTGTGATCAGTTTTGGGCTTCCCATTGCAAGAAAGACATTGAGGTGCTAGAGCATGTCCAGAGAAGGGAGAAGAAAAGGAAAGGGTCTAGAGCACAAGTTTGATGAGGAGCAGCTGGGGTTGTTTAGTCTGGAGACAAGGGGGCTCAGGGGAGACCTTCTCCCTCTCTACAGCTCTCTGACAGGAGGGTGTTGCCAGGTTGGGTCAATCTCTTCTCCCAAGCAACAAGTGACAGGACAAGGAGAAATTGCTTCAAGTCATGTCAGGAAAGGTTTAAAGTAGATATAGGGAATTTTTTTTCACTGAAAAGCATTGTAAACCCCTGAACAGGCTGCTCAGGGAAGTGGTGGAGTCATCATACCTGGAGGTGTTAAGAAAACGTGTGGTTGTAGCATCTGAGGGCATTGTTTGGTCGTGAACATGTGGTGGTGGTTGTGGGTTGACAGTTGGAATTTATGATCTTGGAGGCCCTTTACAACTTTAACAATTCTTGCCATGGTTCTATATCATGCCTTTACCTACTGATCCCAAAAGGATGTGGACCAGGATTTCTCACTCACTAACAAACATCTTTGTTGTGGGGACAAAATCATCCTGACAAGGAGCTCTCTCCAGGATAATGTATGATAATGATACGCCATCACTCTGCTATACCAACCAAAAAATCATTGGTTTCAGCAAGTCACGAGACCTGGCTACAGATATCCTGGGCTATATGAAATCAAAATTTTACAACAGGAATGTCCCAAATAAAAGTTTCTTATCAGTGGCATATATGCAAACAAAATCCCCCCAAATGTGGTCTGTAATCAGAGGTGGTCTGCCCTGTTCCTTCAAACCTGGGATGTTACAAATATACCTGATAGGGATGATATACTGACAAATGCCTGGTGCTTGTGTATCTTTTAGGCCCCAAGCAATCATCTGAGAAACCACAAGATTTTAATGAGCCTGCCCCAGAGACATTGGGTTTTATGGAAACAGATTAAAAGACTTTTACATAACAACTTAATCATGCAGTATAATGAGAAAATAAAAAATAATGCCATACAGATAAGACATGGGAAATTCCAGCCCCAGTGATATGAAATGTATGGAAATGATAATCAGGTGGATACAGAATGAAAATGAAAACAAATGTGAAAGAAGAAAGGCAGATATTTAAAACAGAGATTATAGGATTATTAAAAGACTAGGGCAGTTATATATAAGAGCAAAATCCCCAATGTAATATATTAAAAGAAAGTTTTTGTCATCTTTATTTTTTAACTTTTGCATGAACATAGAGGGAAAGTTTAAGGAGTACATCTTGGTTCCAGATCTCTGCATGGTCTTAAGGGGTACTTTAAACTGTCTATATCTCAATATGAGGAATGCCAAAATTACATTCACTGGTTACATGGAAAACCTCATTATGAGAATCACCTCACTCTAGATTGCAGGGCAAAAAAGATTGCAAGTAAAGATGAAAATGAAGGTGAAGCTGGGGTTTTGAGAAAGACACACTCTTCTTATCACATATCCCAAGACCAAGCAGAGAAACAAATGAAAAATAGACTGCACACCCCACCACTGGGATCTGGACTTCCAAACCCTGTCAGTTTTGTGAGTGGAGCTCAGTTTTGAGGCACATAGTGTTGAAGACAGTATGGGACCCCAAGCAGAGTTGTTAGTGTAGGGCTCAAATCTGCTGAATTCTGCCTTCAAAAGGCCATGTAAAGCTGCTCCTAGGGGTTTGCTACAGTTCCTGAGACAGGCCTGACAGCCACACAGGGACTCTTCAGATACGGTGGCATTCCAAATGGTGCCTAAATGCATTTGTTTGCCCAAACTGCAGTCTTAGCCTTCAAGTTCAATCCCACTTGAGGATCCAAGGCATTGCACTAGCCCTTTAATTTTCCCTGTATCAGATGATCCAAAGCTATAAAACCCATGGATTCATGGCACACTATGACAGTGCTTTGTATGACACAATCCCTTGGGAAATATAACTGCAACAGATCCAGTTATGCCAGCATTATGTGTTCGCACAGAAAGAGTCAAGGTCCTAAATTACTTAGTGAAGAGACCTAAACTCAGGTGTGGTGGTGCATCCCCCTGCCTTTTCCATCTGACAAATGCTTCTTAGGCCTCGGCCTTGACAAACAGGGCCTGGGCTCATCTCTTCTTGAGCTTATTAGAAACAGACTGCTCCCAGGAACTGCTGCTGTCTATAGAGCTCCTGTTTTCCTTATTGACACCCTTGGAAATTATTTTTCTTCCCCGAATAGCAGAACATCCTCGTTCTCAAACTTTCAGAAGAAAGTGCCGACCCCAACTGTGGCCAGGATGAAACATTGTCATGACCAAAGCCCACTCCCTTGCGGCCCTGTAAAGAGTGGCCCAAAATGAGCCCCTCTGAGCTCTCCTGGGCCCCAGCAGGCTGTGACCAGCAGCCTTCCTCTGTGTGGGGCCTCTCACAGCCAGCAAACTCTCATGTTTGCTGTACTTGGAGAATGGCTGGACAAAAATAAATCCTAGGCCAGCACCCCTACTCCTCAGGGCCCAGCCCTCGGCCCACCGAGGAGGTGCAAAGGCATCCAAAGTGAGTATTTCCCTACCTTCGAGGGAAATTTTTCACAGGTACCTTGCTTGCACTGCCTCTGTCTCTCTGTGTGCATATGCTATAGCAAATCTGGGAGAAATGCTGCTTTCTTAGATGTTTAAGTATCCTAGAGATCTAAGTTAGGCCTGTAAGTAAGATTGAGTCATAAGTTATAAGCTAAGTTAAAAGCTGCTAAGTGTTGTTCTTTTGCTAAATTTGTAAGTTTAACTTCAAAGTTATAAGTTAGGTTAAACACTGTTAAGAGTTATTCCTCTGTTAAATTGTTACAGTTAAATTGTAAATTAAGTTTAAGGTGTAAATTAAGGTTAAGTTATACGTTAAGCTTAAGTACTGTTGAGTGCTGTTAAGCTTTTAGGCCTTTTTATCCTTGCCCTCACTATCCTTCTGCCACATGCACCTAAAAACACACACACACACATACACACACACAGATTAGTTCTTGACTCATTTCTGTTTTGATTGGCTGGATTTTGTTTGGATTGGTTGTTGGTTGTTTTTCCTTGGTGTGCCTTAACTGTCCAGTAAGTAGTAGCATGAATCTTGCCTATGAACTTTGTCGTGCTGTCACTTAATATTAAATCTGGTTTTTACTGATACCCCTGCTGGTGATTTTTTAAGTGCTTTCTAACACTCATTTGTAACAACAAGTGAGCTAAGTGACTTCCTTATGATCTCTTATGGACAGCGTAAGTGCCCTTCCAAAAGTGACCCTGCAAAGGACCTGCTGCTTGTACTTGCATCACTCATTCCCCATGACAATCCCATCGTGGTAACAGCCCTGTGTGACGAGGCTGGAGACAGACAGAAGCCTCACCAACTCAGAAAGCAATGTGCAGGTGAGGCAAGGCACAGCACCATGTGGGGGTAGCTCCAGCTACTCTGATCTCTTGTTATACCACCTGTTGCTAAGGGAATAGCTTTTGTGCTTCACATGGGTTTGCACCCATCAGGACCTGCAATTTATGAGGCAGAAAATTAAAGTGGGAATACACGTCTTGACCTGCCTTTTGTCTGTGCCAAGGAATACTGCCATTTTCCTGTCATTCCTGTCAGAGAGGAATTGTTCCGCTGTCAGAGGTATGGACCTGAGGAAGCAGAAAACTACTGCCCTCTCCCTATGCATCCAAGGGGCTCCTAGTGACAGAAAAGGAATCTGTAGCCATGTGAAGCAAAACTGTGGTGCAACATAAGTTGACACTGCTGACAGAAATGTATTCCAAGGATTAAGTCTGATCTGGCAGGCTTTGTTCTGGATCAGACCCAGCACAGACTGTACTGTGCTGTCTCTAGGTCAAATCAGGTGTCATCTGACTGCACTAAGCCCTTATAGTATCTCACCATGGCAGTTAAGGCAAGATCACATCTTCCCTCTCCTGTATTGTCTGCTCTGTGTGTCCTCCTCCTTCTCCTTCTGTTTCCTCCTCCTTCTTCTCCCATGTGCCACTGCCAGTGCTCTTGTGCTCCCCTGGAAAGGCAGTTCATGGAGCAGCCCTAACAGTCATGACAAGATCAATGTGTTTGGGCCGTGCAGCCATGCTGGCAGGGACAGAGAAGACAAGGCTACAGCTGCCCACATTTAGCTTGGCTGACATTGGCAGAGACCCACACACCAACTTCGTGCGTGTGCTCGGTTGGGCACATATAAACACATATCTGTTGCTTTAAGTCTGTGTTATGAATCTTGGCTAATTTAATTTAAATGTATTCAGGTCTCAAACCTTGTTTTGATTCAAATCTGTGTTGTAACATGACCCAGAAGCACACAGACCTGGTACAGAGGGTTAGGGAAGCACAACCTCCTCCCTCAGTCATGCAGTCCCTGGCTTTTTTTGCTGGGACCTCTTGCGGGATCTTAGGTTCATATTCAGGGATGTGGGCACACCTCCATCATGGACAGAACAACTCAGTGAACTTCCTGCAAAGAAAGCTAAAAAGTAATTCCTCTTCACATGGGGCTGAACTGATTTCACTCAATGCTTGGAAACTCAAATATGCCGTAGGTCTCTTATGACATCCCCATTCCAGGAATGATCTGGTGACTCCCATTTCTTAGACCTTCCTTTGCCCCAGGCTGTCCAGAGTTTGGCTTTCTACACTTTCAAAGCTAAGAGCATGACACTTAAGCTTGTCACCAATAATACCATGCGCCTGTAGCTTGGGCTCCCCTCCTGTGCTGGGCTGACATTCATACTGAAAGGGCAAAGGTTCTTTCCTCTCCTTTTTCTCTGCACTATGGGCCCATCATGTCATGGCCAAAGAAAATGGCTTGTTACCCTTACGGACTGCAGACATAGATTCCATTAGGCGAATGAAAAAAGTCTGGCTAAACCAAAGCCAGGATTAAAACAGAGTAAACCTGGACAATAGGCCAGTGCCTGCTTTTCCAAAATGCCTTTGGCCCTACAGGAAATGGCTGTCTAATTAATGTCAACAGAATTAGCATGTGCATGGTTTGTACATGGTCTCTGCCAAGGTTACAGTTGGCAAGAGTAGACGTTGCCAAGAGCAGCCTGCTGGCAAAGCCCCATATTTTCCACCACCTAGAAGCACATCTCTCCTCATTTCTGATACTCTCCTCCACCTGTGGTCTTCTCCTGACAGTTTAAAAGCCCCCACCCATGGGGCACATTAACCCCTACAGAGGCAGCCTCTGCATCCACTAGGAAGGAGAGCTGAGTCCCTTATGCAATATCTAACCAGCACTCTAAGCCAGAGATGGTTTTTGTCCCCATTTCAGCCTGGAGCATGGATGCAAGACACAACTAGCCCAGAACTTTAACAAGACATCACCAAGATGAATCATTACTACTAAGTTATGTGATTACTTAACATTCTGTGTACATAACTGGATGAAATGAGTTCTCTCTCCTGTCTTCTTTCTCCTTTGTCCAATCTCTCCAATTATCTTCATCTACTGAAGCCAAGATCCTTTCAATACCTCCAGCTTGCCAGGGAGAGCTGCCCCAGCTTGCTATTTGAATTCTAACACACCCTCTAAAAAAGTCTCTGGCTCAGAATTCACCTAAGTGAGAATATCCCTTAAGTGCATAACAAGGAAAGCACAGTTGGATGAGTAATTGATTCCATTCAGGTTGAAATGGAAAAATCTAGTTGAGTCCTACTCTCAGTTTTCTCCTTCTGTACTTGCACAGACTGCAGCAGGTCTGTTTTCAGGGCTCAGAGATGAACTGAAGGCTCTGGGCTAGCTTACCTGCTGAGATGTGACTCAGGGACATCACCTGGGATTCACAAGCAGCTGTTCTTTTACAGTTAACAGAGAGTTGAGAGAGGGAATCCCAGGGCTGCACACGTGAAAAGGACATTGGGGGTTGGAACTAGATGGTCTTTGAAGTCTTTTTCAATCCAAAAAATTCCATGATTCTGTGATAGGAGAGACTGTTTATAAGATTATGCAGTGACAGGAAAATGGGGCTGGCTTCAAACTGAAAGAGGGCAGGTTTAGATCAGATATTAAAAGAAAATTCATTAATGTGAGGGTGGTAAGACACTGCCACCATTTGCTCAGTGAAGATGTGGATGTCCCATTCCTCAAGTGTTTAAGGCCATGTTGGATGGGGCTCTAAGCAGTGTGGTCTAGTGGAAGATGTCCCTGTCCACAGTAGGGGGATTGAACCAAGATGTTCTTTAAGGTCCCTGCCAACCCAAACCATTCTGTGATTCTTCTTCTTGGCGCCTTATCTGAAGGGCTGTTTTGCAGTAGGGTGATGTTCAGACACTCAAAACCTGACTCTAAAATGTAAGGTTGAGATTAGACCCCAGGCACAGCACAATTTTTGGAAAGGAGGGGAAACTCCTGACATCTGGAAGACCACCAGGAACCAGGTGCCTCCCAGGAGAGGAAACAGAAGGATCTCAGCTCAGCAAGGAAGTTGAGATCTTCAGATTTTTATTCAGGAGAGGAATTGTAGTGGTGCAATTTTTCACAACAAAGTTAATTGGAGGTAAGCTGCATCCCTTTGTGCCTCCATGCATGACTGAGTAACAAGAAGCAAGGATGGCCACCTGATACAAAGCAGCAGTTTCTTGTCCTGCCTTGACCTATCTGGGACTGTAGGATCTGTGACAAATTTTTTGCTAGGTGCACATGCAGTACCTGCCATGGAGGAACCTGGAGCCCAGCAAACTTGTCAATCTACTAAGCAGACTAAGAAATTTAGCAGCTATAATCTCGAAGAACATAGAGCAGAGAAAGAAGCCTCTACCAGGGCAGGGACCTTTTCTTCTTCAGCAAAACCAACCAATTTCAGTTTGCTTCCGGTGTGGGGAGAAAAGACTGTGCAAGAAAATACAACACAGGAGCAAGTGTCAGCTTAGCCATGTCTAAGCCAGACAGGCCTTCTTGTCCCTCTGACATGCCTATCTCCAGCTATCCTAGCTGTTTTTCCTCTGCAGATGGCATGTTTGAATAGTGGACACAGATGAACACGGGATGTAAATGGGGTCAGCTCTGAATGCACAGTGTACACCAACAGCCACATTACAAGGGTTGTAAGCTCACAGTACTGCTGCCCTCCCACCAGTGGTGCCAAGTAGGATGCCTTATTTTTTCCTTTGGAGGAACAGCAAGCACATGGAAACAAAGGTCCATGGTCCCTATAATACCTACTAACAAAGTTTGAAGAAAACATGAGGTTTTGTAAGAGTTTTTCAGAAAGAATTGTGGCACCCCTCATGGCACCATCCTCAGTGTAATCCCTCATGACATCACCTTTCTAGAAGAAGCATAACCCAAGATGTCTTTTCATATGTTCAGGCTGGTGCAGCTGAAAGTGGGAAATTGGCTTGGGACTTCCTGAGGCAAGGGAGGAGGGCTTTTCCCCAAACATTGATTCTCAATGGATTTCCATCTCTGTTTCTTAATGTGCTTTTTGTACACTCTTGATTCCCACCAGTCATCTACCCTGGGGCAATCACTTGAGTGTTGCCACTCTATTAAATGTGAATTGAATTAGGCAGGAGGCAATTATCTGTGCTGGAACTTTCCCAGGGTATCAGAGCTGAGATCCTCAGCAATATCTGATGAGATATTTACAGACCACAAGCAATGCAGTTATTATTTAAAATTATGGTGTTTCCCACACTGCTCCTTAGTATGTTTTTGGGACACTGGGCTTCAGAGTAAGTCAGAGAAAGGAATTAAATCACACCTATTTATCACAAAACAATAGAATTTTCCCTTGAGATCTCTTTGAGTGCAGGTCTGCTGCTATGGCTTTTTTATTCTCAGGTGGCTGGAAAACAGTCCTTTGACATAAGCCATGCTTTGTGAGCAAACTGAGCACTGACATTGCTGAGTCCATGGGAAGAGTCTGTCATCAGTGCAGGTACTGATGATGGATATTCCTCCCCTACCCTGACCTGGCTGTGATATTTTACCATATTCATAGAATCACAGAATATTCTGAGTTGGAAGACAACCACAACAATCATCAAGTCTAACACCTATTGTTGATGTCAGACTGATTATGAGTCAGTGATGTGCTCCCATTGCAAACTGGGCAAACCACATGCTGGGCTATGTTAGGACTTCCGTGGCAAGCGGAGCAGGGGAGTTACGATCTCCACTGCTGAGTCCCCAGTTCAACAGGTCTGCCAAGAAACTGGAGAAGGGGCAGAGGAGGGCTATGAAGACTGGGAGACAGAGGACATGTCCTAGTAAGAGAGTCTAGGGAGCTAGAATTAGTTAGTCTGGTGAAGAGGAGTCTGAAGGGGAGATCTAATAGGAGCCAACAAATAGCTGATCTACAGTCATGGAGCTGTTCTCAAAAGGGGCAGGTGATATAAGGAGTAATAAAATGAACACAGTGAACTTGAGGAAAAACTTTTTAGCTGGAGTTGCAAAAGCATAACTAGAGGTCCAACACTGGATGCAAAAATAGTCAATGACCTACAGGTCGAGTCACATTCAAAAGAGCCAATTGCACAATTGCACAATTGCACAATTTATTGAATGCAACATGTTAGGGTGTTTTGGTTTGTGGGTGATAGTGCAGATAACACCAACAGTACAATTGCAATCTCAAGCTTGATATCCCATATCAACACTCACACAGCCGAGGACACAAGGCTTACCAAAAGGTGTCCCTTCCAGGGAGGGTGAAGAGAACAAATCTGTCAACCTGTCCCTGCAATTTCATGTCCAGTTCTCATCCCCTGGTTAGATGCAACTTTGGGGTACTTTTTAATATCTTGTTAAACATTATTGTGCAAGGGGCTGTGGTTGGGACTGTGGTCAAATCTTGCATTCTTTGTGGGCACGTTGTACAGAATATTTCTTGACATGTACTTGACATTTGTGGGTATGGGGTAGAAGAACAAGACCACACAACCTACGCCTCGCTCCATGATCCCCTGCATCAATGCCATGGTTGCACAAACCACAAGACCTCCCTCTACTTTCCGTGCTTCCACCTGTGGGTTCCATCGCATATTGAGTTTTGCACTTCCTACACTATTTTACACTTAAAACTGGGATGGAGGACCAGCCCTGGGTCTGGTCACCAGAGTTATCTCCATCCTTGGAGCTTTCCAGGACACAGGTAAATCAAAGCCGTGTAAAGGGGACAGCCTTGTGAAGTGTTTGGGATAGCCCAGCTAGTCAGAGCAGGAGATTGAAGTGAAGATCTCTGAAGATGTCTTCAGACAAATCTTCTAGGGTACGGGTTTCCCACCAGCTTTGCCAACTTTTTGTCTGGGCACAGAGAAGTTCAGTGAATTGTTTTAGCTGAAAAATAAGCCAGAAAATTATGATTTGTTTCAGGCAGATACATTCTAGAAGTTCCTATGCCAGCCTGAGAGCTGTGATGAGTGGTCAGTGGCAGAACGTTTCTGAGTTGCCACCACTACCAACAAAATGTGTGCAGGACTACTGGTAATCTAAAATAACCTCTGCTTCATAGTAAGTTGTATTTGGGGACTAACAGAGTTTTCTGACATCCTAACTGAGGCAGACTCATGCCCACGTTGCATACAAATGAAAGATTGCAGCCTGCAAAACCTAGGTCAGGGACCAGTCACAGCCAAATCATTCTTGACCTACTGGTTGTCAGACCCAGTTCAGAGCTTGTAATGAGCCCCATGTGCAAGTGCATGTAGGAGAACAAAAGTCCCGCCTCACCTTATGATAACAATTCAGTGTAAGCAATTTCACAGGCAACAGTCTGCCTCCTAATCTAGTCAGTTATGAAAGAGATGGTTTGTGGGGAGAGGAGACAAGATTTGAATCTGAACAGAACTTCACAGTGAGTTTCGGTACAAAAGGAAGATAAATATTGAAATGTGCATTTGCTTCCATGAAGAAAAACTTAAGGCTGCGTAGCGTGTCTAAGAAAAGCATGACAAGACAGGTAGAGAAAGGGGTCCTGGGCTGGCTGTGTGCTGCACAGTAAGACAGGTGACACGGGCCAGCTGTAGGATGACTAGCACAAAATGTGCTTTTCCCTTCTTTTTTTCTTCTCTTTTTCCAGCACACTAAACTCTTCTGGTTTGTTTGCTGTCATATACAAATTCTTTGTTTAGTGTTGTTCAGCTTGACTGACACTGCAGTTCTTGAGAATCAATTGCCAGTGGGTGTGATAATGCTCTCTCCTACTCATGATAGTGCAGTACTCCAGGAAACAGAAGAGTTATAACCTGTATGACACTCACCTGCATGGATCACACTGGGGGCAGGTAATGGAGAGGGCATTTCCAGGAAAAGAAGGCTTTTCCAGGGAAAGTTCTTTGCAGTGCAGCAGGACAGTGGAGAGAACCTCTGAGTTCCTCTATGAAGGCTGTGCTGCAGGTCTTACAGTGCCTGTGACCTGCAGTGACTCTAGCTCCCTCTGGAATATCACCAAGGTACAAAATGTGTGTTTCTTGTCTCACATTCTTCCTCAGCTTAAGCCAGTTTCTCTTCTTTTTCCCTCCTTTTGAATAATAGCTTTGCCTAACCCAGGAATGGATAACTTTTAAGTGTTGTAGGTTCATGGCTAAAGAATTGGTTACAGATGGAACAGACTGAGAATATACAATCATTGCAGTTCCCCACAATTTCCCAAGTTGTAATATCTTGGTTGCTTCTGTTCACATGCACATAGTCAAGAGCGAACCAAGAGGGAAAAGAGAATCAGCAAAAACAAGTTCTCATTGTGTCCCACATCTGCTGCCCAACCAAAAGTGTTAGCCAGCAGCAGCAAAGCTGCACTATGCAGCATTAATAACAGCTCCAGAAATATTTCTTCAAGCTGGATTCCCAAGAAACAAGTGTCTGAGCAGGGCAAGAGAAACAAAAGTCAGAGGTGAGCAAATAATGCCTCACAAGTTCAGCAAAGTCTTTGCATGGCAGCACCTGTTCTGACTGCACCTTCAAGGAGCTTGGCAAGGATCAAGCCAAGGACTCAGCACAAAGCTGGAAGGATTAATCAGACACTGGGTTGATGGGGTGCTATATCACCAGGATGTGTGAGCACTTCCTTCAATTGGTCAAGTGCTGTATGGGATCCCATCAGTGGTAACCACAAAGGGTTTGGTTCCCAACCCAGGTCATTCAGGTATCCTGTATTGCCTGCTAGTTTTCAAATATGTGCTTTTATCTTTTATCCCACAGTCCTCATTCTTGAGGGAATTTTCCTTGTCCCTCATCTTCTGATACTCCCTCTGTGTTCAAACCATCATTTTTCAGGCTGATCCTTAGGGTCTCACTTCCTTCTTCTGCCCCCTGGCTCATCATCCAGCTACTGTTCTTTTCTGACATTGCCATAACCACTATGAACTGGGCATGTGTCCTCAAGTGGGGCACAGGGGACTCCACGTCCACAATGGGTCACTTTTCTCTGTTATGGCAACAAAGAGGAGGAGGTGGGGAAGCAATGCACAAAACAATATAAAACTATTCTAGGAAAACAGGCTCTGGAGGAATCCCAAAGCCTCCTTGTTTGTAGAGCCAACATCTAACAATACAGTCAGTCACTGTTTTTTAACTTTAATTTAATTTGCTTTTCAGCCAAATATGGCTTTCATAGGAAATGGGAAGCCTTTGCAAAATGCTTAACTACTCCCACATTTCTGAATCTCAGTGCAGAGGGAGCCAGGTAATGCTTTCCAGGGACAGTTACGTTAGGGAAACCATAATCTGCTGGCTTGCAGGTCAGGCCTTATAGCCCCCTACAAAACCAAGCTGGGAGGAGAAGCCCTGCCTCAAACACCAACAGGGCTGGAAGACACAACATGAGTCATCTCATAGCTGGCTCTAATACAGAGTCTGTTTGTCACATTTATTTTCTACAAGACACTGAAACCATAGCAACTGATAGAGAAAAGATGCTGAGACCCAGAGCCAGACCTGTTCTTACAGGAAAGGCAAAGAATAAGAAGAGAGGTCTGGTAAGAAAAAACAGAAAAAAATGCAAGGTGAAGGGGAGGATAGTGCTGAGAAATGTATTTAACACAGGCAGGTCAGTGAGCAAGCTGCAGATTGAGCTCTGGAGAGCAGGAGCCAGAGGCTGAGCCCCAAGCAAGAGGACGTGAACTGCTGGGCCTTTGCATAAAAACGGGCACAGGGATCTGCAGCCTGGGCAGGGGACTGGGCATTCAGAGACACACCAGGACCCAATGACTCCAGGCTTTCCCTACACTTAGATTGTGAGAGTATAAAAACCCAGGGATTACTCTGTTGGGGTTCCTCATCAGAGGCAACAGCTTGAGCTCTTATTCTGTTATTGCACCACGATTAAATTATTTTAAGAATCAAGATGTCTGAAACTCTGCTTCTGAGGGAAACCTGGGGTCAAACCAACAAAGGAACCCAGTCCTACTCTGTGAATTTGGGGCATGTAGTTGGAAAGGGTCCTCAGCTCAGGGCGTGCGAGTGTGATGGCCAGAGTGGCTCCTGGATGGCTGGGCAGGGAAGTTTCCTTACCAACAGTTGTCACCCTACATCGCATTACAGAAAAATAGAACAGACTATTTTTGTTGGAAGGGACTTACAGCAATCATCAACTTGCTCATGGTGCGCTCAACTCCTGTATCCAGATTGTTGATAAATATATTGAACTAGCCCTGGAATTGACCTCTGAGGAAAACCACTGGTTACTGATTGCCAGCCAGATGAGGCCCCCTTCATTACCACCCATTGAGCCCTGCCTTTAACCAGTTCTTCACCCAGCACACCATGAACCTGCTTATCCCACAGCTGGACACTTGAGAGGGACAGTATCAAAAGCCTTCCTAAATCCATAAAAACTGCATCCATTTGGTGGGTGACTTTATCATAGAAGGATATCAAATTAGTTAAACAGGACATTCCCTTGGTGAATCCCTGTGGACTGTGCCTGATGATTACATTTTTCTTTCAAATCCTCACTGAGCTATGGCCACAATTGTCACGCAGTAACTAACTAAAGGCATTGTTGTGTTCCCCCTTCCAGAATGTGGATGTTTCTTGTTAAAAAGCCTTGTGGCCAAATTACCCTTTGAGCTGTGGGCTTGTGGGACACACCTGAATGTGTTGCAAAATCCCTAGAGCAGGAAATCACAGGTTTCATGCCTTGGGCAAAAAGACTGAACACCCTGGAGTTGCATCCAGGAATGGGAAAATAAGTGTGGAATAAAAAAACCACGCCACTCCCCCAATAAAAGTGTTTTTCTGTTATAAATGCAGCTGAGAAATAGAAGTGGTTGATGCTCCTGGCTTTTATATCCTGGCAACTGCAGTGCTGTAATGCTTACCATGCATTAGTGTAAATAGGATCTAAATTAAAGGTTTACATTACCCCAGCTGCACTCACACCACTGGGAGAAAACGCCCAGGAGAGTGGCCCATCAACTCCACAGCTCCAAGCCCCTCAGATGAGCGTCTCAGCAGGGCTCAGAAAAAGAACCAGCCCTGGAAGAAAATCACCTTCATTCCCCACTCTGGGGCTTTGAGCTCACTTTAACCTCCCGAAAGAGCTGGCCCCTTCCCGGCAGGATCTCTGCAGTGCCCTGATGATTTGATTGTGTTTGCCTCATATCTGGAGAGCATCCAAGTGATTCACCCACAGTTCCTCCAGGGCCTTGCAGCTTTGATCCTTGTCCTCATTGCTAATTTTTGTTTTCTCACGAGAGAGAAAATAACAAAGATGACTGACAACAGACAAGATGAGGAGTCTGCTCCATGGTCACCATGTGCCAAGGGCACAAGCCCAGGCTTTTAACAGGACTGGCTGGTGGGCAGCAGTTGTGATGTTGTGCTAGGATCTTACACCACCCACCTTCCATGAGCCAACTTTTCTCCCTGGAACAATACACGTTATCCCTCAAAACCAGAGAAACCAAGGTAATTGCCTTCCTAGAAATGAGTAACAGCATAGAGTGACAGACATTTTATCAGCTAACTTACAGTAATGAGTCAGGGTTTGGTGTTTGGGCCTGGTTTGTCCAATGACACCCTGAAACAGCCAGAAGGCATAGTCTCGTTTTTCCTTTTTTTTTTTTTTTTTTTTTTTTAATTTTATTATCTATATTTCCACACATGGGAAAATCAGCAGAATTGAGAAGAATTGAAGAATTGAGCTTCAGCAGTCAGCAACTAAATATGGAGTGGACTGTGTCTAACCAGAAGGGAATTTTATGCAGAACAACCTGCTTAGCCAAAACAGGCCTTCCTCTCTAAAAAGCACAATCACTTTTGTGCTGATTCCATTTTAAACAAGAGAAGTTTTCAAAACAAAGATTGTTTCCCAAGTTAAAAAGAAATCAAAAATCATTTACATATATATTTGTGTCAACTCTAGGATCCTGTTATCACAGGTGACTGCTTCCCTTCTCCCAGTCCTTGGAGACTGTCATAGTTTAACTGTCATGCTTACTAATGTCCCCTCAACAGGGCCAATAATACTATTTCATTTCTCTATCTAGCCAGGGACATTTATAGAATCCGTAGGAATTCTTCATTCCTGCTGTATCAGCCCTTCTCCCGTTTTTGCCCACAATGGGCTGAGTGCTTCAAAGGTATCAGGGGAACAGAGAGATGCTCTGCAGAGCACACACTCACCCTCTTGCACACCCCTACTGCATGATCACATAGCCCTGATCTCCTGGGGAAACCAGACAGAAGTGGATAATCATCTCATTGTATGTCTCCAAGAGTAAAATTATCCCCTGCAGGAGAGAAGACTCCTTGTGTGGGTAGATTTCCCTGCCTGCAGAGCACTCATATGCTAAAAACAAGAGAAGAAGAGTACCACGTGAGCTCTGGATCCAAGGCAGGGATGAAGTTTGTTTTGAAGATGAGAGCTTGTTTGCACACAGATCACTCTGGAAGATTTTTTCTGGGTTTCCTTTGAAGAAGCTAAACAAAACCTCAGAGGAAAAAATAGTGAGAATTTTCTGCTTATCTACCTGGTGTTCAACTGATGAGACAGGGTACAGCCAAGAGCTTATCTGCAGCACAAACTGTCCACCAGAGACAGCACTCTGTCCCCTTCATGGGTTATCTGTGATGCCAGAAGGGAGAAAAATAGGAGACCAAAACTACCAGCAAGGACGTACACCATGAAAGAAGACCCACATACACTTTTCAGTCATTTCCTTGTTTATGCTTCCTCCTGTCTTTGAAGTGGAGTTTCTAAGGGATGTGTTTCATGATGCTCCCAAACAAATATGTACAAATAGAGTAAGGAAGTAAAAAGAGATGAAACGTGTTAAAGGAGAAGCCTCTGCCTGAGCATTGTCACACCTTCCAAGGAATGACCTGAGACTTTTAACTCCTAGAGTCCCACTTCAGTGAGACATATGTATGCAAAAAGGGTTAAAGATAAAAGAAAATATGCCCAGTGGTGCCAACTGACACTACCTGAAATGCAGGTACATGATGAACAGCCTGGACAAAGTCTTAATTAAAGTATTTTTCTGAAAATCAAAACTGAACCCAAAAGGGAGGGGCCATATGCTGTCTTATTGTATTCTTATTTTGCTGTTCAAGTTCTAGGAAAAGAAAATTGGATGCACCATTGTTACATCAAATGAGTAGTGCATACAGTTGATTGATGACAGAATCTTGAAAATCAACAAAAAATGAATTGGCATCTTACTCTACTCCTGATACTGTTGATTCTGGTGGCAACTACAGCACAGCTAAGTAGAAAACTAAAAAGAAAGAAAGATCCAAAGTAGTGGGAAAGTGATACATTTTGAAAAGAAAAGAAAAAGCCTACGAAGAGTATGCTGGATTCAAGTTCCAAATTTTTGAGGAATCTAAAGAAGGGACTCTAATTTTTGTTGTGAATCAGACAAGGCATAGGATCCTACTATGACAGAGGCAGTAAAAAAATTAGATTTTATTGTTCCTAGTTGTTGTTAATTTCAAGTGTTACATGAAAGTTAAAAGTAATTTGGCAGATTACAAACTATTTTGCCTTGTGAAAAAATTGACTCAATACCAACTACAGTCCCTCGCCCCACAATGATGAATCCAACTTCCACTCTGCAAGTAAGAGAGGAGTTGATCCCCCAGATATCTGAAATTGTACAGTATGCTCTTAAACACATAGGGACAATAGGTATTATTTAATCCCTCATGGTCACTGAAACAGGTAGAACCGATGACACAAGCTGGTGTTTCTACAGTCAAACTGACTCATTCACCATTCCTACACACATCCTATGGGGGATGTGTGGCTTTAGGAGCAAACCTTTGCCCCCTTGAGATAAACAAAGAGATGCAGCTGGTATTACAGGGACAGGATTGAGACTCCTAAATAGCACTCTTAATGTGCTGATGTACTTGTGCACAAATTGAGCGTAACCAAAAGTAACTCAAGGAATTTGGAGCACTCAAGGTGGTCCTCTCTGCTAGCATTAGGGGCTAACCAATGGCTTGTCTCTGATACATGACCTCAGTGGGAAAAATCAGGGAAAGAGACCAGCAGTTGACTGTAGATCAACTGCTTTGCCATTGCAGTACTCTTGCAGTATTTCAACAAAATATTTCATTTGGCTTTAGCTGCATTCAAGCTCAACTTGTTACTGATAATCACCTTGTACATAAAATCATGGAGAATAATCACACAGTTTGAAAGATTTCATGAACTGTGTTCAGCACGTGAGCAGGAATGCTTAATAAAAACCAAGGTAGGGTTGTTGAGAGATATTAGTTGTTTAGCTTAAATAAGTAAGTTTCAAATAGTACGAGTCACAGAGGTAGAGTGTGATTAGTTAGTTGTGTGATTTAGTATCTTGTTTGCTTAGCTTTACTTGCTTAGCATGAGTAGCTGGATTTGCTGAAGCCTTAGTCTGCAAGCTGTGGACTTTCACCTAGATAAATCTGTGGCTGAGGGTTCATTTTCTTGGTAATTTTCCTAGTAGCTGGTACAGTGCTGTGTTTTGCCTTTAGTATAAGAAGAACATTGATGACACACTGATGTTTTGGTTGTTGCTAAGCAATGTTTATCATAAACCCAGGACTTCTTTCGTTTCCAATGTTCTGCCAGTGGGCAGATACATTAGAAGCACAAACCAGGGCGTCACCTGAAGGAGCTCTGGTCCCAGGCTCATGTGGTGCCCCAGGCAAGGCCATGGCATGACACATGTGGAGCAAAGGCTGGAACACGCAGGCAACAGGGGTTGGGAACTCATCTCTTTCCTACCTCTACTTCCTCCATAGAAAAGTCCTTGGTCGCCTCCATGCAGTGAAATCCTTATGGAGGTAGACTTCAACAGGAGGGGAAGAGGATGGAGGAGGAAAGGATTTAAACAGATTTTCCCAAAGTTTGGCTGAAATGTCTGAGTGATTGCACTGGCTGGGAAGTGAGAAAACTGAGGACCCTCTCAGAGAGGAAGGTTCAGGCACAGTTGGAAGGAAAGCCTGGTCAAGGTCAGAGACCTTGGAGAGAGAGAAAGGGGAGCAGGTGGAGGAACAGAGCTGGGAGGATTCATGGGACAGCACACAGACTGTGTCCCTGAACTCCTGCCATGGCTCTTTCTTCCATTGACCACCTCCTGGCCTAAATTTCTCAAGGGAAGAGCTCAGTTCCCACATGTTTAGGGCATAGGTGACCATAAAGCTGTGTTACCTTGGCTCAGGAAAAGGCTCTCTCATTACCCCTGCTCCTTTTGTATGTTACTTTCCTCCCAGGGGCTAACAGAGCTGCAAATGTTTCCTCCTCAAAAATGAAAGGAAGAAGCCATGAAGAGACCAAGCCCTGAAGGGAAATAATAAACAAACTTATGACAGCATCACCTCTTTGATAAAATGCTGGGAAGATTTTATGAAAGCTCTTCAGAGAAATGTGGCTGGCTGCTAGCCTGGAGCCAGAGCTCCCAGATTCCTTGTGCCCCCAAATTCACAGCTTGCTTCACAAATTCACAGATTATCAAGGCTGGTCCTTCCCCCTTGCCTCCATCACTCACAAGTATAAATGGTGCTGGGGGGGAGCTCTGCTAGGACCAAGATGGGAGGACAGCAGAGGGAAAAGCACCAAAGGGGAGGAAGAGTGCCTTAATGAAAGAGAGGAACAGGACAAAACCTGGAAGACAAATTAATCTAAGAGACACCAAATGCAGAAGAGGCACATAAAAGGGCTGAGTGGAGAAGAGGTCATGGGAAGGGAAAATACCAAGCCACTTAACCAAAATGATTGAATAGCAAATGCTGTGCACAGGCTGTCTCTTTCAGTGCATGACATTATCATCTTCAGCATGCACCTTCTCCCTGCCTGCCCAGGGGCAGGGTGGTGCTGCTCGCTCTCTCACTCTCTCTCGCTACTTTAAAGACACCCAAAGGCCTGTGCCCAGACCAGCAAAGGGTCTCAGGCGTGGGAAAGCTCTGCGTCGCCACTCCTCGCTTCCAGACACCTGGCATGCACACTGCAGGTAACACACAAGTGCCCTATGGCACAAACAGGGAGATCCACCCTTCTCAAAACCAGTTCCCATCTCCTGAGACCAAGGGCAGTCCTTGAGATTTTCCATCCTGTGTTATTATTCCCTTGGTTATACATACAAAACATTTTTTTTCCCTGGTTGTGCAGTTCAGGATAGACCCAAGAGCCCTGGTTTTAAGTTAATGGTTTCATTCTATCCACTCTCATTGAGCATGGAATTCAAGGTTTAAAAGTCACTGAACTGAAATCAAGCAGAGCTATTGCTGCCGTCACCCCTTCAGGGTCATGGTCTTTCGTGCTTTGCTGCTTTTTGTAACAAGGATTTTCCTGCTGGTAATCCCAGTCCCAAAAGCAGGGAGGGTGGAAGACCACGTTACCCACATCTTGCACTGCAGGCAGTCAGGGATCACTGAGCCCTTCACAGCCCCACTTAGCTTATGAATCTCAGAAGGACTGGCACAAAAGCCAGCTGCTTCTGGCCAAGGATCCTGGTTGTGGAGTCTTCCTCCCTGCAGGTATTCCAGAACCATCTGGACACAATCCTGTGCAATGGACTGTAGGATAACCCTGCTTGAGCAGAGCCAGTGGTCCCTTCCAGCTTTACTCATCTTGGACTCAGTGATCCTCCAAACATGCTGGAGCAGCAGCATCTCTGCTCCTGGAGTTCAGGGAGTAGCTGAGATAGGATTTATTGGATTGTGGCTTTCCTGTGGACCTGTACATCTGTCCCACTGGCTCAGAGGGAGTTTATCAGCATGGCTTCTCCTCTCTCATCATTGTCTGTCCTCCTGGAAGGCCAACAGAGCTGTAAGTATTTCCTGAGTGAGCACAAAGTAAATGAAAGGACTCAGGCAACTATTTGCCTGGAGGTTACCTAAAGCAATGCAGCAAGAAAGGGAAAGCAAAGTTAAAGGGCAACAAAATCTCTGCCTTTCTGTGCTGGGTGGAGTTCAGAGGTTCCAAGAGAGCCCAGAAGGTTTAAGTGAAAATGTAATTGTTTCAGGGTCCAAGCTGGCACCAGTCAAATCACAAAATACAGCTATTACAAGTTTCCCTGTGACTCATACCTGAGAGGTGAGTGTTATCCAGATATTAGCCTTTAGCATTAATGCTCTGGGCTTGTGGCTCCTGGCCAGGGACAGGGTACAGTCTAAATAAGAGCTTCTCATGTGAAATTACTTGTTTGTGTGACTGACACCTGAGTGTGCTCAGTTCAGATAGGACAAGGAAACCAGTATATCTCTTTGACTCAAACTGCATTTCTTTTAGCTCCAGTGTCTCAGGCTGAGCCTTAGCTGCTATGTCTGGCAGGGAATATCTACCTGGGACCATCTACCACTGACAGCAGCCAGAAACCTCACATCTGGGGTATTTCCTGACAGGTTCTTCAAGAAGGTGTTACTGTACTCCCCAATACAATTTGAAACACTTGAAGATCTCCTGGGACAAGCTAAACCTGCTTGGCAGGGAAGTTGTCTTCTGGCAAGAAAATTAGAAAAAAAGAAGTATTAATTATGAGACAACATCAGTGTTTCTCCTTGGGAGAATGAATGAGATTGCCACTCCCCATGTACACCAGCAAACTCCTTTCAGTTACTATGTAAATGCAGTGTTACTCCAGCTCCTCAAGAGAGCTGGTTTCAACAAAGCCTGTCACAAACCAAACCAAGAGTGTTTGGGAGCTCAAAAGATGTCTCATCCATGTGGTTTTTGCTGCTCCCTGTTGAAGCATTCCTTAAGAGGGTAGGGAGGTGTAAGTGGCTGTTGTTGGAGAATGGGTGCAGGGGCAGGCAGACCTTTCATCTGTTCCCTGTGCCACTCCTATGGAAATGGGTGCACTACCACAGAGGCAGTGGAACTATGGAGATGTGCTGAGTTTCTGCCTCTGCCCAGGCCATAGTTTCCAGAGGGGAATTCCACTCTAGTTCAGTGATCTCCAGGACCTGACCCAGTTGCACACAGGTAGGAGTCTTAAAACAATGTGCATGGGGTTTGGATATGTGACATGGGGCCTGCAGGAGATCCCAGCCCCTCTGGAGTGGCAGCTAGAGCCAGGCAGAATGATCCAGGGCATCTCAAATGGTTCCTGACCCCTACACCTAGGCATCTGAGTTGAGCCCATAGTTAGCACAGCCAATGGAGAAATTTAGTTTTTCTTTCCAGGTGGACTAAGAGAAAGTTCCTGTTGTCACTTGCCAGTGGGAGCAGAGTCACGGGCTCCCAGACTTCTCTCAGCTGCTCTTTGTCCCTCTTGCACTGTGCTTGTCTCATGCTGCAGAGCTCAAACAGCTTCTGCACCTGCCCCCTGTGATGGGTTTTCCAACACTCTTACACAGTCATCCTTACACCTAGAGGTCCCCGGAGACAACACAAAAATCTCCTCAGTGTTTCACCACTCTTGTCTGGAGTCTGGAGACACCATCGTGTCTCTCTTCTGTCAGGAAGGACAGCTATGATCCCAGCACTAGGAACGTTTGTCCCAGTGGCATGTTTCTCAAGTTTCATCAGGGTAGGCACAGGACTGGGCTGCAGTGTCTGATGTCTGTTCAGCATTTGGAGTAAACTATGAAGGCAACAGACACAGAGAGAGCTCTGGCAACATGTCACTTTGTGGCCCTGTTGCTCAGAGATAGAGGAGGTTCTCTTATCTTGTGTTTCCACCAGGGACAGAGGGATGAATTTAAAGAGCTAGTGGCATTCCAGACACGGAGGAGTGGGTAAATGCAGAATGTCCTAAATTAGATGAGAGTGGGTCCTGTCCACAGATATATAGCTACTCTATACACAGTACTTTTCAAGGAGCAAAAGGGTTTCAGGACAACAAGACCTGACCAGAGTCCCAGCTATCTCTCTATCCCACCCTATTCTTGGACGTTACATCCACACTATATGTGATGCACATTGCAGGACTCAGGGACGTTTTCCCTCTTGAAAGTGGTCAGATAGGAGCACACTAGAAGTTCTAATGTCTAATGAGTTATACTTGAGTCTCACATCTTATATCCAGACTGCAGATTTTTGGCTGTCACCAGAGTAACACATGAGGAGGACCAAGTCACATCCCAACACCACAGTAACTGTTGTGGGAATGCATGGCACTGGCTCATAGGGCAGCAGGTAAGATATTCTTAGGTGTCCTGGATAAAGGTCTCATCCCAAAGTCCAGGCCCTTGGGCCAGGGTGGTTATTTTCATTCAAAGAGAGCCTGTTCCCTCTTATGCCACCAGCTGCAAATCCAGGTGTCACACAGCCATGCAGGTCCTGTGAGCCAGCTGCTCTGGGCCAGACTCATGGACTGAGATGCAGATGAGCTGTGTCAGTGCTTTAATTGAAAGATTTTATGCAAGCAACAAAAAGAAGTCAAAGACACTTTCATCTGAGATGAAGTGTAGAGGAATGATGGACATTTTGGAGAAAATTTCTCAGATCCCAAAAGATTTCATTCATCTGGTTCCAGGCCAGCAGCAGAAGAGGAGGGAGAGAGGAGGGAGAGCAGATTTGGTTGATGGAAACTGGGCAAATTCCCTGAAAAGGGCTAAGGCAATTGGTGATACTGCAACCAACAAAACCACCATCTCAGGCACCATATTTCTTACATTTTCAGAGGTGTATCCTACTTAGAAATCTTTCACCTGAGAGGGTGTTCTCCTTGTTATCTTCCTCCCATTTAATTATTTTCTCTTCTTCACCAAGGTGTAGGTGATGGGGGGAGAAGGGAAGACAGCAGGCAGGTGATCTGCCAACGCTCATCTGTTTTGGGCCTATGTGGAAACCTGCCCTGGTACAGCCCCACCAGGCCTGCCTGGAGGTGTTCAGCAAATGCAACGAGTTCCTGCAACCCCAGCACCCACCATTGCCAAATGGAGAGCTGAAACTCAGTTTGGGATGGAAGGGCTGCACAAAGACAGACTGTGCTATTCTCCCATCCACACTGCAGTGCCAAGCAGCCTTTCATTCATGCTCCTACAAGGTGAAACAGCAGGGTTTGGAAGAGATCAGCTCTGCTGCTGCCATTTTACAGATGGAGTAGAGCAAACAGACCTGGAAGAGGTTCCCAAGATATACCAAAAATGTCAAAGCACCTGCAGCAAAAAGCTTAGACCAGAAAAGGACCTACAGGAATTGAATACATGGCCACTTTTATCTTGCATTTTAAATTTCATGGGTTTTAAGGTCAGAAGGGACAAATCCTGTCAACTTGACCTCCTGTAATGGAGAGGTCTGGGAATTTCCTCCAGCAGGACTTGCAGGTTGCAGTTTAACTGAAAGATCTTTTTGCAAGACAGTCTTAATTTGAAAACCTCACACAATAGAAAATCCACAACACCTTTTAACATTTTGTTCCAACAACAAATTACTCTCCCTGTCAAGAATGAATAGTTTAAATTGTAGATTTATTTCTTCCTACAAAGCATATTTCAATAGCTTGACAGCTGGAGTTCATCTGACCTAAAACCTGGATGACTATATTTGGCCAGATGAGTTTTACCTCTCTAGTGAGGCACTACAGGGTGATTCATTGCCTTTGAAATTTAGGTATGGATGAAAGAAAAATTTAAAAAAAGAGAAAAATGTTTGGATTTGCAGGGGTCTGCCAGGTGCATAACACCCAGAAGGTCTCTCAAGGCAGCTAAATTGAAAACAAGCAGAACCACAACTCGCAGCAATTTAAGGGTGCCTGCTGGCAGGGAAAACACGTTTCCCTCCCCACAGTTTAATAAACTTCTGGAGCTCTTGAAATCTGGTGTATCAAACTGTGCTGTGCACTGCCCTCCTTACTTGGCTAGCAAAGAGCAAAGACAGAATCACGTCTCCTGTGGCCCAGACCCCTCTGGGGGCTACGTTCTCCATAGCTCCCCATCCACGGATGGCAGGCAATGCCTGCACCTTTTCTCTTGTTGATAGATTTACTCTCATTGCTGGTGCTTCCCCAACAGCAATTCTTAACACCGTTGTTAAGAAAGAAAATTTAACCTGAAACTGATATGACATTTTATTGCCATTTTAATAAGGGTAATAACACATACCATTGAGGCATGAGTCAGGCAGGGATATAATAAAAGTTGATTGTGCCAGGAAAAAGCAAAAGTAATCTGATAAGTAACATAACAACAACAACAACAAAAACCACAAACAAACAAACAAAGGGAAAAAACTCCAAACAAATCAGAATCCACTCTACACCTTGAATCAAAAGTCTTAATATCTGCAGCAAGAATTTCCATGTATTGATCAAGCCAGTTGAAGATAGAAAGTGGTGGAAGAGTAGAAAAAAAAGTCTAGCAGTCCTGAAGGGAAATGAGAATTGAATTCTGCAGCCATGTTGGTTGATCACAGCAATATACAAGGCTGCTACACAGAGTTTGAGGGATATATTTTCATGTTAGAAATGGAAAAAAACAATGTGCACATAGAGCAAATTAAACAAACCTGGGAAATTTCTTCCCAAAAGCCATTTGATTCCTAGCTGGTGAATTGCAGGAAACCACATTCATCCAGACCTCACTGTTTTGTTCAGTATGGCACCATATGGGAAGTGAGGAGTTATTTTAAGGCAACACAATTACTACAGGAAAAATACAGCAGTACACACACCAGTCAAAGAGCAACAAGATTTTTATTTATAGGGAAGTTGCTTGACTAATTCTGTTAGTACTGTGTTCAGGTCTGAAGTACTTTTCCTTGCCTGATGTAGCCACAAAAAAAGAAAGGTGACTCGTGTAATATTCTAGATGGGGCTGGACAGTATATGAAGGCAGAGTAGGATTGCACATTCAGAACTATGTTAAGTGAAAGAATAGCAAGGGAGTTTAAATTGTACAAAGGATGAAGGGCAAATACTTACCCAGTGGTTCTTTTGCCTTAACAATAAGATGCCTGACAGCAGGACAATCTCACCCCAGCCCATACCTTGGTCACTATACTGAGCACAGCTACTCCATCTCCTCCCTCATGCCCCAAAATCACACCCCAAAAGGGAATGGAATAAAATACAAACAGAGCATGTAGACGTACTACCTGAAAGGGTTAATTCCCCTTTGCTCAGGTGGAAGAGGAAAAGGGCTTGAGGAAGCTATTGCTATAGATGACTTCCTCTTCATGGTGAAGTTTGTTGACAGCTGCTTAAAAATACAACCAACACTAGCATTTTATAGTGTGGGTATTGACATTTTATTTTTTAAAAAGGAAAAAAAAAAAGAATACATCATTTTAAGTGACTGGAAATGTGTACAAAGTTACATTTTTCAATGAATTAATGCATTAAAGAAATAGGCTTTGAACAAGCTTCTGTAATGCATGGAACTTACAAATTCTTTCACAACCCATAATGCTTTTTTTCAAATACTTTGTAATAATATGGCATTGGGAGAGCCAGAGATCCCCTGAGATGCCAGTACTGCTAGTACAGGAGGTGCCTGACCTCAGTCCCTCAGCCATGAGTACCAGGGATATCCCAGTTATTCTGCAAGGTAGAAAAGGAGGTGCTCCAAGAAACACAGTGCCATAATCCAAGACCACCCCAGGGAAATCCAAAATTATCTCAAAGCTGACAGAGAATCGGCAGTTCCCACACATCTCTAAATGAACTCATCCCAACCTTGGTATTTAGTAACAGCTTTAAGGAGTATATTTGTATATAAATCTACTAAAAAAAAATCCCAATATCACCATTGTAAAACTTACATGAACACATGCAACTTAAGCAACACTGTGTTTCCAGAGGATCTTGGCTATTAGCTACTTGCAGTTTATATACACAAATGATTAATTAGAAAGGCTGCTTCTGGGAGCCAAGCTTTCTGTCTAGGTTAGCCCCTGGTTATAATAAGGATTTCCTACATGTGATCTAGGAGTTGGCCATACTAAAATTTTTGATTATAACACCAGGTTGTACTTGTTTGTAAACATTTTGTCTTAATATTGAATGAAAATCCAATGCATTCTTACTCTCTGCACTGACATTCTGGATCACCTGACTGATACAATATTATTCATAAGAGATATAAAAGTTTGGCTAATAAAAATCTTTTAGACAAGTTAATTCCTGGTGTCAAGGTACTGACTTTAGAGGAACATCAAGCAGGATTTGACCCACAGTAGAATCACAGGCAAATTTCCTCCAGGATGTAGGAGTTTCCAATCCATGCCCACAAAACAATTTAAGTTTTGCATGATCCCCATTCTGCAGATTGGAATACAGGTTTGAAGGGAAGCAGTTTGCCAAGGTCACAGGCAATGTCAGCAACATAGCTCAAAAGACATTCAGATTCCTGAACACCTGATTC
This sequence comes from Eopsaltria australis, assembly GCA_034509425.1. NCBI lineage: Eukaryota > Metazoa > Chordata > Aves > Passeriformes > Petroicidae > Eopsaltria > Eopsaltria australis. Next base: position 947,487 of record JAVTVJ010000667.1, read on the forward strand.
GTGCTGGACAGCAATGCCCACTTCTTTCCTGACTCCTACAGTCCTCAATCCCCTTCTCTTAGGAAAAGATTACATGATACTGCATTTGGAGGAAGGCTCACAAAGAAATGTCAAAAGCAAACATGTCAGGGATATACAAAAAAGAAAAAAAATTACTATAATGTCTCAAGACAGGTAAAAAAATTCTTCCTGTTGTTCTTGAAGCTCTTCTTAACTTCTCCTTTTTGCCAGCTGCAGTCCTGAGTAATGAATACCTGCCAGATCTGGGTGGCAGCTTCCTCAGACCCTCTCCTTGTGCTTCACGTTAGCCAGCTTGACTGTTTCATGCTCAGAGGCAGGTGGAGAAGGCTCATCGTGACATCCAATCGTCAGCTGATAGACAATCACTCCTGCAATTGCCCCAAGGAAAGGAGAGACAACTGGAACCCACCACCAGTGGGATGGCTTACCAATCCTGGAAAACAAAAAGAAAGTGCACAAGGTAAGGACTGCAGCCTAAGCATTACGATATTTGCACTCGGATGTGGAGCAATGCAAGGTCTGACCCTCTCCAGCCATCACCACCCACTTGCACAAGACAATAGCACCTGCATGTCTGCAGAGCTTCCAAGGCAGATGTTGCCACACACACACAAACACTTCAGAACAGCTACTTTCAGAACTGTCAAGACTGTCTCTCCACCAAGGAAGGAGAGAAACATTTGTTGTGCCTACACTAGGCACCTTCAATTCCCTCCCACTTCTTGCAGGAAAGCAACACTTGATAACATGGCTCTCTTAATTGTCTCAAAAAATAACAAACACTTCCCATTTTCTACCATTAAAAAATCATGATATGTTCATGTTCAAGGTGCAACTGAAGTTCTCATGGATACTCCTAAATTTCCTCTTTGATAGCAAAGTTGTGTCATTTGCTCTCACCACTGGAAGCTGCCCAGCTTCCATGATTCCTTAAGAAGTCGAAAAGCAGACAGTATCTTTTAGCAACATTTAGACAATCCAAAGATACCTCATCGTTGCCAAGACTCTTTATAGTGCCAGACCTACCATCTATTTGCACTCATAATTTATTTCCCCTGCATGCACAAGGTTTTCATCATCAATCACTTACCGGAACACGTCAGTGCCCCAGCCAGCAATGGCTGTGAAGAGACGAGGCCCGAAGTCCCTGGCAGGGTTGACAGCATAGCCAGAGTTGAAGCCCATGGAGGTTCCAATTACCAGGACAACAAAGCCAACTGTGAAAGCCTCCAGCCCACTGGGGACGGGGTTGTTGTAGGGATCAACAATAGCCAAGACACAAATAATCAGGGCAGCAGTGCCAATGAACTGGAGAGGGATGGGGAAGGAGAACAAGGATTTAGTCCAGATTAGTCTTCTAACCAAGTTATTTAACTCCTCTGGGATGCAATTCTCTTAACAGGAAGAGGTGCACCAAGTCATCCCATTACATTATCAGACTACAGCAGCCCTGGGAATAAAAGAGTGGAGCATGTGCCTCTCTTGAGATTATGACAGCTCAGAATCTCAATCAAGATCATACCTTTTTCCCTACCCCCAGAAGAACTATGAATAGCTGTTTAGGCAGCCAGAAAAGCTGGAAACATCTTCCTAAACCTCCTTCCCACATGCTATGGCTGGGTAGAAGCTGTCCCTTCTGTGGTTGATGACAATTTTAGGAGACAGTGACATTCAACAGCAACCACCCCCCCATACCCAGCTGACCTCTGAACTGTGCCAGAACCACAGTAGTAGAGTGAGAGTGAGGAAGAGCTATCATTTCTCACACTATGGCTCTTCAGGGACCACATAGCTTCTCTCTGGTGTCCTGACCAGTGTTGTACCACTTATTAATGCCTTGGCACAAGCCTTCTGGCTGTAAGGTCCTTTCTGGCCCTGCTCTTCCTGTGGGCTTGTGAGATACCTGTGTCAACTCCAAAAAACCTTTCTGGATATCTTATCTTTAAATTGTGATTAATTTTCTAACTAAAGGTGATGCCCAGAACCGCCCAAAAGATTCCTCTTCAAATGCACTTTCATCCTGCCAGCACTCTCTCACCTGGTCAAAGAAGCCGTTGACAACATTCAGATGCTCAGATGGGTATGTGGCAAAAATACCAGCAGTGGCATTCTTCCCTGTGACGAGGAGCTCGTTATTGCCAAAAGCATAGATAGCATCTAAACGTAGGGAAGGAGAAAAAGAAATCATTTGCTGTAGAGCAAACAGTCATTTGAAAAACTTAGGGCATCATCCTCCACAGTGTTTTACCAGTCAGGTTCAAAGGCAGATGGCATTAGTCCCTGTTCCTAACAATTATTTGCCAGGCATCAAGAAAGACAGACAAAAAGCAAACACTAAGGTGACTTCAACTCTCTCCCAAAGGTAACCAAACACCTGTGGTATCAGTCTTGGTGTGAAGACAGGACATAGTGATATGGATCAGCAAACAGGATTCGGGCTGTTCTTTCACTTCTCTTAGTTTCAACTCCCAAGGCTGTCTTTAGAGCCTTGCCTACCACTGTGTAGAAGCTGGATAACTAACTTAGGAGGGTCTCTCTTTCCTTCATAATGAGTGGAGACAAAACCAGACACCTCTGAATGTAGCTTTTCCATGGGTTAGGTAGCTAAAATGGGGTTAAATCCCTTCTGAAGAGGAGGCTTCAATCCACCTACTGGAAAGGTAATTGGTGTTGAACTGTAGCCCTGATGTTTACTGAGAGGAAAGTAAACTTTTCCTAAAGTGAAAAGCAGTTCCAGCTAGTGCTGGGGTGGCAGCTTCCTCCTCCATCTGGAAGTAACAGTGACCCAGATGCTCCACTCAGCTACAGGGAACATCACTCCTATTGCCAGAAATAATCAGGAGGCAAAATCTGAGTCCAAATGTCCACTTGATATTAGAGGAAGAGCAAGGGCCAGCACAAAAATTCAGTTCTTGCCCACTGAAGATCTCCCTTTGATGATTAAAAACACACAGGAGAAATAGAGGCATGAAGAACTGGATTTGTAGGGTGCTTTCCAAGGTATGGAATCACTCTGATAAAAGCAGCAAAATCTGCTAAAAGCAGTAAAATCTGCTAAAAGTCACATCTGGAAGCTAACACAAGACAATACATTAGACATCACAGTTAAGATCTCATTTTTTTAAAGCCAAGAATGAGAAAATGGTTCTGGAACAGTGAACAGATATAAAACCTCCATCAGTGCTAGTGCTTCATTGACTTTTCTGGAAGACAAGTAGATACAAAAGGGGCCATCCAGAGGTCCAGTGTTCATTACTCAAGGGCAAAGAATTGCACTTCAACAATGCTTGTTGGCCTTCAGGTTGCTTTGAAGAGGCTTGAACCCATCATCATGAGAATGGGAAAGCCATCCCAGAAACACAGTAAGGAGGTTTCTTGGATCTCTGCACTGCAAGAAAATGTTCCTCTCTGATCTGGCAACCTCCCTCCCTGCAGTGAGTGACAAACACAGTAGTCTCACCTCAAAAAAGACACCAGGTTTCCACACTTACCATAGTACAGCCCAAAGACTATGCCAGCTCCAAGGAAAGACCCCAGGGTTTGTGCAAGGGCATAAATTGGTAGCTTGATCCAGGGCTCCCGGGCCAATAAACACATGGCAAAAGTGACAGCTGGGTTCAGGTGTCCCCCTGCAGAGAGGTTGGTTAGTACACTCTTACAGGCAGAATTTAGGTCCCAGAGTTGTGCCAAAGGGCACTGGCTTCCGTACCAGTGCCACACAGGAAAACTCCTACACAACAAGTGTGACAAGTGGCACAAGCAAAACTCAGCCTACGCGGAGCCACACATACCTGATACCTGTCCTGCGATCAAAATGCCGAGCGTTACAGCGAAGCCGAAGGCCAGGTTGATAGTCAGGAAACTTCCATGAGACCCTTTGCTGAGAATCACCTGTGCAACAGAGCCACAGCCAAAGACCTAGGAGGAGAAAGAGAGATTGAAATTACCCTCTCTGTTTCACACCATTGCCAGTTACTGACCAATGCCTGCAATTGCACTGCTTACACCTTCATGGGCCGTCATAGTCCATTCACAACTCAAAGCCTTCACAGCTGCAATCCTTGGTCAAAGTATCTACGCATCATCTCTAGGGATGGGAGGGAAGAAGAAAGGGCGCAGACAAATCTATCTCCTGGTAGAATGGACTGAAAACAGGGCCAAAAGTAAAAGCTACATGGACTTACAGGAGACTGGAATTCTTTGTTCAAACATCTAACTTGAAGATGGCAGGTAAGAAGGATGAGCCAGATATCATCCTGGTCTGAGATATTCACAGTACAACTATTCTGATGAGGGATCTGGGTATCTTTGTCTTAAAAACGGTAATAATTGCTTGACACAGTAGCACATAGATTGGTAGGGAACAGTTTTGTTAATGCCTCGAAATATAGTCATGACTGAAGAAGGCCACATTCAGCCTGACATTCATGGAGTTCTCTTTTCAGGTTCCATCAAGAAAAGTCCACATTCAAGAGAGTCCACCAGCATAACTAGTCTTGGCAAAGATCAGGGGTGCACCAAACCAAACACTCTGGCATACAGAAGCTGTTTATTTTGGATGATAGAAGTGTTTCCTAGTAGCTAAGGGAGGTCTTGCTTAAAGACATTTTCTCCAATTGGATAATCCTTCTCTTCCCAACTGCACCCAAAAACCGTCATTCCTGTGCTCACCCTTAACTACTCAAACCAGTTTCCCCTGGCAATTCATTTCATCAGTCATCCAGCTGCAGGCTTTCCATCTTGGCAAGCCTTTCCGCTGTCCACCAGGCAATTTAAAGAGCTCTAAACCTGATCATCTGTATGTTTGTATCTCCCACTGGCCCCACCTGAATTGGCCCTTGGTGTATTATCACCTGGATTTACCATATTGGCAGGTACTGAGAGGATCCTTAAACTAGGACAGAGATAGCAGCTTGCTCATGAGATACTCAAATCTAGAGATCAAGGCCTGACTTATTTCTTCTGACCACATACCCATAACTACGCCCCCACAAAGACTTTCTGCTTCCATGACCTCTGTCATCCCAGAATTACTCAATTGGCACAGAGGTGGTATCCACTCCTACAAAATAAGCCACTAAATAGGCACTGAGGTGGTAGAGTTTGCTGTCTTCACTTCTTCAGCCAACACTGGACATGCCCATTGAGCAACACACAATCCAAATCAGAGGCAAAGACAAAATACATGTAAATCATCCCCTCCCAGACCCTTAACAACTGAAGAATTGCTAACAAAACAGAAGGTGCACTCAGCTTGCTTGGAAAGGAGCAGCCAGGTAGGCTGCAGGCTGGTTCGTGAGGTGGACACTCTGTACATAGGTGCCTCTTGACAAGGACCCGAGTGCCCAACACAATGGCCTTGTGTAAAAAGAATAAAGGAACCTGTTGAACTCATTGGTGAGGGAGGGATGGCCAGCACTGCTCTCTACTGGGTGCAGTCAGAACAGCCCCTACAATGTCCTCACCAAGCTGGGAAACCATGGCAGAGGAGACTCCAAGACAAAGGCAGAAAAGATGAATTATTTATTGGCAGCAAACAGAAACAGCTATGCCCAAACCACCACGGGAAGCACAGTTCCAACTGAGCAAATAAGTACAGGCTAATGACCAGGGTGAATCCAGTTTCTCCCTTTCCCCAAACAAGCCCCACCATGCTTTGGAGAGATTTCAGAAGGTACATGGCTGTGGTGTTTGCCTCTCAAAGGCCACTAAGCACATCAGTCTGACCAGGGAGGGGACAAGCCCACAAAACCTGAATTTGGCAAAGTTGACCCCGGGTGATTCCTAGCGATGAAAGTATTTGTGCTATTCACTCTGTAAGAACTGGCAGTTCTGCAGGTGGATGGTGATTGGCTCATTATCCACATACCTTTTGGTTGCAGAAACCACAGAGTAAAGTTTTCCCACCTCCACCTCCCTGATCACCCACAAAGGTCTTCCCTTAAGCTGGAGGAATGCCAGGTCTGCCATTTCTCAAGAGGTTATCTCAAGAGGTCATTCCCCATCCTCCTTTCCTCCATCCTACACCTGGCAGTAGCTCTCCAACTTTTCCTCAGAAGGGAGTCTATGGGCCGTGCAAAAACACCCTGAAGCCACTCCACAGGAGCATTACAACTGTTTATCAAATGAGCCGTGAGCACTATTTGGCTTAATTCAGCGTAACAGTAGAAAACTTAACCCTCAGCAGATAAAAAGGGTGTAGTGATACTTGGGGACAGGTTTGAACTTTGATATGCATATGTTCAATTCCATCCTGCACCAGGATGTCCACTAAACACAAAAATACAGTGTCATGAATGACATCCGTCCATGGCATTTGACTTTTAGGAACCATTCCAAGTCATCCTCACCCAGGCTTTTGTGTCAAATACCTTGACACTACACAGTTTTCTTGTGGTAGTAGCTAATATAATTTTTAATCACACCACTTTCACTTCTCTTTGCTAGTTTTCCTTCCAATTCCTTTTCCCAGGTCAGATGAGACCAGAGAACCTCAGCTTTCACTTTTTGGGTTGTGTTTGTCAACCACTCACAGAGAACTGTTCAGGAGCATCTACCTTGGGTTGAAAGGAAAGGAAGGTCAAATAAAAGCCATTCAACATTTTTCCCAGTCTTTTAAGTCCATGCAATGTATTTAAGAGTTCTTAGCCAATATTGTAGCACTGTGGTCAGGGACAGTGATGCACACCTAAGGGGGAGATGACACCCCATTCTTTTGATTTTAACAACCTGCCTCCCACACTATTTGGTTTTGTGGTTTTGTTTTTCATTTGCATTTGTTGGGTTTTTGTTTTGCTTTTTGATTTGTTTAGCTTTGGTTTTGTGGGGGGGTTGTATTTTGGTTTTGTTTTCGTGTAAAAAACCACTTCTGGAAGAATATCCAGCCAACAGAAACCTGGGTTAGCACCTCCCATGGCAGTAAGTGCAGCAGTCAACTATTTTACAGCCATGATTCACTAGCCAAGTTCAAAAGTGGTTTTAAAGTGCTAATAAAATGCTTGCAATAAAGCATCACTCCAATGTATTAAACCTACTCTCCAAGGAATTGAGGTCAATGCACCCATCAACCAGGTTAATGGAAGCCTGCTCCCTAATTTCATCTTACTGACTCTAGCAAATCTAACAGGGAGGCTTCTCACTGCCCAGGGCGTGATTCAACTCCTTGCACTGTGAAAAAGAACTAAATCCTTATTCTGCAGGGATGGGTTCAAGAGTGGCTGGTCTGACAGAAGCCAGAGGGGAGAAGAACCCGCCCCTGTACAAAGGAGGCACCAGCCAGAAGTAGCAGCAAATTACAGGAAAAGGTAGCATGGTAGCATGCTGCAGGGGATACTTCACACTCAGGAAATCTTGAGCTCCCTGTGTCCAGGGCATGTTTGGAGACTGAGCAGCTGTCTTTGTCTCAAGATAAAAACACCCTGTCTCAATGTCTGAACACATGAAAGCCCAGTAGCCAGTAAGGGCTGGTAGGAAAGAACCATGGAGGCTTAAAAAGTTGCAATAGCTCACGAAGAAACAAGGCTACCTGTTTAGGCAGACCTTGTGGAAAACAGCTTCATACATGAGCTCAGGAGGAAGGTGGTGTTCAGAACTCCTCTGCACAAGAGCCAAGTTTCTTTCCTTTCTTGTCTCCTGTTTTCTTTGCCAGCGCTTTTTTACACCTTCATGTGCAACACAAAAGGCCTGAGTGTGTTTGCTCTTGTACTTCAGGCAGACTGAGCTCTAAATGTAGATGGGAAAGTTTCACCAGGAGGAGTGCAACTCTTCTGCCAGCAAATAAACTGGGGATTAGGCAAGAAGCCTGCTGTAAATCTACCCTAATCACCCTGGTGGATGGGAAAGACCAGTCAGCCCTTGATGTCCTCTGGTTAGTGAAGAAGATGCCAGAAGGGCAGTCAGACCATGAGTCTGCTTTGAAGGAGGAGACCCGGAGATATTGACAGATGATTTTAAGTCTTGGACACACCAAGGGTACCACTCTTCATAAGAAGAAGGCAGGGAGCAAGGGCAGCATGCAGAGATCTTGAACTCGGCAGCTCAGGTGGCCAGACAGCCTCCATCAGCCAAAAAGACAATGCAAGGAGCACTGTCCTTTGTGCTTTTCCTCAAAGCATCTCTCAACCAACCAGGCTGGTCATCACTCTCAATTTGTGAAGCAAGGAGAAACCTTAGACCCCACAGCCCAGTTTTTTGTCCAGCACAGCTGGAGGCAGCCTGTACAGAAGCAGCCCTGCAGGGAAGGGCAGCAGCAGATGGTCTGTTATGTTACAGCTCTTTATGCACCACCCACTGAACCAGAGCCAAGGCAGGGCTGTGGGACTGGAGAGATGAGAGATTCCAAGCACAACTGTGCCCCACATACATCACATGCTACAAAAAAACACAGCACAAAGCTGGAGATATGAGCCTTCCTCAACTCAAGAAACCTGAGCAACCTTCAGCAGAGTTGGGCATTAGGGAGGAAATTCACTGGTTTAGGTTGTTCACACATGCACAGAAGAAAAACACTTATTCTGATGTCCCTAGTGTTGTTCAGATCAAGAGGTTTTAGCTGTTAGAAAGACCAGTACGTCTGGTGGGGGTTTGGTCACAAGGCTGGGCACTCCTGGGGAAAAGCTGCCTTCCTACCAAGGGAAAGTCTTGGTGCCCGAACTGTTCTGTTTGTAGGAAGGAGAAATGTCCTGCTCCTGGGGAGGGAGAGCAAGAAGGGACAGTTTTGGACAGTTAGTCCAAACCTCTTCTGGTGGAAGGGTTGAGGGAAAGCAGCAGCACTGCCACTTCCCATGTCCCTGTATCCACCAGCACAGACCCTTTGCAAGGAAGAATCAGCAACACTCAACCTACTTACAGTGAAGATTTCTACCCCCTTTTACAATCTAGAAAAGCATTAACAAAAAAAAAAGAAATTTAAAAAAAAAAAATTTTTTTAATTACATTTTCGAAATGTGACAAGCTGGGTTTAAGCAAACCACCCCAAATCTAACAGCAACTGTGAGAACTACAGTGCCGCCCCAGACAGCTGCCTGCCAACCCCTAAGGGGCTCCCCTTGCTGTGGTCATCCCACTAGATGAAGCTCCCCTAGCCTTGGTCATCCAAACCACTTTGCCATTTTTGTTTCTGTGGTCTACAGCACAGTCATACCCTAAAAAGCTACCAGCTAGCCACAAAGTCAAGGCAGCACCAATTGAAAAGCAATTAGGAATTGTTTTGTTCTTTCTTTGTGCCTCTACAGCAGTGATTCACAGTGAGTCCCACTCGGAAATCAGTCATAATCAGCAAATGTAAAACACAAACAGAGCCAGCTTTGGTATTTACAGCTAGCAGAGCAAGGCAAACAAACTGAGCCGTAAGAGTGGCACAGAGACCCACCATGGAAATCTGGCTTTAGTGGGTTGCTACAGTAATAACACAAACAGCAAAGGACTGGGAAAATGCCTTCAGAGTTTGTAGTGCTTAACTATTGCCAGCAAGCAATGCTTCTAACATTGATATAAAGCTCAAGCCTAAAGTGCCACTCAGAAAGTGACTTTTGAGGAGGGAAAACGCCCATTTAAGTATTAAAGGAAGTGTATGTAGAATCAGCATTACTATTTTTGCAACAAGAGAGTCTACCTACAGAATAAATAAAAGTTGTGCAAGGTGCTCTACACAGCAAAAGTGGCTTGCAAGTAGGCAGCAACTCGCCTTAGCACTCTTCAGGGCTTGGTTGCCTCAGCTGGATTATTTTTCTTATCTTAAAAAAAAAAGGAGGCACCATTCTAAGAGGTCATTCCAGCTGAAACCACACTATGATTCTACCTTCACAATCTCTTTTAAAAAATGAGAAAATAAAATCAAGTACTAGGTTCATTCTTATAGGCAGCAAGACTATGTAGGGACCTGCAATAGCTGTCGTCCAGAAGAGTTTCAGAGAGTTGCAGTCACTATGCAAGCGAAAGGGAGCAGGGAAGAAGCTGAAGCTGTGCCAATATCCACAGTGGGACAAGTTTTACATTACACAGTGAAATTGAAATCAAGCTGCAAACTTTAAACAGTCTCCCTCCCTTGGGGCTCAGGAAGTTGATTTCAGCATGCGCAATATCAAACTTTAAATCCATCCCTGATAGTATTCTGTTCAAACATATTTGTGTTTAGTCAACTCCATCTCCCATGAAGAAAACTTCACGGATTCAGGTCTTTCCTCAGGCATTTTACTGTGTGAAGCCCATAACAGATATTAACTGGGGTACAATACATCTAAATGTACACACACACAGCTCAACTCGCTGGCAGGGTGGGCAGCAGGGACTTTTGCAAGGTACAAAATGACAATTTCTCTCCTGGGAGAGAATCCAGTTGAAACAATTGTCCAGGCCAAGTGAAAGGGGAAGGAATTCACCTTCAAGACTCTTTCTATTTCATGTAGGTGATATAATAAAGAGATTAAAAGGAATCAGGATGATAAGGAAAAATCTATACGTTTGCCTTCATTAAGAAGAATAGATTGAGACAGCATGAAGTTGTAAAGGGATTGATTGGCTTGGATATTGCAAGCTTGCAGTCCTGGAACCCATCTCCCTCTTGTGTAGACTGTTTTGGACATTGAATGCAAGAGCATTCAAGGAGTTTGGGACTTTCCCTTTCCACCCACAAGCCCCACTCCACCTTCCCCCACACGGACACAGAATGCCCACAGAACTCTTTCCACTGCAGAGCTGCTGCAGGAGATCCTAAGTGAGTTTGCAAGTCCTACAAGATGGAATTGAGTGTGCCACTAAAACCAGTTCACGAACTCCTGAAAACAGTGAAGGCTCTGTATGTAAACTTAGACACACACACACAAACACAGAGCAGGTTTGACACTCCTGAGGACAAGGTGTGTGCTGCCCACTTCTGCCAATGCAGCGTCCAGTGTGGCTGATGGGTGCCCACTGCCACTCTCATTTTGGAAGCTGCTTATGATTCTGGACCAAACCCTTCCTCAAGCTCTGAGCAGATCCCAATTCCTCTCTGCCTGGAGAGGAAAGGCTGTAAGGAAAAGCAGTGGCTGTTGTGCCAGCTGTTACAGTCAGAGGATGGACTAATGGGGTTTGGATCATGAGCCCTTCTGAAAGCTCAAATCCACATGGCTAAAGGCTTGTCTTGTTTCTCAGCAATATTAACTTTGCTATCAGGAGGCATTAATCTACCTTACAAGACTTACCTTGTTTCAATCCTCAAACAGTGGCATCAGTGATTCATAGACACCAATCTTCTAACTGTTAATCGCTTTCCTATCACCTTCTACCCACCTTAATTCCAAACAACCCTTCCTGGAAAAATCAACAGGACTTGTTTGCAAATCACCAAAGCTGGGTCGCTCTGACAATAAAGTCATTGCGCTGTGCAAAGCTGCTTTCTTTGAAGAGTGGTAGCATTTTGCAGTCTTAGCAAAGTCCCCTAGGCTGCCATATAAGATTCAGAAATCCCCTCTTCATCGCAAAAAAAAAAATCTTATTTATAAAAGCGCAAAATTGTGTCAGTCTTTTAGTGTTGTTGCCCAGGTGCACATGCAGCTTCATCAAGCCCTCCTCAGCCTTCAACTCTGCCAACCCCTAGATTTCTCTCCGAACAGTTCAGACAGTTACAAAGAGCTGCAAACCCACAGCCAGTCCACTGAAACCTTCAGAATTGCTCTGGATTTACACCATCTCAGAGGAACTTATACCTGCAGATATTCACTGTGGACCATCAACTCATTTCTGTCTCAATATATACACACCAAACCCATCGTCAACTGGGCAGTCCTGTGTTTTCAGATGCAGATGCTCTAAGCCAGATATCCCTGTCACTGTAGTTTTTCTACACCAGTATTTAATCCACACAGTTCATATACAAGTGTCCTAGCTGTTCAAATCTGCCTTTAACCTCAAAGCAAATTGCAGCCGCTCAAAACATTTGCAACCTCAGGCACTTAGGCACATACTTATGCTGTTTTATCCCTTGTATTGCACCCCTTTGGAAACTGAGCGCTAAAACAGGCAGAAGAGTTTTATCTCCATTGACCACTGAAAAACACACTGACTGATAGCAAGCACCAGGTCCCAGCTGGCTGTCAGCACGAGCTGCCACGGTATCTTGCAGCCCCACTGACAAGCCCCTGGGGAATCAGCTGCTGACAGCAAAAGGACACTGCAACAGCTTAAATTCTGGCTACTTCTCCATTATGGGATGCACGGGGAAAGCAAAGTGGGAAAAAAAAAAAAAAGGCTTCCACTTCCTTGGGTGATAACACTTGCAGTATTTCAGAGCCAAGAAAATATTCCAGGGCGGACAGAAAGGAAGTTTTAAATGATCTCTAGTAAAGAACTTGCTGCTTACACAGAGATGTTTTTCTCCCTGCACTTCACAGATACACAGAAGCTCCCATACACCCAACAGGCTCTTCAGAACCCACTCTTTGCAAGAAACCCCAATGTCCACCCTTAAGCAATGAGCATTAACATTTTTTCCTGTGCACAGGGACTGTCCTCTAGACCCCTTACAGCAGGTTGCACCAGAGCTGGGCTCATTCCCAAAGCAAACCCTGGCAGCAACGCAGCCCCTTCACCAGGACAATTTCCCCCAATCCCACAGGTTAGAGAGCATCCCCACACTGCAGCCCGCACTCACCACCAGGATCAGTGTCCCCAGGCACTCAGCCAGTGCTTGCCGCACTAATTTGTTTCTGATCCTCAGGCGCTCCTCGACGGTAGCGAGAACGTCCTTTTGCCGCCCCATCGCAGTAGAGGTGCTTCTCAACTGGTGTCAGGGGGAAAGCAGCAGCTGACAAAGCCTCAGCAAAGTTTCTTCTCCAGCACAGCTGCCTTTGCTTATAAATAAGTTCATCGATGCCTGACACACCTCCTGGGTAGCCACACCCCTTCCACCCGCTCTTCAAACCCAACTTTTTTTTCCTGCCTTTCAGCATGAGACAGCGTGGGTGGTTTTTTTCATTTTCCTTATTGCTTGCATAGGTGAGCAAAAGATTCAGGAGCTTCATAAGAAGAAGGAATTAAATGTGTCCTGCTGAAGCCACTGCTGTTTTCACCACCACCTAAAATGCAGGGCCATATCTGCCCTTCTCCAGCTTCAGCTAAATGCATAGACTGAGCAATGCCTTACCCATTTGTGTGTGCATGGTACCCTGCGTTCAGATTTCATTGCAGTTTGTCTCACCCTCCCAGAGCTTTGGGAGAGCCCTTGGAGCCCAGTCCCCCTGAAAGCTGTGAAGAAAAGACATGAGACAGCCAGTGCAGAGCCAGTCCCCATCACAGGACCTCAGTGAGGAGCCCACAGACTTACCAAGTCACACAGGAAACAGCCCTTGCTGGCTTTTCACCATCAGTAACATCCTGTCTCACTCTAGGACTATTCCACAAGGTGGCCTGGATGAAAACAGTCCCAGTCCATACCATCTGAGCTGAGGACTGCTAACAGGACATGTGCAGCTCATGGCATCTGGTTTTTGTTAAGTGAGTAGTAAAAATTCCCTGGGCTCCTTGACTCACCAGGTCTTGACGCAGAACAGCAGGGCTGAATTCGCAGGACTGAAAGGGACCCCTTTCCCTGATTTGCTCCCCTGCCTTCTCTGCAAAGCCACAGATGCCCAGTTTTTCCTCTTCCCCTTATTTAACCATCAACTTTCCTGTGGAAAAACCAGAGCTTTTCAGTAAAGTGGTGAATGGGCCTTTATTTTTTACAGAAGCTGCAGCCAAAACGAGCAGCAGTCAGGAATGTGGCTAAGAAAGCAATAACGTGTGAGGAATCAAATACAGGGAAACACTCAAGTCCAAACATAATTACAGAGGCAGGAAACTTTCCTCGTTATTTTGCGCTCAAGCCCAGTCTGAGACTTCCAGTATCAATGGGGTCCTCTGAAGTACAGTGAGTGCTCCATCAGCCCCATGCTTGCTTGCTGCAGCTGGGGTTTGCAAACCAGTGCTCAAGACACCCATTTTCAACCTTCTCTCCATATCTCTCCCCTCACCATTTTGCGGTGCATCACCAGAGCCATGGAAGCTCCTCACTTCCTCCTGCACTCCCCTCTTCTGTATGCTCTGCCCTGTCCTTTCACCCTGATGCTTTATCAAAGCTATCACAGTGAGCAATTAAGCTGCATGTTGGGTTCTTTACCCTTTTGACAGTTCCCAAGCTGAAACACATGGCCACCAGTGTGTAGATGCTGTGTTCTGTGGTGTAGTTTTATTGAGATTTATTTAGGCTAGTTCCCATTCCTTCCCTGGTGGTGAGGACTGGGCCATCAAACCTGAGAGAGAAAGGTGAGGAGCAAAAAGCATGAGGGGCTGTGATGTTCTCCAAGCAGGTAGGAACATTTCATCTGTCTGCAGCATCTGAGGCCCTCTGTTACAAGTCGAGGATACAGGCATTTCCTCATAACTGGTGAAGGGAGGGGAGATGTTGAGGTCCCAAGGTTTATGGCATATTTTGGTTTTGGCTGGAATAATTAATTTCCTTCTTACTAGTGACTGGAATTCACTATGAGAATAATGTTGATAACACACTGATGTTTCAGTTGTTGCTCAGCAGTGTCTGTCCTAAATCAAGAACTCTTCAGTTTCCCATGTTCTGCTAGTGAGCAGGTGCACGAGAAGCCAGGAGGGACCATGGCCAGGAGAGCTGACCCAAACTGGCCAAAGGGATATTTTATATCATAGGACATCATGCCCAGTGCATAAACTAGGGGGAATTAGGAGCAGCTGATCACTGCTGGGAAACAGACTGGACATCTCTCAGTGGGTGGTAAGCAATTGTGTTATTTATCACATGCTTTTCTTGGGTTTTACTGTCTACCTTTCTCTTCTTCATTGTCATTGTTATTACTAGTAGTAGTATATTTTATTTTGTTTCAATTATTGAACTATTCTCAACCCACAAGTTCTAAATTTTTTTTCACCATTGTCTTCCCCACTGGAGGTGGGCAGGGGGGCAGTGCCTGGTCCTTAGTCTCTGGCTGGGGTTGAACCACAATGTGGTAAAAGATGGTGATAAGCCCAGCATCAAAGCTTGAAGTCTAGACAGAGGCAAGCCTGAGGAGCTGGGGTGGGGTGGGTGCTCCAACACCGGCTCTGTGCCTGACTCACTGCCTGACCCCAAGCAAATCCTTCACCTTTCCACACCCCAACTTCTCCGTCAGTAAATTGGAGAGTGATATCAGATTCCCTTCTTGGGGCGTTGTGAGGGTGAATCACTCCAGCCCAAGATCCAGTGACTTAAAATGAGCAATAGGGACTTATGCAATTGCTTTCTCAACAGGCAGCCGTGTTATTATCTAGGAAGGAGCTTGGGGGAAGGACAGTGACACAACGCTGGAAGAAGCGGGACATCCTTTCAGAAGCAATAACTAATCAAAGTGTGGGCAAGGGCTGAAATGCCCCAGTGCTGGAGCTTTTCTGTGCCAATACAGGAATTCCTGTGCCACACCAATCTGCTGCACTTAGGGACGCATGATCTAAGCACAAATCAATTCAAGATGTCCTTGAGCAGCAGTAGATTTCCAAGTGAGCACATCTCCTACATTAACTGGTGCACAGGGTACTTGGACCCATCCTGGTGGTCAGAGTAAATCCATGGAATGGTAGAAGTAAACAAGGTAGGATGTAGCAGTTAAGAGTAATGAGACAGGACCTCAGAGCTGCTGGGCTCTTCTACAGTTGGGGGGACATGGAAAGACATCCGTGCCTTTATGGACATGCAAAGAAGCTCTTCCCCAGCCCAAAGCCTCAAAGAAAGGAAACTTCCAAAACTCTGTCACAAAAAACTCATGCTTGGCTTCCTGGTGGTTGAGCCAGAGCTATTGAAGTGCAAGCAAGTGATTTCTCTCATCAATCACAGCATGATTCAAATATCAGGTATTAAGGTACCCAGAATGAACTACCCCGATCAATCTTTACAGTGTCAAAAATCAAGGTTATGTAACACTTCAGTTTATGGAATCTCCTGGTTGCCCAGAGGAAACTTCAAGGGAAAAAAAAACTCAACTCAGCGGGAAGGTCAGAGACAACATTGTTAGGTTGTGCTCCTGCCATAAATCTCAAGCTTTTCTTCCTGTGTCTTCTGAGACCAACAAATACAGCCGTACCTTGGAATTATGCAGGATTTGAACCTATGCCTTTTGATCCTGGTCCAACAGAGCACTTCTCTGTAACATTTGTCACTTTCTTATTCCCTTCCTTTTTCTCCAGCAGAACCGTGCAATGTGGCACAAGAAACTCACTGTGTGCTTGGGCTGTTATTTCTAGACAAGATCCAAAACTAACACCCAGGTTCCAAGTGTGCTGTTTGTGCTTCAGCCTTGCCACTTGGCTCCATCCCTCATCACTACATGCCAGGGGAAAGATACAGGTGAAATTATGAAGGCAGAACCAATTCCTGGCTGCTCCCACTCAGCTGTTTTCCTACTGGCGGTACTGGCACAAAATAAATTCAGGCTCAAAAACTCCTTGGCTTCTGTGGAGTCCTGAATCACCCCCCAGCAATGCAATTTTTCCTATTAAAATCAAAGTTTTACAAGGTAACAAGACTTTTTCTTAGGTAAGTGAATGGATAAATCCAGACTGGTGGGTTCCAGAGCATGTCCAAGCCAAATTTATTCGCTCATCCCAGAATGGATGGTGCAATCCAATAGGGAGAAAAGCGTGAATCACTCAAATCTGTGATGAGTCACTCATTGCATTGATGGCGGGGTCACCTGGTGCAAAAGCCGTTATGCCAAGAGAGGTCACTGTGTCAAGGCATGGCAGGATTCATCCTTGTGAAATCTCCCTTCAGAAGGTACCTCTGACCATCTCCTTCCCATGATCTACTTGACAGAGCAGTATGGTGACATCTTCATTAGATTTCATTAAAAATAAAAATTATAGCTTGCCTAGCAAGGCAGGGTAGGAAGTGAGTGGGTAGGAAGTTTATAAGCTTTCTAAACCATTCTAGCTGGAGGGTTAAGCACAGAGATTTCAACACCCTGCCTTGAATCTCCAGATTTGCAGAGCCAGGTGTTTGTTTCATGTCTGGGTCTGCTTAGCCCTCCAAACTGAGTTAGAAAAAAGAAGAAATTCCTCCAGGAAGGCGTGATAACCTACACAGCTGAGTGTTGTTTATGACATCTGGTTTTGGAGAAACTTAGGGTGAAACTACAATCCTAATTTAGGTTGCTGGGACACTAAAGAGTGGCCTGGAACCCAATGAACTGAGTTTGGACTACACTATATAGTAATGGGAATCATGTTTTAAATTCCGTGAAAATAGCTCTTCAGGAAGTCAAATGCCTGGGACCAAGTGAAGGAAAGGGTGCCCTGACATGAGACTATGCCTGATATAATTCAAAAGTATCTCATAGGGATGGATCCCCCAGAGCTAAATTGGGCATGGACCTACAACCTGTGCCACTGGAGGTTCCTTGTCATGTCTAGTTTCCTCCTCACCCCAAAGCTTGTCCTAATTTACAGGAATAAACAATGCACATCACATGCCATTCCTGTACAGATGCCATTTTCCACTCTCAGCGGTTGCCAGAATAACTACTCCACACTGGAAAAGCATCAGTTGCTCCAGAAGAAAGCTTTTTAATAACACATCTGAAGGGAAAGCTATTACAAACAGGTCTCCTGAAACAGGGTTTTGGCAGGGGCTTCTCTCATAAACTGCTCTGTGTAGGCAGCCCTTCTTCTGAGAGCTGCAGAGCCAGTCCTGACTTGGAGACACTGCTGCTGTTGTGCACCACAGCAGGAGAGTTCAAAGACCCTGAAGGCAGAAGACACAGAAATGGTGTGAAACTCCACCAGCCCGAAGTGTGAGTCAGGAGCAATGACAAGAACTTTCCCTACCAGGTGAGGACGTGTCCCAGAATGGAAAGTGCACCTGCTCTCCAACCTAACCACAGCTAGATGTGATCCTCAGCACAGAAACAATCGCTTTAAGAGCAAAAGAACCCACCTAGATGTAATTTTAGATGTGTATTCTATGAGATCACTTTAGGAACATTTCTTTGTTGGGCTACAAAGGAAGACTAAAGCAATTATCCCAGGTGGAGACAGCTACTCATAACTGGTGTAACCCACCCCGGCCTCTAAGGGGGTGCAGACCTGCAAGATGCAAAGATGTGGGTGAGGTATTTGCAATAGGAGCAGGGAAACTTCAAAACTGTTCCGCAATTCACAGAAGGGTCTCTCTCTGAAGTGCCACATAAATTCCAGATCACCTTTGCTCAAGAAAGGTGAACTGAAAGTGGAAAAAGTGCAAAGGAATGTCAGAACAGCAAATGAGTGAATGGAGTATGGGCCAAAAGTGCTCAAATAAGGTAACACAGGGAACAAAGACCAAGCTGGGACATACTGCTGTCAGTAGGTACATCAGGAAGAAAAAGAAGAATTTCTGTTGACATGAGTGCAGCTAGGGATGAACCAACTGTTGCTAATTTTAGACTAGAAAGTAGAAACTGTAGGAGTATGGATATTCAGTATCTTCTAATTCAAGTGAACTGTTTTTCCTTGCAAAGGCGAGGAAATGCAAGAAAAGGCAAGAGATGCAAAGCAGAAAGTATTAGGGGGTTAAATCTGAAAGGAGGTGTAGTGCTCCTCTTCTTCCCCAGTTTCTGTAGCCTGACCTAATTCTGCACCCCCAAACCTTGCTTGGGTCTCTCATGGTTTCTGCAGGGGATTTCCTTCTAACCTTCACCCTCAGAGAAGAGAACTGGGCTCCTGAACTGTAAAAGCACTTTGGAGCAAACTAAACGCTCTGCCTCTTGTGTCTTCAGGGCTGTTGAAGGACTGTAAGTACCAGTTCACCTGGACTCTCCCTAAATCCACCTCTGCAAAAGCAAAGTGAGCTTGTCTGCACTTGCTTCAAGCAAGAACAGAGTCTGCTGTCCTCTTTGGGACATTCATTCCTCCAGCTGATTTTAAATCAGCCTGAATCCCGGGGAAATTTCCATACTGACCTATTTTTTTTTCCCCCTGGGTAGTTTAAGTATTAAACATCATCCTTTAGCAAACAGGCATTAAGGAACTGCATTGTAATGGGCATTTCTGAGATTCCATAATGAAACAGGGATTTGGCATGGACAAGCCACCTGAGACGAGTGCCTGCGGCTGTGGAGATAACAGGGCTGTAAACAGAAGGGCTGGGCTGTGCAGTGGATGCAACACCTGAAGTCAGAGGAGACACGAGCAGGCACCCACCTCCTGATCCACCAGAAGAGCCCCTCTCCCAAAGAAAGGGATAATGTCCTTTAACTGACAGCTCCTTCACAGACATCAGCAGGCCTGGGACATGAGCTGGTTTGAGGCAATAGCTTTTAAACTGGTTCTGGAGTCTTCAAGGAAGTCTTCATCTCACGGGAGGGGAAAAGCTGTGAACTTGAAAGCCACTGTGGTGAGAGCAGCTCTCTTTCCCTCACTCCCCAAGCATGAAGTTACAATATTTGACAGACCCTGTGGCTGACCTGGACTATCCCAAGAGTAAAGAGCCAACATTTCCTTGTGAAAATGTTCTGACCTCTTTTTCTTGGCCTGTCCAGAAGGAATTAAAGTGGGGATTTACACGCAGAAAACTCCAAGAAGAGTCAGCAAAAGCAGATTTCAAGTTAGGATCCAGGAGATATTCAGAATTTCAGTCCTAAACTAGGCACATTGAAACAGGGCTAATCTTATGCCTGGAAATACGTCTTCTAGTTCCTGTGTGTGTCCAAGCCCCAGTTTGCTTCATGGCTCAGGGGTGGGTGGTTTTCCATCCTGAGAAGCCCACAGTCGAATAAAAGCAGTTTGTGGAAGCAGAGAGCAGGACTTGGTAGAGGCAATCCCACCCCAGACAGGCAGCCCAAGACCTTCCTGTACCCCTTGCATCCAAGGGCAGGGCTGGGTGTTGAGAACAACCAGGCCAGAAGCCACAGGTCCTGCCTGTCCTGGCACAGGATGGGGGCTCATGGATGAGAAGCTGGCAGATGGAAACACACGCTTTCCCTTGAGCCACCAGTGCATTTTGAGCCAGTGCTGGAAGCAGCTTCCAGTCTCAGCCACCTCCTCCT
Source organism: Eopsaltria australis (assembly GCA_034509425.1). Classification (NCBI taxonomy): domain Eukaryota; kingdom Metazoa; phylum Chordata; class Aves; order Passeriformes; family Petroicidae; genus Eopsaltria; species Eopsaltria australis. The sequence continues at coordinate 967,547 of JAVTVJ010000667.1, forward strand.
GGGGTCAGACATTCTTTTTCTCTTAGGCAAGGAAACCCCCAGCCCTGTCAGCTGCCAGCATCCAGGCAGAGCAGCATGAGACTGAAAGGAACACCAGGTGGAGGAAAGCACTGGGTGTCCTGAAGTGACAAGTAGGAGGTCCTCTCCCTCCACCCACAGAGAGCTGTTGTATCTCTCTCTCCTTCTGGGATGCAGAGGCTATGGATGTCATTGTCCTTACAGCCCATATCTCCCAGTAAATCCCAGCAGTGGAGTCCCATCCCCACCACAGCTATTGTTCACTCCCAGACTAGAGAAGAAAGAGTAATGGGAAGGTGGCAAGAGCAGCAGCCAGCCAGGGAGCTCAAAAAACACAGAGAAGAGATTACCCCTCCCCAGGCTGGCAGCAGCCCCAAATCTTCCCATCACAGGCACTTCATTGCACCAAGTTTGCAGGGTGGTAGGAGCAGGGCAATACTGCCATGGCACCAAAACACTCATGCTGTAGCAAGGTGTCTTGCCACACACCCCTCTTGGGAAATCATTTCCCAGCAAAAGTTGTCAATGAAAGTCTGTTGTGTGTGACTGGGGCTTCCCCGGAGGGAGCTCTGGATCCTCTGGGAGAGACTCTCTTGGTTTTCCTGTTAACCTACACACTGATGTACCCATTCCTCAGCTCCAGGGTGGGGGTATCACACCCTCCAGCCTGTTGTAGGTGGTGCAGGTGATGGATCTGTGATGTCCCCCCTGTTTCCTGAGCCTGCCCCTCAGACATTGCACCCACCACATCCTGCAGGAAGCCCAGAGACCTGAATCAGACATGAGTTGGGCAAGCGGAGTCAGCAAATTGGATACCTATTACTGAAAAGCAAGATAAGATCTCTTATCTTGTGGCTTGGGGAGGATCTATTGCAGGCACCCAGCTGGGGCATCCGCTCAGCCTTGCAAAACCCTTACGAAGAGGCACCAGCCCTGGCTCCACATATGCTCTCCCACCCTTCCCATGATGAATACACTCAGCTGGTAGAAATGACGATGCACAGAGTGAGGGAGTGGGGCTTGGCATGGCTGCCATTCTGCTCATTCATTCTTCCCCCTGGCACATCAAGTTGGTGATGACAAGGGAGGGGTAAAAGAGCTAGAGAAAAGTTGGTGGGATAACCCAGTGTGGACCACTGAAGAGGAATAAGGGATGCCAGTCCTTTGTGGCAGGTTTCCATAAGGGATGTGCCAGGAAGACTTGTCCTGATGGCTTCCACAGAAATCTCAGGAAGTCTGAACTTGAGGTTATTATTAACCTGTATAGGAAACTTCTTGTCTTGCTTCTCATCTAGGAGAGCAAAGGTGTGTGTGAGGGGAAGGAGAGGCAGCACTCTTCCTCAGGTGGGGTTTGATATTCCAGCACTTCTGAGATCCCCAAGAGGCAGGAGCTATGCCTCCCACTCTCCCACTGCTGGAACAGCTGGCTCCACAGCAGGAAGCAGAGCACCCTGCATCTCTACCAGTGGGCATCCCTGATGCCCTGTGGAAACAGCAGCAAGGTGCAAGGGTGGTGGCTGAGCTCAGCAAGCCTCCAAGCACAAGCTGTCCAGGGTCTGCTCATGCAGAGAGCCAGCAGTAACTGCTGGGTTTTCGGCTGATGGCTGTGGGCTCTGAGCAGCCCGCAAGGATCCAGGTCCAGTGCATGAGAGAGGGCAAAGCTGTAGCAAAGGGAATTCCATTGGTGGTGCTGTGACCTGCTTCTGGGACTACAGCCCTTTGCTGCAGTGTCTCATTTTGTTCCCAGGGTTGGTCACAGCAGCTAACCCTGCTCCTTCAGAAACAGGCCAAAACTCTTTGCTTGTCTCAGTGAAGTGACAAGAGGCCCTCAGCAGTGTGTACTCATGTACAAATGATGCTGGTACCTCTCAGAGAAGGAATATCTTTCAGAAAAATATCAAATGAGGGATCAAATGAGGATAGACAGGTGTCCTATCCTTTACCAATCCTTTACAACAGTGGTGTCCCAAATAGGAGGTGCAACCTCTCAGCCTGAACAGCCTGGTGAGCTATGTCAAGTTGGACCACAGCAAGCCTGGGAAAGATGGCAAATTGCTAGCAATAACTCTTCCCAAGGCCTCATATTGAGAAAGGAATTAACTTTTGCTCTCTGAAACAGTTTCGTTGGTCTGGGAGGAGCACTGCTCCCATGACACCAGCCCCAGTGGCTTTCTGTTGGTTACCACTTACTGTAAGGTGCTTCGGAGAGGTTTCTGGAATGTGCAATGTCCTTAGGGTGACTCTGGGCCACGAAACTCTAAACCAGCTTGTGGACCTCTGTGGTAAAGGATCACATCTGTTATTATTACTTCCCGCTGCTGGAGCTGTTGAACCCAGGTCACTGCTCTGTCTGCAAAAACATCGCTATTGTTTTTTCTGCCTGGTAAACAGGCAACTTTCCGTCCTGTTCCTGGGACAGTGCATCCTGCAATGGATGGGCTCCAAGCTAACACCTCAAGGTTGTTGTTGATTTGGGTAACAACAAATGTCAGGGTAACTCTTCCATGTGTGTAAACTGAAGTATCTTCAGCTTTCAGTAGTAGAGAATTTGGCCCCTAGAACTTGATTGCCCTGGGTTCTGGGATGCTCCCCGGCTTGCATTCTGCACCATTGGTCTGTGAGCAACACTACAGGTGGTTTCAGACATGTTTGGGCTTTGCCCTAGCATGTGTAAGAGCCCTGGCCACTGCCTGGGATTACACTTAAGTTACTGCCTCCTTTCACAACAAAGAAGATGAAGGAAAGCAGAGATATGTGTGTATCAAAGCTGACTACAAACTTTAGCTGCAATAATTTTCAAAGACCCCTATTAAGGAGTCTGCATGAAAATAAGACACATTTTTTAGTGCTGGATGTCCCACAATAATGATGTTCTGGCTCTGTAGTCCCATCTCCCACTGGGACTGCCAAACCCACCAGCATCTACTTGCAAAAGCTGGACAGCCCTGCAATGTGCCCGGCCACATGAGCCAGTTTCTGAAAGGCCATGGCAATTAAAATGTTTTCACTGAAATGTCTGACCAGCTCAGTGACATTGCTTATGGAGGAGAGGAGAGAGGAGAGAGGAGAGAGGAGAGAGGAGAGAGGAGAGAGGAGAGAGGAGAGAGGAGAGAGGAGAGAGGAGAGAGAGAGGAGAGAGGAGAGAGGAGAGGAGAGGAGAGGAGAGGAGAGGAGAGGAGAGGAGAGGAGAGGAGAGGAGAGGAGAGGAGAGGAGAGGAGAGGGAACCTCACATGGCAGCAGAGCAAGACAGGAATATCTGCACCCAGCCCTGATGAGTACAGGGCTGTGGGGTTTCAGGTGTTTTTGCACTTTTGAAAGACGTTTAAAAGTTGAAGACAGAGAAGGCAGCACCAGGAAATTCACCCGAGGGCTAAAGCAAATAACACTTTGCAGGGAGAAACTGAGAGTTCATCATGTTCAGCTCTTCAGAGAGAAGCTGGAGAAGCAGCTTGATTATAGGGTATGTTACCACTGTGAGGAGAAAAATACAAGGTCTTTAATTTCCAGGAGAAAGGCATGTCAAGACAAATGGGTTTTAGCCTTGAGCCAGGCAAATACAAATGAGAAGCCCAGGCAGGGGGATTTGCTCTTACCCAGTGCAGTGCTGGCTCTCCTGTGGGCTAGGGGCTCAGCATAGGGGTGTCCCTTTGGGGAGAGGGAAGACACCAATACAGAGAGCTGCAATATGTTTCTGGCTGCCCCCTGATTGCAGGCACTGCTGCTCCAGAGAATGCTCCATCAAGACCTCCTTGAAAGAGCATACACTTGAATGGAAGCGGAGCAACTCCAGCAGAAGTGATTTACTAGCCTGAGGCTCAGCTGGGCTGAGCCTGTGCTGCACTAGTCAGTCATGTAGTGTGGTATCCTTGAGCTCCAGGGATCCAGAGCCAAGCCAGAATAATTAATTGTGCAACACCTTTATGACTGAGAAACCTGCCTCCTGTCCCTTTATATAATGGCAGTGCCCAGGGGCAAGTCATCTCTTGCTGATTGCAGAGCTGCCTGGCAGGAGCAGGGTCCCAAGGTGGGTGACAGTCACTGCCACAAGGCAGGGCAGGCACAGCTCCCACTGCCCTGGTGTGAAGGGCAGGATGCATTTGCAGAGCCATTCACTGGGATGGGAGACACTTCTCCAATCCCACAAGGGAATGAGAAATGTGCCTTAACACCCCGTCCAAGCCCAAAACAAGAATTTCAACCAACCCAGCAGGTCTAGCTGATTTTCTTCTTCATCCTCTCTGTTGCAGGCTCCTACAGTCATCTTCCACTCATCCTCCCTTCCCCTTTCACACCATGTGTGTGTCATGGGACACAGGCAGACTGCCCACACCAGGAGGCTGCAGCCATACAAACACTCTCCCACACACTGCCCCAGGCACAGCCGGTGCCCGGCGCTGGCAGGACGCGCCCAGCGCACGCATCATGCCAGGCACTGCCCTCCTCCTCCACTGCCTGGTGCAGGGCTGCTGGCCCCCAAGCCCTGAGTGGGCAAGGGCAGGGCAGGAGCAGAGCCCAGGGCTGGGCAGGGAGCAGTGGGTGTCCTGCCTGCAGCACTGGGAGCTGAGCTGAGCCTGCACCACCAGGGTGGGACTGGGATGCGCTGGGTTCTCCTGTGCTGTCGTGTTTTCAGCCATGGTCAGCTGAGGGACCTCTCTCAAATCAAGAACATTTGGTCAAGGGGGCCAGGGGTGTTTTTGCCTGTGAGGCTCAAATATCTGCCTGCACCAGCTCTTCTGCTGTGCCTCATTTGCACAGCTGCCAGCACAACCTGGTGCCAGGTTGCTCTGCTCCCAAGCTTGCCTAGGGTGTTGCCAAACTGGCACTGCTGGGGGTTGAATGTTTTCTTGCTTGCTGTTTACCTCAAATATATATTTACTTCAAGCACTTCCAGAAGCAGGCTAGTAACAAACTTACTCTTTTACCCATCTTAAAAATCATAGTTGTAAAGGCCGTGGTGGCCCTGCCTTGCATCTGGGGCTGGGGAAATGGTTGGGAGACAGAGATGCAAGTAGGCAAGTGCTTTGGCCCACTGGTGAAAATTGCCAGTGTGGTCCAAGTGCAGCTCAGTTGGCCTCAACAGAGACTTGACAAATTTTTGTCCACAAAACTTCTCTGAAATTTTGGCAAATTACCTCTTACCAGAAATTTCTGCAGCTCCTAGAGAGGACAAGATCACTCACCACATCTTCCCCACAGAGGAAATGGATCTGTTCCCTCATGCTCACAGAAGCACAGAAGCACAGAATGCATAAGGCTGGAAGGGACCACAGTGGGTCGTATGGTCCAGCCTCCCTGCTCAAGCAGGGTCACCTTGTACTGATGGCTTCTGATGGCCCCATGGCAGAAAGTGGGTACCAGAAGTGAAAACCAGGGGCTGACAACATCCCCTGACCATGGTTTTCTCTGGGAGATGGTGTTTGGGTAGAAGGAGGGTTATCTGAGAGGTAACAATCCCAGACTGGGGTGGAGGGGGGAGGCACAACATTAAATGAAGACTTGTCATAAGAGATCTGGGAATGGGGAGGAAAGCTCTGGTGTTCGGAGATGAAGACAAGGCATGGAGATGGAAATAAAAGAGTTTGGGATAGATTTTGGGGTATTATGCCATGGAAAGCTGTTCTTGGAGAACCCACCTCATGGTACCCCAGAGAGAAACCCAGACAGAAAGGTGGTAGAGGCCAGAGGTGGCTGCAGGAACTTGTTGCAGGGACTGCCAGCCTGTGGAGGGCACGAGAAGGAACAGGAGATGAGTGAGAGAGCCACAGAGAGACCTGATATCAGGAGCACAGCATTTGCAACAGAGAACAGGGAGGAGGCATGTGTGGAGCTGATAAGGACTCAGGAGAAGCTGCAGAGGGACTGGGGCCAGTGAGATGTGTGCAGAGGCAATTTAAACAAGAGCTTAAACTGGGAGTTAGGACAGCAGATAAAGGGCCTGAGGTTAAGGGGAAGGGAAGGAATGTGTCTGCAGACAGCCAAAGAAAAAGGAAACTAACTTAGGGCTGAAGGGGCTGTGAGCCTCGAACCAGGCAGGAGGACATTGAGAAGGGTAAAAAGACTGGGGTGGACAGGAGGAAATGCTCAAAAAAGAGTGAATCCAGGGAAATGAGCATGTATCAACCATGACAAGCTGTGCCATGAGACCCAAAAGATCTCTGAGTTTCACCCTGTCCTCTGTTGTCAGCAAATACCCATATGAAACCTTCAGGCAAAACATGTTTCAGTTCCACTTCATAAAGAGGTCAGGGCCCCCCACCAACTGGTCACCCTGGACTCCCTCTGTTCCAGCTGGTGGAAGGGGAGGGGCTGTAATGAACAGTGAGAACTGAGTAAGACCCAGGTTTTGATCAGTTGGGTGGCTTTGTTCAAACACAGAGAGCTGCTCCAGACGTGTGCCTTGAAAGAATTGTGCTAAAGCTTTTAAGTCCAGCCCTCCACCAAGAAAAGCCAGGCTGAAGTTCACCCACACAGTCTTGGATTTAAAAAAACCTTGAGTTTACACATTAATATATTCCCCACTACATCTCCTTTGGGATGTAAAACAGGCAGTTCTCACCTGATGAACAGATTGTATCTTCTGTTTGCCTGCTGCTGCTCCTCACCTGTCTTCAAACACCTTAATTCCACATCATGACCTCAACCTTCCCAGGTCTGCCACAGCCCCTCCAGCTGGAGAACTTCCTTCAAGTTCCTTCAATCCTTGGGAAGGGAACATGGGAGGGAGACATCACCCCATCTTCAGCTGAGCACAGAATAGAATCATTTGGGTTCCCCATTTGATGTCCCCATATCCTTTGTATCAGAGGACCCAGTGCTGTACATTCAAGCCCAGCTTATGTCAGCATCCAGCACTGACCACTGACAGTGCAGACCAGCAGCATAAAGAGATGTTAACTCAGCCCCCTTGAAGGAGGTCAGTCACACTGATCACTGAGCTCAAATAAAGCATAGGTCACTTAAAACACCTGAGGAAGAAGACAGAACCTGACCACAGCAGGTAGGTTCCCTGGTATATGCCTCTGTCTGGTTGGGACCACCAAGATGCTGGAAAAGAGAGCATATCTAGCTCTAGTGGGTGTTCTGCTACAAAGAGTGGAGACACTGGGCTATCCCTGATCTCCTCACACCATTGTCATGCAGGCCTCCTCTAGCTGGGAAAGACATAAACATAAGCCAGAAATTAAATCCAATCGTTTGGCATTACAGAAAACTTGGACCATGACTGAAGACCTTGGGACAACAGTGTCTGAGGTGGTTTTAAATCCTGCAGGTGGTACTGATTTCTACAGAGCCAGACTGGAGTGAGAAGGATGCTGGAGGGGAGGCCCCCTATGCAGAGAGCCTTAGGGATGATAACAGGGGTCTGAGAGCTCTGAGGGGAGCTGTAGATCCTACAGTGACTCTGTTCCTACTGCACAGCTGTAGCATCAGCAGGCACATAGAGATCTTTTCCAAAGTTCCTAAATAACTTGGGCCTGAAAGTGGGAGGCAAACATAGGAACTGGAAACAACAGAGTGCTTAGACCCTTCACCCAGAGAACAGGAAAGATTTTTCAGAGGTTGCTCAGATTAATTCATTCAGTGTCTGGGCATTGGGCTACCTGTCTAGAGAAAGACTTTGATGTAGTGAAACAAATGCTCAGCAAGCATTGCTGACACAAGCCATAAAACTGGATATTTGGGGTGTGATTCAGTTATCCAGAACAATACCCTGAGATACCTAAACCAGTCAACAGATCTGACATGGGACCTTCAGGAGACCCGGGTCCTTCCAAAAGTCAGCTGGAGGTCAGGAGGAGTATCCAGGTCATTTAGGCAACAGAATCAAGCTCCTGATGTGAGACACTGGTGTGAGTTTGGAAACCCCACACAATGTCTAGACACATCTCCCTCTACTCAAACACTTTGATCTATGTATGGCCTCCAGCTGGACAACAGTGCTTTTGCAAGCACTTCATAACCTCAGTAGTTTGGATGGTTTGGTAAATGTTTTCTGGGCAACAGAAAATAATGTCTCTAAGATATCAGACCAGGTCCAGACAAGGTCTAGATCCACTTCACTGCTTTGGATCTATTAGATGCCCATCTCACTTGTTTTATGGGAGTCTTGGTGATTGCAAAGTATCAAACAGCAGCAAAAGCAGGAAGAGCCAAGGAAGTGGACAGGCACAACCTGTGAGGAATCAAGGTCTTGATTAGTCCCGTGGGACTCTGTCCTGAACATTTAGGATTTTGCTCTCTGCATTTTAGCCCAAATTTTGCCATCAGTGACTTCAAAATCAGGCTGCAGCAAACCTCAGCTTTGAGAAGTGCCAAGGCATTGCAAACCCTTCTGACAGATGTTAGACCTGCCTGATCCTGGTATTTCTTTCCACCTCAGTTTTCCCTTCTGCACAATAAAACCTTATCTACCTCATGTGGGCTATGCAATGATGACTAATTAATGCTAATGAAGCGCTTTCAGATCATCCAATTCAAGGACATACATAATTGCAAAATATTAATTACTGTTTACTTATTATCATGAAGCCAATAGCAAAGCCAGCTGCTTATCTTCCTCAGCCATGACTCAGAAGGAGGATGATGGCTGATCAAGATAGAGATGCAGGGTCCAGTTAATCCTGTACAGTGACACACGTGCATGTCTGTGTCTGTGTGTGTGCATGTGCAAAGGCACCTGACACAGCAGGGACCAGGCCAAAGCAGCCCATACTCATGACAAAGCCATGCAAGCTGAAAAGTCCATGGAGATGAGCAAGAAACCACCTTGCCAAAGATCCAGATGGGAAAATGGATGTCTAGCAATGATTCATGTGTTTGAAAATGATGTTCATGAGAGACCGTGTGTCACAGAGAATTAGAAGAGTCAAAGCTGTAATGAATTGCTGTGAATGACTGAAAGAATTGCTGTGCTTGGAAACCTCATTGTCAAAGATCCCAAATCCTGCTCGAGGGGCAAAAAATAAAGAGGCGGGGAGAACAGCATCCAGGAATGGAGAGCTTGGCAGAAAAATGGAGAGGAAACTGAGCTCAGTGTTTTGTCATACTTCATCAAATTCTTGCAGGATGATAGAAATGAGTTTTGGGTTGAGCTTTGAATGAGCTCATGGTCAGAGGACTGCAGCAGGATGGGTCTGCCACAAGCAAGAGCCACACAGGTGTTATCATCTGGTTAACAGTTCAGGGCTGATCACGTTGATGAAGCAAAAGGAGTTGATTCTATTGGAAAATCAACAACTCCAGCTAACCTCCAGTAGAGAGGCTTAGGAAGGACCCTGAAGAGTGGTGAGGGCCACTGAGTTTGGTACAGCTTGCTGAGGTCTCAGAGGAGGAGTGGAGGGCTCACACTGCTGGATCTAGTGGAATTGTTCTTTGCAAGGAACAGTGAGGAAGAGAGGAGGGGAAAACATGGACAAACATAGAAGTTTTGGGAAAAGAGGTTGGGTTTGGGAAATCCATGCCATGGATGATGAAGAACTTCACATTACAAAGTTTTTCAGGCATTTACAGGTGTCTTCAAATTACCATCTGACTTCAGAGGACCTAACAAATCCCTTAGGCATTCTAGTACCCTTAAATATCTCAAATTGCAGCCTAGCATTTCCATTGACATGCAAAATTGTCTTCCCTGTGAGGGCTTGAAAGAGTGACCTGAAAGCCTGTGGCTGTGTCTCCTGCTTGGCCACTTGCAGAGCACCAGGAGCCTCTGGGCCAGGGTGACTTTGTCTGCAGGTGGGTTCAGAGCCAGGTGTGTCCTGAACTGTCAGCAGCCAGAACAGCTCTGCCACTCACACACCCGTGGAAGTACACACTGGGGAGCTGGATACACTTCTCTAAATTGGTCCTTAGAACAAGAATGGTTATGAGCTACAAAAGCAGGATGCACAAGTCCAAGCCCATTGGTTTTCAGGGGTCTCTAGTTAATGTGACTATCACATACAACTCCAAGGAGGTTATGCAAGTTGATGGTGCTCAGTGAGGTGAAAGATGGGGCAGTTGATGTGCCATGGGACCAGAAGCAGAGCAGGAATGTGTACAGGTCAATGGCAGCAGCCAACAACTCCCTTCACATGGAGAAGTATCAGCAGGACAAAGTTGGCTTGTGCCCAAAGTCCATGGGATCCTCAGGCTGTTCCCTGTCTGCCACCCATAGCCCAAAATCAAACAAGCCTAATCTAAAATGTGCAGTGATGCAATGTCCTCCACATGCTGCAGAGCAAAGCCAGAGGACTCCCTAGAGCCCACGTTTTGGGGTCTGGAGATGGCAATGCAGCTCTTGGTGCAGCAGTCCTGTGTTCCATCCACCGTTCACCAGGGTAGAGAACCAATCTGAGAGCAACCATCAAACATTTTTGCTGCTGACTTGTGACTTCTGCCTAACTCCCCAGGAGAGATGCACAGCAAGCATCAGAAAATCACTGCTGTTCTCTGAGACACAGTGACATGACAGTTCCCCTCCAATTCTGGTGTCATGATCTAGCTCCTGATTATATCCTCATCTGGAATAAAGAGGTCTAGCCTAAGAAAATACACTTAAGCTTCACGGTGTCTTTGAGATACAATCAGTCTGGAGGGCCCAAGTCTGATGGGGAAGTCTCCTCCGTATATTGCAGATGAAAGTTCAGAGCAGTCCAAGTACTTGCCCAAAGTTGTTCAGAGAGTCAGGAGCTCAAATGCCTTTTGTCTGACACCTGAGCCACCACGCTGATAACTTTGAGTGTACTATGCCCATTCTCCTCTTCATTAATTGCTTCCCAACAGCTCCTGGCTGTGGTGGAGTCAGTTTGTGTAGCCTGAACATCACTACATGTTCTGCTGCTTCCTGAGTGCTCTCAGGAGCATTCCTTGCTCTTGGTAGCATCATTGCTTTTAGGAGGAATATCCTTCCTTAGTGCTTTCAATCATCCCTTGGAGATTCTGCTAAGGCTCTTGCACTGTCAGAATTCCATTTACTTCAATCATTCAGAGAGAACAAACAAGTTAAATATAGACTTATTTTTCAGAAGAATTATTTCACAGCCCTTTCTATTCCCATCCCTCAAGCTCCTGGAACCAGGTATTTCCAAAAGATCTTCAACAATCAACTTTTAAACCCTTAAAAACCATGTCTGGGCCCAGATCTACAAAAGAGAAACACATTTACTGGGTTGCCTTCTTACAAAAAGCAGGTGCTTATCTTCGTGATAAGTGCACTTAATAGCTTGGACTAAAAATTTACAGATTTTATTACTGCAGCCTCTTGACAGAGCTGTTTCATAGCTATGAATTAATGTGGGTCATGTCCACATTGTAGCACTTGTTCAATCATCAGACCTAAACCAACAGATTTAATGGCTTCAGAATAAACAGCACTAAACTGCTAGCCAGAAATAAATGGATTAAAAGGTAGGTGTTGTACCTCACTCTAGACCTGGAGTCTGATTGTATGCTGTCTCTTCTGCCTGGAGGTCCTGTGAGGAGACACACCAGGAGCCACAAACACTACTGACTCCAGGGTGTTGAACTTGAAGTTATGTCAGGGATCTTTAAAGGCAGGATCTTTCCTGGTCCCTGATGAATGGAGAGTCAAAAGGTATATTTCAGACATCCAATCTGTCTTTTATTGTCCAGCAAGAAGCATAAATAAATAAATAAATTACACAGCATCTTCCTGTTTATGCATCTTCAGCTAAGTGGAGGTAGATTTCCATCTGAGCAACTCCACCCCGTCTGCATCTATTGTCTTATTTGTCCTGGCTCCCACACTCACCGCTTTTACACTCTCACACACTTTCTGCAGCACTGTATCTTCCTTCCTCAGCCCTACGTGTGTGGAACAGCTGACCTCTCTTCATAGCAGAGAACCCAAACACCACAACTGCCCTTGCAAGGGCAGCCACCAGAAGAAAAGTCTGACCAGTGCTACAGATTCAGTCCCAATACGGGACCTACTTTTAGTGTCCCCCAACACAGATCTGCTCATGTGGGCAGACCAGACCTAGACAAATTTTATTAAAAGACATCTGCAAACTGTCCTAGACTCTGTCATAAGCTGGAATCTTGCAAAAATCTGAAGCCCTCATGACATGGATCTCTGCTCCAGCTGGTTTCATGTCACAGTGAAAGTTGTAAGGCAGATGCATACCACGATGGGGAAAGAAGAAAGGAAATGCAAGTGGACTTGTGAAGGTGAAGCCACTTAATCCTCATCTTCCACCATCTATCAGATCCCACAACTTCCTCCTCTCTGAGATTCCTGCTGGCTCTGACCAAGACTTCACATTGGAAGATGCCTTTGTGTCAGAAGGGACAAGACTGGGGCACCAGGTAGAAACACTCCCTGCTGTGTTCTGCAGGTTGGAGGAGGGCACAGCAGAAAAGATAAAGTGTGGGGGGTTTTTTTCCCAGTTCAAACTGAACTGTCCTCCAACAGCCTTCCCACCACCCTTGTTCTATTGGATCCTGTGTGGCAGTAATGGAATAAGGACAGTGGTTTCCAAAAAGAAGATTTGAAACATGGATCATAGGTTTCAACAAAAGGGATAATCAGCTAACAGGGGGAATTCACCTTAGGAAAAAATCTAAATCACTAATGCAAGTGCCAGAGAGCCTATGTGCTACCAGAGGACATTGTGGATGTGTTTACTCATCACAAGAGACCAATTAGTGCATCGGAAGGCATTACTGCCAATCAAGTAATGTAATAATTGACTATATGCAAAAGACTAATTCATTTCAAATGCGATAAAAAGCGTTTGCTTAACCCAGCCACCAAGGTGTTTAAACTCACCCATTTAATTTCACAATCTGGACAGGCTCAAACAGAAGAAACTAGTCAGTTACTATGTTTCATCTGACAGGTAATAATTTCTTATGATGTGTTGACTTAATTCTCTTGCAATCACATGAACATGCCCTTAATTAAGCACACAAAGGCAATCTGTCCTGACGAGCAGGGGAGAGAGGAAGTACAGTGAGAGATGACAGAGACAGCATCAGACACCAGCTGGTGACCTGGGAATCAGAAAGGAATTTTATAGCAAATGGAAATGCTGTCCTATGAGGAACAATGATCATGACAGTAAAGCCTGGAAAGGCAAGGATAAACTCAAATAGGCTGAAGAACTTGCAAGGCTTAGAAACTTGTGGGATATATGAGGGGCTCTATGGAAAAGGCTCTTGAATTACATCGGAAGAAAGTGGAAGATAAAGAATGCAGACCTTAGCAGGAAATGAGAACACATACCAAGTGATCCTGGGTGCATGAGGAAGAGTGTGGCCAGTGGTCAAGGGAGTTGTTCCTCCCCCTCTACTACGGCATGGTGATGCCACATCTCAAGTGCTTTGTTCATTCTGGGATTCCCAGTTCAAGAAAGACATGGAACTACTGGAGGGTCCAGCGGAGGCGTACAAAGATAGTGAGGGGACTGAAGCAGCTCTCTTCTTATGAGGAAAGGCTGAGGGAGCTGGATGTGTTTTGCTTAAAGAAGATGTTTACATCTCTCAGTATTTACAAACAGCTTAGAGAAAGGAGTCAGAGGATGAGGCCAGAGTCTCTGGTGGTGGGATGGGTGTGTGACTGAGTGAAAGCTGGTACATCCCATACCGTGCTCCAGACGTAGGAAAAGGTTAAACTGGGATGTATTACCACCAACAGAAAATGTTAATAAGGGCTGGGACAAGAGTCTAAAATGGGATAAACGGGGGTTGAAGCCCAGTGGACAGAATTTAATAAACCAGGGGTACTTAAGGAAGCAGTCAGAGACACTTCAAACCCATTAGTAATTATCTTTGAGAACTCTTGGCATTCCCATAGGACAGGTGAAGAGTAAACAGAACATCTATCTTTAAAATGTAGGCCCTGGAGGGCACCAGGAATCCCAGCTCAGTGAAGACACCTTGTGTACTGGGAAAGACCCCTGCCTTCCCTGTTGGCTGATCCGTTTGTAAGTGGTGGGAGCATGATGAGGTGATTGGTGCAGGTAAAATGGCTTGTTGAGAAGAAAACACATCAAATCAAACCTTGCTTCCTGGCAGATCATCTTGTGGTCTGGGAAGAGGTGGGAGATGAGGTACCACTCTTGTCATTCTCCAACCTGAAATCCTAATACAAAATCAGCAAAGTACAGCTGCAGTTCTGGTTGAGATTTGTTATTGGAAACCTTCTTCTGCAAAATGTGCTCAATAGAGGAATATCTCAAAAGGATGCACAGAGGGGCTGAGCTTGGACATCATTTTGGTCTGTACTTTTACTGGTTCTCAGGCAGAAAAAAAAAGGAGCCTTACAGTAAATCTGGGAGGGCTCCAGAGAACAAGCTCAGGTAGAATACAAATTACTTCATTACAGCAAACTAAAAGTCTGTAGTGCCATGGGGAAAAGGGTGGCTATCATGTGGTTGGTAAGGACAGGAGAACCAGAACTAGGTCATGGGAAGTAATTTTTTTGCTTTTTCCATTGATGATAGAGCTGGAGCTGGAGTCCAGCGTCCAACTGCCTTACAAGCCAGAGGGAGTCAGGATAGGAGAAGGGTTGGGGGTTTCCAATGGAGAGTTTGCTGTGAGCTGCAGCCTGTCTGGGGCACAGCTCCCGGCTGGAAGATACCCAGCATGAAGGCCACAAGCACTGCACACAGCAGGGACCTGGGGGCAGAGCTGGGCAGCCACGTGAGCCTAAGAGAATGAGGATCTTGCAGGAATCACCATGGTGCTGGTGCCAGGATTTGCAATGTCCCAGCTCCAGCAAGTGCTGGTAAGACTGACGCCCTTTCCTAAGCCCACCTCAAGGTTTTATGTCCACATCCTGTGGAGTCTTTGCAAGCTTAAGGGAAAACAATGCTGTGTGTGCAAGGGTTTTGCTTGGGTTCTCCCCACACAGACCTGAGCTTCATGGTTTCCTCCAGTCAGTACCTGTCTATAGCATGGGCCTTTCTCCCTGTGTTTGGGCAAAATAAGGGGTGGGAGGCACTGACTGGGAGCAGAAAGATGCACATGTTCAGCAGCAGGAGCTGGTGGAAAACCCACAGGATTAAGACAAGTAGGGTAAAGGTAAACCCCTCAGTCCAGATCCCTGACTAATGCCCTGGGTGACACAATGCAGGTGAGTCAGCAAGGAGGGAGGGAAGCAGCACCCCTCTGCTCCAGCTCCCCACAGGGTCCCTGGCCCCCTTGCCACCCCCTAATTCTGCTGCCAAACCCTGCTGGGCACACCTGGCACCCAGGGACAGCCTGCTTCCAGGCATTTACCCCCTACCCAGCACAGTGATACCTCACCTTGTGCTCAGTCACTCCACACCTAGGGACTCAATTCATGACATGAAAGCATTATTCATCAGCAGCTGGGAGAAAGGGAAGTTGACGTTTACTTTCACAAGGAATTTAATTTTTTTTACACCATTCCCTGCCTTGGGGGATGCCTCTGCAGCTGGCAGTGAGTAGGATAAGCCAGGACCATGACAAAGGAATCACACCTTCCTAAATATGAAGGATGCTTTCCCAGGCTAGTGATGCTCATCAGTCATGTTGGGCTGCTGCCACAATAGTTCTATGGGATTCAGGTAGGCATGCAGCAAAATATCATACCAATATTTAGGGTCACACCTAGTGTCATCTATCCACAACCTGAGCCATGTGAGCCACTTCTCCACTTCTTTTACATAGCCTGACCCCAAGCTGCTCCCCCATGCCACTTACTGGTACAGCAGACTCCTTTGGAGGTGGGTTCATCTTTCAGCAAAGCCCTCCCAGCCACAACAGGGCACTCAGCACAGCACTGTGCAGTTTGCTCTGCCCCTGCTCATGAGGTGGAAGCAGTCAATACCTCATCTCCATTACTCCTCATTCCTCTCCCGGTTTGTAAGCAGAGCATGTGGGACATCAGCTCCACAGCTCCCTGCACCTGAGTTTGGACCTTCCTTCCTTCCTTCCTCATATTGTTTTTTTCTTTAAACTGGAAGAGAAATATCATCCCAACCCATCCAGTTAGCATGGCTGCTGGAATCTCTCAAGAACAGAGCTAAAAAACCCACCCTAACTTTTTCCCTGTTCTCCTTGCCCAGCCCAACATCCTGCACAGAGGCAGGACTTGGTGCTGCCAGCCCCAAAGTCCCCAGCAAACTCCTAATGACACACACACACTCCACCAACACACCCACATCCACACCCACCCCTCTCAATTCCTCCTGCAGAGACCCCTCCACTGCTCACGCTTCCCAGGGAAGCCACGGCTTGTCTCCAGCTCAGTCCTACAGTGAGTGTTCCCTGAGAACTCCCACCTCCACTGCACTGGGTCCACCAGGACCTGACACTCCCTGGATTTCTGGTGCTAAGACCTGCCCTGGTTGATTCTCTTGAGACCAGTCTGTGCCCAGCTCAGAGGTACACACAAACTGGGGCACTGCTGGGAAAGGGTTAAAACCCCAGCTGTTGCATATTGGTGGGGAATTTTGGAAACCACGAGGAATTCAAGCTGCTTTGTAGCAGTGTGCACAAGGAAACCCAAAGAACCACAGGCAGTTTGCTGTGTGGTTTAGGAAGCTCTCAGCTAATTGCCACCTCCCGTCTGAGGTGGTGCTGGACTGTGTAGTAATTTAGATGCAAAACAAGATCAAGACATTCACCTGAACTCGATCAAGCCAGAAAATAGAATTTACATGCAACTTATAAACCTGCTTTACAGAAGAGGTTGTAAAACCAGAGACCCTTTGGTCCAAAAGGCGAGGAAACAATTAATGTCTTATGGGAAAGCAACTCCTACACATACAAGACATCAGATTTAGTGTAGACCCAACATGTACATGAGGAAAGCAAGCTTTGTGAGGCATTTATGTTATTCAATGAGATATTATTGTGCAAGAAATACTATATATCTTGTTGGCTGAGAGCAAAGATGTAGGAGGGTGTTATTAGAGCCATTAGAGACATTAGTTATATCATAAAAACCCAAGCCTACGTTCTGCTTGAGAAAGGTGCTGGTGTGAGAAATGCGCAACTTAGAGAAAAGCAGCAGTGTAAGTACAGACAAAAGGCACTGCAGGTTTTGTGCAGTATGAAAAGTATGTTCCTACAGAGGCACTTTGTATCCCCCAAGCATCTCAAGCTGACAGATGTCTGAAAAAGTTTCTGTGGATGCTGGTTATCTTTCTGATTCAAGACTCTAACTAGCCTAGGTTATTCCTTAAGTGATTGTGATGACAAAACTTTTTGAAGAAGTTTAGTGTGGATTTTCTCACCTTATACAAACCTTTGTGTGATTGCCCCTTCACTCCTTTTTTTTTGTATAAGTCTGGGAGGGTTTATGTTTAATATGCCAAGCTCCCATATTGTTAGCATGGCAACTCACAAAATAGAGAGTATTTGCAAGAACCAGGAAATATTTGTTTGGCAACACATGACAAGCTCCTTAGGGAATTCAGAAAGACCAAAAGGATATTAGGAAGAAAAAGATTGCTGGATTTTTAAAAATAAAGTGTCAAGATTTACTTCAAGGATTAATATAGTTAAAAAGATGACTTTCACACTGGAGGAGTTTTATACACATAGCAAAATTTGCCCAATTTATTTGGAACAAAATCTTCACTTCTGCAAGACCCTGAATAACCTAAATTGGCATCTCACCTGTTGAAAGTCATTCAGATAATTTCTCTACTTTAAAAAAAAAAAAAAAGGAGAAGCAAAAGTAGTTTATCTAAGAATAGAAAACTCCACAAAGCTATAAGCTGAAAATTTCAACAAGGGAACTTCACAAGGACACTGACTCATTGCAAGGACACAGAGGCAACACAAACAGCCTGCTTCAGATCCAGACAAGCATAAAATAATTGCACTTTCTTTCTTATTTGGGTCTTTGAAAAGAAGTGATCATAAAAAAAACCTCTGAACTGAACATGTAAATGTATCCTCTATCCTCATCTCTCAGCACTCATCACACCCTCTCTGTAAACAACCTCAGCAAGACAAATAACCGAAATAAAAGAGTTTATCACATAGCACAATTGCCAGACTCAGCAAAGTTTTAGCAAAATGACATATCAGAGGCTTCTGTGTTCTGGGTGGGGCAAAGCATTTAAAACACTACCCACAAATCAGACTGTCACCTTCATAGACGTTAATGGATTTTTTAAACATTCTCATTAATTCAGCATATCCCTGTTAATCTCATGATTGGGACATTTTCCTCAAGATGAAACACAAACAAAATTTCAATGAGAAAGAAACCCAGTAGGATTTGGTTGTGCTTTAGCTACCTACTGAGGTCTCAAGACAAGTCTGCAGATGACTTCTTCTGAATAATAGGCTTGGAGGACTTACTTGATTTCACAGAGCTTATTTAATATCACCTGTGCTTGTCCATTCAGCCTATGAGTTTTATCCTTGATATGCCCATAAGAATTCTCCAACAAGGAGATGGTGAAGTCTCCTATCTGTTGCTGATACTTGCAGCTCTTCTACTGATTTGGGCAAAAGGGTGAGCCCACTTGGAGCTGTAAGCCCTGCAAGGCCTTTCTGCAAAGGGGTTGCAGGTAGCATGAAACACACTTTGCTGTCTGTTAACATCCAAAAAATCACCTTTGTCCCAAAAAACCCAGGGCAAAAACATGCAGGAAGCCCTCTGTAGTGGAGAGCCCATCTCCACGAACCACAGTTAAAATACAGTAGGTTAGGAAAAATAAGGCAGCACATGTCAGTGGCCTGAGTGGTGCCCGCACGAGGCGAGATGCTGGGAGCTAAAGTGGGTCAATGAGTTATTGCATTCCAGAGACAATGGCTGCCCCACTTCTAAACTGTGCCCTGAATTACCAAAGCCTTTTGGCACATCAGTCCAGGGTTTCAGAGACAAGAAGAATTTAAAACTGTAAATGAACTGCAATTAATGGAACTGGAATAGAACCAAAATAGCAAGACAAAAGAAAGCCCCTGCACTTGCACTGAAATTACAGAGAACCTGAATCCACCCAGGTGAAGTGCAAATGTCTCACCTCACCTGGATCATCCTCATTAAATCCCTGTCCTCAAAACACTTTCCAACTCCATAATCTCTTCCATTCTTTCTCCTGCGTTTCAGTGAGACCTCTCAGAAGCATGGCCTCTCTGAAAAAGCTACACATACTACAAGACTTTATCCAGTTCCCAAACATATTCTGTGATTTTGTGATTCAGTAATCTCTTCACACTAGTAAATAGAGATATTGTAGTGAATAATTGTGGCTTTTGATTTCTTCAAGCCACTGCAAGTATTTTTAGAGGAATCAGATCCTTGTTAAACAACAGCAGTAGCATCACAGCCAAACTTCCTGGAATTATCTTTTGTCTTGCTGCTACCAGGTAAAATTCAAGACAGTGCAGATTAGCAGAGAGGTGGATGACATTCAGGATGTTTGTCAGCATTGGGAAAAACTAGGATCAAATCTGAGGCCACTGTATTTACCTCCCAGAATCAACATGCCAGGCTTGTGATGCAGAATCATAGGAAAATGGAGCTGAGGATGTCTGCCTAGCAATTCATAGATACCTGGGGCTGGATTAGTGGATTAGTATTGCTCAATATACTTTTACTAATCCAGAAAAGGAAATGAGCAGTTAGGTGACAACCAGTTCATTGCTCACACCCTTCTCAACTGTGTTTATGAATATATTAAATGGCAGTGACCATAAATTAACACTAGGTAGTTACACAATCGTAGAGAACTGGGATGCAAAGTGACCTGGAGAGAGCCAAGAAGGGGTCAGCCCTTTCCTTGTGATTACAGACAGGTTATCTAGCCTATTCTTTGAGATTCCCATGCTGGGAATTGCAAGCCTGCCCTGACCACGCATTCCAGCTCCTAGAGATCCCACTGTCCCTCAGATTTCCTCCACTGTCATTGCTACAATGCACTCTCCTAATTTTCTACTTCTCCAACTGAGAGAACAGGTTCTTCCTTCTATTTTACGCATTTAAAAGTTGGCACTGGGCCCCTTTCACTCTTCTGTGTGAAAGAGGAGTGGTTCATTGTCTCTCACTTCAGTGTTGGGCCCTAAGTAAGTTCTTCTGCAAGGACAGATCTTTTCAGAGATATTATATCTCTAGATAGCCCTAAAGCATACAGAAACTTGATTTTCTTACTCATCTCTTCCAGACCATGTACAAACAGACCAGAAGACAATAGGCCACAATCTGAAAAACCTCTGCTCTAGACCAAACAACCCTGGTCCCATCCATGGATCATGTTCCCTCACCACCAGTCACTTCTGTTGCATACCTCTGAACTCTCTGCCACTGGTACATAACCTTCCTGAAGGGCAGTGCCCAGAGCTGGTCAAGTTACTGCCATGTGGGCATGATCCACGCTAAAAAATTGTTAGAACTATTTCACGTGTCCTACAAACAATGCTGTTGTTGATATGTCCCAGGGATGATTAAATATTTCTTTCTTTTTTGCAACACCATGACTCTGTTGACTTATGGTCAGCTGATAACTGCCCCAGCCACCTGCAAAGCCCTTTCTGTAGAGCTGCTGCCTCCCCAGATGTCTGCCTCTCCCTTGTTTGCACAAAGGACTCTTCCTGCATCCACACCAAAACCTGCGCCATCCTCCTTGAAATAAATCCCTTCTCTCTCATCAGAGCTAACAAATGCAGTGACCAAAGAGCTGGTGGGGCTGGACATGTCACAGTGAGAAAGGAGGGACAGCACGTGGTCTGTAACACTGGAAAATAAAATTGCATGACGCCAACTGAAAAAGAAAATATTTTAATTATTCAAAACAGGCTTAGTTCAGCCTCTCTGCTGAGAGACCTGACCACCACAGTAGTCAGCTCACTGGCAACATCTGTTCCATCAGTGATCAGCCACATTATTCATTTTTAAATTAAATCTCTGCTTCCAAATGGGAATTTCTCCCAACGCCTCCTGATTCCTTGTTGATGTTCTGCAAGACTCAGCCTAAACAGCACATCTCTCGTGACAGTCTGGACAAATGAGGGTGGGATTGCAATGCTAGCACCACGCAGCTCTGGTTACCATGGGTGAACAAGGAAGTTCAGGCAGGGATTCCCAGAACCAAAGGTGGAAAGTGCAGCTTCCCCAGTTCCGGGGCCATACCCAGCACAAGCTGCCTCCCCACAAAAGCCTCCTCCTGGCACAACACTCGCTTGCACATCGCATTTCATCTGTGGAGGGAAGTGAACCTGTGAGCTCCCAGGAAGGCGGAACTTTAACATCTACCTGGGGCTTTACGCCTCAGCTGCCTGGCAAGTGAGGCAGATCAAACAGGGGATGGCATCTCTCAACAGCAGTGACCAGGAAACCCATCAGAGTCATCCTGGCCTTTCGTACTCTCTTCAGCCAAAGCTGAAATTCAAAGCAAAACAGCAGCAAGAAACAGGAAAGTGTATGACAGGGAAGTTGGGAATTCTCTATAATATGTATCCTTTTCTGTTTTTTTCAAAAGCATAAAGTCTGGAGGGTTTCGATGTAATAACTTTACTCTGAAATGTCCCATTGGCCAGAGGTGTGTGAGGTGTCTCATGCAGGGTGGCCTTACAGACCCTTCTCTCCAGGGAGGTCACCACCTCTATAGGTGATGAGGACAAGCAAATGAAGGATCTGGTAATGGCCATCTCATAGAAATCATCCTCTTTAATTTCTCTTCATGCTAAAGGAAATTTTAACAGGCATCAAGCATCTCAGGCAGTTCAGATCACAGATAAAGACAAAGGAAGGGTCCATCAGGTTCTCTGCATATCTTCTTGCCTTTGTATCAGGATGTCCTAATCACTACAACCTCCCTTACTAATTAGACTTCAACTGACAGGCTGAGAGAGTTGATGCTGTTCAGTGTGTGGAGGAGAGAACACTCTGGGGAGAGCTTATAGCACCTTCCAGAACCTAGAGGGGCTTCAAGAAAACTGGACAGGGACTTTTTAAAAGGACATGGAGAAATAAGGCAGGGAGGAATGGGTATAAACTGACAGATGCCAGGTTTAGATTAGATATTCAGAATTCTTGTCTGTGAGAGTGGTCTGGAAGTTACACAGGCTACCCAGAGAAGCTGTGAATTCTCCATCCCTGGAAGTGTTCAAGGCCAGGCCAGGTGGACCTTTGAGCAACCTGGTCTAGTGGAAGGAATCCCTTTAAGGTCTCTTCAAACCCAAACCATTCTATGACTGAGGAGTGAGTGCTGTAGCACCCTAGAGCCCCACAGCCTCCCCTGCTGCAGTTTATCATGCAGGACACTGCTCACACACCCAGCAGTGCAGTCAGCCTCCCAGCTCACACACAGCCAGGTATCAGGTTCTTTTGCCATTGCGATATCCTTGTAGAGGAAAGGTACAAAAAGAATGTAAAATCCTGCACTTCTCCACAAGCACAGCTTCTGTGACATGAAAGAGCATTGCAAGTGAGGTGGATGGGGCAGCCCCGCCTCACCAGGCCATACAAATCATGCCAGGTCGCAGCAAAGCTTGCACCACATCCCCAGCAATCTCAGCAGGAACAACCCAACCTCTTCTGTAACAGGAGGGGACGAAGGCTGGAGAGGTTTGGTGAGAGTACCTGTGAGGCCCTGGGTTGCTGCATCACCCCCATTTGACCATTCCCTGGGAGAACCCATGTGCTGGCCACACAATGAGCCAGCAGCACCACTGAGTCAGAGTGAGAGGGCCTCACAGAGATTTCTCTTTCTTTTGGCATCTGCAGTGGCTGTTTCCAGCCCATTAGCTGCTCTGTCACTGCCTAGGTGTGGATGATTCCACTCCTGTGGCACAGATGAGGCCCCATTGATGGATTAACCACCTCAATAGGCAACATGAATGGCAGGCATGATTTGTGCACTCAGCTGCCAGGAGGAATTGGATTTTAATCTCATGCCAATGTGGGTCACATCCTCGGCTCACAGCCTGAATCACATCCTCACCTCACATTCCTGACCCACCTTCTATCACAATCCAGCCCCACTGGCAAGGACATGGTGAGGGTCAATTCAAGCACATCAGAGAGAGCAAAGGGGGAGCAGTGCTTGAGAGTCCCATTATAACTGATGGAACATGGGTGCAACTCAACCCCCTTTAAACTTGGCTCACAGAAGGAAAATCTTAAGATTTTCCTTCTTTCTTCTTAAGGAGTTTGGAGAAATCTTTTTGGAGATGGGCATGGACAAAGAGCCATCAAACCACAGCTGCATGCATTTTCTTTCCTGGCCCCCTAAATGCCAGAAACAGCAAACCTCTCCATATATCAAGAACCAAGTCTAGGTCCTTGATTTGGTGAGTGCCCTGCAAAGAAATTACATAAGAAACCTCTGATTACATAAAGTGCATTGCACAATGCATTATATAAAGCTCAGGTCATGGCCTAATCAACCAGCATTCAGCTCTCTTACATCAAGAAAAATTAATCTGAAGAGCAGCAAAGAAGGGGGAGGAAGAGGAGGATGCTCTCCCTCTCTTAAGGAGGCGTATGGCACTCACGTGGCACACGTGCCCACTGAGCACATCTCCATCCCCAAGCCAGCCCAAGAGGAGCAGCTCCCAGCCAGACTCTAGCTTTTGGCTCAAAGGCCACCTGCAGGATACCTGAACACGGGGGAGATTTATGTATCCCTCAGAAAACAGACCCATAATCACAACCACCTCACCATTAACCTTGTCTGGCTCTAATGGGATTGCCCAGAGGCACAGGGTGTCCATCAACCACTGTAATGCACCTTGGAGGGGAGAAATGAGAAACTTCTCATGAATGCACTGCTCAAAAAGGCCTGGTTTTCTTTTCTGACACTTTTTGATTTCAAATCAGCAGGAAATAGCCAAAGGGAACATTTCAATGTTGACAGTGATAGAAGAAGTTTCACACCAGCAGATGGAAATCAAAACAAGCTGGGAATTCTATGCTGAATCTGGTGCCAGAGGTGCCCCTAAGATACAAACAGAAGCCAAAGGTCCCACTTCTCTGCTCTAATATACAGGTTTTTCCATCGAAAAGAACTTGAGTTTCATTTTTAAAGCCCAAGAATGACATTAAATTAGTCACAGGATTTCCAATCAATCCACCACAGGGCTGGCAGGTGGGACCTGCTCCTTCTCTTGGAAAACTTTGCTCTTAGAGATCCCTGAGGCTACCTGTAGCTTTAATGCAACTCTTCCAATCAGTTTCAACAGGTCTTGTACAGGATTTTGAGCGTGAAAGTACTCCAGGGTAAGAAACATCTGCAAAAGCTCCCATGTCTTGCAGAATCAGATAGAATCAACAGGGGCATCAGTGAAAATCGTTTTAACTGCTCCAGGTTTCAGTGATAATAGCCTCCATTAAACAGGAAAAGCAATAAATCGATATAAATATAACTACCTATGCTGAAAATAAACAGTGAGGTTTCAGTCATGCTTTGAAGTAGCATGGAATGGCCCAGAGGCAAAGAAGTGCTGGGAACTGCTTGGTCCATTGTGTCAGACATGCAGAGAAGTTTTGTGTACCAGGGGAGAGGCAGAGAGTTGCAAGAAGAAGAGAAAGGCCCTCTATGAGGGTTGATTTTGCAGCTGGGCTGTATCATGGAAGGTGAAATGCTGAAAGGAGAGATGGGGATGCAGGAAACAGCAAGGTTAGTGCAGAGAAATCCTGATGGGATATTTTCAAACCTTGGAGGCAGATCATTTCTAATAACTCATCCCATGAGAATGGCCATAAAAGAACCTAGGAAGAGATAGATTTTGTGTTTTGTCACCTTTCTCTTTGGTCACAGGAGCACCGGCTGTCACCAGGGGAATACGAGAGGTGGGCCAATTGCATGACACACAGATGGGGGGCTGCTACACCTCCCTGGCACATCCCAACGCAGCTGTCAGCACATTTAGGGGAAAAAAATCAACAAAACAAACCAGAACCTTGCCCTGTGTAATTAAATCCAAAGGGAAATAGTGAGAAGTGAGAAGGGAGCCAGAGCACATTCCCTGTAAGCAGCCATTGCCAGGGAGGGAGTTCCCACCATGTCTTCTACAGAAAGGGATGAGTCAAGGAGAAGTTACCACAGACACGACGGGGCATGCAGGTGTGTGCCTGCTTTCCTCCTTGGGTGATGGGTATGGGAGCATAACTCAGGAGACCTTTCTTGCAGCCAAGATCTCCACAGATGAGGTCCTCAGGAGTCAAGGACTCTGCAGACAGATCAACGTGCTGAAGCCTGGTTGTGGTATTAGGAGAAATTCAAACACTTGGAGCCTGCCTGTGCCCAAAAGCTGTTGCAATAGCAATGGGTTTGGGTTGGAGGCAGAGGATAGGGAGTTGCTCCTAGCTACTCCTTCCACCTGTCCTCCGTTTCTTCCGTAAGTGTGTTATCTAGGGGTTATTCAGTACACAAAGGCTCTCTGTGCCAAGGCTAGATTTCTGAGTCACTAGATGGAAAGCAAACCTATGCCACCAGGGAGATGATGTCTGTAATGCAAGAGTGAGAGGGATCTTGCACAAAATGCTGGGTTCCCGACAATCACTGCCCCACACCTGGCCAAAAGCTGTGGGCTTTAGTGCTCCATGTAAAATCCCCTGGGTAGACACAAGATGCCAACCCATGGGACGCTCAGGCTGGCTACAGCTCCTCTTTGTCCAGTTGGGAAACTGGTTCTGCAGCGTGCCCAGGGAAACCTGGCCCTGGAACTGCCTGCACCAAATCCTCCCTTTGTGTGAAACACATGCTTCCACTCAGGTTTTCTCCAAAGAGTCTGGGCCACCCACACCTCTGTCCCACACAAACTGTGTGTTCGGGGGATCCCAAATAATCCCCAGCACAAACAGACTTTGCGCCATGACCTGGGGAGATAATCACTCACAGAATTCTTGGTAAGATCAGGCTTTGCAGCTTGTACTAACGCAAAGATCCCATCAAAGCCAAGGGAAAGAAAACAGAATTTGACCAAAAGGTCTCCTAGTTGGTCCTGACAAGCCTTAGTTAAAGTCAGGCAATCCAAAATTGTGTTTGATGCACAGGCTGGTGGCTCACAGGGCTTTTTGTCACTGTGGATTGTAGCACAGGATTGCTCAGATGCAAAAGGGAGGTGAGACCCTCTGGCTGCAGAGGAGCCCTCCATGGGCCATGCAGCACCAGGGAGTTCCTGGCTCAGGGAATGGATGGGGAATAATACACTTTGCACCAAAGAACAAGGCTCAGAGGAGAACTCTGCTTCAGCTCAGGGTCAAACCTGAGCTGACCCTGACTTGCCAAAGCCAAGTCACAGAAAATACTGATGGCACATTCCTGGCCAAGAAACAGCCACATTGGTACAAGGCAGGCACTGCACAGTCAGGGCTCCTGGCAGCACACAGGCCAGTCAGGCAAGCTCTCAGGGTTTTGTCAGGCCTTAGATACCATGCAGGGCAGTCAGCACTGACCTCCTTCAGCCCATGGCCTTCACCCAAGGTCCAGGGGATCCCATACTCAAATCCCTTCTCTCCCTGAAGAAATGAGACACATAACTGAGACTACCAAGCTAACAGCCACTGTTGAGTGTCAGACAGCCACAGGTGAGGTATCCATATCTTTCCTTTGGAAAGCTCTCTCACTTTGCACAAAATAATCTGTAAGAGAACACACATATCACTTCCATCATGGGCATGGCAGAGGGATTTCAGCAGGAGAGCTGGCAAGAGCCCTTCACCTCAGCCCCCTCTCACTTAAGCATACATGACAGGCTTGTGTTCCAGCCTCTGTAGGTGAGAAGGGAGACAGACTTGGATCTCCTGAAACCACAGGATGGGATAGAGAGGTAAAAAGGTAGAAAATAGGAAGGCAGCCAGGGAAGGAAAGTAAGCCAGATGTTTGGAGGACTATATACCTTCCCCTGGCTGGAACAAAATGGGATGGAAATGGTGGGTATTTGGCTTAAAGAGTTGTAATCTCAGCCTGCAGTATTTGGGGAATTTGGAGGATTCTCCTGCTGTGTGGCGTATAGAGTCCAGAACAGTTAATTCCATGTTTCTAGATGGGAAAATCCACTGGGGTTGGAGATGCTGTCCCACAGCAGTCCCCTTCCCCAGGCATCCCAGGGAGGCACCATCACCTGCGTGTGACCAGATGCACCCCAGAAGCCCCACAGTGGAGTCCACCCCTCACCAGGCTCTATCATGGGAAAGAATCTGGTTCTTACTCCCCTTGTTTTTGGTGTCTCATGCCTGGCTAAGGAATGGCAATGGAAAGTGATATATGTGTATAGAGAGAGCAGTGACATTCAGAGTGATAGCAACCACTGGACTTAGTTCTGCAGGCATCATTGTATCATTTTTCCCACAGCAAAATATTTGCCAGCACTTTTCTGTCATATTTGTTAGTTGCCATGAAACTTAAGGCGTTTTCAGAGTCTGATCAATATGCACAAGATCAGACACAGCATAAAACTGTGACAGAAACAATCCATACCATGTGAAAGGAGGGATCCCAAGTGATTTGCACCAAGGAAGAGCTTGTCTTCCTGGCTCAACTCAGCCAACAGACCTCTGATTGTAGTGACACTGCTGCTCAAAAGCTCTGTTTGAAAAGGGATCCATTCCTCAGGGGAGACCCTTTGCAAACAAGGTTGCATGACAGGTTTTGGCCAGAGCTGAAGCAGCAATGTTGACCCAGAGCTCAGGCTGCAGAGCCAGCCTGGTAATGCTGTGTGCATGGCATGAGACAGAGAAGGCTTTTCTGCACCACCTCTCCTTGCTGCTTTCTTTCTAAGGCATGGGAGAAACACCAGCACAGTGCTGAGGGCAGGAGGAGGCAGGCTGTCAGGCAGCTCAGTAAGTGGGCCTCTTCTTTGTCATCCATTTCAACCTTCTACGTTTTTAATTCCATTGCTTATCTGCTGGGAGAGCTTGCTGCCCAGCCATCTCCTTATCTCCCTCTCTTTGTTCAAGGGCAATGGAACAATCCAAGGCAAGGGAAGCTGACACCTTCTTGGAGGCATGGACAGAGCACAGGCAATGGAGGTGACGTGGGAACACTCACCTCCTGTCCTTGGGTCACTCAGGCGCTCCTTGCACCTTCAGCTGTTGCTGTGCACTCCTCTCTGCTTGTGGGGGTTGGCTGCATCTCACATCAAGATCAGTGATAAAAGCAGGGAATAAATAAATACAGTAAATTGAGAAAGATCAGCTCGTCAGGCCAAGTGCAAACACTACAGAGTCATCCAGAAAGCATCCTGTAATGTGCAAACAGGAACTGATAGAGATTCTCTTCCAAGGGCTGATCTTGTTCGTAACTGATGGATTCCCTTGGCCAAAACCACCCCCTGCACACGTGGGTGTGAGCACTGCTATCTGCTGCTGCATCATGCACAGCCCAGATCTCTCCTGGGCCAAGGGCAATTCTCAAATTGGAGAGAATGGAAGCATCAACGGGGGCAGATTTGTTGTCCTTATTAGCCCATCCTGTCAGGGAGCATTTCAGGATGAAAGTCAGGGAAGGAACATGCCTTTTTATCTCATCACATTCTTGCATATGGAAGGGAATAACTGAATCCCTGTGGCAAGTTCTGCCTAGCAGAGCAAGCCCAGCTGCAGAACCTTGCACTGCAGCCCACAAAAACATCATCTTGGGAAGATCTCTTGGGAGTCACAGCACAAAAGGGCTCCATGCCTGGCAACAACTACAACAGTGGAAAAAAAGCCTCACTACGGAGTCTGTGTCTCAAGGCACTGTAACACAATTAGTCTCACCAACTCATTTCCTTTCCCTGGGGAAGCTGCACCATGGGAAGCCACCTGAATCCTCTCATAGGAAGTGCTGTGACGGGGAGGGTGCTCAGCAAATCAGGTGGTATCACACCTCACCTGCACTGCACAGGGCATTGCTGGAAAAAAGGACATCCTAGGAACCCTCAAGGAGGGGTAATGAGGCAAGACAGCAGCAAGATGAAGCAACAACTTGGGCAGCAAAAGACATGTGAAGGAAAACCTGCTCTTGGGTCAGATTCCTTAGTCCAGGTCAGATCACATCACTCTGTCCCTTCCTGTCATTACTGCTGCTTACCTTGCAGAGCAAAGTCTGACACCCATAGATCTGCAAGGCAAATGGACAGTAGCCACCAAAGCTGACCACTGCCATCACTCAGGCTGAAGAGCTCCACACCTTGTGTGTCCAGTTTGCATGGCCAGGTTGTGGTAGCAGGGGGGCTACAGCAGTGGCTTCTATGAGAATCTGCTGGAAGCTTCCCCCATGTCTGGCAGAGTCAATGCCAGGCAGTTCCAGGATGGACTCACCACTGGCCAAGGCTGGACCAGTCAGGAATTACAGTAATGCCTTTGTGATGATATATTTTGGAAGGGGAAAAAAGTTATCATGCAGATGTAACTGCAGCCAGAGAAGAGTAGGGTGAGAGGAGCAGCCCTGCAGACAGCCAGGGCAGTGCAGCAGGAGGGGCAGGAGCTGCTCCAGCCTCTGGAGCTCAGATTCCCCTGCAGCCCCTGGAGCAGCCCATGGTGAGGCAGCTGTGCCCCTGCAGCCCAGGGAGGGCACGGGGGAGCAGAGATCCACCTGAACCCCTGGAGGAGCCCAGGCTGGAGCAGGGGAATGACTGACAGAAGGCTGTGAAGCCATGGGAAACATGTACTAAAGCAGATGGATGCCTGAAAGAAGACTTTGGACATGTGGGAAACCTGTGTTGGAGCAGGCTCCTGGCAGGACCTGAAGACCTGTGGAGAGAGGAGCCGAGTCTGGAGCAGGTTTGCTGGTAGAACTTCTGATCCTGTGGGAGACCCACGCTGGAGCAGCCTGTTCCTGAAGGATGGCAGCCATGGAAAAGAGAGCCATGCTGGAGCAGTTTGTGGAGAATTGTAGCTGTGGGATGGACTCACACTGAAGATGTTCATGGAGAACTGCCTCCTGTGGGAAGGTTCCCGTGCTGGAGCAGGGAAAGGGCTCCTCTCTGGAGCAGCAGCAGCAGGAACAATGTGTGATGAACTGATCATAACCCCCATTCCCATCTCCCTGTGGCACTGTGGGAGGAGGTAGAGCTGGGAAGGAGGGAGGGGTGGGGGGGAAGTGTTTTTAAGATTTATTTTACTTCTCATTATCTTGCTCTGATTTTTATTAGTAATAAATTCAAGCAACGTTTTCAGTTCAGGTCTGTTTTGCCCATGACAGTATTTGATGAGTCGTCTCTCTGGGTCCCTATCTCAGCTCGTGAACTTTGTGTTTTCTCTTGTCCAGCTGAGCAGTGACAGAGCAGCTTTGGTGGGTGCCAGACAGGGTCAACCCACTACCCCCTGCAGTTCCCAGCCTAAGCCTGGCCATCCTCATGGCTAGGATTTGGTGAGCTCCTTGGTGGGGCATTAGTGTGCTCACCACCTCAGGAAGGCACCCAAAGAGGTTTTGCTGGCCAGGATCTGCCTGTGGGTATTCATGGCTCTGAGAGATGGCCCAACAAACCCTGATTCCCTGCCTTTGTTCCTTTAGGATTCCATACTTTTCCCTGCTGCTGTCATCTTGACCACCCCACCTCTGCCTGCAGTCTTACCTTTCCCAGCATGGCCATTTCTCACAGCACATGGGCAGGGAATGGCAGGATCACAGGTGGGAGTTTGGACTCAGGGAGCTGAGATGGGGTTACAGGGAGATGGGGTAAGGGTGGAGAGGAGGGGTAGGAGGAATGGCTTCCCCATGCCTTTTGCTCGAGCTGTTCCACCTCACGTGGCAAAAAGAGAGGAAAAAAGAGTCCCTTGAGCCATAGAACGCGTAAGAGAAAGAGCAGCTCCAGCATGAGTCATCTCTGCTGTGAGACAGGACAGTAGAGCTGAAGGTTCCCATGCCCTGAACACAGAGGACAGTCTGGCATTGGCACTCCATGTCAGGGCAGCATCTCCCACAGGGTCAGAAACACACAGCCCTCAGGGACAGCCCAAGCCGAAGCACCACCTGAGACAAGTAAACATGATACATGGTTCTCAGCTGCTTGTCTTGTGTGACATTCAGCAGGATTCCTTTCAAGTCTTGTGGAAGCTGTCCCTGCCTGTGGCAGATCACCTGGGAAACAAGATGATCTTTGAGGTCCCTTCTGGCCAAACCATTCTGTAAAATCCCAGCTTAGTGGAGTCAAGTCAAATCTCCCTGCAGAGCCAGGACCCAACCTGTGCACAGAGAGCACAGCCAGTATGTGACTCTCCACTGGAGAGGACTCCTTGGATGTGTTACTGCTGAAATCCCAAGATGAATACAGGAACCTCTCACACTGATGCCACAATCCCACTGGGAAGACTAAACGCAAATCTACCCTTGGATCAGCCCATGTGCTTTATGCTGCTGGAGAGAGAGCAGCATGAGAAGCTTCCACCTGCTCTGCCCTTTCCAGCCTTTCCCTGTGTGTCCCTGGAGATGTGACAGGGCACAGAAGCAGCACCAAGGGTGGCAGTGCTTGTGGGACCCACTAGATTCAGCTCAAACCTTTCTGCTTCCACCCCAGAACCTGCTGGTGGTCCTCCAGCCCCCCTAGGAGTGTGGGGAGGTTGATGCTGCCCTCCAGCCCTCCCAGCTGGTTTGGCAGATGCGTGAGCTGAAGGCATAAGCTGAACAAGTACAGCCTGTGCAGAGAGTTTCCCTCTGAGGGCTTTGGAGCCCTTTTTGGGGAAACACAGGTTCAGGCTGTCCTAGTGGGCAGTGCAGGGGTAACCCCAAGCCCAAGGGTTTCACTGGGTATGGGTACACTGCAGAAGACAGCATGGAGGCAGCCTGGGCAAAGCAGAGGGCAGTGCAAGCCCCACGTTCGTCTCAGTGCTACATCCATGCCCATCTACCTCCCAGGTTAGCTATTTATATTGACAGTGCACACAGCCTAGATCCTGTCTTCTCAAGAACTCTGTGTGGGTGATCCCCAAACAGACCTCAGATCCTCTGACACCAGTTGCAACATTCCTGCAGTGCACGTTGAGCTCTGCCTCAGCAGTGCTCAAAGCCTCAGCAGTTCAGGGACAAGAACAACAGATTTCTCCTCTCAAGATCCCCAGAAAGCTGCTCTGGTAGTGAACTCACCTTTTCTGTCTACAGCAACTCCCAATGGAAGCTGTGTTGATTTTTTCCCTGGGAGATCAACACCTTCTGGAGGGCTGCATGCGCTGGAACAGGCGAGGTCTGCCCTGACTCACTCCGAGACCCGTTTGCCCCAGGGGCACCAGTTCCAGCCATAAATCCCAGCCTGAGCAGGGCCTGCCAGTACACTTGGCCCAGCCAAAATTCCTGAAGAAAAGCTAATACTAATAAATGAAGGTTTGCTGGAAGTGTTGGCACGAGCCAGCAGGATGTTGCTGAGGTTTGCACAGAAACCTACCAACAGCGTTGTGGTTTCAGATGAAACTCAAGACTTGTGAGTCCTCCGGCCAAGTTTCGCCACCGGGTTTCAGTGTCACCCTCAGCAGCAGGAGCCAGCCACCACTGCAGGACACTGGGAGATTGGGCTGGGAGCACAGCCAGATCCCCAGCACACCCAAGGCTGGAGCAGTGGGCTGGTTCAGGAGGCAGAGCAGAGCTGGTCTCCCCTATACCCACAATGACAGGGTTCTCTGGCAGCCTGCAGACCCTGGATTTCATCTCACTCCCCAAAATGTGGTAGGGAAGGCAGCCCAGCCCCCTCCAGCTCATACCAGGGACACAGCAGAGGCACATGTGAGTGTCACCTGGCTCACAAGCCACACAATGCAGCTGAGACCTGGGTGGGCAGCCCACACACCTCCACCAGCAGCCTGACTTGCTGCTGTGGTTACTGGAACCTCAGGCATCCTCCTTGCTGAGTGACCTCTCCCTCCCTGTCATCAGCACTGCCACTGGGAGCAGCAAGCCCAAAGCCTCCTCTAGCCTCTGCATCTCTCATCCTGCATCTCCAAAACTGCAGATTGTGGATTCAGGGCTGCTTGCTGCTGAGCAGGCTGTTTTCTCCAATTTCCACCACCAATAGATTTTTGCCCATGCAAAACAACAGACAAACCACCCCCTTTTTCCAAGGACAATAGGTTTGTGGGGGAAATCCCTCCAGTCAGGGCTCTTCTGTCCTCGCCACAGGAGGGATGGCAGCTTTGCAGCGTCCCATTTCCATGGAGTTGCCTAGCAGCAGGAGAGGTGCAGGAGAGGCCTTGAAGAAGTGTGTTACAGGCTGATAGTTTATCTTGGACCACTCCTGAGCACTGGCAATCCCACACCCCCTGGAAGAAAACCCTCTTGGCTGCTTTGAACATTATTGTTTAAGCACAGCAGCAGGCACATGGAAATACTTTCATGCTCAGGAACATGTCTTGTTGGAAGAGGGGGAAAGAGTGGCTGGACTCATGTCCCTGCTTCCAGCACTGCTGGTGACTCGTCCTGTGACTTGGGTTCCTTTCCTCTACAAACCACATCGTGTCCAGCTGAGATGGGAAAATAAAGGCAGCCATGTCCCCACACTGCCAGACCATGGCTATAAGGCATTTTTAGAGCACTTGACACCTACAGGAGGTAAAGATTGCAGCCCTAAAAGGGAACTGACAGGTTTGCCCCCCAGCCTGGCTCTGCGGAGGTGAGGGAACAGCTGCTCCCCTTGGGAAGTGGTGTAAGCCCAACTGGGAGCACTGATCTGGAAAAGGACAATGCTTTTCCCCATGGTGGCTGCATCAGTGACAGCCCCACCTTGGGATGGACAGCACATCACTCGGGTGAGCAAGGGGTGCCAGACACAATTTTGGATGATGCTTTGGTTGATGGTTGAGATCCATGTCCATGGCATGGAAAAGAGCAGGAAGGAGCATGGAAATGGCAGGAAGGAACCCTGCCTGCCCACACAGCTACATATCAGCATGCCAGCCATCCTCCTGCCTTGCACAGCAGGGATAGGCTTCCCCTGTTTCCAGGGTCATTCCCAGACCTGTGGCTGTGATTCCCGCTCATTCCCTGCCCAGACCCCATGCTTCCCCCGAAACTCCCTCCCCGTGTGACGCCCTCCATGCCTCATCCTACCTGCCCCAACTGTCAGTGCTTCAGGGCAGGGAAAGTATCTCATTGCCTCTTTTCTTTCAATGGGCTGTGGCAAATTGCTGGTGCTAAACAAATTGCAGTTCCTGCCAAAAACCATCACTGTCGTGGGGCAGGAGCTGGGGGCGTTACTCAGCCAGGGAATTGTATTTGCCTGTGTCAAAAAGGGCTGGGGGCAGCAGCTGCCTCACTCACTCTGCTACAGGCCAGTGGTGACATGGCACATGCCACCAGTTCCCTAGCTACATATTTCAGGGAAAGGCATTCCCCAAGTCCTCACCACCCTCCCACAAGCACCCAAAAAAAGTGAAGGAAAGGCATACCTATATAGATATAAGGTATGGGGCAAGCATAAGACATGGCAATACCTCGTCCTATAACCATGCAAGGGAGGGACATGAAGGGAAGGGAAATGTCCTTGACATGGGCCTGCCTGGGGAAGAGGTCCTGGTGCTGTGGCAGCAGGAAGAATGTTAACCATCTGCAGCCCCAGGCTGCACTGGGAGGAAGCATGGGATTTGGTTGCCAATTATTCCACCTGGCTGAGTCTTTAGCAAAGATAATCCCCACTGACAAGACCAAACAGCAAGGGCTGGCTCAGCCCTGCACTGCAGGACACCCCTTGCACCATGCAGTCCTGCCCTGTGAGCCCTGATCTCACTGGATGGAGGAGAGACACCACCCATCCCCTCTGATTTTCCTTTGGTTTGGGGAACAGCCTTGTTTTGGGACAGGGTCTGCTGATCCCTGATATCCTTGCAGAGCAATACATAGCCCCTCATCCCTTCCCTGTAACACTGCCAGGGTCTCCCATCATGCAGAAGGACATGGTTACCCCATGGCAGCATCTCCAGCCCACAGCCATGGTCTCATTCTGCATTAACACAAAGCAGGTCAGCATTCCACCAAACCAAACCTGGCTATCAGAATCACAGAATAAGCTGGGTTGGAAGGGGCCTGCAAGGATCACAGAGTTCAGCTCCTGGCCCTGCACAGAACCACCCCAAGAGTCACCCCATGTGCCCAAGAACAGTGTCCAAACACCTCTTGGAACTCTGCCGGGCTTGGTGCAGACCACGTTCCTGGAGAGCCTGTTCAGTGCCCAGTCACCCTCTGGGTGAAGAACCTTTTGTTGATATCCAATCTAAATCACCCTTGACACAACTTCAGGTCACTCCCTCAAGTCCTCTCACTGCCACTACAGAGCAGAGATCATAGCCTGCCCCTGCTCTTCCCCTTACATGGAAGTTGTAACTGCAGTGAGGTCTCCCCTCAGTCTCCTCCAGACTGAACAGACCAAGTGCCTTCAGCCCCTCCTCACACAGCTTCCCCTCAATGCCCTTCACTATCTTTGTGGCCCTGCTTTGGACACTCTCTACTCGTTTTATGTCCTTCTTGTGTTGTGGCACCCAAACCTGCCCCCAGCACTCGAGGTGAGGCCACCCCAGCCCAGAGCAGAGTGGGACAATCCCTCCCTTGCCTGGCTGGTGATGCTGTGCCTGATGCTCCCCAGGACAGGGACATCCCCCCTGGCTGCCAGGGCACTGCTGGCTCACATTCAATTTCTCATCAACCAGGACCCACAGATCCCTTTCCCTGGCACTGTTTTCTGCATTTCATTCCCCAGTCTGTCTGTACATCCAGGTTGTCCCATCCCAGGTGCAGAATCCAGCACTTTTCCCTTGTTGAACTCCATGTGGTTGGTGATTGCCCAGCTCTCTAATTTGTCGAGGTGTCTCTCAGGCCCTCCCTGCCTTAGAGGGAGTCAACAACTCCTCCCAGTTTTGGATTGTCTGTGAACTTGCTCCAGTTCTGCATCCAGGTAATTTATGGAGATGTTGAAGAGCAGAAGGCCAAGGACAGAGCCCTAAGAAGCCCCACTAGTGACAAGTCCCCAGTCTGATGTCACCCCAGTCACTATAACTCTTTGTGGCTGACCTGCGAGCCAGTTCCCTGCACCATTCCATGATGTCTTCACCCAGCTGTGGGATTTTGTCCAGAAGGATACAGTAAGAGACAGTATTGAAAGATTTACTGAAATCCAGGAAGATTATATCAATTGGCTTCCCCTGATTACTAGGCAGAGGAGAGCCAGAAAATGACAAAATCCAGTGGGGCCACCACTGTAGTTTGTCTCCCAGACACCGTGATCCTCAGCGTTGTAGTATGCATGAAACAATGTGATGCAGCCAAAAGGAGAGGCTCAAGGCTAATAAATCAATACAGTACCAGGTTCCTGCCATGCCCTTTCCTGGCACCTCCCTTAGATTTCCCATGCATATCCAGGAGCAACATTAACAGGAACAGTCTGTCTGGCACCTTCAGCAGTGCGGGAGTCACCAGCACAAGGCACAAGTGTTTCTCTGCAGGCTCACTGCCAACACAAGCTCTCGGCGCCTTCGTTTGTGACAGCAAATGAAACCCTGGGGAACAGATTCCCCCTTTCTCACTCTCTGGTGGGAAAAGGCAGAATTTGTTGAACCTCAGCAGGAAAGTGGAATAATGGGGACATCCTTGGTACACCCCCAGTTCATTCCTCTGCCAGAGCCCACCATGGCATCACCAGCTACCCAGCACCTCCCCACTGTGCTTTTGGCCAATGTTTATTTTTCTCCTGATGGCTGCTGAGCCTCTAGCACTTGAGTCTAGTGCAAAGGCTTCACAGCACCAGAGAATACATCTTTGTGACAGCTTGTATGGTCTGAGCAACTTGCAGTTTTGTGCTGCTCCCCCGCTACAGCAACCAGCATTTCTTCTCCCACTGCCCCTTCTGTCCCAAGCCCAGCCTCTTTCCAGACTGCATTTCTCCCATTTTGCAATCCCCTCACCCAATATCTTGATTTCCCCTTCCCTGTGGTGCACCCTGCACTTACTAAATGCCACCCTTACCCCTTCAGCTGCAGCACTCTGCCTTTCTGAGGAGACCACAAGCACTAAAAGCTGTCACCTGCCACAGTTGCTTTGCTTGGGAATCAGTACTTCCCAAAAGCTTCTGCCTTGGCTGGGAAAAATCACTTCAGGTCCAGAGCATTTTCCTGATAACAGAAACCCCAGCAAACATGTGGTTCTCCAGCCTAGCAGAATGGCCATTGTGGGAACAGCAAACTAGGGGAGATTATTTCCTTTGTGTGCCAAAATAACCCCAATCACTCCTTCCCTAGCCAGATGTGGAAATTTAACGTAAGGGTTTTCAAAAATGACTGGTACTAGTGGGTGCCTGAGCAAGATGCTTCTTTAAAAGGCCTTTATTTCCAGGACACATGTGCTTCTTGCTTTCAGGCAGTCAGCCTCAAGTCAGACAGCCCCACAGAGACCCCAAACAGCCTCTGAAAAGATCTCAGCAGCCCCAAAAAAATTAACATCAAAGTCTGAACAATTCAGTAAGCACAAAAACCTCACATCACTCAACCTGCTGTGGTCATCCTATCATCCCAGCTGTGTTTCATCAACCTGTTTCCCCTGCTCCCTTTCAAAAGTCTTCTTGTGGTCACTCAAAGCTGTCGAGGGCACTCAGCAAGCAGGAGTCTGGTGGCAGAAGAAAGGCTCCATCCACCTCCCCTTCTCCTGAGCCTCCCAACAGCTGCTGTCTGAGACATCCTTGCAAACCATGAGCTGATGCTTTAAGGAGAAAGCTGCCCAAAGGGTGGCTCAGCAGGACCCACCAGCATTTGGGAAGCCCTGCTAGAAACCTGAAAGCATTCGTAAAGCATGCACCACTGAGCCCTGTCTTGGCTGGCTCCATCCATACACTAAGTATCCCAATATCATCACTCCAGCCCAGTCTTGCATTTGAAGCCCCTCCCTGTTTGTACTCGCCCCCACACACAGAAGACCCCTTGTAATGAGCTTCTGAGGTGGCTTTGCAAAACCAACACATCAAAGCCCATCAACAGCCCATTGCTGTTGCCTCAGCTCTCCCTTTGTCCTCGTCCCACCTCTTGCAACATGACACGGGCTCCCTAGGGCAGCTCTGTGTTTGTGCAGCTCTTGTTTATGGCTGGGACCACAGCTAATCAAACAAGCGAGTTCCCACTCACTGCTCTGGAAGTGGAAGCCCTGCACGGTATTCAAACAAGCGTGCTCTGAATAATCCAGGCCCTACCCCACCTTTCACAATAGGAATTAGTCACAGTGCTCCTACGGGAGCAGCAAATCAGCAAAAGGAGATACAGCTACAGCAGAGACCTCACTTGTCCTCTCTTGTGTACCTGAGACAACCCTTTCCTTTGGATCCTGCCTTTCCAGACCCCTTAGAGGTGCAGGGACCCTCTGCTCCTGAGAAGTGCTTTGCATTTTGCTTTAGGTAAACTCTTGCTCAAGAAGTCAGAGCACAGCAAGATCCAGGCCCTAAGAGCAACTACAGGATGCCCACAGGAGGCCTCCAAATTGATTAATGGATGGAGCACCTCTCCTAAGAGGAAGGGCTAAGAGAATTGATTTGTTCATCCTGGAAAAAAGAAGGCTTCAGGGTGACCTAATTGTGGCCTTCCAGTACCTGAAAGGAGCCTACAACAAAGATGGAGAGGAACTTTTTACAAGACACATAGTGACAGGACAAGGGAAATGGCTTCAAACTGAAAGAGAATAGGTTTAGATTAGATATTAGGGAGAAATTCTTCCCAGTGAGGGTGTGAGGCACTGGAAAAGGTTGTCCAGAGAATCTGTAGATGCCCGATCCCAAGGCCAGGTTGGATGGAACTCTGAGCAACCTGGTCAGGTGAAAGATGTCTCTGTTCACACCAGATGGGTTGGAGTTAGATGATCTTTATGACCTCTTCCAACCCAGGTATTCTACTCAGATTCTATGGCTTTATGATCCCCAGGTTCTGCTGAGAAATGGCAAAGTGACTTTGTGCATGTGCATTGCCCAGAAGGGTCTGAGTTTAGCAGATGATAAAACATGAGCTAGAAGGTTTGCAGCCATTGACCATATGAATAAGGCCTTCAGAACGGTTCAAAAGGTGCCTTTAAAGTATTTGGATACTGGGAGATTTTAAGGCAATGTAGAGCTATCCTTCCCCTGAAAGCAGACACAGGAGCCGGTGGATCAGCTACAGCTTTGGTAACAAGAGCACTGCAAGCACAGCTGGGATAATTTGTTATCTGGGTAACTTCTGCTGACACAGATGTATCCCTTCACATGATGTAACCTGGGCGAGGAGTGGTCAATATGATGAGTCTCAGGTGCATTCATGACAAGGTCTTTGCTGAGGTACCCATGTTTGTCACCAAAACTGGGCTCACATCTGGCTGCTGAGCACAGTGGCACCACCTTGTGAAACACCAGCAGGTTAGGACTTGTACAAGGGTTTGCTTACAAGTTTCATTTATCATCATTTTATTGGGACCAGCAGAAGATATGCCTGGATATTTCCTGTCCCTTTGCTGCACGCTGCAAATGGAGGGTGAAGGAGCAGTTTTATGCCTTTTTAAAGGCAAGAAGGAAAAAGTAGAAATACGATACCTGACAGTGTAAAAGAAGCAGGTAAAAGCAGAGCTGGGCTGGGAAGGACAGGAGGGCTGTCCCTACAGCACATACCCTTCACAAACTCCACCGCAGGACAGGGCAGAGGGGATTACAGCACTGTTCAGCTGAAAATGCAGAGGCCATCTCCCCATAAATACTTCCAGGCAGGGAATAAGCCACTGAGGGGCCACATTCCATGACAGCCCCAGAGAAGAGGGAGCAGGACCTTCAAGCCCACCTGGTGAAGAAGGTGGCTGGAGGAGCTCTGCTGTGCTGGAAGCTAATGCAGGCTCTGGCACACGCCTGTGCCCTGGGGAAAAGTGGGTATGTGCAGTGGGGAGAATGTTCCAGCATCTGCAATGTACAGCAGGGGGAAAAGCAAGGGCAGGACAGGGCATGGAGGGAACAGGCAGAGCTCTGGCACAAGCAACCACTGCACCACCTCCAGTAGTGTCCAACAGCTGTGTTGACATGATTCAAATGTCAAACTGCATGTTCAGAGTGAAGGCAAATAGACACAAAAAGCAGGAAAAATCCAACCACTGGGGAAAATTACAGCCATTGCTGAAGGCAGATTGGGCAATTCCAACTTCTAGAGGATGATAAAGCACAACAAAGAGAAGATTAAGAATTAATCCCCAATTAGCTGCTTCTGAAACCTGTTGAAATCACTGCCTGCATCTTCTGCTAATGGACCTGTCAGCAAGTTCCGAGGCTGCAGGGGGTCACAGCAGCAACAGAACATGTTGCTTTGTTCTCAGGTGAGAGGTCTGCTTTGCCCATTAAGAGCTTTTGATGTTTTCAGTTTAGGTGTACTCAGAAAGCTCTTTCAAGCAACAATCGGCAATGGGTTCCACCTGCAGCCTCTTCAGCCTCAGAGAAAAAATGATCCTTGTAATTTTAATACACCAGATTTATACCAAAACCAGGGGTGCTGCACACATGTTCCTACCCCATAGGACACATGGTGCCTCCAACAGTGATCAACAGGCACTTAAGCAAACAGCACCAGCCCCGAGCCCCATCTCTGCCACAGTCCAGTTTCAAATGCTTCAGAGAAAACATCTAAAGAAAACATCTGAAAAAAGTTGTGAATTTGCTCAACAAAATCCTGGACTCACTGCCAACAGCAGGAAAGCAACACATTTAACATCCCATCTGAAATGCTCCTAACCAAGCAACAGCTGCCTAGTTATCAGGATGCCTGAACATCCACTTGCCTTTCCAGCCTTGATCTAATTCTGGTTTCTGCAATATCTGCTGTCATGAAGTCTGTTTCTTTGCTCTGCATCTGATTCACCCGTGCTTTGCTCTTGGAGTAGATGTTCTGCCTCCACCAGAAGAAGGGATGAGACAGGTGCATTTGCTCCATCTTATTTCCCTCTCTTCCCTCACCAGGAGTCTTCACAATCATTCCACATCACAGAAATAACTCCACATGCCTGCTCTGAGTAGGGTCACCTGAAGCAGAGTGCCCAGGACCATGTCCAGTTAGGTTTTGAGTAAGGAGACTCCACCATCTCTCTGAGCAAACTGTGCCAGTGTTTAACCACCCTCATGGTAACGAAAAAGCATTTTAAGCAGAACTTTCTGCATTTCAATTTACCCCTCTCACCCTTGATTTGGCAGTACTCCATCTTCTTTACTCCCTCATCAGGTATTAAAGCACATTGGCAATAATCCCCTGAGCCTTCTGTTCTCCAGGCTGAACAAGCCCAGCCCTTGCACCCTCTCCCCCTCATGACAGAGGCTTCAATTCCTTTATTGTCTTTGTTGCCCTTCACTGGACCTGCTCCAGTATATCCAAGTCTCCCTTTTACTAGGAAAACCAGCACTGAGCACAGCATGCCAAATACGCCTCACTGGGGCTGAGAAGAAGGGAGTAACATGGTAATCTTTCTAATAACTGTTATATTGGTTTTGCTAACCCCTACAACTGCGGTATCTGCTATAAACTCCCTACCACACCAGGAAACTGCCTTTCCATTGCACATGATGCCTGAAGGACTTTTCTGCTTTTCTCCTGAATACTTCTTACACTGTTCTCTATATTCACAAGTATTAGCATGCACACTTGTGATGCTTTAGGTGATAGTTTAGCCCGGTTTCATGGTGTTTATAGGGCCGGGAGACCAAACACCCCTGAAACCACGTAGAGTTAGCGACCAAACACTCTGTTTTTCATGAGCCCTCAAGGTCTCCTAGTAGGACAGATTTTGTAAACCAGAAGTGAGCCCAGCCCAGCCCCTCATTGAGCCCTCCTGGTAGATAAGCTAATGTGTAGAGTCTTTAATTGTACACTCGACTGGGGGGACGGGGCTTTTGCGACGCGTTCTACCTGGACGGCAGAAGCCATGGAATGGGATCCTATTAAAATACCGAGGGAAACAACCCCCAACCCTCTAACCATGTCTGAGCCTTTATTTCCTAAGACCAGACACCTCAGCCATATTTTTCAAAATTTGACATTTTCATGTGAACATAGCTCCCAACTCCTACAATTAATAAGAAGCAGGAACACTTTCAAAAACTTTATCCCATCTTTATATTTTCTTCAAAACAAAAAGGCATTTGTATTCTTGAAAACAGTAACATTGCTTTTCTGAACCAGGTATATAAATAGAGTAAAACATACAGGTTTGGGATTTAGAAAGCTAAAAGGCTCTTCTAGGACTGATTTATAAAAAGGAACAGACCCAGAGTGAACAAACTGCTTCAGGACAAGCCACTCCAACACCTCTCAGTGGTTTTAGATTGTCCATTTATCTGTACGAGCTTCCACACTTTTGACCAGGCCTTCTCCCAAAATTTCGAAGTCCTCCAGAATTGCCTCCACATTGGGAACACAGACCAGCTCATTGTTCAGAGTTGTCACCTTCCTTCCTTTCATGCTGGAGACCTGCAGGACACAGAGAATATTGCACAAACGGGAGCACCTGCTCGGAGTTGCACTGCAACCTCTGCCAGCCCCACGTAAGAGAAGTTCCTCTCCTGCCTTGCCACATCCAAACCCTGCTACACCACTGCACCCAGCTCCACAAGTTTCACTTCTGAACACTATCAGCGCTCACTTTTAGAGCTAACAAAGTGCAAAAGTGACCCTTCCAGCCCCTTTTAGGGTTTACCCTGGAGCCACAGTCCGAAGAATGCAAGGAAGTCAGGAAGCAAAGTAATGGCCAGGGGCATGGAGGAATGACAAGTGTGCAGATGCATGGCAGAGCCTGTGTAAGCAGAGCACAAGGAGTATTCAAAAGGGATCACAGCACAAGGCTGAGTAAGAGCTGCTTCTGCTCAGCTCTTTGGTAGGTGTCAAGACCTCAGGTGGGAAGATATCCTTGGCTCCAACAGTGGCAAAAACAAAACCCTCGTGTTTAATCCAGCCAGGCTCAGCTGCGATGCAAGCATCTCCTCCTCTGTTTCATCACTGTGAATAACTGTGTTTCACAACAGCAGCCAGGCAGAATGGCCAATGCCCTCTGGCTGTGAAGAGAGGAGAGATAAATCACCCAGAGACTGACAGCAGAAAAGCCTGGCCTGCCAGCTCCGAGCCATGAGTAACCGGTTTCTTTGCGTCTTTCCTTCATAGAAAGCAGCATGAATCATTCCAGCGTGCCTCACACCTGGCTTAACCACCCTCTAGGCTTTGCCAACCCACACAGTGCATGGAAAACAGCTCCATGCATCAACAGGGACATGGGCACTCTGGACCTGGGCTTCTTGTGGGTTGGGTATTTCTGGTAAGATCCTGAAGCCACAAGAATGGGATAGTCTATTTCCCTTCTCAGAT
Source organism: Eopsaltria australis (assembly GCA_034509425.1). Classification (NCBI taxonomy): domain Eukaryota; kingdom Metazoa; phylum Chordata; class Aves; order Passeriformes; family Petroicidae; genus Eopsaltria; species Eopsaltria australis. Next base: position 1,010,725 of record JAVTVJ010000667.1, read on the forward strand.
CTGCTGATGACTGAAGGCACTGTGAACACAGCCCTGTCTTGGTTTCTCCCCTTGCAAGAAGCAACAGAACTATGATCCCCATTTCTCAAAGGACTTTGGGGCTGATGAGAGTTGGACAAAGCAATTACCATGCAGGAAATATAAAAGCTCTTGAAGCTTTCAGGGTATAAAAGGTAACACAAAGCTTATAGCAGAGACAAAAACTCACCTTAAAAGGCTGAGGCTGGAAGCTCAGAGGTTTCCACAAAACTGCAATCACTTCCCCACCATGCTTGTCATAGAAGAACAAGGCAAGATCATCGAAGGCATCCTGGGTAAAAAACAAACACAGGCTAAGGACAGTGATCCCTCAGTGACAACCCTCTGAGTATCCCTCACTGTGGTCCTCCATCAGCTGACCTGGCACTACCAGGTTGTACTTCCCCAGTGTCCAGCTACCATGTCCAAGATTTCACAGTGGATGGACAGAAAGAGGCAGGCCCTACCCAGCAGGCAGTCCTGCCACAGTACATTTCATGGCACCAAAGACAAATCCCAAACCAGAGGCCAGCATCTCAAGCTCTGCAATCTGTACAACCAAGGTATTAAAGCTTCTTCCTCCACCAGGATAAACCCCACGTGAGCTGTCAGCTCACAGTGTCCAAAAAGGAAACGTAAGAGCAGAAATTTCAAGTGACACAATGTTCTGTGGGGTAAAAGAGATGGAAAGCTCAAAGGAGGCACTGCAGGAATCTGTCCTCCTTGCCCCTTGTGTTTCAGCAGTGTCAGTGAGCACCTCCTTTGGTGGTGCTGGGCAGCAGAGATCAAAGAGAGATCTTGCATAAAGGGATGACTAAAGCCCACGGTCAGGCTTCCCCCAAGCCCACATCAGCTGGACTCCCAGGGCTGCAAGGAGGCAGATGAGCACCACAGCAGAAGGAAATAATGTTGTGTGCAAGCAACTTCTCAAACCCTAAAGTCTGGCCCTACAGCTCATCACCCAACATGCTGATACCGAGAGATGTGTACCCTAAAAGAAGCTGACCAAGACAGCCAAGCAGCAGCTCCTTGATACTTGTTTATCTTGATGGAGATTAACATCAGGCAACAAGACATATTTACCAGGCTGAGCAAACAGACCCCAGTATCAGTACAGGAGAAGCTTCTGCACAGGGTTTCGGCAGCCTTGGAACTTCTCCAGAATACAGACCCTCTACTCCCTCTTCAGCCTTCTCCTCTATCCCCTTAGCTTCCCAGCTTTTACCAAGAGAGGTCTCTGCTGGCATCATCATATCATGAGGTTCTCATGAGGATGTGCATAAAAAGAAAATCAACATTGAAGACAAGCTTGGATGGGTTCTTGCATGGACACACCAGGATTGCAGTAGGAAAAAAAAGGTGGACTGGGTTGGTGTTGTCACTGATCCTAAAGGGCAAAGTGGCATTTTTAGAATATAGACCTGAGGAGCAAGGAGGGGTGGTGTTGTCTGCAATCTTCAGAGACAGATTTGAGTTTGGACTGTAGCTGCTGTCACAGAGGGCAACAAAATTAGGTCATCAAGATAAGAAGATCCCAAGAAGTGCCAACTCATCCCACTCCATGGGCTTTCACAGGGGGCAAGCCTGGCCAAGGCATTATTGCACCAAACTGTCTAGAAAAACCACTGTCTAAAAATACACTGAGAAAGAGGCAATCCACCCCAGCATTTCTATGCTGAGAGCAACAGGTTATGCTCAGAGTCCAGTCAACAGGGAAGGCTCTTCCTTTAGCCAAAGAGCAAAGAGCATGAGGGAGGGAAAACTCAAGAACAGCAATAAAGCTCAGGGCACGCTGACCGCCAACGTGCAGCTTTCTGAACCAAAGGGGAGCAGAGCATGTGAGAACCTGAAAAAGCCCAGCCACTCTGCAGGGCGAGGCCTCCAGTGCCACGCGATGCTCCTCATGAGAACAGTGTCTTTTACAGATGCATCTTGCTGGACAGAAGCCAGGAGCATTTGCAGTAAAGAAACCCTCCCAGGCTCAGCTAATTTCCCAATAAAACCACTGTTTGGCCCAATACCCAGCACATTTTTTTTCCCAGACAGCAGGAAGCAGAGGGCAGGTTAAAAAGGATGGCATCCAAATCAAAATCCCAGAACTTGTCCTGCTCTTGTATCATCCATGTGATAGAGCTTCAAGGTGGCCTACCAAGCTGTGGAGATGCCCATCCAGTTCTTGGGAAATTGCAGCATTGAAAGGGTCTGGTATTAGTCACCTGCACTCCTGTTTGTTCAGAGGCTTGAGGAGTAAAAGCAAACAGTTCACCCTGCTTTCCACATCCCATGTTCTTGCCCAGTGTCACTGGACTTGTCTGAGCCTGCGAACACCTTCTTCCAGGAAAAGCTTCAGAGAAAAGGGAGAAAAGGCAGGGACTACGTTTGCTCCCTTCTCAAGCTGCTCCATCTATGGTTGCAATTCAGCTTTCAAGGCCCAGAGAAATCCCTGCCATCAGCAAAACCTACAGCTGGTTCCCATCTCACAGAGACATGGGGGACTTGCAAGCTCAGGGCTTCAATTTGGAGAGGCCTCATTGTCCAGGGAGAAGGGGTATATGACACCTGGAAGAAGATTAGAACAACCTCTGTAAGAAACCATCTGGGTTACAGGAATGAAAAGGGTGGAGAAATGTAGCAAGTAATACAATACGTGGATCTAAAATAGGATTACCAGATTAAGCAGCTCCATCTGAAGTGTGGATTTTGCAATGAGCTAAGTGTAATTTAGTTAAGCATCTACTAGTTGTTAGGTATCTACATTGTTAAGAATCTACTTTTTGCTAGTTAAGTATCTACTAGTTAGGTATCTACATTGTTGTTTAGGGATAAGGTTTTTTCCATCTCACTCTTTATCCCCCCATTTTTTTCACCGTTCCTACCAAGAGATTAGGCTCATTGCATCACAGCTGCTGGAAGAGCCTTTTAGGGAGGTCTCTGCACACAAAAATGTGTCCTGCAGTAGCATTTCCTGGTTCAGCAGCAGCTCAGAAGGCAAATGCATCAATAAACACTTGCTCAGTGCACAGAGCATTCTAAGACCTCTTAGCAAGGAATCCACCAGTGTAAAACCCTATTAAAGGTTACTTCCAACAAACAACTACATTTGTGGTTAACACTTTGAGGTCTCTGTCACCCTATTGTGACCTGCCCTGATGCTCAGTTATGTAACACAGAACAGAGCCTCCCCCACAACCCAACAGAGCAAGGAGCACTGTCCAAATAACCCCAGGATGGGGTTACCTCTGTGACTTTCTTTTAAAAGAAAAAGGAAACCCAGGTGTTAGGTTTGGGATTCAAATGATAAAAGGTTTCAAACTAAGCAAACTTTTCCACCTGAGAGCCACACACACATCCTTGTCCTGGGGGTTTAGGGCAGCAAGAAAGAAAAGAGGAAAGGAAAGAAGCCACCTGTCCTCATGGCTGCATCAGCAAACGTGTCAATCCATCAAATTGTTGAGACAAAAGTCTTCTGTCACTTCCTTCACCACAAATCCTACACAGCCTCTGGGAGGGCATTACCAACACAGAAGAAACGCAGCCACAAGTCCCCTGTCAGTTCACCCCAGGAGCAGATGGGGCTGATGCCTTGCTGGGCACATGAGCACACAGACACACACACATACATGTGTACCCACCCCCAGCCCTGGGCACTATGCTGAGGGTCTAGTGGTGGCTCTGCAGCCCTGAGAGCAGGTGATTTCCTGCCACCTCTGCCCTTCCAAGGGTGCAGATACAGACAGGAAGTTTCCTACCTGACATGAGAGCCCACAGAGTTGTTTTCAGCTTTTCCCTGTCTACCTGGTGTCACCATAGGAGGAGTCAACCCTGTCAGTCAAAACAGGAAGGGAACAGACGACCTGGAAAGATTTCACCAATTCCAGCTGCATCACATAATCACAGCCTATATATTTTAGGAGACAGAGAATTTTTATTATCATTAATTCCTTTCTAACATGCAGTAGCAAGAGACATCATGGGAGGAAAAAACAAAAGGGCTCCAAGTCTTCCTGATCGGTCTTGCCTTAAGGTGCAAGAAATGCAAAGCATTACTTTAGAGAGATGTTTATAGTAAAGCAGGAAACATTTTCCTGCTCATCCACCCAGAAAAGATCTCACAAGATGGACAGCTCCTCTGCCACAAGCTCTTTCTCTGTCATGTACAGCCCAAGGAAGCTAAATCTCAGTGAATGACAACACATTCCAACAGTGACCTGGTGAGACTAAAGACCCAGTGACAAATGTGAGGTCTGTTAACAGCTGTAACAGACAGGCAGATGGACAAGGCACAGGCAGCTTTACCCAATTTACCCCACCACGAGTGAACAGCTCAGGGAGGTGACCAGAGCCTCTGGCTTTTGTGAGCTCTGGAATGCAGGCAGACGGGCATGGCCACACAAGTCCTGTGCCCTGTGGATGGTCTCGAGTCCAGAGGACAGCCAAGCCACCCTGGAGCAAAAGCTGCACGGACTGAGCCTTCTCACACCACACCCCCAGCAAACACGGGGGCGTTCTGCAGCTCCACAGCCACCTCAACACAGATCAGCAGTCACGACAGAGACTCAATGGGAGCCTCATTGGAGACACTTAAATTTAATTTCACCTTGCTGGAGAATCCCCACCAGGAGCCAAGCCAGGGTTTGCTCAACAAGGTGCTCTGAACTTTTAAGTGGCAAGGAGGCTGCTGATGGGCTGGAGCTCCAGGGAAGCCCTCTCTGTGGCATGTCTGGCACCTGCTTTCTCTCAAAAGCGTCTGTCTGCAAAGCCTTCTCATCTGGGCAGGATCACAGAACAAGCCTTCTCTATCAGATCTGTTCCGGAATTGAAGAATTTGCTGCCTGAATCCCACAGCCATCCTTTCATCTCTACCCAGAGCCTCCCAGGCACCAGAGCAACTCAGGCCAGTTTCTGCAGCACATCTCCTTGAAGCAGGAAAAATTCAAGCAGTCAGGACTCAACACCTCCCCTCCTTTCATTTTCTACTCTGATTAAGCTCCCTGGAAAAGGCACACAGCAGCCCTTCAGCTCCAGAGCAGTACTGCCTTGCTAAATCCGTTGACTTTAGAAGAACAGGGGCAAACAGGCTGGACAAGAGAGTGGATGTCCTGGTTAGGGAAAGAAGCTACTTACTGCCCCTCTCAATTCAATCAAAACACCAAGGCATTTAAATCCTGTTTTCATGTGGAAATCTCAGTAAAGGGCAGATGCTTCTTTTCTGCCCATAGAAGAACACAAAATCCCACAGCATCTGTGTGGCAGATGTCTCCCTTTGTTGCTACAAACCCACCATGGCTGCACTGTGAGCTATGGCTACAGCCCCATTGCTCAGTTCTGTGGTTTGTGCTGTTACGAGAGAGCAAATTACTCTGAATCAAAGCCAGTCAAGTTCTGTGTCCAAACTGCCTTCTCATCCAAGATCTCTCGTAAGGATTCACTGCTGTCACCATGCTCCTTTCTGGCACCAACTTCTTGCAGGGTTTGGATCATCCCCAGGGCTCCCAGCCCGCAGGACAAGGAGGAGCTTAGAGCAGCAAGGGCCAGAGAAGGAGAAATAAAAGGGTGCTGCAGAGGCTACCAAGCAAAGCCAAGCTGATGAAAAGGTCTTGCCTTTAAGCAACAACATCAATACACTGAGACAGGAAGCCAGATGATTTCTAGTGGATGGAGTAGCTTCTACTGACAGCTCAGCATCACCAGTTGCAGTGATTCTGCAGTGCAAAATCAGCTTTTGAGGCCTTGCAGCCTAACTGGACACAGCTGAGTTCTCTGAGACCACGTGCAGCATCACCTCTGTGATTTTTCCAGGAGAAGAAACACCTGTTTGCCTAGAAAAACAGATACTCCTCAGCCCCTTCAGGTCTGCCCGCTACTGATCTGGATGTTATGAATGACAAGGAAACTGTTACTGCAAGAGACCTCCAATATGACAGCCACAAGGGAACAAACCATATCTAAGAGCCTTAAAGACAAAGAAAAGCCCCCCAGACAGTGATGCTGAGGCAGATATTGGGCTTTTTGCCCCACAGCTCACTCTTCAGAGAAAGCTGCAACCAGCTCCTGATCAGCTCCCTCCTAAGAACCCTCAGGTCAAAGGACGAGGGACACCAAAAGAATCAACACTGCTTCAAACAAGGCAATGTGACCTTTCCTCATATCCATCTTTCTTCATTGGGATGCTAAAATATTGGGTCTAGGAGCAGCTGTAATTTGGAAACCCTGACCAAACCTTATTCCAAATCTATTATAACCTGTATTAATAAAAACAGGCAGTAAAAAGCAGTAAAAATTCAGCCAATTTGGATGTCACTATTGATTGGACTAAATAAATCAGAATTGCCTGAAGATAAATCAAAGCTGCTTTCCAGGAAAATCTCTTCTCTACCTTGCACTTCCAGAGCCACTTACTGACATCAATTTGTCTAGATACATAAAAATGTCCTATAAACCCCAATGAGTTTCCTGATTGACTCAGGCTACAGACAGACCAGCTGCAAGAATTTAACAGCCTCCCCAAAGAGACAGCTCTCTCAATCAACTCATCCAGCATCCTCAAGTTTCTCTTCATGCAAGCAGTCTTCCTTCTGTCAGGTTTCCACGAGGGTTGCTTAGCCCTGACCCCTTCAAAGATACAGAGGCTCTGACCTCATGCATCTCCAGCACCTCAGCAGCTCCTGAAAGGCTTTGTTCAGCTCTAGAACCCACTTCCAGCACTGGGTGGAGAAGGATTTCAGACTTTAAAAACTCCATTTCCTACCCATATCTGCGCCTCTTGGCTGAGGTTTTATGGCAACAGGTCAAATATTCATCATTGAAAAGCAAGGGGTTAGTCTTGATAGGACCCCTCAGACCCAGACACCAGGACGGAAAGTGAAAGAGCAAACAGTTCCAAATCTGCTTTCTGCTCCCTTTTAAAACATTTGTGAAGGATGATTCCCCCCTTTCTTCTTGCCCCAAGAAATCCCCCAGTGCTCTCTACAAGATGTCTGCAGGACATCCAGGTCCACCTTCCTTCTCAAAGGGAGGAGAGCACCTCCTCTCCCACATGTCCTTCCAGCAAAGAAGCAGCAGTCCTTTTTGCAAGGAAATTGTGTGACAACTTTGAGGTCTTCCTCAGTTTCCAAGGCCTTTCACACATCCCCATCTCCCACTTCCTTACCACCGAAGACTGTCCCAAGCTGCTGTGGGTGACAGTAGGACTGAGCTTGCACCTTGGCAGACCTGGCAGCTCTGCTGAAGCCACAGCAGATTCCCATGGGCACAGATGATCATTCACTGTGGCTGGCATGCAGCTTGGAGGGCAACAGGGCTGTGCCCAGGATGAGGAAACCTTCAAAGAAACCCTTGCAAGTTTTCTTTGCCCAACTCCCAAGGGACCTGGTTAAGGTGAAAGGGGAGCTTGAACTGAAAAGGCCCAGAATCTTCCAGCCTAAACTGAAGTTTCAGCTCAGGCACCACTTTTTCAATGGTGGCAAAACATTGGGACAGGGAAGTACAAAATCCCCATCTCTGGAGACAGACAGCGCTCAGCAGGACTGGGCTGTGTGCAGCCTGCTCCAACATGAAAGCTGGCTCTGTCCTGAGTGGGGAACACAGCCAGAGACCCCCACAGCCCCCTTCCTGCCATAGCCAGCCTAGATTCCCACACTGACAGTTCTGACACTGCTCACAGCACTCCCATCAGTAAGGGATCAGTAAGTCAAAGCAGGCTTTGACAAGAGGGCACCACAACCCCACCTCTCAGCATACCCAGCATCTAAACCCAGCATTTAAACCCAGCTACCACATCTGAAGCTGGGAAGGGCCAAAGTGCCAAGCGCTGCACATCTGCAAAGCACAGGCTGTCCAGATCCAGGGAGGATCACTGCTGTCATCCAGCACCTTGCATCTCTCCCCAACTTGCCAAGGCTTTGGCTTGGCCTCATGGTGGAAAAGAACAAGGTTGATGACTTTGGATACTGACATTCTCCATATTCCCACATTACCAACCTCCTCTGTTGCTATACATGAGGCCAGACACAGAGAAACCACTCTGTGACCAATACTGATCTCCTTTGCCTCACACAACCACTGGCCTAACAGCAGAAAGCCTACTGGGACCATGCCATGGATATCTGTACATCCCCCACAGAAACTGTACGTGCTCACTGCCCATCATGCACACCCACCGGTGCAAGAAGCCATGAAAAGGGAGTTAACCGACTGGAGACAAATGGGTGAAAGACATTTCTGTGCTGAATACAATGTTCTTCAGCAAAAGCTCCTGGTGGTTTGTATCTGAGCTCATTCTCACATCACAGCAGCTCTCCCATTATTCCATTGAGGAGGTGGTGCATTCACCAGGACTTCTGCTGGAGAAGCAATGCCCATTTCGTGCAAATACCTAAAGCTGTCATCAGCCATGTCCTGCAGCGGCAGGCAATCCAAACACCACAGGAGAGCTCCCTTTAGGCACCCCCTCTGCCTCCCCAACAGGCCGTGCTTACTCTCAGCTCCTGGAGGTACAACTGCACAGGGTCATAATCCACCACAGGAAAGAGGATGTTTGTGGCAGAGCTGTTCTTCACCACGCCACGGGACACTGATTTCACTGGCCGGTCCACGCTCTCCAGGTGCCGAGGAATCTGGTTTGGGTTCAGGTGGATCAGGACATCATAGAAGTCCAAAGGAGGGCGGAAGACCATCTGCAGGGAGAGAAACAAACAGTGCTACTCAATGCAGGACACAAGCAAGCAGGAGAGGTTAAGAGAGGTTTCCCAAGTCCTTGTTTGCATTTTGTCCCCATCTCCTTAGAAAGCAGTAAACCAAAGACAAAATCTTCGTGAGATAAATGTTAGAAGTTTGCCACAGGCTGCAGAAGTCTACCTGAGTAAATTCTAGTGGGGTGGGCAGCTGAGAGAGGGACAAAGAGGTGAGCTGAGACACAACTGCACTGCACGTGCAGAGTCTCAGGATGAAGAGGGGAATCAAGAAGCCAACAGGAGCTGAACAACACCCAGGGGACACAAGGAGCTGTTTAATAACTGGATGGCCCCATCTGTCCACCAGAATTTGCCCCAGAGGGCAACAGCATCTTCCATCAAGCAGACAGAGGGTGAGAGCAAAACCCGTTAATGGAGGGGAGCAATCCCAGACACGTAAATATTTGGACAGGCAGGATCTAGCTGTGGATACAGCCGTATTAAAATGGAAAAAACTTATAACTATGTGTACATTTTCAAATGGAACAAATGATGCAAAGACATGAACAGAGGCATGGGACACTGCTCAACTTGGCACTGGAAGAAAACCCACTGCCTGGAACTGGTTTACAGCCAGGCTGGGGAGAACACACATGAAGAACATCAGTGACCAGCACTGAGTCAGCCCTAGCTGTATTCCACACAGACCCCCTGTCCCACCCAGTCACCAAGCCCATGGCTTTCTGTGTGTGCCCTGGGAGCAAACCCATGTCTGCATCTTCATGACAGCAGGCACGTCCCCATGGGACCCAAATGCAAAGACAAAAAAAACAACTTGGAGCACTCTCTTAGATACAGGAAGCAATTGTAGATGAGGCAACTCCAATTTAAACTGGGAAGGCTTTTCCCTCCTCCCTGCCCCAACCTTTGCCCTGGAAATAGAATCCCATGTTTATCCCTAAGGAACAGGCCTGGGAGGACACTGGCACGGACCAGAGGGAGTCCATGGCAATGAGAAAAGCTCCCACTGCAATGGACAAGAGAAGGGAGACAGAAGGTGGCCCAAGGAGGTTGAGAGGCAGCTCTGGCCAGGTGACGACTTGTTTTAGAAACTAACCATCCCCAGCTCACAATGCACCTCTTGAATTTCAGTCTTGGGTCAGCACTGTGACGGCAACACACTGGACATGCCTCATTCCTTCACAGCCCTGTAAAACACACTGCTACTGCCTCAAGTACATCCTCACCCCATAACACTTCCAGTGCAAAATGCAGCAGAACCGAAAGCAGTGTCATTAAGTCCTTTTTAGATTGTCTAGGCAGAAAAAAAAAAAAAATCCACTGAATGTGCTGCTTTCTGATTTTGGTTTTAGTTTGGGTTTTTTTGTCCCTAATGTGAATCTGCCACACTTGGCCACTGCTTGGCTTCTCTAGTCCTTTGAGCTTCAATATCCTGGTTCACTACTCAGTACACCAACCAACTACTCTTTGAAACACATGTATTTCCCTTCAAAGGGCAAATAAGTATGTTTACATCTCTCAGGTCCATTGCAGAAATGGATGTTTTAGTTTACTTAAAAAACAAACTCACTGAGAAACTGAAGAGGGTTAAACTACATAGGGCTTTACTCCTCTACTCGAACTAAAATAACATCGTCCTAAAGTGCCTAGTACTGTTCTGCCAAAACGTCCAACACCCTGAGCTTGGTTAGACTTGAGCACACAAGCCAGATTTGCACAGCTACTCCAAAACAATCTCCCAGAGGAACCATCTGATCCAGTCATGGACATACAACTGGTTTGGCACAGGAATATTGTGGGTTTCCTCACATCCCAAGGAAACCAGAGAATACAGAATAAACTTGTCCTAGTCACCCCAAGCTGCAGTGCAGAGCAGGGTACCCCAGAAGCTGGATGGCACAGAAGGACACCAGCCTCCCTCCTCCCATCCTTGCAGCTCTACATCCCAATGCTACCACATGGCCACAGCCTGAAACCTCCTAACACATCCCAGCAACCGCCACTAAAGTCCAGTCTGCTTGGCCAGAGCCTGAAAACCCTTGTGCTGGTGCCCCAGGGGGTTACCTTCACATCCTGGTCACTGAGTGGGTCCATGAGCTGCTCCTCCAGGGCACGGAGGGACTCTGAGGCAAGCACGACAAGGCGCTGCAGGATCTGGGGAGGGAAGGAAGTCAAGAGGGTAAAACTTGGCAGGGCTGGATGTAAGAGGGACACCCCTCCCTTGTGTAAGAGCTGGCCTCAGCACTAGGAGCAGAGAACCACCCCAAGCCTGCAGCCATAGGAGGCAAGGGGACAAAGGGCCCAGCTGACCTGTGCTGAGGGGCGCTCCTGGGTCCACATGGAGGTCCACTGGTCTTTGGGGGTGGCCAGGAACATGACAGGAAGGCGAGAGCGAGCTGCTACAAACTTGTTCTTGATCTCTGTGCAGTCAGAGTCTGCAGAGAGCAGGCAGGTGACAGGTGAGATGCTCTGCCCCATCCACAGCCCTCCAGCCTCCTCACCCCCATCACAGCCAGGAAAGGGCAGAACAACAGGATTTATCCTCTCCCACCCTCTGATCCCACAGTCCATAGGCAACAAAAGCTCCTTCACCTCGGGCTTGCTCCTCATTCCCATTAGATGGACCTTTGCTCTAAACCCACCCAGGTGGGCTCAGGCATGGCAGGTACTGGGACTGACACAAGTGGAAACTCACATTATAAGCTAGCGACAGTTTGTATTATCCGAAGAGTGTTCTATCTTTTGTCTTTTTTTTTTTCCCCTTTAAGTGGGGAAGAAATAGCTCTTTATTTCATTAAAATAAGCTGGAGGGCACTTCGGAAAATACCAGTTTTCAAAACCCAACTGTCTCCCAAACACCTTTACCTTTTATTATAAATCAGCTTTAAAAGCTGGGTGTAACTATCTCCCCCACCCCATGACTTTGTAGAGCCAAGACAATCCCATGGTCTCTTGTGGCTCGAGTGTGTACCCAAAAGACAATCAACAGACAACACTAGAGGGCAAGAACAGAGGGCTTCAAAGACAACACCACATCCAACACCACCCACGCCTGTCACAGATTTCAACAAGACCACAAGCAGCAGAGCATGATCACTGAGACCCAACCCTTCAGAGAAAGGCAGGGGAAAAAAAAACCAAAACATATGGCACAAACAAACCCATCCTGTAGGCAAGTCAAACATGGCAGGACAGGAGCAAGGGAGTGGAAAATCTCCTTGCCCCCAGCACAAGCTACAATGCCTTCCTGTATCCAGGAGATCTGGAGCCAGGCACTGACCAAGGAGGGCTCAAGAAGCTCATGTTGCAGCTCTCCTACCTGCTGCCTGCTCACCTGTGAGGCCAGTGTTTAGGTTGACAATCAGAGGGTTGTTTTTCCAGTCAAAGGTTGCCAGCAAGTTGAGGAAGCGCAGGAACCCCACCTGTGGAGAGCTGCAGGCAGGACAAAACAGTTCAACATCAGCATTTGTTCTCCTGGCAGCAAGAAGGGCTGCGCTTGGGGGTGACTTAGTGAATGCCCAACCCTCATACAGCCCAACAAGGGATATCTGTGATGGGAAAGGGAAGTTCAGAACGAATTTGAGACACTTCCCCTTCTCCAAATGTCCAGGGAAAGTCTTTCCCCTCTTGTTCCTCATTTCTCAGGAAAAATAAACCAGCAGAACGTAAATCCTAGCCCTTCCAGTTGCCCCATCTCCTGATGCTCTTCCCACCCAGACTCCTGGGTCTGAAGCAAGGAGGAGGTGGAGAGAGAGCTGCTCCCATCTCTGGTGCAGGTCTGAACACCAGCCAAGTTCCCAGTGTGCCTCTTCCCCTGCAAAAACCACGTGCACAAAGCCAGATAGCTGGGAAGATGGGGATTCTGTTATTTTAGGAGACAGGAAAGCATTCTAGGCATCAGACTGCTGCTCCTGCTACTTTGGGAAAGGAAACTGCACCCTGAGTGCAGGGCAGAGTAACCTTTTGACTCCACACAGAACAAAAACATTTCCTTTAACTTCATTTCACTTCCTCTGGGCCCCATAACATCTGTCTGCCAGGGGCCAGCAAGCAGTTGGTTCTCTGGGGTTATTTACCAACACATTGCTCGATTCACTTTTCAGGGCCTGAGCCCTCATCCTTCCCTTGGAAGTCTTCTCCAGGAGGAAGGGAGGCTGGACCTGCCATCACTGCCATAACATCCTTCCTGGGGAACCCAGGAGCCCCAGCATGCTCGTAGCCACAACACAGCCCTCACCCTGTTTCTCCTGGCCATCGTCCCCCAAACGAGGGGCCTCACCAGTGCTCCAGAAGGCACAAGACACCCTGCAGTTGTGACACCAGCACCTAGAGGCCACAAGGACACTCACTCCCAGCCTTACCTGCTTTGCCCCTTTCTCTGCAGTGCACAGTGTGGTGAAAGTCACAGCCCTGCAGTGCTAAGCATCTCCATCTGCTCTGGCAACTCCCAACAGGACTTGGGGCAGTATTCTGGCAGCACAGGAGCCGCATGCTTCCTGCTGTGAACCCTCCCAACACCTCCTGTCTGAGCAGCATCCCACCCTTTCTCAATGCCAGGTTATGAAAGGCACTAAATCTTCATCAGGCCAGCCTGGGCTCCTCATCCTCACCTGGGTGGTGTGAATGGGGCTGGGTGGAGGAAGAGAAATGCCACAAGGAGGTCCACACACTCCTCAGAGATGCTGTCACTCAGGAGCTGGGCGCTGATCCAGCGCTTGGCCAGCCGGGAAGTGCTGCCGAAGACAGGATGCTGCTGCTGGAGCCTGAGGAGGGAGACATGCCACTGCTCAGCCCACACAGCCCAGAACACTCACCAGCCTCCTGGCATTTGGCAATAAGGAAGAGAGGGGCAAAAATCTGCAAGGAACGCCTACACAGCATCTCAAGCCCAGGGACTTTCAGCAGGTGCTGAGATTTTGGGGGGGAAGATGGCAAAATGCTGCCACGTGTTCCTCTCTAACCATGCTGCATTTAGTATTTGTCTCACCACACCAGCAGGCTCAGGGTGACAGCTGGTGCCATCCACACCCACATCCACCCCTTAATCCTTCTGAAGAGCCTCTCACAAAGTTGGCTGAAGGGCCACTTCCCATAGCAAACTCCTCTACCCACCATCACCCCTCCAGCATCCAAGGGCACCTCCACGCTGCTTCCAGCCATGTCCCATGTTCTGACCCCTCAGGCACCTTCTGTCTCACCTACCCATGCAGTGAGCTGGTTAGATAGGGCAGATGCAATGTCTCCAGCTCCAGCTGCCGAGATTCCTCTGTGTCCTGGTACTTCAGCATTCCTTCTGGGGTGACCACTTCCTTCAAGATCAGGGGCTCCCGGTGGTAGGCTACTTGGAGACGGAAAACGTAGCCATCCTGAGATGGGAGCACAAGGCAAACTCAGGCTTGGTGGTGACACAAGCAGCATGATGTGTGTTACATTGCCGCTCAGGGACACAACAGCAGCACCCTGACATCAGTGCAGTCTCACCACACTCTCTCCTAGGCCCACCATCCAAACATTGGTTTTGTCCAGTGGGACCACAGCCCCCCACCTCGGTAAGGTCAGGCCCTGGAGAAGGTCCCAGGGACCCCCCTACCTTGTACACGTCAGTGTGGGTGGCTGCAGGCCTGCAAACCAGCTGGTGCTGCTGCCGGAGGAGCTCAGCCAGCTGCAGGTGGAAAGCAGCCTTGATTCGCTTGATGGCTCCTTTGTCCTGCGGCCACTGGCCACTGCCTTCCATGTGGCAGATGACTGGGGGCAAAGAGATAGCAGGAGGTCAGTGAGACCCACACAGAAACAAGGTGTTAGACAGAGGTGCCTGGAGCTACAGGTTACAGCAGGATGGCAGAAGGAGCAAAGGTTCTGCTCCTGCCTGCAGCACACCAGCACAGATAAAAGAGCCAGCATTGCTGCTTGCCTCCACTTCCCTCCAGCAGATCATCTCCCACTCACATCTCTCCCCACTTACTCTTCAAAGGGGTTATGTAGGCCGGGCAGGGCTTTTCCTCCGAAGGAAGCAGCAAGTGCTTTCTTCTGTTATGGAAGGAATAAACTGGCTTCATAGGAATGGGAGGAAAGACCTGAAAGAGAACAGCCACCCAGCAACTGAGAACAGGGAGCAGAAACCTCTTGGCAATGTGTATCCCCTGACCCAAACCTGCCACACGAGCAAAGCCCTCCAGTACAGAGGGTTTGGTCAGCTGGTGCACAGCCAGTCCAAAGGGTGGAGCAGCAAAGAAGCTGCACCATATTGGCCCAAGGGCTCTCAGGAGCCACAAAACCAGAGAGTGACTCATTCTCTCGGTACCCTCTCACCCTAGGGCACTCCCCAGCTCCCTGCAGACCCCCACGCATGGCCATGCCCCGGGACACTCACATCTGTGTACCGGAGGGCTGGATGGACCCCCTGCACAGCCGTCACCGTCAGCGGCAGCTCCTTCAGGCTCCACAGCTTGCGGCTCAGGTCATCGTAGGAGCAGACGACACTGACCATGGCCTCCTCGCCTGTTCCCGATGCCTGCGGACACACAGCGAGCCTCTCCATGCACCTCTCCTGCTCCTGCACTCACCTCACCTCCCTCATGGGCTGGCATCAGAACCAAGCTCTGAGGAGCCAGCACTGTCACCCCAGGGAGCAGCTTCTGGCAAGAGCATTCAGCAAAATGGGGAGGCAAGAAAGAGAGCAAAGACAAGGGCAATGCTGTCTGTGACTGCCTAGAGGCAGCCTAGAGGCTGCATTTTCAGTGGCAAATAAAATCACTTCTTTTGCAAGACACTAAGGTAGCACCAAGAGCTGTACTGCCAGCAATCACTACAATAAAGGAGAAGCCAAGAATGATGTGGGAATAAAGAGATCACACATTGGCAAGGTGAGAACCCTGCTACTCTCTCCCCAGCAGTTACCATGATGCCAACAGAGGCAGCAGCTAACAGAAAACTCCACTGACTGCATCCTTAGCCAAGGCAGAGCTCTGGAGCATGGCAAAAGCAAGGACAGAACACATTCAGAGTATCACAGGAGCCCTGCAGAGGGCAGACGAAAAGCACCAGAGGGAGAATTGGTGTTGCCCTTGCTGCTTCCACCTCCCCAAATAACAGCAAAGCAGCCTGAACAGGGAAGACACATTGGTGACACCAAACCACCCAGCTCAGAGGCAGCTGAGAGTCACACAAGGAGCTGACCTGCCGGGAGTTTTCCGACCTGGGCTCTCTGGCAGAGCAGCAGCACCCTCTGCGGGGTGTGCCACGAACGGCAAACCCTGTCCTGCCTGCGGCTGCACCCGTCCTCTGCCTTCATCCCCCACATCCTTGAACTGCTGGCTCCCCAGGCTGCCTGCACACAAACAGCTGGAGGAGCAGATACTCCTGTACTACCCTACATTCAATAGCAACTTTCTCCTTTGCTCCTCAAGGACTGGCAACAGTGGAACTCCTAAGCAGCCCACAGGCTCCAGGAAAATGCATCCCCTGTCAGCCCGGGGTGTATCAGCCCTGCTAGCCCCAGACCAGCCTGAAGAGACACAGCACACAAATCTTACTGCCTCACCACACAGCAGGCTGTGAAAACCAGCATCTCATCCCAAATCTGACACCCAACTCTGCCCAGACCACAACTGGTCCTGGCACAGGAGATCCTTTCCATCAAATGTGCACCCCTTCCATCTTCAAAGTGGAAAGGAAACAATTTCTTCCTCTATCAAACCACCAGGTAAAGAGCTGGTTGTACTGATGCCTTTTTGGGACTATCAAAAAACAGAGGCCAGACAAAATGAAGGGAATAAAAAGTGGTTATATTTACTGAAGGGCCTTCAGGTACATTTAAGGCAGACAAAGCCCCCCCAGGGGCTATACCCAAAAAAATGGACAACAGGGCACAGGTCTTCATACTTCTATAAGTTTGGCCCATTTGCATACTGGGGTTAATCTTCCAATTACAGCTTCAGGTAACGAAGTTATTTACCCTGAGTTTGCTCCCTTCCCAATTCACTTTTGTTTACCTTCCTTGGGGCCTGAGACAGTAAGATGTCCTTGATTCCCAGGCCTAGAGAGGAATTGCTGTATCTGACCAAAATGGGAAAGCAGTAGCTAAAACTCTATATGGAGTTTAGAGTTATACACTAAAGAATTGCAGGATTACAAATATATGAAAAATATAAAAGTTAAAATCCTAAGGCAGCAGTACAAAATGACCTACAAAGTGTGCCAAAGTGCTCATGGCTCATCTCCAGACTTCCCCAAACTGAAATGCAGAAGTTGTAGTGCGGGACATTTCCCAGCCTCCAAGATGCATCTTTTCTGCTTGAAAGTGGAGTTTCTTTGTTTCAGAAACACATACAGATGGAACACAATCTAGCATTTTGCAATATGCCAGGAAAGATCCTTTTCCTGGGTTTGCCAGCTGGCCCTAAGGGACGGCAGCACAGAATTGCCTGGCCCATGTCCTGAAGGATGCAGTACCTCAAAGGTGCAGCCAGAGGAGCACTGTGGGACAGTAATATATCCCCAGACATGTGGACAGAAGGGCAGAAGCAGAGAGAATAGGACAGTGGGATGCTTGCAGGGAAAAATGAGGTCTTGGGGATGTTAAAGCAAGAGGATTTCAGCAGTTTTGCCTTGGCTGCCCTGAAAGACTTCGTAGATCCTTACCCTTACTACATTCTCTTGGGAACCACCCAGCTGCCTCAGTGCCCCTCAAATTACCTCCCTACAGCCCTTCCCTCATTGCTCTTCCTGGAGAAAGCCCCAGCCCCACCAGGGAAGAATCATACCTCTTTCCCAGTCCTGATCACAGATTCCAGCAGGGCTCCTGTGTAGCAGATGGAGGACTCAGGAATGTCCGCATGGCTGTGTGGGAGGAGACAACAGAGCATGAGAGCTATGACATACCAGCCTACTGATCCACTATTGACACTGCATGGGTCAGCCCAAGGTTGAGAAATCCCTCTCTAAAGGAAGGCCCTCTGTGCATTCCTCCCTGCTCAAGTAATCCACTCACAGTGGATCAGTAACTTGTGCAGTCTCACAGGATGCAAAGCCAAAGCCACCAATGCACAGACTTCCTTCACAAGACCCGTCCCTCCAGTCAGGAAAAAGAGGCACAAGGCAAACCCTCCTCTCTGTGCAAGAGGGCCTCACTTTTGGCAGATGGTATAAACTGCTGCAGAGGCTTCCAATGCCATAGGGGAAGACACAATCTTGTGAAACACTACAAGGTCTCACAGGATTTCATGAAAATGTCCTGCAAGGTCCAGACAGCTTTTCTTCCAGCTGTGAGGAGTGTCCCAGCATCCCATCCACATGTAAGGGCAGGACCATGCTGCCTCCTTGCCCTTTGCATTACATCCAGCAGAGGCTACAGCAGCAGGTGCTTGCCCTTTCCACCTACTCTTGGGAAGCAGCTCACAACATAAGGGCAACTGAAATGTCACCTAGATCTCACAAATCCGAAACAACCCACAACACCCCACAAAGCATGAAGCTGACAATGGGGTCACCAGAGACAGGACACATGGCAGGAGAGCAGCAGTGACCCACAGCTGCTGCTCAGTGCAACTTACAGCTTCAGCAGGTGCCTGATGATCTGCTCAGGAATGAGGCGCTTCTGGCAGACACTGCTAGCCTCCCACACCACAGCCTCACAGATGCTGCCATCCTGGAACCGACGCAGCTCTGACTTCTCTCCCCAGAAGGTCCGGAACTCCAAGGCCTGTGGGGGGACATTGATCAAGCCAGACCAGGGACACAGGTCACTTCTGGGCCAAACAAAACTCTCCCAGGATCACCAGCCAGCCTCCGAGCTGTCTGCAATCACAGCACAGCACCAGCTTTGCTCTTAATCAGCACAAGCAGGGCTCCCCTCACCTCAGGGTGATCAGCTTGCGGACCCTTCTCCAGCGTGCTGGCAGCAAACTCTGGGACAAACAGGAGCCCAAACGTCAGGGGCCCAACATCCTTGTGTTTTGGAGGCTCAGCATCAATTGGCCACTGTGAGAAAAAGAGGAACATGAAACACAAGGAGAGATGAGGTTTCTAGAGCAGCAGCTGCTGCGACACTGGCATGTTAGGTGAACCTCCTGCTATGCTCTCCCAGGTGTCCAGACAAGCACAGACAGGAAAGCCTCATTTAACAGGTCTCCCCAATGAAAAGAAAAGTTGTCTTCACCCTGCCCCATTACTGGACCAGGACTTGCACCCAGACCAAGCCACACAGCTGCATCCCACAACCCAGTGCAGGGCCTCAGGTTCTGTATTCCCAACAAAGGAGACAAGCCTCTCCTTCCCCAGTGAGCAGGGATGCCCTCCCTGCGCCCTGTAGTGCCACAAGAGGCAGTCGAGACCCCACAAGCCACAAAGGATGCAGTGTCATTGCAAAGCTGTATTACCTCCGGGATCTGGGGCAGGGAGTGAGCCACAAGCTGTGCTCTCTGGGACAGACCACGTGCCAGCAGCGAGACAACGAAGGGCAGGGCTGCGGCCACGTAGTTCCCACCCCGATCCATCAGCTCATTCAGCAGCTGCATCTTCTTGCAGGTACCCTGCAGCTTGGAGATATGCTTCAGGCTACAGAGAAGAGAAGCTGGTCACCTACCTCTGCCACCAAATCCTCTCTGAGAGAGGGCTATGTTAGAGGATGGATAAAATGAGGAACTGAGGGTCCCAGCCTAGGATGAGTGCCACAAGAATGCCCTTTGGCATCTCAGGAGATGCTGGTCACTGTTCCCAAGGCTTAAACATTGCTCCCCTCCTCTGGGAGGCTATCTACACAGTGAAAGTGGAACAGCCCAGTGGAGGGATGCACCAATGTCTATCTCAGAGCTTAGCAGGGCCACCTCCCACCAGGTAAGTCCAAATCTACCCCAGACCAAAGTTAGAAGCAGCTCAGTCCTCTCTGAGCAGGCTCCCTCAGCACCACCCCACCAGCACAGTGAGACTCACTGGAAGACGTGGTCAAAGGTCCTGAGCATGGGCTTTGGGGTCATGAGCAGTGCCTGAAAGCCATCCACCATCCGGTCATCCAAAATCTCCATGGAGCGCTTGGCTTCAAACTGCACCTGAGCAAGGAGGGAAGGCAGTGCAGGAGCATGAATGCAAAGGGAGAAGGAAAGCAAATCCCTCCAGCAGTGGTCAATTCTGCTCCACCATCAACCAGGGCAAGTCTAGTGCCACGGTCAGCAGCACACCCTAATCCCAGTCTCTGTCCTTAGCATGAAGCCAAGTTACAAACAGCTCCCACTGCTGGCCGGACAGTCCCTTCTTGATATCCCTGACATCAAGGTGCTTTTCTTTTCCCCTTCAGAACAATTGTATCTTCTTAACAGCCGCTTGGCTTTACCCAAAGGTGCATACAAAGAGGAAAACAACTTTCCTGCATCACTCAAGCAAGACTGGTAATGCAGCACTACATCTAAGTCTCCAAATTCACTTCCAAGCTGGAGATGTTAAAAGCTTAAAAAGCCACACTGAAAAGAAAAAGGCACAGCCTCCCTTGGTCCAACATCCTCCTCAAACACATCTAAGCACTCTCTGCCTGTCTGAGCTCACTCCTAAGACAGCACCTCAAGGAGCCACCACAAGCTGCTCGGTACCTGGTGGTATTTGCTGGCAGTCATATCAGCACAGAGATTCACCAGTCCAGAGGGATCCACAAAGACCACTTCAAATGCCTGGTGGAAATCATCCAGGACAGGCTGGAAAAGCAAACACAGTCCTTAGTGCTACAGTCATCACAGACACAGAGACACCCCAACACTGTCCCCATCTGCCATCCCTGCAACAGACACATCCCTGCCCCAGGAGGAGTGGCAGTACAGACAGACACAGGCACAAAACCCCTCAGAGGGCTGCTTACCAGGGAAGGATCAGCATCCTGGGCTAGACTGATCCCTGTCACACTCAGGTCAGTGGTAGCTGTGGACAGAGAGGAAGGAACAAGTCACATCACTATCCACATCTTTCCTCTGGTGACAGTGGCACAGTTATGTGTCAATACCACCAAGGTCTCACAACAATGCTACAATATAATGCTGGTCTCCACCTTGTGATGGGACTTACCCAGCCCTCTGCAAGCTGCACCATCCAGCCCTGCTCTGTTGACTCATCCCCTCCTGTCTATCCCACCCACAGGGGCTCAGCACAAGAGTAAGAAAAGCCACAATGGCCTCTCTGCCTCTTCCCCCACTGTGTTCAGGCTTGGTGCAGATACCAACCTTTCCCTGCCCAGAGAGGCCCCTGGAAACTCACCCAGGAATTGCAGAGTGCTCCTCAATACCTGGTAGCCACTCATCATCTTGACAATCTTGCGCTTCGTCAGCAGGTAGGCAACAAGCATGGAGACCAAGAAGCCACTGAAGGACCCCAAGCCCTGTGAAAACAGATGTGCCACAACCCCACTGCAACCCACAGGTTAGGATGGGGCCTCCATGAAACCCTAACACAACTCAAACCAAAGCCACAAGCCACCACCCCACCCACTAGGACCAAAGCAGCACCCTTCTGCCTGAGGAAAGAGAGCAGGCCAAAGGCAGGTTAGCCAGGTAAGCAGAGCCCACCTTGGCACAGGACATACCTTGCTGAGCTGCCGCTGGTTCAGCCAAACTTTAAGGAGAGCCAGGCCGTCCTTCATGCCTGGGAAGTCCGTAGCTGCGTTAGACAAGAAATGCAGGTGGGAGAGCATCACTGTGTCGCAGAGGATGGAGTTGTTGTAGTGCGGGGTCGGGGGCTCGGTGGCTCCTGTGTGGGGAGATGACAGCACGTTGGACCCGATCACCAACTGCCTGCCCACAGAGAAGGGCTGCAGTGAGCCCACTGGGTGCAGTCTCTGCCTGAAACAAACAGCCTCATGTACCCCCAGCCCCAGACCCTACCTTCTTTGGGCGTGCTCTGCTCCATGAACCAGGCAGTCCGGACATTGTTCTTGCTGGGATAGAAGCGGCTGGGTTTGAAGAGATCCGGGTCGGGACAAGCATGGAGTCGGACAGTGACCACCTTCTCATCCTTGCCTGTAAGCACCCGAAGGGAGAGGTACAGCAGGAAGAGATGTCAAGAGATTAAATTGGAAAAACACAGAGCATCCCCAGCCTGGGCAAAGGAAAAAGCTGTTTCCCAGCGAAGTTCCACAGCAGCAGAGAGTGACCACATCCCAGAGCCAATGATGACCTTGAGGTCACACTGCTCATGACCCAGTTCCATCTTCCTCCCCACTGACCAGCCTGGCACCCCCACCTGCCCTGGCCTTGCCATGGCACGCCTGTCCCAGACCCCAAACCACTATCTCCTGAGGGCTGTGGGAACAAGCAGCACTCAGCAGTCTGTGCATCCCACATCATCTCATCAGGGAAAAGCCAGACTGCACACAGGTTCCTGGGGAAGGCAGGACAGTGAGGAACAGGGCTGAGGAGAGCAGGAAGGAAGGGCAGTGCTGGACACAGAGTGTTTTAGGGGTTACTTTTTTACTTCTTTAAGTGCCCACACAATGTGCCAGCCAGTGAGGCCAAGCCTGGACAGCCCAGCCAAGCTGCAGAGGAGGACTGGGAAAGGGAGAGACCCTGAGGAGTAGACTCTGTGTGAAGGGAGAAAACAGCAGAGAAGCACCCAAAATTTATCACCTATTCTGATGGCAGCCCCAGACTGACCCCTCTCCAAAAGGCCATTAAATTGTATGAGACCACCACCACTACCCTCCACCCAGTACCCAGTCACACCCCACACCAGAGCAAAGCCCAAGTGCCACCTTGAGGCCTCAGGAGCAGGATGGGCTTCAGATGGTTGCTGTTCATGTAGGCAAACTTCACACTGCCAAAGAGTTTCTCCTTGGACAAATGCTGGGCAATGTGGGACAGGTACAGGGCTCTCTTCCGGTGGTAGCGTTGATTCAGGTTATCTTTGTCTTGGAAGATTTCCTGGGAAGAGGAGAACAGGGCAATGCAACCTCACCCCACCACACACAGCTCTCCCTGACCCCATGGGCAGCCCTATCTCAGCCCCAAGGAGCTACAAACTGGCCAGGAGCTTGCTGCTGGCTCACAGAGTCCAAGACTGCAGGAGACAAAAGCAGTCATGCAGCCAAACAGGGTGAGCTTGGTCTCAAGCTTTACTTAGAAGCAAGTCTGGGCAGCAAGGGGAGGTTACCAGCCTCCAAACATCTCCCACCCTGTAACACAGTCTTGGGAGCTGGGGTAGAAATACAACTGGGTACAAAAACAGACAGCACTTATCTCCCTGGCAATGCTCATTCCAGGCAGAGAGAAGGAAGATCCTGATGAGGACCTAAGATCAAACAACTGCAAGCTCTGATAGAGCAAGTAGCCAGACTGCAACCCCCAGCTCCTCGCTGGAATCACCCTGCATGTCCAGATGCTGTCACCTCACTGAGGAATAGAGGGGGCAGGGCAGGGGTCATGGAGGACGGGAGAGGACAATGCTCCAGTGGGCCCCAAACCATTTAGGAGGTGGCATGGCCAGACTCACCCTTGGCATGGTCACTGCAATGTCCACGTTGATCTCTGGTCTAACGCAGGTGCCCAGCAGGTAACTGCCCACCACCTTCAGCTCGGCTGGGGGCACAAAGTGGAACCTTCCCTTGACATTGAATGGCACTTGCAGGAACGGGACCTTCACATCCTTGGAAAGCCAGGCCTGGTCAGTGAGCTGGGAACAGACAGGACACACAAAATGCTCTGAGCACCAACAGCAGCAGATGTGCAGGGATCAAGACCCTGCTCCCCACACAGCTGCACCCAGAGCTTAAAGACAGTGTCCCCCCTTTTTCCTCCACGAAAAAACAAAGTATTATTTTTTCAGCCCCTAAAGGAGACAGCCCATGAGTAGCTCTGCTTGCAAAGCAACAGCAGACCCTGCTCCTGCTTCATTCAGGACAGGGGTCTTGCCACCTCTTGCATAACCCTGGAACATACCTCAGTTTCTGGGGTCTCTGGGATGGCGCTCAGTAGGCTGTTAATTTCATGGAGGAAGGCATCAATCTTCTTCTTCTTCGTCTCCTTCAATGTCACCTCCTTCAAAAGCTCTTCAATCTGTAGGGGGAAACAGGACCCTCAAATGCAGCTGCAACACTGGAATTGCTCCTGCCTTTTACTTTGTCCTCCAGTACCATGAGCCCGGTGCAAAGGACAGCTGGGGAACACACCAAACTCTCCACAAACTCTGCCTGGAGATGGCTGTTTGATCAGTTCCTGCCATTTTTCTGTGAGTGCTGGATCACAATCACCTCCATCCCAACCGAGATCCAGGCACAAACCCCTGGTGTAATTCACACAAGCACAGCTCTCAGGAAGGCTTTTTGTACAACAGAGAATCAGCTGCAGGAAACAACCACACAGGTTCCCATGACAAACTAGGCTCTAGAGATCCTGCCACTGACACCAGCAAGTAGCTAGGAGATCAAAAATCACAAATGTTAGAACGACCTGAGGGAGAAGGTGCCATCCAGAGGGTCCTGGACAAGCTCAAGGATTGGGCCCATGAGAATCTCATGAGGTACAAGGCCATGTGCAAGGTGCTGAATCTGGCTTGGGGGATGAACATACCAAGAGCAGCCCTGCCCAGAAGGGCTTGGGGGTGCTGTGGGTGAGAGGCTGGACAGGCCCCAGCCATGGCACTCACAGCCCAGAGAGCCAAACGTGTCCTGGGCTGCATCCAGAGCCCCGTGGGCAGCAGGGCAGGGAGGGGATTCTGCCCCTCTGCTCTGCTCTGGTGACACCCACCTGGAGCTCTGCATCCAGAGCTGGGGTCCCTGCACGGGAGGGACAGGGACCTGCTGGAGCCAGCCCAGAGGAGGCCAACAATATGAACAGAGGGATGAAAGATTGCTCCTATGAAAAAAGGCTGAAAGCACAGGAATTGTTTTACGTCGAGAAAAGAAGGCTCTGAGGAGACTTACTGTGGCCTTCCAGTACCTACAAGAGGGCTGGAGAGGGACTTTTTATGAGAACATAAAGTGATAGGAAAATGGGAAATGGCTTTGAACTGAAAGAGAGTAGGTTTAGATTAAAAATTGGGACGAAATTCTTCCCTGTGAGGGCGGCGAGGCAGTGCAAGAAGCTGCCCAGAGAGGCTGTGGATCCCGCATTACTCGAAGTGTTCAAGGCCAGGCTGGACTTAGCTCCGAGCAACCTGGTCTAGTGGAAGATGTCCCCGGGGAGGGCGGGCTTGTTTTAAACTAGATGATCTTTAATGCCCCTTCAACCCAAACTGTTCCATGATTCCATGATCTAGCGAGCAGCTGCTCTTCACCTAACACAGACACCTTGATGACCCAGGTCATCTCCGACTCGGGGTCCCGCAGCCCCCCGCGGTCCCCCCGGCTGACCTGCAGGCGGAGCAGGTTGGAGTGGAACAGATCCTCCGTCTCCTTCAGCTGGGTCAGCTCCTCGCTGGTCGGCGGCTTGTAGAGCTCGGCGCGGCTCAGCTTGGCCGCCTGCGGGGCTGCGGCTGTCGCGGCAGCCCTCTTCCCCCTCCGCGCCGCGCTCCCGGCGGGGCGCTCCGGGCTCTGCTCCGCCTCCTCCGCCGCCTCCGGAGAGCCCTGCGGGGATAACACATCACAGCTCGGTTCGGTTCGGTTCGGCCCGGCTGGGCCCGGATCGGCCCCGCCATGCCCCGGCCCGGACCCGCCGCCTCTCACCGCCATGGCCGCCGCCCACGTGCGCCGCCGTCACCGCGTGCGCCGCCGCGCGCCCCGCCAGCCGCCGAGCGCCGCTTCCTATTGGCCGCGAGAGACAGAGCGTCGCTTCCCATTGGCTCCGCTGTCGCGCCCCGCCCACGGGGGCGTGTCAGCAGCACCGCCCTCCTCCCGCAGCAATGGCGGCGCCGCTGGCAGGCAGCGAGGGCCGCGGGTTTGCCGAAATCTCCGCCTTTCACCCTAAAACTGCGGCTCTCGGGGCAGCGCGACGGACTTTCACCTTCAGGCGGGCGAGCGCAGGGCTTCCTGCGCCCCGCAGAGCCCGGTTGTGGTACTTGATGCTTAATCGGAGTGGGTATCCTGGATGTGGCCTGCCAAGAACCTGAGCTGGCCCGGCCGGCAGGAACGACACCGGGAGCCAGGGAAACCCTTCTGGCCTGGAGGAGCGGGCACCGGGAACCATCGTCCTCCTGGCCAGCTTCCACAGGGACTGGACACCAGGAGCCATTGGCATCTTACGTGCAGATTACGGGAGTGGGAGGAATATCCCCTTTACATAAACTCGATGTAGGTGCCTTTACAGAAGCAGCTCCGAACACCGGGTACAATCAGATTTGGGTTGTCAGGGCATTTAAAAGACCAGCCCATGTGTGTCCCTGAACAGGAGAACACAGATTTTGAACCCAGGTAATTTTAATTCTCTTTCCAGCTCTTTGGATGTCTTTTGCATAACTGCAGTCAGTTAATTCACTTCTCTACACCCTACCATGAAACAGGGATGTGTCTCCGGTGGGAACCATCCTTGTCCAGAGACACTGCTCTGGGATACCACCTCGGGAGTCTCATCCTCAATGACAGGTCCAAATTCTCCCTGAACCCTGGGCACATTCAGTACTCAGGATTTTTTCTGCAGTGAGAACACTACAAGCAGGATCTCTTCATGTGCAGGCATGTTAAAACAGAGGGTAGAAGGTCACGTATCCATCCTGAAGGTAAACACGGGAGTTCAGAGAACTCAGTGAAGCAAGCTTAACTCCAACCCTTTCAGAGGACCCCCTAAGCCAGATCACCTCACTGCTCGTAGACAAGCAGGTTTAGGGTAAAAGCTAAGCTCTGTTGGAGGCAGGGGTTGGGAAACAAGCTGCGATCAGAGGATGTTTCCAGTTGATACTCTGCCCTGCAGCTCTTTCCTGTGTCTGATTTGCCTCAGAGCAAGGCAGGCTCTCACTCACCCCTCTGCCAGGGAAAGCAGAGTAATGCTGTGCCCTGCCCAGCTGCAGAGCTCATTTCCACACTCTGCTTGGGACATCAAGGTGCCAAGCTCCTGCTCAAGGCGTTGTTTCTGTTCCCAAAGAGCGCTGGCACCTGACCTGCTGCTTGGCTGGGGTGGCCACCTGCATCACTGCCAAGACCCCTCAAAGTTCTCATCCCTCGCTCATATTAATAACTTCCACACAGGGAAATCTGCTGGAAGTGGAGTCTCAGTCTTGTGTCAGCTAGGCTACAAGGACTCCTGCAGGTGGGTGTTTGGTTCCTGCTTCTCAAGGAGAGTGTCTGGAGACCTGAGCTGCTCTATTTGGGGAGCACATCCCTCACACAAGCACTTGTGGCAGGATGCAGGTGGTGGCTGTAGGTGTGACATGAGGCTTCTGGTCCCCATTACTGCTCGTGGCAGCTCCTGCCTGGCTGCTGCATCAGCCTCTCTGGATCCCAGCCACCAGCAGCAACTTCCCCAACCCTCTCCAGAGCATCCCGGGAAAGGATTTTTGCTGATTATACCCTCCTAATAATTTTTTTTCTCCATCTCAGTGGCCTGGGTCATATCCCTCAGGCTTAACCCTGAACCTTGAGCTGGGTAGAGAAACCCCCTTGATCTATCTGCATCCCTGCACACACTCCCCTGCATTCCAAAGTTGCCTCCAGAACTGACTTCCAGTTAGTGTGGATATTTAACTCCTGTCCAGTTTTGCAAGTAATTGCTGAGTGCAGCCTCAGTGACTCTGCCAAGTAAGAATCAGTCTCTAACTTTGGAGGTCTTCATCATCCCTGTTACCAAAAAAATGCAGTTTCTTGGCTGGAGGAGCTCCTGGTCCTCCCCCTTCCTGACAGGGCCAGGACTGCCACACTCAGCTCTACTCCACTCCCCTAGTGATTCACTGTCAGGCACCTGCGGGTGCTGTGGCCATACCTGCAATGTCAGGTTCCTCTCTTTTTTAAGGTGAAGGTAATTAGAGCCCTGTGCAGGATTTTTAGGAAGGCTGGGCAAACCAGTTTGGTCATCCCTGTCCCCAAGGACACATGTTCTATTGCCTGAGAGCAGCAGGGGAGGAGGGATTCACTCAGGGGCAGGTCCAGGGTGGGTTGCTGGGGTGTCCATTGTGCAAATCCCTGAGCATCCCCCGTGCACCCCTGTTGTTCCTGGGTTGGTGTGTAATGCCCAACTGGTGTGGAAGAATGAGTTCAGGGTCTGTTCTGGGGGGACTGGGGGGAACAGGACAGGTCAGCTCCTGGATGTGTCACCCCAGGGCAGCCCAGCCACCTCTGCAGTGGGGAGCAGGACCACTGATGCTTGTCCCAGAACAGGTTATTTAATAAAGCGTTTCAGCACACAATGAGTCATTAATTACGCCCAATCCTACAATGCTAATAGTAGTAATATTAATAAAAACAGTTTTACTGCATTCCATACCATGTGCCCGCCCTTGCAGGCATCATGTACCTCCTCCTATCCTGCCTTGCTCAGAGAGCCACTGCTGAGCTCCTGCTTCTTGTTATGCTTCATTCTTGCTGCCCAGAAATACCTGGGACATTGGAGGAGTGTTCCCCAGACTCTGTCCCCAGAAATCTGGGACTTCCCAGCTCAGGTGAAGCCATTCCCAGGTGGGTTTTCAACAGTAGTGAGCATCCCCAAATTCTGTGTACCAGCATCTTCTCAGCATGACCTTTTGAAGCTCCAGTTTTCCTAAGAGGCACAGACAGATAGCAGTGTGGCATCAATGCACCCCTGGGAAAATCCCACTCCAACACCGGTTATCCGGACACTGCTGTCAAAATTCAACAATGGCATCTTGTAAATGGCAAAACTCCACAAAATAGTTTGCATACTTCCTTTAAAACATGTACATCACACTGCAGGAGCCATGACACAGTCCCTGGCTGCCATCACTTAGATGTCTCAATCATCCAAATTTCTGATGTTGTGTTCTGCACATTTAATCCCAAACTTCAGGAAGTTCATGATCACCAGCCTGAGGGCAAAACCCACACCCCATCCCTTCACTCAAAGTAAATGGAAGTCACAGGAGATGAGACAGCCTGGTGCCCCACACTGTGACAAGCTGGTGACAAGCTGAAATATCCCCTGTGAGATAACAGCAGTGGTAGGACCAGCAGGCTGGGGATGAGTTGTTTCTCTCCATTTTGAGTTATTTCTGTTTCCATCTGTTTCTCACTTGGTTCCCCCATGCTGATGGAGCAGGGCTGTCCTTTACCCTGGGATACAGGGAAAGTCAGGGGTGATGTTGAACCACTCTCAGTGATACCTAGTGTCCATAAAATGAGAGTTTCAGAAGAATAAAGAGGTTGCTGCCACCATCTCTACTCTTGAGTAAAATGAAAAGCCTTGGGCTGATTTTTCAGGTGTGGATCTTGGGGGTTTTTTTCAAGGGACACAAATCCCTTTGGCCCTCCAAAGTTGTTTGTAAACAGAATGCCAGATTACAGCCTGGCATCCTCCTGCACGCAGCCTTGGAACTCAGTGAGCTGGCAGAGGCAGCGCTGGCAGCATGTGGAGCTACATGCTCGGTGCTGTCTTCCCCAGGAGCAGCACCTGGGCACCTCCAGCCCTCAGCCCACCGCGGTGGTGACGCCCTGCAGCACACGGCTCGAGGTGCAGCCCGGCACGCACACCTGTGTACACACACATCCCTGCTCCTCGGCTCCGGCCTCAGGAATGCTGCCGGCACCACGCGCAGCTGCCAGGAAGGGGCTGCGGTCGGTGCGGCTGCTGAGCAGGTTTAGCGGTCACACTGATCCCGACTTGAGCTGTGTCCGCTTAACCCCCGCACCACCTTGTTTCCTCCTGGGGTCTTCCCAAAAACACCACTGCTGTGGAAATGCTCCGCTCCCCTGGCAGCTGTGGAGAGCTAAACTTGTGGCAAAAACATTGGCACAACCCTGTAGCTTGGCATCACCTGTAGGTGTCTGCAGGCAAAGCCAGCTCCTGTTCAGATGTTGCCTTTTCCCCCAACCTGGAACAGAAACTCGAGATCATTTTAGCAAGGAGGTAATATAAAAGGGGATCTTTATTTTAAAGGTCTTCAGGAGCAGTTATGGAAAGGTGTCCATAAAAGCCCATCCCCTCCAGGGCAGAGTATATATTTATAGCTTTTAGGAAATTAGCATAATTGATTAAAAGCACCAATAAGGAGAACAAGTGGTGATTCAATTCCCCCCCAGGTCCAGCCCCTTCTCTGGAGCCCCTCTCAGCACCGGCTGTACTTTGTTTATGAAGATGTACCTCAGAGTTGTTCTCGGCCTTGGTTCCCAGGAAGGACTGAGATAGGACAGGGCCTTGCACCCCCTGGGGCTTGGAGCTCTGGAATTTGTTTTGTCTTTCTGCTTAGGGAAAGACCATGGAAAAGTACAGGGAAAACCAGCTATGAATACAATAGGCTACAGAGCTACAAATATATCTGCAAAGAGTACAGAAAACATAGAAAATAAAAAAGGCAGAAACCAAACAGCATCACAGAGCTCCCTCCTCCAGGACTTTTGCATCCATCCCCTAACTCTCTTTGGCCACCCAATGGCCATGGCTGTTTTGTTGTTTTTTTTCCACAAGTACCCCAAAACCTCATCCCAGTGATAACACCTGGACAGGGCACTTCTCATTTCCTGGCAGCTTCACCCAGATTTGATGGAGTTTCTTGCTTCTGCAGAGAAGAGGCTCTGTCCCACTCCAGTAAATCTGCATTTCATTGTAGGATTAAATAGTTCCTCCCTTTAGTTTCTGAAGTATTTTCAGGTGTTTTAAATTCTCAAGTATTAACACATGACAGAGTCATTTGTAACTCCCAAAAATAACCTGGCACACAAGATAATGACACACTTACATAATGTTTGACTGTCCATCCCAAGTATGGCCATATCACAGAAACACATAGCCACTGAGAATCTTCACAATAGCCATGAGGTGGGGGACTTCATCAGGGCAAAGGGGTAGGGTAAAGTAGATGGTTGTGGTTTTAACTTCAAAACATTGAAGTTTTAAACAAAACCTCGAGGGCTTTACTCCGGGGCTTGAGCAGACACTCAGCACATTCCTGGCAGCCGAAAAAAATAAGGTCCAAGGAGAGCTGGAGCCCAGACACCGCCTGTGGGATGGGATGAGAGGGGATACCCAGGTCCCTCCTGGTGCTCAGGGACCACCCAGGCAGAACAGTGTTGCATTGATTAAAATGAGCCTCAATCATCACTCCTTTCTTGGATGGATGATTGTTAAGTCTCACCTGGTTCAATAAGTCTCAGGCATCTGCATCGGAACATGCATCTCCCCCAGCAGCAGAAGCAGCAGCTTCAGGGCTTTGCAAGGACAACACTGAGATTCACAGGATGGTACAACAGCCACAGCTCTCCTGGCTGGGTCAAATGCTGGGCTGGTGTGTTAGACACCCTGTCTGGAGAAAAAAAAAAAGAAAAAGCAAAGCTTAACCAATCCATACATACATGTCAGGGGCAGAGAGGAAGAGACTGATTTTGACTGTCAGAAGTCAGTCTCTGGCAGCTTTATCTCGAAACTGTGGTGATCTGAGTTACACAAAGAGAACTAATGGGAAGTTGATATGCTTTGAAATGTACCGGCAGTGTTTTGTCTCCTCTTAAGTTACCAATTTGCCGTTTGCATAGATTGTTTCGTGTACCTTGTTTTTATTCTCTGGTCACTTTGTTTGCTTTATGCAACAGGCAAGAGAGCAAATTTACCTTATTTCCTGTCTGTTGCTGGGTTGGCTTTACACATAGCAACAAGGAGAAGAAACCCTTTTTTTCTGGTACTAAAAAACAACCTGCAGTCTCTAAAAATCACATTGGAGAGACTGAAGGAAAAGAAAAGCTCTGCCCCCTTTTCTTTGGAAGTCATGTCATGTTTTATCAGTGATGAGTGTTTTGCCTTTCCTGTCCCACCAAAGCAGCCCTTGGCAATCTTCCTGCAGTAGAATAGTGCTGTGTTTCCCAATCACAACAGAAAAAAAATCAGTCTTCGGGGCAGCTCTTGAGACAAGAGGGAGTGGAGAGAAGCAGGAACATGCAAATGTGAGTTTTATTTATTTATGGCTTAAACCTCTGAGTGCCAAATCATCCGGCAGTGTGAGTGCCTTCCCCGCCTTTCATCCAACCCCAACTTGCCTTATTGCTGAGCAAACGTCAGCAGAGGTGATGGTGGTGACAATGATGATGACAATGACAATGATGATGATGACAACTTAATTAATTGAAATATTCAAGCACACCTGACTCAGATTTAACAGCTCTGACCTTTCTTATTCTTTGGTCCAGCCCCCCCCCCCCCCCCCCATTCCAATGACTCTTCAAGACAGGTATGTTACATCCTCATTCACCTGACGGGGAACAGAGGCAAGGCAGTAGAAGGTTTTGCTGGTGTGCAAATTCAGGAATTCAGGAAAGCATTCAGGAAATTCCCTCACAGTTCACCATTTTGCTTTTGCTGAGATTAAGCAACAGTGTTGACTGTCTCTGCCACATCCCTCCTAGTCTGTGATTTTCAGCCCACAGGGCTCCAGATGCAGGTGGTTCAGAGCTGTTCTGTGGAATTTGGCAGCTCAGCTGCGTGGCAGAGAAAGACCAAAGTCTTCCACCATGGGGAGGAAGATAGTGAGGCACTCTGAACCACATTACTAGACACTCAAGGCTCCACCCAAGATTGTGCTACCAGAAACCAGCTTCAAAACTCTGCCACTCCAGGAACACCTTTCAAAAGACTTACCCTGTGGGTGTTGAATCCTCCTTTTGCACTGAGATGAGTCCCCAGCA
Source organism: Eopsaltria australis (assembly GCA_034509425.1). Classification (NCBI taxonomy): domain Eukaryota; kingdom Metazoa; phylum Chordata; class Aves; order Passeriformes; family Petroicidae; genus Eopsaltria; species Eopsaltria australis. The sequence goes on from JAVTVJ010000667.1 coordinate 1,043,113, forward strand.
TGTGGCCTCATCCCATGGTGTGCTTTTGGACTGGAAGAGAGAAGCAGTCTGGCTTTGGGCTGGGATGAACCCCTGTTTCCTGGCCCCTGCAGCCCTGCAAGGCTGCTCTGTGAGCCAGAGCTGTCATCTGCTTCGGTCGGAGGTATCTTCTTCCCCAGCAGGGAAGACACCTTTGAGGTCTCCAGGAAAGTTCTTCCACCAAAATAAAAACTGGGCATCAGCTTTGGGGAATCTTGACAAATCTTTGCTGACCTTTAGCCTTGTTTGACCTCAAAGAGTAGGAGTTACCTGTCCTGGCTGAGACATCAGGGAGAGACATGCCCCAAGATGAGTCAGGGGAACACGGGGTGAGGCCAGATGCCTCCTGGAGGTGCTGAAGGCTGCACAGATAGCTGAGGGCTTCATGCTAACATTCAGATGGATCCAAAAGTCCCAAAACCCAGGGATGACAGGCATGCCTCCCAGCTGAATGTTCTCGCTCCAATACCCATCCTGCCCTGCTGTGCATTTCCAAGCCATGGGCAAAATACTTCCTTGCCCCCTGGGAGATGAGCCTCTGTCCTGAAACAGGCTGGTTATTGTACCCAAGTTTTATGCTGGAGATTAATGACTCTGCTATCATTTGGGGTTTCCTTTGCCTTCCCTCTACCTGGTGTGGGAGGAAACACATTGACAGATGCCACAGGAAGCAGATCTTGCAGTCTGTGTGAGGACAGCAGCAACATCCAGAGAAGAGAGTATGGGCATGGACAGTTTGAAGTCACCTGGCAGATGGTGGGCATCTCACTTTGGGGAATTTCTCTTTGATTTGTTTTTAAACAATCTGTGGAGTTGTACCCAAGATTCATGGAGCCTTTTATGAAAGGAACTGAGACAAAAGGGAAACCATTTTCAGATGATCATAGCACTACAAGGTCTCTGTGTCTATGGGAGGAACAGCTTTTCAGGCTGGGAATCTTCTGCAACAAAAAGACACCACAGGAAAGGTTATATATAGTACAGCCTGCAAAGTTACAAGGGGCAGAGTGTGATTGGGTAGAAAAGGACTCTTTATCATTTTCTCCACTGTGAGGATGAGGGCATCAAAAAAGCTATGAGGTGGCAGGATCAAAACAAGCCCAAGGAAATGATTCTGCACCCAAACAGGTCATTAGATTGGGCAGCTGTTTGGCACAGGATGTTGCAAATGCTTAAAATTTATCTGCCTTCAAAAATAACTAAACAAATTAATGGGAGAAAAATTTACTGAAGGCTATTATGTACAAGGACACTTCTGACTCAGGGTGTCTGAGTCACAAAAAAAATGTTGGAGGTTAAGGAAATATTCTGGGGAAGTATCACTTGTCCTTACACCTTCCAAGAGTGGACTTGCATGAAGAGAAGTGATGGGTTGGGTGGGTCCTTGTGGGTTATTTCTAGATTCTGGAATAGAGAAGCACCCAGCACTGAAACTTGGTGTTGGCCATGACAAGTTTGCTATCTACCTGGGAGAATCTGCCCCAAGATCTCACTGCTGTGCTGTGCAAAGCATCTCCTGAAGGTTCAGGGGGGACAGGACACGTGGCCCCCAGCAGGTGGGGACAGAAGATAGTGCATATCAGGACCTGTGCAAGCAGGCCCCTGGAGATAAGGTGGTGTCTGGGGAATCACTTAGTGCAGTGTCTTGATAGAGCAGCAGCTCCTGGCTCTGAAGGCAAGAAAGCAAGCCTGAAGGTCATGAGATAAAGTGGAGGCAGAGGGAAACCATGACCTGGCAGTGAGAATTTCCAAATTTCCTTTTTTGTTCCTGTGACATAGGAAAGCAAGATAAAAAGGGAAAATATTCAAAGCAATACATTCCCCAAGCAGGCACAGCTCATCCCAGCTGACCCAGAGCCAGGTGCAAGATCAGGCTCTGAAAGCTTGGTCTTCATGGTCTTCATGGTCAAGATGCCCTGAGAGCTGTATGAGGAATGGACTGGCAGGAGTAGAATTCTCATCCCAACAGATAGGAGCATTTTTCAACCTTCTGGGCTGTTCTTACAGCTGTGTCTAAAGAGGCAAGTTCACTGCTCCCAAAACAGCCCATGTCCTCAAGCCTTCCATTACCCTTATATTACTATTTTCCATAGGATGGCTGTACACTTGTCGGTGGCGAGAGAAGCAAGATGTAGATCCAATGTGAATCATAAATCAAGTTCGTTTATTGTCCGACAGTGCACATACTTATACTACTTTACGTGCTCAAGATATTATTTACTTACAGAAGTTTCACCCGGGATCTTTCTCTAATCTAATTAAAACACCAAACTGGTATCAGAAGGCAATAACATCAACAGTTTCTTCTGCCAAGTTAATCTCTAGACACCTGCAGCTTGTTTTCAGCTCTCATGTTTCCCTTTTCCACAGTTGTTTTGAGAATAACTTTGAGCAGAGGCCTAACTCTTGTCTATGGGGCCTGGATTGCTCACTTATACTTTATGTCTGTGCAGCCAGAGATGGCCATTTCCCAACATACACTGTACCCTGTACACCAAGGGCTCTGCAAAGCATTGTCATCCCTCTCTCTGTGTGCAAAGGATCTCTGGTGCAGCTGGTGTCAGTGCTGACAGAGAGCCTCAAAGTCTTGAGTCTCACTCGGCAGCCACCTCCAATGTCAATAAAATACGACTCAAATGGCCCCATTGCCGAAGTGATGACCACGAAACACAGGCAGGGATGGGATGCCATCCAGAGGGACCTGGACAAGCTCAAGGATTGGGCCCACGAGAATCTTATGCGGTTCAACAAGGCCATGTGCACCTGGGCTGGGGCAACCCCTGGTGTCAGCACAGGCTGGGCACAGACAGATGGAGCAGTCCTGCCCAGAAGGACTTGGGGGTGCTGTGGGTGAGAGGCTGGACAGGCCCCAGCCATGGCACTCACAGCCCAGAGAGCCAAACGTGTCCTGGGCTGCATCCAGAGCCCCGTGGGCAGCAGGGCAGGGAGGGGATTCTGCCCCTCTGCTCTGCTCTGGTGACACCCACCTGGAGCTCTGCATCCAGAGCTGGGGTCCTTGGTATAAAAACAGCACAGATCTGTGTGCTGGGTTAGAATACAGTGGCTGGGGTAGAGTTAATTTTCTTCACCATTGTTTTCCTCACAGTTATGGGACTGTGTTTTGAGTTTGTGCTGAACACAGTGTTGATAATATAGACATGTTTTTGTTGTTGCTGAGCAGTAACAAAGGCCTTTTCTGCCTCTCACACTACCACACTGGCAAGGAGACTGGGGGTGCACAGGAGGCTGGGAGTAGACACAGCTGAGACAGGTGACCCCAACTGACCAAAGGGGTATTCCAGACCACATGAAATCATGCTCAGTAGATAAAGAAGGGGAAGAAGGAGGCAGGGAGACATTTGCAGTGATGGTATTTGTCTTCCCAAGTAACCATTATGTGTGATGGAACCTTGCTCTCCTGGAGATGGCTGAACACGGGAAGCAGTGGATTAATTCCTTGTTTTGCTTTGCTTGCATGCGTGGCTTTTGCTTTTCCTATTAAACTGTCTTTATCTCAAGCTACAAGTTTTCTCACTTTCACTGTTCTGATTCTCTGCCCAGTCCCACCAGAGAGAGTGGCTGCTGGGGCTTGGCTGCTGGCTGGGGTTAAACCACTGCAGCCTGCCAGAGAGGTGGTGGATGCCCCATCCCTGGAAACACCAAGACCAGGTTGGACAAGGCTCTGAGCAACCTGCTCTAGTTGAAGATGTCCCTGCTCACTGCTGGGGGCTGGAACCAGATGGCCTTTGAAGGTCCCTCTCAACTCAAGCCATTCTGATTCCATGATTCAGTAAGTGAGAAGCCCTTTGTTTTCTCCTGCTTTACCAAGGTTTTGGAAATACCTCCATGGATAAGAACAGCCAGGAGTTTCACGAGCTCCTATGTTCTGAGAGCCCCAGATAAAATATTACTCAAATGGCTTTTATTATTTATTAATCATCAGAATATGAGGAGTAACAGTGGGGCAATTTGATTGTGCTCTGTTATAAGAACTTTTGAGAGCTTTTGCAGGTTTTAGACAGCAAGTAGATGTGAAAAAAGCGTATATGTATTTCATCTATACGTGAAAATCAGTATGTGGGTGACTGTAAACAAGGTTTATAAGGGCAGTAGAGTCAATGGGACAATATTTTCACGTGTATGAAAAAGGCCCACAGAAAAATTTCCTGTGGCACTGAAAACTGCTCTGAAAGAAGCAGCTTTGTACTGTTATAGGACAGGCTGGGCACACTGTTTGCAAACCCTCCCTTGTAATTTCTTTTGCTCATAAGCGTTCAGGTAAATGAAAATATGTCTCACTCTAGGGAAAAACTCTGCATTTCTGAAGCTGAGCACATGTTCTGATGCTTAGGGAAGGATCTGAGTGTGCTGGCAATGCTCATCAGTGCTGCACTTAAAGAAAAAAAAAAGAGATAAATATATTAAAAATGGATGCTGAGAGAAAAACACGCTTGAGGTGAAGAAAGGCTTTTATCTATGTTTTGTGGCTTTCTTGGAATGTTGGCTGCTTGTTTGCAGAGAGAAGAATTCGCTCCTTGGAAAGTCCTTACTGATTCCTCTGGTTCCCATTTTGCAGTCCCCGCTCTGGGCATTTTTCCTAAGGAGGGAGAGGTTTTCAGGCCCCCACCCCATCAGGGCTTTTCTGCTTTATCCCACTCTCATACTGAAGGGGCAGCATGGAGAAATAGCTAAAACTTGCCCTTTTTTGGTTCTTCTTGACCACTGGCAAGTATGTTCACGTTGGGGTTTTTTTTTAACTTCCCCAGAGCAAAAGCAAAGAAAGGGCTTTTGATGATCTTGGAGAAAAGGAGATGCAGACCCACAAGACCAGAGTACAGTCAGCTCACCCAGCTGCAGCTCACCTGCAGCACCAGAGAATGTTTCAAAGACAAGAAGAAAAGCATATTCATTTAAAGCACTGTGCAAATGAGGGTCCAGATGCAAAGGCTTGGCTCTTAAACTCCCTTCTCCTACTCTTCTAGATCTTTGAACTGTCCACACATAGGACAAACAAACCCATTTGAGATTAAAACCACAGCTTATAGTTTGGGACAGCATCTGAGCCTTCTCCATCTTTAAAATGGGAATTCTGCATAATGGACTGGCCCTGATGTGTATCCAGACACAAACATGGCTGTTGGCTCTTTTTGCACCCTTCCTGCCCTTGAATTGATAGCTGAAGAGGGGAACAACTCATCCTACAGGCCAGGCAGAAGATCTGAGATGTGCTAGATGGGACAAGGAAATGGGAAATGCCAAACCTACTGTGGATGGAGGGCTTCAGGTTGGTGTGGCCAAAGGGTTTCCTGCAAGATGGAGAAGCATGAGGGTAATTAATGGAAATCTCACAGCAGGTAAACAAGTCTGGAGGAGATTTACCTGGCCCTGCAGGCAGCTGTAGATGGGGATTGAGATGTTGGCACAACAAAGCATTGAGGTACAGCACCTGCAGGGCACAGCCATGCTCTGCCCTGTCCATGTACCCCAAGGACCCTTTTGCAGGTCTGAGCCCTCCAGCCTCAGTCACAAAAACAAGGCAGGAATAAAACTGTGGCTGCCCCAAGGTCTGCAGTAGGGTGCTGATGGAAATGGGATAACCAACAAGGAGTGTTTGGAGGGGACAGGAGTGCAGAGCAGTTGGTAGAGGCAAGAGGAAGATGATCAAACCCCTGAAGAGTCCCTGCAGGCTCCCATCCCTCTCTTCTCCAAGAAGGTGTGTGAGCACTGCTCTCCAACACAGACAGTGCTGGAGGGTTTCAGGCTTGTGAGCTCAGTGGTTTTCTATTTGTTTTTTTAAGACCCCATAGAAGTTCTTTCCAAATTTTCACAGGACAGGAAGCCCCAGGGTGGAGATGACAGCACCTCTCAGCACGCTCAGGCCAGGCAGGAAGGCTTCTTCAGACTTGTTCACCTGTCTGGGAAATTTGCATTAATTACCCTCCTGGTGATTCAGGCTCCTGCAGGAAAGTTCAGCCTCTTCCTTTCCACATATGAGTGCACTGAGCAGTTTTCAGAACCAGTGCAAGGGTGTTCCCCTGCCCAATTCTGCTTCACATCCACCACAGAGTGGTTTCCAGAGCTCACAGCCTACTGGTGCACACAGCAGACTGAGACATTGCATGTGCCACACATGCCCTACAAGCAGTTTTTCAGAGGAACATCTCTTTTTTTAGAAAGTTGGAGGTGGAAATGCTAAGGGAGGATCCCCTGCCCCTAATCCTCTCTGGACTTTTTCATCCAAGAGATTCTCTTTGCTATTCAGCCACTCAAGCCTGCTGCCCATGCCTTGGGCTTGGTGCTTATGCTGCAGTTTGGTTTTCGTCCTCTGAATCCGTTGTATTTACTGTGAGAAGGGTCATGAAAAGGCCAAATTCAGCCTCAGCAAAGCAAGGTCCAATTCAACTCACTTGGCCCTCTCTGTTTCCTAAAGGCAAGTCTTCTTGTGGTCAAGGCCTGAGGCAGGACCTGAACTGTGCATCTTCATCAACACCTTGCTGGCCCTGCATTTTAGAGGTACTGGCAGAAGGTGAGTGCATTGCTGCTGGAGCCCAGCCCATGGAGACCACCCAAGGTATGGCATTGAGGGAGAGCAGTGTAAGCTCAGCTGATAGCAGCTGGTATCATGCCACTCAGCACAGAACACGGTGTTGGTGTCCTCAAGCCAGGAATGATGTGACCAGAGAGCTTCCTCCTCCCCCTCACTCACCTTCTGCAAAGTGCTGTCCCTCCTCACCATGGCTTCTGCAGAAATAGAAAGAGATGCCTGCTCTGAGGGTAAAAGCAGGGTCTGGCAGCTGCTCTGTGCGCTCCCACTCCTTCACTCCACTGCCAGTGCCTGCCTAACCGAGATGGCTCCTCCCCAGGAATGGGGATAGCTGTTAGTCCCTCATTGATGGTCACCCGCTCTTAAGGGGTGGACAGTCCCACAGAGCTGACCCTGTGGGTGAGGTGAAGGTGAAACACTGGGGATGTTGGCTTAGGCTGATGTCCCTCCCAGAGCACATCTCATGCTGCTTTATCCCAGTGATGCTGGCACCCACGCCATCTCAGCCACACCAAAATGCTGGAGACAGGGATGTCTTGTGCAGCAAGAAGAACCTAAAATTCCAGCTCCCAACACAGAAACTATGCCTGGGACTGAACAATATGGATATCCCAGTCACAGCCCCATCAATAAAGAATTATGTTCCACAGATGGCTGCTTTGGAGGGGGGTAACAGTCACTTCAGGCTTCAATAGAATCCTGATGGGTCCTTTCCAACTCATCATTTTCTGTGATTCTGTGAGATCACGAGTCTCTGAGGAGCACAGCACACACCACCACTCCTGTGGGCAGCTGGAGGACTATCCCTACAGCTCACAGCTTGAAAAGGCTCAGATATTCTGCACACTGAGCCCAGAATTGAAGGTGTAAGGTGACCTGAACAGCCAGGTACACAAACTCTTGGAAATTCAAACCACTGTCTGGCAGGCATAAGGTCACAGTCGTCACACTCCTCAGGCCCTGGAATCACAGCTGAAATAGCATTGTAATGCACTTATAATTTATTCATCAGCTGAATGGGAGCAGCAGGCATTGTGACGGCACTCTTTTATCAAGTGCTTGTGATGGACTTCATCCATTTTAAAAGAGCAAACTGGAGTCAAAAGGCAAACAAAAAAAAAAAGTAAAGCCAACTTTATTCAAATTAAAGCAAGCAGCAAAAAGGCCAAATCAAAATAGGGAAAAAGAAAAAGCTCCACTAAAGATCCGGTTTTCTCTTCATTTTTCTTCTGCTTTGCCCTGAATCTTCCAAACTTTGCATTACTCTGCTGGTGGCTACTTTGATGTAGGAGGCACTTGTTAACCCAGATGCTGCTAACTGATGCTCAAAAGCATCTTTTCATCCCTGTGATGAGTTCTGCCTGAGGATCAGTTTGCCCCATTTTTAGGTGAAAGAGAGTCAGAAGGAGAACTTCGGACAGACTTTTATTCTCAAAGATTGACAATTGCTTCCCTTGAGTACTCTGATGCTCTGCTCCCCAGACAGAGGAACCTATAAAGGTGCCAATGTGAAGGTGAGGACACTTGTACCACTAGTTCTCCTTTTTTTTTTTTTTTTTTTTTTTTTTTTTTTTTTTTTTTTTTTTTTTTTTTTTTTTTATGTGAGACTCATCCAATGCAGTAATAGTGCATTGTTCACTTGGGCAGCAGACCAGATAATCACACTTTGATTTTCTTCACTAAATGCTCAGGGAGTTTTATGAGGAGATCTTTCTTAGGCATTTGTGTCAGGGCTGAGATCCACCATGACGGTGCTCGTCTGTCCTCTGGTGTGGGGCTGAGGTATCTAGTATAAATAAAAGAAGTAACCCCAGATTCCTCTGTTACTGGTTCCTCCAGGGCAGCAAACCCAGCCTTGCCAATCCCAGGTGCTGTTTCCCCTCATCTCATGGGCAATGTGGGCTGCTGCTGTGGGAATGATGGGCTGCCAACACCTCTGTTGCCTCAGCTGGAGATTTGCACCCAGCCAGGGCAATGGCACTCCAGGAGGGAGACAGAGGAAATAATCCTGGCCCCTCTCTCTGTTTTCCATATCCTTACAGTGGTCTTGCCAAGAAAAAACAGGGTAAGATTTGAGCAGTGGGGAGACCTATCAACTCTCTAAGAGGAAGGGGAGCTGAGTCCAGAGCTGAGCCACATTGACCTAGGAGCATGTGAATTTCCACTTTGGGCAGTCTGAAGGACAGATACTAAAGAACTGGTTGGACAAATATATCTTAGGCTGTTTAGAGCCAGCTGTGGTGCAGGATGAGGTGGACCTCCAGGTGCCCTGCTCTGTTTCAGTACAGCCCAAGGAATAGCTGCTTGCTCTCTGAGCTACAAGGAGCTCCTGGTAGGGTAGCTGTAAGGTAAGCAGAACTCCTACCCCCTGCCTCATCTTCTTCATCACTTCACCATCTGACTTGCTGAAGGTAAGAAGGTTTTAAAGTCCAGCACAGAATCCACCCCAGCATCCCCTGTTGATGCTGTTGAGGTTTCACCAAAGCACAGGAGTAGGGAGGAAGCAGGAGGAGAGGAAATGGTGTCCATGGTGTTGATAGTGTTGATGGTATTGTTTTTTAACCCAGGTGAATCCAGTTGCCCTGGGAAAGAAGCAGGTATCTCATCCTTCGAGCTACTCAGGAATGAAATTAGATAAAGCAGTGAAAAGTATCACGTGAGAGGATTCTGTCCTAGGAATTGAGTTAAACAGGCACTCCCACATCTTCCCACCTCTTGTCCTCTCCCTATGACAGCTCATGGAGCAGTAACCCTCTAATGTGACACCAAGACAGGTTTGCATTTTCAAAGCTTCTGCTGTTGCTAAGCAGAGGAGTTAACTCTCAGCTTCATGAACATGGCTCACAGGAAGAAAGAAAGAAATGAGGAAGAGAGATATTAAAAAGAACTGATAAGAACAAATCACAAAGGACTTAGAGAGAAGTTTTCAACTCAGATTTAACCTATTGCACTGGTGGCACCTTGAGGTCCAGTTCAGAGTGATAAGTTCTGCTGCTGGGGACTGGATTCATGGTAAATGTAGCCTCCTCCTCTCTCAGTGAGACTTCCCCTTCCTGGAGCCCCATGTTCCCACATCAGACTCTGTTTCTTGTTCTCTGAGCCCAAAGAACGAAATGATTCATACAGGTGAAAATAAAAGAAAATAGAAGAGAGAATAACACTGGTTTTGGCAGAGCAGGTGAGCAGTGGCCACCCATGGGAGAGCAGCTGAAGGAGGAGGAGGAGAAGGCTTCATCCTTTCATTATGATATATCAGAGGTGATTAGAGGGGAGAAATGCCATATGATAAATCAAAAAAGTTATGCTAGCCTCAGGGCAGCCTGGGCTCAGGGAAAGGGACACCAGGCAGAGCAGCTGAGTTTCCCTGAAAGCACAGGCAGAAATGCAGGAGCCTTGGAGGGGGCTGCCAGGCTGTGCAGGCTTCAAAATGCTCTATTGCTTCAACAGTTTCTGTTTTCTTTAAGTGCTGAATGTTTTTGCAGGAGAGGGAAAAAAATCAGAGGGAAAAAGACCAATATTCTTTCTAAAAGCAGACCTGATGGAAAATTTGCAATCTGCTCTCTTGAATACACCAGGGCTTGCTTTACTTTCTGCCTTGCATGATTACATCTTGCGTTAACATTCAAGACAGGCAGCAGGTGGAGATAAATCCTGAATAACTCCAAACTTTGCTTCTCTCATCTCTTCCAGCATTAGGCAGGTTCAGACAAAGCCTGTGCTGGAGGCTGAAGAAAAGATGTTTTGAGGGCAGTGCAGTACCAAAAGAACTCAGCTCCTGTACATTTTTCTCCAAGCATGAGCAAATCCACGTTTTACCAGCAAGCTGGGATGCCCTATTGACAGAGCAGGTCTTTGCTAGATGGCATCAGCACAGATGTCACAGCATGTGTTACGTCCATCAACGAAAGACAATTTAAGAAGGATGTGAAGATCTGTGAATATGTCCTGAGGAGTGCAGCAAAGGTGGTGAAAAGGCTGGAAAAATGTCCTTTGAGGAGCAGCTGAGGACTTTGGGCTTACCTAGTTTGGAGAAAGGGGCTTCAAGGTAATGCTCTCTACCTGAGGAGATTCCTGGGGAGGGGACGTGGAGAGGGAAGTACTGAGCCCTTCCTGGTATCCAGTGATAGTACACATGGGAATGGTCCAAAGATGTGCCAGGAGTGGTTTAGACTTGGCATGAGGAAGCATTTCTTTGCAGAGTGGGTGGACAGACATTGGAACAGGCTTCCTAGTGAGGTGGCCAATGCCCCCAGCCTGTCAGTGTTTAAGGGGCATTTCAATAATGCCCTGAACAACATTCTTGAACTTTTGATCAGCCCTGAATTGGTCAGGCAGTTGAACTGGATGATTGCTGTAGTCCCTTCCAACAGAAATAGTCAATTCTTTTCTGTTCTATTCCACTGACATAAATAAAAAGAACATGGGATCGAACTTCATTCAGAAAACACATGCAGCATGGTACTGCCCAGCCTCCAAGGAGTTTCCCTGACAAACAGAGTTTCACGATCCAGCCCTCCAGCCCCCTGCTGAGGAAGTGAGCGCTGAATTAAGCAGTTTGCAGTAACTCTGAGCTCACTCCAAGGTGGTAAAGAATGAACCACAGCTGCTGACCTGTGCCAGTGGCTGACCTGTGGGGTGAAAATAAAAGAAAATAGAAGAAAGAATAATACTGGCTGACCTGTGGGGGTACACACTCTTTATTTCAGCAATCAGGCAAGCTGTGGATAAATGAGGAATGTTCCTCCATATTACCCGAGGCACTGAGCAAGAACTCATCACAGCCTCATGAAAAAACTGATGCCAGTTCCCACAGGGACATTGTCCAGGGTGAGATGGGATTTTGCAAGGGCTGGAGCATTTTATAGCCTGGAGACAATCACAAGCCCTGGACCAGGCACCACTGACAGGTAATGGGGGCGAGTCTGGAGAAAACTCAAGAGGCAGGAGAAGGGCAAGCAGAGCAGTCTCAGGGACAAGGGGGAGGGTGCCTTGCTTTTCACTGGGAAACAGCAAACTTGTCCTGGGAGCAGCTGGAGCTTGGGGAAAACCATCTGCTTCCACTCTCCTCCCTGGGCCAAGGTCTGGAGAAGGAGCCAGAGCCAAGGCTGCCAAAGGGTCAGGGAGAGACTTCAAGGTCCCCCTGCAGTGCAGGCTGCATGATCTCCCACCAACACAGGGGGCCCTGGCTGTCAGTCCTGTGCCTTTGGGAAAGTCCATGGCTTTGGAAAATGCAGGAGATTGATCCAGTGCTCACCCGTGTCTACAGGGTTATCATCGGGCTGGGAAAGCATGGGAGGTGATGGGAGCAAAGAAGAAGGTTAAAGCCATGTAATGACATAGGGATGATGGGACACATCATCCAACCTGTTTGTCCAAGGAGCAGGTGCCTCTGTGAGGTGGCCTGAGCCCTGCCATGCGCAGAGGGATGAAAGAAATGCCAAGCAGAAATGGGTCATCCTCCTCCTGGACAATTACTGTTATTTTTCTTTCTTTATTTTTTTAATGAATATTATTTATGTTACTTATTAAATACTCACTGAGGAACAGGTGCTATCTTATGTTTACTGGTTGATATATCTCTACACTTCTGCAAGCATTTTTCACTGTTAGCCAAGCCAGGGAATGGGAGGAAGGCTGGAAATGGCATGTTCTGGTGTGACCACATCGCACATTTGTGGAGAATGTGAGAACAACATCTTGGGATGAGGGATGGCAGCTGCCTATTTGTGTCCTACTGCAGCTTGGGAGCTACTGCACGATTTTTATGGGGCCTTGAGTCATGCAAGTTCACTCCTCAAAAACCATGCTCTGTACAAAACCATCTCGTTTGGGACCAGGGGTGCCTGTCACTGGGCCAACCGTGCCCTGTTGTACCCACTCATGACCTGTGACTATCTGGACAGGCTGGATGGATGGACCAATTGTGTGAGGTTCAATAAGGCGAAGTGCCAGGTCCTGTCCCTGGGTCACAACAACTCCTGCAGCTCCAGGTTGGGGGCAGAATGGTTGGAAAGCTGCCCAGTGGGAAAGGACCTGGGGACTACTTGATAGGAGCTGAACATGAGACAACAGCAGTTTGCCCAGGTGTGCAAGAGGGCCAAGGGTATCCTGGCTTGGATCAATAATAATTATAAAACCAGCAGGATTATGGAGATGATCTTTGCCCTGTACTTGGCACTGGTGAGGTACCTCAAGTGCTGTGTCCAGTTCTGGGCCCCCCAATCCAGGAAGGAGATTGAGGTGCTGGAGCAAGTTCAGAGAAGGGCAGTGAAAATAGTGAAGGGTCTGGAATCCATGTCCTGTGAGGAGCAGCTGAAGGAGCTGGGGCTGTTTAGCCTGGAGAAGAGGAAACTCAGGGGGCACTTTATCACTCTCTGCAACTCCCTGACATGAGGGCATAGCTGGGGATCAATCTCTTCTCCCAGGTAACCAGTGACAAGATGAGGGGATGTAGAATCACTGAATCACAGAATAAGCTGAGTTGGCAGGGACCCACCGGGATCATCAAGTCCAACTCCTGGCCCTGCACAGAGCACCCCAAGAGTCACACCCTGTGCCTGAAAGCATTGTCCAAACGCTTCTTGAACTCTGCCAGGCTTGGTGTTGTGTCCCCTTCCTTGTGGAGCCTGTTTCAGTGCCCTGCCACCCCTGGTGAAAAACCTTTTCCTGATATCCAAACTAAACCTCCCCTGACACTGCTTGATGCCTTTCCCTCGGGTCCTCCCACTCGTGCCATCACTGCCTGCCTCTCACAAGGAAGTTGTAACTGCAGTGAAGTCTCCTCTCCTCTTCTCCAGGCTGAGCAGACCCCAGCCACTCCTCACATGGCTTCCCCTCAAGGCCCTTCACCATCCTTGAGGCCTGCCTTTGGACACTCACTAATGGTTTAATGCCTCAAGCTGTGCTAGGAAGACTTGTGTTGGACTTTAGGAAGAATTTCTTCACAGGAAGGGTCATTATAGAGTGGAATGGGCTGTGCAGGGGGGTGGTGGAGTCATTGTCTCTGGAGGTGTTTAAGGAAAGACCAGACATAGCACTCACTGGTGGTGCTGGGTCATACGCTGGCCTTGATCCTCTCAGAGATCCTTTCCAAACGGCCTGACTGTGATTCGGTGATCCCCACGCTGCAGCACTCCCCGTGTCCCGCTCCCACTCTCATTCCCATTTCACCCCGTGACTCCACGCCGGCCGAGCGCGGCCCCTTTAAGGGCACGCGGCGAGGGGCGTGGCGCGCGGCAGCGCGTGCGGCGGGGCGTGGCCCGGGGCGAGGCGGGGCGTGGCCTGGCGGTGCGCCGGGGCACGGCCGGGCGTGCGGCGGGGGCGTGGCCCGGGGCGTGGGGGGCGGGGCTAACGGAGCGGCGGGGGCGTGGCCGGCGCGGCGCGCTGAGGTCAGCGCGAGCGGCGCCGTCACAAAAGGAAGTGGCGGCGGCGGGGCCGTCAGCGCGGGGAGGGGCGGGGGCGGCACCGGCACCACCGGCACCGGGACCACCGGGAGCGGCACCGGGAGCGAGGGGGCGGTCGCGGCGGGGGCCGCGCCGCGCCATGGCCCAGCAGCAGATGAGCAGCTCGCAGAAGGCGCTGATGCTGGAGCTGAAGTCGCTGCAGGAGGAGCCGGTCGAGGGCTTCCGCATCACCCTGGTCGACGAGTCCGACCTCTACAACTGGGAGGTGGCGATCTTCGGGCCCCCCAACACGCTCTACGAGGGCGGGTACTTCAAGGTACGGGCCTTTCCCCCGCGCCGCGGGCCGCGGTGTGGGGCTGGGCCGGGGCCGGGCCTGCGGGAGGGGGCACGGGCACGGCCTGGGCAGAGGGGGAGCCGCGCCACAACCGCCGCCGCGCTGTTAATCTGCTCTTTTAGCCCCAAAGAGCGTCCTGTAGGAGCCTCGGCGCAGGGTGAGAGTTCTCCCCTCCCGCCCCAAGTTCCCCCCTGTGCTCTGCTCTGTGTGTGTTTCACGGAATTGTTACGGTTAGAAGGGACCTCTGAAGATCATCTAGTCCCGTACTTCCATATCCTTTCAGTACCTCAAGTGAACTTCGATGGAAGATGGGCAAAATTGATTACAAGAGCTTTTAGGGGCAGAACAAGGGGGAATGGATTCGAACTCAAAGAGAGTAGGTTTAGCTTAGATATTAGGACGAAATTGTTCATTGTGAGGGTGGTGAGACACTGGCACAGGTTGTCCAGAGAAGTTGTGGATGCCCCGTTCCTGGAAGTGTTCAAGGCCTTGTTGGATGGGGCTCTGGGCAACGTGGTCTAGTGGAAAGTGTCTCTGCCCATGACGGGGGGGTTGTAACTAGATCATCTTCAAGGTCCCTTCCAACCCAAACATTTTATGAGTCTGCGATGTTTATTTCAAAGTAACGGGCTTCTGAGCCGTCCCTTGATAGCTTCACTCATTGATAGCTAATTCAGGTTAAAGGCAGTGTTTTCCTCAGGAATCCATGGGCTTCAGGGCTGTTTGACGCAATTATTTTTCTACCCCTGTGTTCTTCCTCTCCAAACTTTCAGAAGGCAGCCTTCAAAGGGCTGCGGCAACACATAATGGGTGAAGGTAGATTCGATTCCTCTCTCAGCCTTCCTGTTCATACAAAAAAACTTTTGTGGTTGCTATTTCCACTCTTGTGAGTACAGCAAATAAGAAATCTGGCTCAGCCATCCCAGGAAAGAACTGAAGGCAGTGTACTTAAGTTATCAAAACAACTGCAGAAGGAAGAGGAGTTGCACTTTTTTCTTACAAGAAGTGATTGGAAAACCTTGGTGCCTGCAAAAGATGTCTTGCATTAGACATACTCCTCTGCGCTTGATATCTGCTTGATCTCTGGCAAAATATTGACCCCATGAGCTTGCTTCTCCCAGCAGTTAACTGTTTTAGTTGTGGCTCCTGCATCTCCCGTTTCATGCCCTTTGGCTTCTCTCAAACTGAAAAAAAAATTTGGATGATGTCTTTGCTTGACTAACGTGCACCTTCGGTGCCTCTTGGCCTCAACAGGTCACGGTTTAAGAGCTTTGTTCCACAAAACCAAAATAACGTGTAGCTTGGGGAATAATGGATTTGAGTCATGTTCAGTTTGGCCTCATTGTTTGGAAGGAAAGGAAGGCTTAGGCAAAGGCTTGCCTTTTGTAATGAGTTGGCTGGCTTACTCATGTAGGTGTGATAGGTGTATTCTTAGACTCACCTCCATTATTACTTATTCAGGAAGTTGCTCGAGTCTTTGGTTGGTAGCAGTGTCATCTTTACATCCAAATGGTCTGGTGACCTCTTCCTGCACTTACATTACTCATCCGTTTTTTTTCAAAGAAATCATGACTGATCGAAATAGTTTTGGTTGGTTGGGGAGTTTTTTGGACTGCATATTTGCAGTTGTTCCTGGAAAGAAGGTTGCATGAGAAATAATTTGAGGATGTGTGTTAACAAGTGTAGCTTTAGGCTCCCAGTTGCCTTACCTCAGCACTATGATAGGGTTTTTGGGTATTTGGTGTCCTTGAACTACCATGCCTTTCTTCTAAATTCTTTTGACCAATCCTGTGATGGTTGTTTTGAGAGTGGGAAGATGAGGAAGATGCTTTCACCCCTCCCCAGCAGTGGGATTCCCTTCAAGCACTGAAATCTTTGGTGCGTTGTGTCTGTCTCATCTTCCCTCCACGAGGAGCCCTGCATAGTGGATTTTTGCAGTATCTGATCTTTGGTTATACATCTTGACTTCTGAGACACTGAAAAAGTGGTGTTAGACCCTCATTCTGTCTCTGGGAGAAGGAGTCTTGTGATAAGTGATGTTCTTGGCTCTCTTTGTCTCTGTCGCATATGTTAGACTCTGCTTACGGAATCATTTGGAGATAGGATTAATACCTTACCTTTATTTGATGGATTACTTCTGCAATGTATTAATAGTGCGTGCTGCTCTAAACTAGTGCTCACCTTGCATGTGTTTAATTTTCCAGATTTCCTAACTTGATGAAATACTTAGTTTCATCATCTTGTTTTGTATTTTCAGTTTAGTAAGGTTAGGAAAGCAGCATTAGAAAGATGCAGTTACAGAATGTAACTTTGTGGCAGTGAGAGTTTGGGAATTGTGTTCCACTTGAAGTATAGTTTAAGCGCAGGGACTAGAGGGAAAGTACACAGGCTTCTAGTTAAGCTAGAGCATAAATATTTTGAGGAAAACTTGTGGTTAAGGTGACTTTAATAAAGGAAGTGTTGGAGATGGTTGATTTGGAATACAATTGCTTGATTTGTGTTATGGGAACTCTTAGAGCTTGTCACATCAGCTTTTGACGCCTTGTTTATTCTTGGAGAAATATGACCTTTCTCTCTGAGTTGTTGAAGTAGCAGAATAAACTGAAATGAGGAAAGTGCTCTCTCTGCACCTCCTTGACAGAAGCTACTGTCTAAAGCTGGTTCAACATTTCAACAGATTCTGGTTTCAGTTGTAAGTGCTGTAACTCTAATATCTGATAAATTGGAGCAGAGAACAAGTCCCTTTGAATGTTTGTTTAAATGGTAGGTTGTCAACATGCTGCTTATAATAAAGTCAGGGACTTCTTAAAAATTCAAGCGCAGTGTATAAGCATATTTTATCAGCTGATATAGCATGCTCAGATCTGCTGCAGTGCTTCAGGGTTGAGGACTGCCATTTAGATGGAAAG
This sequence comes from Eopsaltria australis, assembly GCA_034509425.1. NCBI lineage: Eukaryota > Metazoa > Chordata > Aves > Passeriformes > Petroicidae > Eopsaltria > Eopsaltria australis. The sequence continues at coordinate 1,060,321 of JAVTVJ010000667.1, forward strand.
GGCAGCAGCCTCCAGGAGCAGCAACCATATGAAGAGCAGCTTGTATTAGCAAGGGATCATCCATCAGCCCCCCCCATCCCATTCGTGTGAACAGCTGAGGGTGGACATCTGAAGTGCAAGTTACATCAACCTTTGTCTTACCTAGTGACTGTATTCCCAGTTGTGCTGAATAGCTTTGTAATGTTTTGAGCAGCCCTTTTAAGTTCCTGACTGCCATCCTCAAGGAAAGAGTTGAGCTATTCCATGCACTGGTTACCTCTCATTCTTTGCTGGCAAGGGAAAAATAGTTCAGTGCAGTGATGTTAAGTCCTTCAAAGAGGCTGTGATAAGAGCAAATGTCTGTCCCTCAGGTACTGGCAGTAAGAAATTGCCAGTTTGTCTAAACTTCTAGCAGAATCACTTGTGTTGGGCCACAGGTATCGGAGTGAACTTGGTTTTGGTCCCAGACTCACTTACAGAATAAAAGGGTAAAATGTGGGTAGACCTTGTGTGTCTAAGATGTTGCTTACATCTGATTCAGTTGCTGACTTTTCTGAGTGACAAAGGGAAGATTTTTCTCAGAATGAAATACTTCATGTCCAGGTCACAGATAGTGACAATTACTTCTTTCTTAGCTCAGCTGCAAATGACATGGTGTGATGAGTCTTTAGATCAGATTCCACTAGGCCATGTGGTAGTTCTGAATTGCTCTGGAAATTATGGAAATGTGTTTTTCTGGTTTTGCAGGCAGTGCCTGAGCAGCAGAGAACCAGAATGTGCCATAATCTGCAGAACTAAGTGTGTGCAGTTCATCAATGTCCCCTTTTTGCCATAGGCATCTTCTGTTCATATGAGAGGATCTTTTGCTACATGTCAGGAGAACTTCTTCACCTTTAATTTTGGTAGCTGATACATAAATGGGGACCACCACAACAAAGGTTATTATGCTGTAATTTGGTGTTGATAGGTGCTAGTTGGGATAGATCTCAATGGCTAAGGGCTGTTCATGGTGAAATCTTTACTATCTCAGGTGGCCATTCTTCTCTGTGTAACTTGAAATCCAGTGTCTTTCTTTAATGCTTGAGCCTTCACAGCCTGAAGGTTGATGGACCTCTGCCCAGTGCTTTGACCAGGCAGTGGATACTTGCAGGACTATTAGAAAGTGTTTCCTGATGGCTTGCTTGAGGTCCTGAATGTTTGGTGCAATGGTACCTTAGCAACAGAGCTTTTAATTGTTTTTGAAAAAGACAGGTCGTCTTATTTTTTAATTGAATCATATTCTTGTGCTGAGAGCCAGGATTTCAGGGAAGGTACAAGTGAGAAATTATACAAATAGAAACTTCATTAGCACTGCTCAGAAGCATGATTTGACCAAGTACACTGTGTCAAGAAGCATGTTTAATGTAGACCAAAAGTCAATATTAAAAACTTCAGAGGTGATTCAGACTGGATAAATTAAAATGCATGTACCTAGCATGAAAGGAAACAAGAAAAATTAACTACATTGTTAGAGTTACTATTTCATAGTTCTTAAGGCAATTTATTTCGTAAGGTGCTTTTTCTGCTTGAAGGAACAAGTCTTGACACATCAGTTGGAAGGAGAGAAAGATACCAGGCATTATGATTAGTTTTGTCTAGCAATTTGGGGGCTAAATACTTGTCAAGGCATTATTATCCTTGCTTTTTGTAATTCATTAGCCCTGTGCTGTATAGAATTCTGTATTGTTGTACCTCAGCTTCTTCCAGGTGATTTGATTTCAAAGTAACTTGAAAAATGTGTTAACATTTCAGAGCAGAAAATAGATCGAGAACTTACCAATAACTGATGGCAAGAATGAACACCATGTTTAAAGGTTTGATATTTTAGTGTACTTCTCGTAAAGCTTAAAATTAAGCAAATAGAAGTTTTCTAAGCACTTGGAATTATACTACTGGTAGAACACTTAACTCCACAAAAATATTCTTAATGCCAGGATAAAATTGTGAGGTACTCTGAACACAAAAACTGCCTTCCATGAGCCTCTGCATTGCAAGGTCCTACAGAGTTTCTGTCTGTGTACTTGATCTATTTTTGTTGCCTTTAGGTATCATTGATGCTAATAAGCAGTTGTTTGGTGCAGCAAAGGGACACAGAATTGTGAGTGAGTAGAGCCCTGCTTGCTCCAGCTCTGTGGAGCTCCTGTTCAGTCTTGAAAGCCAAGGAGCCTCTAAGGCTGTCAGAAGGCAGGGAAGCAAAACACTTCTTCCAATATTGGTTCATGGATCAAAAGCACAGATATGATCCCAGACTCTCAGGCCTGGGGTTACCTGATTGTTCCTCACTCTGCTATTACATACAGTTTTTTGGATGGCTGTACCTCTGGGCTGCACAGACTGCTCACACATCCTTGTAGCCTGTTCTGGACATCAGTGTATCCTCAGAAGGAAATTGGCTAAGTCATGGTGGTGGCTGGCTCCCAGTCTGTTCCCTAGGTCTCCTCTTGTCCAGGTAGGATTATGGTGTGTACTGGGAAGTACAAACAGTAGTTTCCAGTTCTGATACTGCTTGAACTTAGGAGATCGTATGCAGTTTGGTCCTATTGTACAGCAAAAGGAGAGCTGTAGCACAGTCCAACTCTTCTATCCCATTAGAATAAAGCAGAAAGCTTTCCATATTGGTTAACTGGGCACTCTTCATTTGCCTAATTTTTGTACAGTGGTCTTTGGATAAGGTAAAACATAACTTGAGTTTTAGGTTTTTTTTCTTAGCTAACAATGCAAGAAGCTGTGCCTCTTGAAACTTCCTGTGACTGTTCAAGACATAGTAAGTAAAAGTGTATAGATTTATATGTGGTTCATATTATAGGAATTAATGGAAGATTTTGACTCTATAGTGTTAAAGAGTGGGGGTTTTTAAATTTTTTTTTTTGTGTGTAAATACTTTAGATCCAGTATTGCAGTGATGTTATGCCAGTGTCTGAGGGTTTTAGACATCTGTAACTTTTCAAAAAGCCAAACATGTTTTTACCTTGCTGTTTCTGAAGTCACTCTTATGCTGCCTTTTTATTTTACATGGTCATACATTCACACAGGGTACCTTGTCTTTTAACAGCACTTCAGGTTTACTACACAATGCTTATTTTGCATCTAGAGGGTCAGGAATGCCAGAAAAAAAACCACTTGCAGAACCTTAACTCTGCTCTTTTATGTGCAGTTTTGTTGTGTGTTCATCAGGTGTTCAGGGTAATGAATAGTATAGGCTAAATGGTGGAGGTTTTATGTTGAACTTAAATGTAGCTGAGTTAAAGTCAGAAATGTCACAGTTATATGTTGTCTGTGGTGTGGATGGACTAGAGGTGGTGTGACTCATAAATACAGCTGCTCCTATGTCTTGGGCAGCACGTGGTCAGATGTGTACATACACATGTGCATGTGCACAAAACTAGGCAACTATTTCCAGAGTGCTGCTTCATTTTTAAAGCCTTAGTGTTTTTATCCAGCTTTGTAAGTTGGAGGAATTGCAGTTAATCTTGCTAAGCTTTTGTGGCAGTGACTTGCTGACAATGTCCCATCTCACCAGGCCAGTTTGATAGTAATAACTTTGGCATTGTGTACCCACCCTTGAAGCACTAGCAGCCAAGAGCAACTAAATTGATTGATTGATTGCCTGTCATCATAATTGCTGAAATACTTAAAATGCATTTGCCCAAAGTGGCTTACAAAGAGAAGAAAAATGAGAGCTACTAAATTAGGGTGTGTTCAGGATATTTTGGAATCTTGTTTGACTTGAAGAAATGTGACCTCAAGACTTCCTGGATGTTTGTTTTAAATTGAAGCTTTTACGTGGAGAACAACAAGAACATAAAGGGGCTGAATGTTAAGTGAGTGACACTTCGAGGCATCATAGTATTTGTAGTTTAGAAAGAGAAGGCTGTCTGCCAGGTAGGCTGTGTCTTACTACTTAAGGTTTCAATACTAAAAGCATGACATGTGTTCCTTTTGGACTGCTTTGTTGTCTTAAAATGGTACAAGTAATTTAGATATTTGGGTAAATAGGTTTTGTGTGAGAAATCCAAGTTGATAGTAGTAAGGATGTGTTTGCAGTAGGTCTGTGACTCTTCCCTGAGTTATGTATCCTAGTTAAATATTTTAAAACATACGTTTAATGTTCATTGTAGCAAAATATTTAAAGAGATTAAGATGCAAATCCCTCTGCCACAGTATTGAAACAGTGCGAGGACCAGTGTTTAATCAGTTGTGTCGCTTGGGTCAGTTTTTGAGTGATAGACACTTGTCCATTGTGCAAAAATTCTTTGGTTTTAAATTAATCTTCAGACATCTCTGCAGCTAGAAACCTTTTTGCTGTCAGACCTAGGTAAAAGCTGAAATAATATTCTTTTTTACAGTACTCTCTTTGGCCTTGTCAAAACAAAAGCCATGCAATGGAGTAGCTTTGACTTACAATACATTCTCTGAATACACATTTGTTCTTGCATGAAGTCTGCTCGTATAAGCCCCTTATTCATGGATGTAAACCACACTGGTGTGCAAGTGTTTGCTTATCTTGGCTAGAATAACTATCTGTAAAAGCACTCACCTTTATTAGAAGAATGGGCTTCTTATAATGTATTGAAGAAAACTGAATTTCATCTCTGTGCTCCTAGTTACTTCTCTGCAGAAGAGTAACTGTACCCACACTTGGTGGCTGACTACCTTTCAGCAGTGCATTAGGCAGTATAACTTGAGAGGCTGACATCTCTTCTGTACTTTTTAAGTATCTTGTAGCTATTATCTAAATCCATTCTAATTTGTCATTCATGTGGTAACACAATGCCCCTACCCAGATGCTTCAGATGAAGGTGCATGGCACTTTTTAAGGTGGAAAGAAAAAGCCTAGTCTGTTCCTAATGATATTTCCACTTCAGTGGGATCTCTGCCTAACCTCATTTTTTAATTCTGTGTCCATGTTACTCAAAATGCTAAGTAAGAAAGATGTTGAGAGGCAGCTCTTCTTGAAAACTTACTGTTCAATTTCAGTGGATGATGGTAATGTTTCTTCTCTTGTATAGTTCTCTGAGTGTCAAGTGGCCGTTTCTTGAGTTCTTGAGTCAACCACAGCCGTGTTTAAACAATTCTCTGTGGAGGATCTGTTGTTACTTTTTTTTTTTTTCTTTGAAAGTACTTCTAAATGAACCTAGGCATTTTATAGTGCTGTATGATCTCTGCTGGAGCATATAAAAATTAAAATGTTGAGATCAACATATGGAATGATTTCCATTTCTCAGTCTCTGCCAGAAACCTGAAAGCTTATGTCCTTCAAAATTTGACTAATATACTTTCTGTGAAATCTAACTGATTATTTTTTTCATGCTGGTTGCAGTCTTTGATTTGTGTGGATGAAGCTTGGCTGCTTTTGGCCTGAAATATGACAGTAGTGGCACTATTGGGGAAAACTAGGTAGGTAGGCTAGACTTGATAGAGGCTGTGGGCATTTGTGTTTTTGATTTTTGAAAGTGGCTGTATTACTGAATATTGGTTTTTTTCTGAAGATGATTTTGGCCCTCATAGGTTTATGGACAGACTCTCAGGGGCTAAAAACCAGATCTGGATTTTAAATTACAGTAATAGCTAAGCGTTATCTTGTAGCCATATCATCCATGCCTGTGCTTCATTTGGAAAGAGATTGTAGTTGTACTGGCTGCCACTAAGAAGGGATGGGGTAAGAATTCTGCTAGTCTTGGCCACTTTCTTTTCAGTGTTACAAAATAAGCCTGGGTTCTGTTGCTTTTAGAGGTGATACTCCACAGATTCAAGGCAGCCTGCTTAATGTTCAACTTGGATAAATGACTGTTAACTTTCACCCAACCTGCAGGCTTATCCCACACCTGCTAAGTAGTTGTTCACTTTTTCTCACATCTCTGCTGTAAGTGATATACCTGTGCTTGAGCTCTTCAACCAGGGTCCATAATTTGCCTACAAAAAACAGCTAAATAACCTGCTGACAGTCAACAAGAGTCTTGAGAAGCCATGGTGGGATGGCTGCTATAGGTGTGTAGTTCCTTCCTCAGCCAGGGAGCTTCCTGCTGGCAATTGTGGATGTATTCATGAATGGTGTACCAAGTCAGGTGGGGGGAAGGGTCATGAGTAACATCCCAAAGCACAGCATTGCCCATTCCTGTGCCTTGTGGGGATGCAGTGAAATGTCACATGGGCACGTCTTCAGCACGTGTACCACGCCTGGGATCTTGCCTACTGTCCAAGCAGCTAATGCCACATCCTGTGGGATCAGCTCTGTGTGTGCAATGGCAGAGGCATGGAGGAAGGCTCTGGTATGCTTGGCCACAAAAGACCTGTCATCGTCATGCCACCAGGCCTCTTCATTTGTCTTGGATTCTCTTGGAGTCCTAGCCCTCCTCAGGCATCTCCCTCTTCCTTCAACTCTTTCTAAATTAGAATAACTGTACTTGAGTCATAACTGTGGACTCACATGAGGTCACCACATGTGACTTGATTGGTGCTCCTGGTGTCTCAGCCTTGTTCTGTTTCATCTTCTCCCCTGCAGCTGCCAACTTTGCTGAGCATGCGGATGACTTTCACCTCCTTAGAAACACAGAGTTGTTCAGGTTGGAAAAGACCTCTAAGATTGAGTCCAGCCACCATGTTCACCACTAAACCATGTCCACAAGTGCCACATCCACACTTTTTTGTAAGAGAACAGTGAAGTATTTTTGACCTGCCTACATCTAGCTTGAACTTCCAAGATGGCTAGTGTCTGCTTTTAAAACAAAAATTATGCTAGGGAGAGCCTCTAAATTATACTGCAACAAATTTAGGAAAGCTTTGGCTGGAGATCAGTTCTGTTGTATCTTTTACTCTTTCATGCATCAATTTATTTGAGATTGTGTAGCTTTTTGTTCAGAGTGCATTAGTTCATAGCTGGGGTTATAAGTAAGTCTTGGAGTTTTTTTCTTTCCTTTTCTTGCAAAGTACAGAGCAGTGACGTCTGTGCTCTAGAAAGAATGTTTCACAGAATCAGTGAGGGTGGAAGACCTCTGAGATCAAGTCCAACCTATGACCAAACACCACCATGTCCGCCAGACCATGGCACTGAGCTCCACATCCAGTCTCCTTAAACAGCTTCAGGGACAGAGAGTCCACTACCTCCGTGGGCAGTCCTTTTCAATGTCTAATCAGCATTTCTTACTAATGCCCCACCTAAACCTCCCCTGCTGCAGCTTAAGACTGTGTCCCCTTGGCCTGTCACTGGTTGTCTGGGAGAAGAACCTGGCCCTCACGTGGCTACACCCTCCTGTCAGGCAGTTGTAGAGAGCAATAAGGTCACCCCAAGCCTCCTTTTCTCCAGGCTAAACACCTCCATCTCCCTCAGCCTCTCCTCACAGGACTTCCCCTCTAGACCCTTCACCAGCTTCACTGACCTTCTGTGAACCTGCTCCAGCACCTCAATGTCCTTCTTGAATTGTGAGGCCCAGAACTGGACACAGCACTCAAGGTGTGGCCTCACGAGTGCTAAGTATGGGGGGAACAAACTGGAACAAACTTTGTGTAACTCGTGGGTTTTGTATGGTTGTTACCTAAACTCTGTGCTGGATCTTTTTCTAGTCAAAAAAGAAATATACTGTAAAGGAGGTGTTTTATGGAAGAGGAACATAATAATGGTACTGGGAAGGAGTTTCCCTGTTCTCAGCAAGGACTTCTGTTTTGTTAGGCTACTTTTGTGTGGTGCATAATTTGTACAATTGTAGTAATGCAGAAGAACTGAGGATAACGAAATTTGGACTGAGTCTAAAACCCACTTTTAATGCTAGGTTGGTGCTTGGAATTTGATTCTTAATTTGTGGATTAGTTACTATACAATATCAACTTGAAATCAACATCGTCCAAGTTTGTGTCTATTACTAGATGCTTTTATGGTTAACCAAACATCATCTTCTGCTAGGTAACATCCAACAAGTCTTCTTTGGTACATGTTTAGCTGAGCTTTATTTGGTAAAACTATTAAATATTGCTGTGTCACATTTGCTCTGAACGCAAATCACTACAATCTGATGTTAGACTGGGTGAAAGGGATGCGCAGTCCAGAATCTGTCATCTGTTAGGCCCTTTGTGTGGGTGAAGCACGGCACTTGTCCAGAACAGTCTACGGATGCTACACAAACACGATGAGAGAGCCACTGCAATGCTTTGTTCATCATCTGTAGTGACTGTAAGAGGTTCTCACGTGAAGGACACTGGGCTGGCATTGAAGGAGCTCTGTAGACACATGGGGTATTTTACAAAATGTTCTTTGTCTTGTCTTGTCAAAATGTTCTTTGACAAGAGTAAGAGTAACTTGGTGGATAGAGACTAAGCTTTCTATCTGGTTCATATTCATTATTCTGGATAAATTAACACTTTTATGTAAAATATGTATGTCTTATAATAGCATAATTGACTAAATCTGTAGGTAGAAAGTGTTTTGCTTTTTATAAATAACTCAGGGGAAAGCTTTCTTCCAAAACAAATTTGACATGTATGTTTACAAGTACAGTATTTAATTTTGGAATAGCTAAAGAAATTAAGTGAATAGGTTTCAGGCTGCTTAAGAACAAAAGCAAAGATACTTTTTTTCAATAAGAACTTCTGCGTATTCCTGGTTTTTAAAAATAAAAGCCTGAGCAGTTTCTTGAAGCACCCCAGCACAGAACCTGATGTACTGACAAGTCACACTCCTCTGCACAGACTTTGTCCATGAGGCAGCTGCGGCAATTCTCTAAGAGCAAAAAATAAAGCTGGGGTTGTGTAACTTAACCTGGGGGAGGAGGGGGACATTCCTGGTGCTGAAGAGAAAGCCATCAAGTCAGGGCCTGGGTATGTAGACTTGTGAGATGTGTGCTATGCAGGCTTCATAAATAAATCCCAGAGTGTATTGTGGAGAATCTGGGTAAGCTTCTCATTGGAAGAGGCAGAGTTATCCCTTGTCTTGCCTCATCATTTGAAATGTCAGAGAGACCTGCACTGAGTTTGAAGACACCCTGCTTTTTTACTTCCCACCTCTGGGATTTCTTTCTTGTACTGTATTAATTGCTCCAGCCTCTTGTGCACTTCCATTACAGCCACCCCAGGTCTTCTCTCCTGTGCTTTGAAGGGTAGGTTCAAAATAAAGCATCTCAGCACAGAAAAACCAGCATGTGGGATTTGATGTGAAGTGTGGAAGTGTGAAAGGGCTTGCAGCTCTGCAGCACAGCCAGAGAAACAGCCTGGTGTGGCACGTCGTGGAGCTGGCAGATTCATAGGGCAAGTTTTGGTTCCAGTCATTTAAGCTGAGGTTTGAAATCTATTACTGACATGCCTCTGAGTTCTGTTGTGCTTGTCACCCCAAGTGCAATTACCCAGGCTATGCCACAACACTGAGCTTAAAACACATGGGCAGAAAGCCAAATTCTGCACTTAGCAAGCACTTTAAATAGAAAACTACAGCACAACTGACCTGCAGGTACCTTTCTTTTTATAAGGAAAGCTGGCATTTCTAACTGCTTTAATTATAAATGCATTGTTAAATGCTGTTGTATAATATTTATTCACTAAAATAATGTTTAGTCACAGCTTAACGTGATTGCTGTGTACAGTTTGAGTTTTAGGCAGAATATAAAACCTGTACCTTCTCTAATTTTGTTAACCTTGTGCAAATAGGTACAGCAAAAGGAATACTGAGGGCATTTTCCAATGATACTGTGGCAACCATGGCAGATCACCAAGGTCCACACTAATAAACCACTGAGATAATTTTGTAGTGTTTAAGTATGTCTGCAGTGCAGCAGTGGCACATTTGACCTGTCTCAGCCTCAGCAGTGGGGTCTGTTAGCGACAGCATGATATTTAACACCAGTTGTGAACTGACCCAGCTTAGAGTTGGTTTTGCAGCCCATGCTTAATCCCACGTTGCTATGGTTCAGCCACCACCTGTATCCGTGATAATGGATGCAAAGCCAGTCCAGTTGGAGCTGTAAATCTCTAAGTCACAGCAGTGGGGGCCATGTAGACAGAAACTTGGGAAGCTGCTCTGATGTGGCTTCAGGTCCTGATGGTACAAAGATGCTGGTAGCTTTGTTGGTATTAAAACTTAAGCAGACCTGGCTTCATTGCTTCTTTTGGCTTAGCCTGTATTTTGTAAAATGTAAATTCTGATCAAAGCTCATGTTGTGATTGAAGTTGTGAAGCCTTCTTGTTTGTGTCTAAGGTAGATGGATTGCAAGAAGGGCAGTGCTATGCAGGATCTTATTGCTGTAGTTTTACTATAGAGAAAATCCTGGAAATTGTATTATATCATCCCAAGACTTGTCTGCCTGCAGAGCTCAGCTGAATTTGCCACTTGGTTTCATGACTGTCACAGCTGGAAAGTTTAACAGCTTAAGCCTCACTTAGTTAAAACATCCATATAGTTATGGGCATTATCTACTTGCTAATTGCTTTATGGAGGTTCTATGACCTTTTTTTAGAAAAGATACATGTACTGGTGTGCATTTCAATGCCTAGATGAGTTTAAGAAATCTTGTGTCACTTTGTTTTCTCTTGGTAACAAAATGGTTACCATAACTTGGTAAGGAGACTTCAGTTACTGAGTTATTAAAGTGACAGCATAGGTGCATAAACCTGGTTTGGATGTTTACCTCTGTGATTGCCTCAGTGCTTTGGAATTTAAACTATCAGGCTTTTTACAGCTTGACAGAAAGCCTCACTGCTGAGGGTGTAATTAAAACAAAGCTGTTCCTATGTCAGGAGTGTGAGATTCTTAGGACACAAGATCCCAAAGGCTACTAAAAGTTAAAAGAACACAAAAGCCAGATTTCAAAAATCACTGTTTCTGGCAACTGATTTCCTAGAAGTTATGGTGAACGGAAGGGAAGCCCAAGATAGATGAGCTGAGGTGCTGGTGTTGATGAAGTGGTTGTCTTGGCAACTGCAGTCACTTAAATATCCTGAGGAAAATAGCAAGCAAATGTTAAGATTGAGAAATGGCAACGGATTGACAGAAGAACCAGGAGCAATGAGTAGCTTGAGGCATACACAGGGAGTTGATCTGACTACAGTAGCAAGTTGCTGTTTTCAGTGGTGGGATTCTGGAGTGTTGCAACCCCGATAGTTCTTCTCTTGTAATGACAGTGTGCTGGGCTGCCTACTTGCTGCATGAGGCCAGATCGCTGGGGAGAAGCCTTCCAGCGTATATTTGTCCCCAAAAGGTGACTGATGCATGTGGTGTGAGCTCAGGTTCTAGTGGTGTGCTTCATTTGCAGCCTCACTGTTCAGTGTAGTCATCCAAGTATAGCAGCAAAATCCCAGTGCAAAATAAACCCCGCATTCAAGCAGGTACTAGTGTGAGAATTGTATTCCATGCCAGAGATAAACTGCTGGAGCAGCAACTGTGTCAAGGATTGCTCTAGGTCCCTGAAGTGCTTTCCATGGTGAGAAATTGAGCCATCTTGCCTTGTGTGTTTTGCTAATCGTGATTGCACGTGCTGATTTGTGGTTCCAGAGGTAAAAACTGGTAAGTTTTAATCTTTTGCTTCCCTCATGAAACTCTTAATTTTCCTTTACTTCAACACAAGAAGCACAACCCAGAGAAAGCCCAAATGAGTAAAACAAGCGGAATTTGAGCCAGTTTTTTCCTGCTGCCACAAGCATATTTGTAACTGCCAACTATGACGGGTATTTCTACAGGCACTGAATCTTAAGCAGAGCACCAGGTGCTAAGAGAAGTTAAAGAAGACTAGGTGTACTCTTTCTGCCTTTTCATCTAATACTTGGTTTCTGAGCTTCTCTTTGTGCAGTAACTTGTGAAAAGTCACAGTTGAAAACTTCATTCAAATGGAAGTGAAAAACTCGTAAGCTACTTCTTGCCACAAAAGCCAGCACATAGTAAAAACTGCTGGTAGGATTAATTTCCTATCACATTTATTCCCTTCTTTTTTTCTAGGAAAAATCCTACACTGCAGATACAGGAACAGTCACTCTATCAATATTTTTTCTTTTCTTTTACCTGCGTGCTTAAAAGCTACTTGGCTCTACTGTTAGTGGTCAGGGTACTAGGTGAACTTGATGTTTCTGTGATACAGATCCAGCTTGGTGCTCTGGTTATTTCATTCAGTCATTTGACCATCTATTTCTGCTTAGCAACATTTTTCAACACAGGCAAAATCTCTGCTTTCTCTGATAGCAATGTAAGCCTGTGCAACAGTTAATATTTGATTTACTTCTGAAGCTTTGCCTAATTAGAGGGAAGTTTTCCTTGGCAAGTAATATCAGCTTCTGCAGTACTGAAATGTTAGAAATTGCAGTCCCTGGTGTGATGCTGATACTGACGGTAGGTGTTTTATTTGTAGCTTTTGCTGAAGGAGCAATGGTAAAAATTCCTATTTAGGCTTTTCCGTTTCCTGCCTTATAAGTTTTTAGCCTGAATTACATCTCCCTCTGACCCTTCAAAGTTTTTTTTACACTGAAAGTGCTAATCTGATACAGGACTTCTTAAAGTATCTGTAACTTCACCTGACACCAATCAACAGATTAAGGTTCACAAATCAGTTCTGAAAGTAGGGTGATATGTTTTCCAAATATTTCCTGTAATTGCAAAGAATATTTAATTAAAAAGTGATGGAGTATGAGATAAAACCTCGATCAGCTTATATAATCACTTTGAATTGTGTGCTTACAGTGGTCTGCTCTGCTGTTAAGATCCACTATTTTTATCCTTCTGTTTTCACTAGTTTAACAGCTAAAAGTTCCAAATAGACCTGATATAATCAAACCCACCCATTTTGTCAAAATTAAGCTTGATACAGGAATTTTCATAAACTAGGCACTACTATTACATAGAGTAGTCTGAGTTTCCTGAAGAGAGCATATGGTAGCTGGCGTTTTGGTGGAGATGACTTGATAATTATAGCTCCTTTGTGTGAGTCCCTCTGCCATTTCATGGGGCTAATGGCAAATTAAGCTTTTTGTAGATGTAAGGAAAGCAGGCTGCTAAAAATATTTGGGTTTTGTACATCTTTAGTTATTTTATTGGATTTGAACTAGAACAACATCTTGGAGTCCAAGGTATGAGGTCAAAGTGGTTAAACTCTTCTGAAATGAATAGTCCTGCCCCTGGAGCAAAGCTTCTTGTGAGTAGAGATCTTGATTCTCTGAACCCTTTTGCAACAGACAAGGCAAGACTGTAAAGACATTTTTGGATTTTTTTTTTTTTTTTTTTTTTTTTTTTAACTTTAGGTGGTAGCTGTTTACTGAAATCAGCAGAGAATCACTTAGGTGATCATGGTGATAGTCTGGGTGTTTTGCTGTGATGATCTGACTTTAAGGGTGTCACATCAACTTCTGTGCCTTAAGCGTCTCAATTCTAGTTTAATGTGTTGCAAGCATTTGTGAATATGAATCAGCTAAGGTTTCACTTGAGTTGCTGTTATTTCAAGATAAATGTAATATACAATTGTATAAGCTAACAGGAGCCTGAACCTGAGCTAGTGATCTAGTCTGATTTTGGTTTTTGTAAGCTGATCCTTAGTGCAATTTACCTGTCAGTTACTACAACAGTGGGCATGGTTTCTGCTGCTCTGTGCTAAACAAACAATCAGAAAGAAAAATATATCTATGATATAGTGGCTGACTTATACCACAAGGTGTGGTATTCCTTAAATCCTTTTATAAACTGTTTTATCCTAGCTAATGTACTTGTGGATGTTCTTATTACCCATACAACGCCTAATTCCTTTTGAACTCTGCTAAACTGTTGGCCTTAATGTTGCTTAGCAATAATTAGCAAAACACAGTTAGTTTGTGTATTAACTCTAGATCAAACCTTTAAAATTTTGTTTGTGCTGACCTGTTACACTTTCATGTTGGTAAGACTTTGCTGAATGGTGAATGGGAACTCATCCAGATGGGTGCGTGAATCAACCTCACTGCCAGCCCTTAGCTTGGATAATTTCTTAATTTTGTCTTTAAAGCTCTTGTGTTGTGTTCCCGCTTGACACAGCAGGCTTTTAAGAATGTTGGATAGCCTCCATCCCGAACTATGGAGTATGCTACAGGAAGCTTCACCTTCACAAAGTAAACAAAGCATCTGTGTCTCTTTTTATGGGAACTTGAGGAGCATTGCCAGATCTCATTCTGCTCTCTGCAGTTCAACCATGCTGCTCTTACAGGAGCATACAGGTTATAATAAAGGATAAAGGAGTAGTGGTAGTTAGTGTTCAGATGTTTTAGGTTTCTGCTCTGGAGGTTGTGTAACTTTGCTAGGATACTGGGGAGCCCTTCATTTTGTGATTTGATTCCATATTCTTCCTTTCTCAGATGTTTGATCTAGGCAAGTTGTGTTGTTCAAGGGCAAAGTTCCACTTAAAGCTAAGGAATAAAGTTAAGGTTTCTTAAATAATCCCTGCCATGCTTTTGTAGCAATATTTTTATCCCATACGTTCTTGTCTTGTAACCATCACCATTTTAGAGCAATCTGTGGTAAGTAGGGTAAAGAACTAAAATTGTGCAGAGGTGCCTGAAGTGTCAACAGCTTCAGTATGGAAGGGTGGCATTAAGGGCCACCCCACTTATTTTACATGCCCAGCTTTGGAGTGAGACTTGGAGAGGTTCAGCCGTCTCTTGTCTGGGGATAACTGTGTCCTCCTCAGGGCTTTGGCTCCTGCAGGAAATTTAATATGTGGCTCTCAGCCAAAAGTACTGGAGATGTATTTAGTTCCCACTTCAACTTAAAGGGACTAAACACATACCTTCTGGGGTTTTTTTGAGGTAACGTAGTTATCAGGCTGAGAGTTTGTATTGAGGAATCCTTCTTTTCCCTTGTTGAAACTTTTGCCCTCTGGGCTCTTGGCTGTGTAGTGGGGTAGAGCCAAAACCCAGGCAGCAGTGAAGGAACTTGCCTCTGTAGCTTAAGGTGCTCAGCTGGAAGGAGGGATTGTTCCTGTTTATCAGCTCACATGCCAGTGTGAAATGTTACTGATCCTGACAGTTTTTTCCAAGCTCTGAGCTGTTAGTCTACTTCTCTGGCTTGGGCTTCTGCATTCCTGTCTGGACAGTGGCCTGATGCCAAGGGGAAAGCTGAAGAGAGCTGTGCTTAATGCCCTTTAGGATAGGGCATCCACCCAGAAGGTAGAGGATGCAATGCCTTTGTGCCAAATGCCCCAGTGCCAACTGATTGAATAAGGTGTCCCAGTTTAGCTGATTTTTTTTTTTTTTTTTTTTTTTAAGGAAAATAGGACAATCATCTGAATGAAATGTGTGGTACAAGTGGTCACGTACAGAATTTCAGGCTCTGAGTCAGCCTCGTACACATATCTACTTGTAACCTTGAGTTCAGTATTAAATTCCCAGAGCTCAGTGTTCAGGGCATTTTGTTTCTTGTCACTTTTGTTGGGCAGGTCAACAAGCACTACTCAGAAGGAACATGAGAATTCTGGTTCTAGAACCTGGAGTTTTCAAGAATGCATCCCTAGTCTGCACTGACTCCCGAGATCCACTTCACAAGCACCAGGCTTGTCACGCTCACTCATGCAATGCTTATGGTGTTACTCCTGTTGTAGCAGGGTTCAGAAAATCAAAGGATAAGCTACTTTTAGGTACCTGTTAATTACTCTGTTCAGGAGAGTGCAGGGTCGTCTCTTCCTCGTTTAACTTCTGTTCTTGTATTTTTGGAGAACACATCTGTAATAGGGGTTGACAAGGTAGCCTCAAACAGTTCC
Source organism: Eopsaltria australis (assembly GCA_034509425.1). Taxonomy (NCBI): domain Eukaryota; kingdom Metazoa; phylum Chordata; class Aves; order Passeriformes; family Petroicidae; genus Eopsaltria; species Eopsaltria australis. Next base: position 1,076,022 of record JAVTVJ010000667.1, read on the forward strand.
TGTCTCATCCTCAGTGCCTAGTAATGTATTTGTGGCAGAAAAATCTTTCAGTGCAACCAGGAGATGACTTAAAAGTCTATCCTTATAAACACTTTGTCATTGGCTAACTTTTTAACAATATTTTTTGTGGTGAAATTTTCTCATTAGTTTGCTGTAGTCAGTTGTCTCTTGGATGAAGCTGTGATTTTAAGGACAGCATTTCACACTGGAAACAATTCCAGTGTCCCATGATAACATGTACAAGAATGTCAGATCAGTCAGTGTTTAATTTGCAAATTAAAAATTTTGCTGTAGTGGCTTTTTGTGTTAAGCTACTGGACTGTAAGAATAATGAGCTAGTGATGCAGACTTCCATGATCATTAATCTGATATTGTAATAGCTGTGTTTAAAGCTAACTGCTCACAGTAAAATAGCAAATGAGCTATGTGTTACTTTAGATATAATTAGATACGCTGCCTGGTATGTTTATTTTGGAGATTGGAGCAGAAGCATAACCCCCCCTACAATACAGTCTGCAATGCCCAGGTCAGAAGTGGTTGTGCAGGGAATGCGAGCTCTGCAGCACACACAGCTTAGTGCACCGTGTGGGTTTCTCTGCACTGGATTTGCTGAGAATTTTTTTTTTTTTTCATGCTGATAGGAGAATCACAGCATTTTAATCCTAGTGACTGCAGCAGTTATGTCCATATGAGAAATATGAGATCTGGTGTCCATACACTTAGTACCTTGTAAAGGTGGGCAGCATTGCAGCAAACATGAAGGAAATTGTGCATATGTCATTGCTAGGATACTCCTGAGGTCACTTCCCCAGCATTCTACTCCTTAGTTTTTCCTCTGAGGAAGATCAGGGCTCTTGAACCTCAGTTGCTGTGCCACTTGCTGTTAATACAGGCTATAGACAACCACAGTGTTCAACCTTTGTGTCTCTCCAGACTTTCTGTCTTGGAAAAGATAACACAACTTCACTGAGCAGCACTAAACAATAGTTAATTATGTAGATGTTTTCCAGATCCTTGTTTTGAAACACTTTGAAGCCATAAAATATACTGGATCTGCAAAGCTGCCAGTATGTCTCCACTTAGCACAAGGGCCGTTTTGCCAGCAGGAGAAAGTACTTTGTCCTACAAAGTCTAAATTGACTCCAAGGTTTTTGGTTGATTATCTTTGGTGTGATGTGAGGTTTTTTTGAGTGTTCTTAAAAATGATCGTTGTAGGTAGCATTGTGGTGTTAGTTTCAGCATCTGATTCTTTTTTTTCTGCTTTCAAACATTGATACGTGCTTTGAATGATGCCTGGGAAGAGCATCACTGGGATGGGAAAGAGGCTAACTGAAAATATTGCAGAGTAACTTGAGCAGCAAACTGTGTGCTACTCAAATGAGGCTAACTTCTGTATAATGAGAGTGAAGGAGGATATTTTGAAACTCGTCTCTTTTTACAGGAGGCAGTCAGTGCTGTTGGCATATTTTAAGGGTAAGATGTGTTGCTGCTTGTGTCATATCCACTATGATGAGGCTGTGACTTGCTGGGGGCTCTTGAACCTGCAAAGTTAATCCAGCCCACAAATACCATGAGGGGTTTGTGGCTACTAACAAGCTGCAGAAATTATGGCTACTGCACAGTTTGTTGTATGCAAATATAAGTAAATTAGAGCCCACTTGAAAGTCCAGCATACTCTGGAGGGTGATAACTCATGATTTTTGCTATAACTGGGCTCTGTAAGAGTTGGCTTCTGGTGAGTGCTTGCTTCTTCCTCTCTTCCAAAAAAGTCAGATGTGGTATGTTAATGACATGCTCCATGGAGGTACATGTGCTGCTGAGGCTGTAATTCTAAAATGTGCATTATAAATCAGGTGATCGTGAAGTCTGGCCAGAAATTATTGGCTTGGCTGTCTTTATCACTAAACAAGCAAGCAGGTCACTAATTTAACTTGTTTAGATTATATTTCCCTGCTGCCATTCCCCTGCCCTACACCTGCCAAGATATTGAGTGTTAGAATGGGAAAGAAAACCCTGATTATGTTTTGTCTTCCCAAACTAGAAAAGTACTGATAGAGTATATGTATGCATGTATGCAGTATTCCAATTATCATCAGAGTATTAACACCTAAAGCTACAACTGACAGTATACAGAACTGCCTCATGAGTCTTCCACTACGAAAGCCATTTGTGGGGGATTTCAGTAGTAGCCAAAGGTTTCTGGTTGGGATTTTTTTCTGTGCATGCAATCCCAAACTTGCTGAATGATTCAACTTGCTGGTTGGTCTGACGTTGTATTGACTGAACTGTTCACACTTAACTCTATGAATAAAGGTCTAAAGGGTGATTTCTTCCAAAATAAAGCATTTAAATTAGAAATGGGGAATTTTCTGGCTAGTTTGTTACCTGACTGCAGAGTAGTGCCAGGAGGGGTGGGAGGAGGAGCCTCTGTTGTGGCTTGCACCAGTTTGTTCTTATCTTCCTGCTTAGAGCTAGTTGGGTTGCTAAATTGTTTTTAAGCAGTAACACTGAGGATTTATCAGACCCATAGTTGAGTATAAGAGATGGGAAACAACAGTTTATACACTTCAGATTTTGTGGTGTTCAAATGCCAGTGACAGTGCTGCCCACACTGTCATCATTCATCTGGTTCTCAATAGTTTGTTTGGTGTAGTAATCCCAAGTGCTGCTTTTGTCCCGATTTGACAACACATTGTCTGTGGTGCTTTTTTGGGACCCTGAGCTGTCCTGCTCTGTGTGTAACTGGTAACCTGCTCTTACAGTATGTGTAAAATGTTTAAAATGCTGTAAATCTAACCAAGCTCTGGGAGTGTTTTGGCACTTGAGCTCCCAGTGCACTGCTGTTTCCCTCAGCAGCTGCTCGTGCACAGGCACAGCTGTGCTCATGAGCATCCTCATAGCTGCTCCTCTGAATGTCTGCAGTGGTGCAGAGAAAGCATGGAAGTAGTGATCAGGCTTGATACTGAGTTGTGTTCAAACAGGTGGGGAAGGAGGGCATCTTCACTAGTGAAAGAAAAAACACAAGCTTGGGTTTTTAGAGATAATTTGAAGTTAGTTCTATAGAAGTTTATGAGGTGTCAGAGTGGATACTTTCTACCATGCTGGGCAACTGTAACAATAAAGTTTACAAGGATGCTGCCTCCTCTTTGCAGTACCTTCTTGGAATTAAAGTCTCCCTGCTAAACTGAGAAGTCCAAGCTGCATCTTTAATGTCCTTTTGCAACTAATTTTCACCTGTGCTCAACATCTAGTACTCCTTGAGCTTTCTCAGTGCTTTAATGAGCTCACTGTAACATTTTCTGTTGTTCTGAAGTGCCTGCTCATTCTTGACAGGCTCTTTACGCTGATCTCCAGGTGTTAGAAAGGTACATTATTTGTCAGTAGAACGGCCTTATTAAGGTTTAGGGCTTGACATGCTTCAATTTTCTCAGACGTAGAGGGAGATTATAAAACTTGGGAAGCAGGATGTACCACTGATAGTGGGCACAAAGAATACAGAGTTTACCAGCCACAAGGACATTTGGCAGAACTCCCAAGATAAGGAAGAAACTAATGGAGTCAACAACTGGGAAATCAGCTCCAACTGGATAAAAAGTAATTCTATCAAGGGAAGATTAGGACCACCAATTCACCAACCACTTGCCCAAGAAACCCACTGACTCAAAAGAAGATAATTGCCTATTAATCTCAGTGCTCTGAGGAGTGAGGGAATAATTTAACTAATAAAAGATAGAATACTAACTAATGAGTGTAAGTATGTAGCTTGTAGCCAATGAACATTAATACTTTTGTTTGCTAAAATGTGTAAACACTGAAAGGTTTTGATAGTTGTGCTGGCTTTGTAGTTTTGCCACCAGCCCCCGTTTCTGTGCAGAACTGTAAATAAATCAAATACCTCAACTCTTTGTGGGGATCAGACTCTTGCACAGTGGGTGAAAGAACCCATTTTGGGACAGCAACACTGCAGCACAGTGAAGCTGACTGCATGGAAAATGAGCTTGAAAGAATCTCCAGGTCTGGCTTTGACACTAATATGAGTTTACTTCCAAACAGTTGATATTTGAATCAAACTGTCATATTTTAATTTATTGTCCTTTTCAATACTGATTTATATACTAGATCACAATTGCTTCTGTCTGCTCAGTCCATTGTTTTGTTCTTGACACTGCCTGGTAGGTTTTAATAAAATACTTAAGGCAGCTGAACTTGCTGTGTATATTTTGATGGGGAGGAAAGGAACAACAAAAGAAAGGCTTTAAATATGGTTTGGTCATCCACGGTAAATTAATACAGGCATTTGTACAAACAGTTAGTAGCAAATGCAGATGAGATGCTGGATGTAGAGTGGCAGCCTGTCTGGCTGAGAGGGATTTCAGAGGCTCACCTGAGGTCTCTGCAGAATGTTTTGACTAAGATCATCAGAGTATAGCTTAGTACTCCTGATCTTTCATGTTAGCAGGAAGATAGTTCTCAGTTAACCTTCTGTATCTTAATTTTCCCACAGCCTTTTTTTATTTAGCCTTGTGGCAGTTTGATAAGTACCAGTGGAACTGTGTAGCACATGGAGAAATAATACTGGGATAAATATGTCTCTCTGAAAGCATCCTCTGAGAGGAGTTCAGGAGTCTAAATGCTGACTTCTGAAGTGTGGGTAGTTGGTTTGGTGTCTTCTGATTCTTTCTTGTACAGGCAGCTAAATGCTTGAAGGCTGTGAAGTGACAGACTGAAATGGCACACATAGTACCTAAAATAAATTAGGATTTTACATTATTCTAGGTGATTTAGACCAAGTTAATGATCTAATAGGTCAGTTGCTGAAGACTAATAGCTGTCAAGACATCAAAATTACATAATACTACCAAGTAAAAAATAATGAAATTACCATGTAGAAAACATTCAATCTGATGCTTTTTGTTTACATTTTGGAGATAGGATAAATGCGTTAAGGAAATTAAGGAAGATTTCTTGAGTTAGCTCACCAAGGGGTGGCGAGGTGGTTCTAAGGAAGTGAACTGAATGATCATTTAGGTTCTGATACCATGATGTCACTTGTTCCTGTACTTCATTATGGTACTTTGTGTGCAAGTGAGGTGGGTTTTATACTGATGTACTGATATCTTTGCAAATCTCATGTGGTAAGCAAGGTCTGATGACCTAGCAAAAAAAATTTCTGAGATGGGAGTGCCCTGGGTCCCCAGACATACCATGCTTCTGTGTGTGTAGTTCATGCTCCAGATTCTACGGAGGAACTGCTGCTCTGCCTTGCAGACACTGCTTAGCAGTTGTGAAAATGCTGGTTATTAGAGTGGGATTGCAGACATTTTTGCCATAGCACATAACTTGAACCAAGCAGCTGCAGCTGGTTTCCTGGGATACCAGAGCAAAAGCCATGAACAGATTAGATGTTCCTCTTTTGCTCTTGGACTCATTGACTGGCTTGTCAGTGTTGTCTAATCAACTTACCTTGCAGGTTTGTTTGAAGTGTACCATATTTGGAACGGATTAACAAAATCAATGTGATGTAATTTATTTTGTAGCACATGAAGCTAAAGGCTGGTGATACAGTCAAAGGCAAGGGTCTTTGTCATTCCTCTGCTTTCTGTGGTAGGCACAGGTCATCTGCTTGTGTAGCTCTCAAGTACCCTGCTAGGAAGGTTAAAGATTCTTGGCAATGCTGCATATTAATATCAATGCCTGTCTTGAAATGAGATAGGGGATAATTTGTCAAGCCTTCTGGTTTTTTTAATCCCTATATGAGTTAAATGATTTCTTACTTTTTGATATTTGAAGTGTTCAGGTCAGAGCTTGCCAACTTTTCAGCATCAGTATAAAAAGTCCCTTGAAAAGCAATCTTTTTTAGAGCTTCTCTTTTGACATAGTGAATACTGAATGGTAACCTTCAGAAAAAAACTTGCATAATTTCTGTAACAGGAATTTTTAGGAAATCTCTTGCCATTTGTGGTGGTAATTCGTTGGGGTGGAGAGGACAACTTCTGTGAACTTCAAAGCATAGCATGCTAATTTGAAACTCTGTTAGGTGTCCTGAATTGCAGACTGTTTGAGAGACAGATCCTTACCCTACTGATGAACCTGGTTTGGTTTGAAAACATATATTTAATGTTGGTGATGTTGATAATGGACAGAAGTTAATACACTTTAAAGTCCTTCAGCAGCATTGTGGCTGAGAAGGGAGGAGACTGAGCATGAAGAAATATGTAGCTAAAGGTACCCTGCTTACCAGAGGGAAATCCTTATTGAGAAATTTTTTCACTTCCTCTGTTTCTAAATTGGACTTGAAACGAAAACATAAATAATTGATGTGTAAATACTATATGTGAGTTCTGCTAATTCCTGGGATAGTAATGGCTTTGATTTCCCCTCCTGAATTCACATGACAGTGGTAAGTAAATGTGCTGTCTCCTTCTCCAGCAGGTTTCAGAAAGCACCAACTTTTGCTGACCGAATTGATGCCAAAGGTGATAATTAAGTTTCTTAAAAACTCTGAAGATAGCCCTATTAGAGTAGGTATTCATGACTGTTCTGATAAGTGGGTGCAAAGTGGGAGTTAAAAGGGATTCTCTCATCGTGGTGTGATTGCTTAGTATTGCTGTGCAGGGGAGGAGAGCTCTGCTGCTACTGCAAAGCATCTTTGTAGTAAGGAGATGTTCATATTGATATGTAAGCATTGCATCTGGATGTGTTCAGGTGCACTGAAGTGTTCTGTAAGAAAAAATACTCCAGGGGTTTGGTTTTGTTATTGTACTCCAAGACATATGTCCGTTCATAAGAGCAGTGTGAGAATTTTAATTAAAATTAACAAGTTCAATATGGGAGTGCTTGTGTGAATATTAAAATGGACACTTGTGATGTTCCTTGTCCATGTGTTTGATGCATAGGAAAAAATGCTACGGTGTCATGGAACCACTTCGTACTTTAAAGTCACTGTGTTTCAGATGTTTGCCATTATAAAAAGCAAGCTTGTTGGACTTGAGTACCATGGTGTAGTCATCTGCTTTCAGTGGAACAGTTAAGTCCAAGTGATTTTTGGATACCTGCAGGATATTCTGTGTTACACCAAATCCATCAATATTAGCTATAGAACAGTGTAAAGCTGAGCAGGCAAGTGTAATGTTAAAGGTCAGATGTGCACAGATCTTTAGAGACAGTTGTGCTGCTTGGTTGAGCTGTTCGTGTGCCTGATGCATAGAATGTGTGATGGTATGGCTGAGGTCTGTCTTGGGAGTGGTCTTGTGAGTGCATATTACACAGGTCACCCAAAATCCTACTTTTGTGTACTTTATAGGAATCAGTGGGACTGCTCCTAAGGTGCATAATCTTTTTCACGGGGCCATTTCAGGACTGGAGGGATGTGGAGGCAAATTATCTGGATCTGGAAATGCATAACCCTTTTAGTACAGCAAAGAAGACCCTTGGATCTGACACTTAACTCCTCAGACTCATTAGTGCCACTGAAGGTCACTGCTGTTGCAGTGTCTGATGGAGACAGTTGCTTGTCTGAAAATGCTTTTCTGTAGAGGCAAAAAAAACTGGGCCAAGGTGGGGAAGGAGGGACTAAGCAGCGGCTCTAGTAAATAATATGGATGTCCAAGAATAGGAACAAAAGGATTTTTGTGGGTGATTTTTCTGTCAGGCTGCTTGGAATGAGTTTGTGCAGTTGTCCCCCACTCTACCACCCTTATAGTGCAGGTACTTCCCCCATGCATTTCTCAAAACTCTTTGTAATATGACAAGGATGCATAACCTGGGATTTTTTTTTGTGAGCTGTTGTGTGCCAGTATTGCCCCTTGTATGGCTAGATACTTTTAAAACTGAAAGCTCATAGCATAAATCTTTTCTTAGGCTAGAATTTCCATCCTGTAGCTGTTCCTATGGAGAAAAGCAGCTGAGGCAGTACAGAGTAAAGCAGATACACAAAAACAGTTGACTCCTGTTGGTCATCTTGTGGTGTTTCTCCCATCCCAGCCAATACTGTGATCTCCCCCCAAATTTGCCAAGACATACAGAGCTCTTAAATGCACATCATTGTATGCTTGTTCCATAGTAGCATCTGCAGTACTCTCTGGGTTTTTTCCCAGGAAATGGATTCCATGCAGGTATAAGACTTTAACCATGTAAAACTATAGCTTTGTAGGCAGCATAAGGGTAAAGAAATTTTTTGTCTTCCAGTCATTTTGCACTATAATTTTCATCCAGAGGTCTAACATAGCAATGTAGTTTATTATATTTATAATTTAAATAATGCTTATTCTTTTATATATTATATTGTAGGCACAGGATACCTCAAAGACTGTACATTTTTTATTTCATTATATCCAGGCCTTCTAAAACAAACCCTGACAATTGGCAATTACTATAAACATACTGATAATGTATAGAAGGATTTTAAGTCACTCTGCGAACAATTGTATAACTTTCTGTAGTATTTGGGGGAAAAAAATTGGCACCAGTTCTATTACTTATTTGATTTTGGGGAAATTCTACTGTGCATATCAGGAGTGTAGGAAAGATAGAGACCTGTGGTTGTCAGACAAATCTTTCAGCTGCTAAAAAGCAAACCTCTGAAGTACTTTGACAGCGTCTAGCCTGCAATTGTTGTTGCAAAGTGCTGAAACAGCATTAACTTTTTCAGCGTCTGAACCTTGTAACTACAAACAAAAGCTGGCTGTTTCGTTCAGTACTTGATGCCAGATGCTCCAGTTCTTTAAGGGCTCTTACTGGAACGTAAATGGCACGTGAGTCGATGCAGCCAAATTACCAAATGTGGTTTTTTTAAATTTTCTTTTGTGTTATGCTAAAGGAAGTGTTGCACCAGTGTTAATGCTTACCAAAAAGGGTAATGTTACAGGGCTTCTGAAAGAGTGAAAGCAGCTTTCCACTTACATGCTGCATCAGTGTGACTGCAACAGGTCAGGTCGCAAGATCAGAGAAACTCCACAGTTAATGACACCTGCCAGTCTTGCCAAATGGAATTCAAACAGAACTGCTTCCAGTTGATACTGTCGAAGTTCATGCTCTGAAAAAGTCCTTTTGCAGTGACAAAACATTCTCCAGTGTTGTTACCTATAGAAGATACTTCTGTAATGTCACTGTAAAAGTGCTCAGAGATGTGTTTCTTCAATGCTAGTTGTACGCATCCTTGCCTTCTGTGTGCACAGTTTATTTAAAAATAGTGGTCTGCCTGTGTCAGTATAACTTGTTGGAGAAAACTGATACCAACACTGCTCCCTGTTCTAGGAAACTGTCAGAATTCTTGAGGTAGTGACTGAGGAGGGGTACACTTAGGGACTATAAAGCCACGCATTAAACCGAAAAAAGTAAGGAGAGGATGACTGTTCACTGTCTTTCCTAAATCAAGAATGACTGTGCATCAAATGCAACTATGAAGTGTGTAGTCAAAACAGAAGTGGATTTTTTGCACAGTGTGCAGTTAAAGCTATGGAACTCATTGCCACAGGATGTTGTGCATCCACCTCCCCACAAAAATACTAGTCTGAAAAGAAATTAAACAAGTCAGGAAATACCTCTATTCAGTTTTTGCACTAAGTGTTGCCTACAAGCTGAAGAGGGCAAGAAGCAAGCTGTTTGGTTCCCTTATTGAATCAAGGCAAGGCTAAACTTGTGGGTAGAGCACTGTTGAAAACATCCTGCTTGGTCCCAAGCGTGTGTGTGGCTTGCAGGTCGCATTGCTGGTAACTTGACTCATGTTTCTGTAGGCTATGTGAGTGCCAGCAAGGCTCTTAGCTTATCCTTGAGCATCTGCTAATTCATAATCACATCTACTTTATCACCACTAGAGGCTCCTCCAAGTCATGCTTTGGATTCATTTCTATGGCAGGAAACAGCTTGTACTCTAAGTAGCATGCAGGTGTCTGAATTGCTCACTGTAACACCTCTTTACAAGCAGTGAATTAATTTTTTTTTTACATGAAAATACAGCCATTCTCTTGATACCATGGCTGAATTCAAATCACTTGTTTGAAATAGTTACTGGTTATTAACTACTGAGGAGCCTTAAAACATCAGCATCTAGAAGCTTGCTAGTAGGTGGAAAGAACAGTCACAAAAATATTTAATGGTGACTGAGGGTAAATAATTTTCTTTGATCATCAGCATATTTTATCCTAGCATAGATAAGACTTTAATTACCAGCACGTGTTATTTTATGGTTCACAGGCTTCGTTGTGTAACTGTGGTAGGTTTCCCATGACAGAGCTGTACTTATAAAACACTGTTGACTTTTGCTGCAAATTGCTTATTACTGCATTGTAATTTGATAGAGTGTATCAGGTGCAGTGTGTCTTATCTAACGGCCTCACAACATGAAAACTTAAGTTTTCAAGAATTGATATGATGAGACAGGAAAGAATATCATCATGGGATTGTCAAGCATACAAATATGGATGAATTGTGTGTTCTTTGCCAGTCTTAGGGTTTGGTAGGCTTGGCTTATTCCATACACAATCAAGTCTAGTGCTCAGTATTAGGTTTTTGCAGGTCTGTGGGTATCATTTTTCTCTGGATGGAATAGGAGAACCCAGTTTCCAAACTGACTGTATGGGTGCTGCATTTTCTGAGTGTGGAAGCATGCTGGAGCACTGTACTTGAGCTATCAGACACAGTGTGCATTCTTTCAAGTGGTCTCTGTAGTTACAGGTAATTGCATATGATGATACTGTTATTGAGAGAGTGGAGGAGCTTTTAGATGAGTCTTTGCAGGAAGGCAGCATGCCTTGTTTCTGAGCAGGCTTCAACATGCAGAGTTGCTGTGTGGCTACTGGCATGCACGCAAGAACACTCTGGAAGGCCATTTTTTGTCTGTGTCTCTAGCATTTAGCTAGACATTTAAGACCCTGTAAAAAGCAGAGCAGAAAAATAAGTTATCCAAGAATCATGAGAAGGTAGGTAGCTGAAGGGTCTAAGTAGAAAATGATGTCTGACAATAGAAAATTTGTTCTGTCTGGAAGATCACACTTTTTTTTTTCTCTCTTGAGATGTCAACTGTTCCTACAAATCTTTATAAATGCAGCAGCTCTTGCAAGAGCTCTTGCTATCAGTCTGATATTGCAGTTCATCTTATTGTTCACCTTAGACTGGCCTGCTTTTTTCCCCATTGTTGGGTTTGGGGGCTTTTTTTCATCAGCTTTCCAGTTCTTACTAAGAGCAGACTGTAGATCTACCATAGATCTTGTCTTATCTTCCTTGTTATGCCCCTCGTGTGATCTGTCACACGAATTTCTTCTCAAGTTAAGTCAGATATGACACTTTGAATCAAGAGCAGTATCTATGACATGCTTAAATACAGGAAGAAAAATTAAATGAGTCCTTATTTTCCTTCAGATCCTTTCTTTGTATGGGCAGGAAATACTGCATAATATAAAAGCTACTTAAGTGTTGCTTTTAGTCGCACAATTGTACAACTTTCCTACAAGTTCCATCTTTCTTTGTCCAAATGATAAGATCCCTTTCCTGTATTCTCTTCTTACACCTGTCTCATTAATTTTTTGCCTTGACCTTAATCCTCTTACCCTGTGGTGGGCTTAAGTGGTTCTTCCCTGACTGCAACTCTCACCTGGTATGCCTTCAAACTTAATGGTTCCAATTAATTAAATACAAGCTTGAATTTCAAGGCCATATGTTCTTGTACCAAGCTCTTTTGACTGCAGTAGTTCTGCTTTTATAAGAAGTATAAATGATACCTTAAATTATGCTGCACTGCAGATGACTCAACCTGCTTTGCTCCCTTTTGCTGGCTCTTTCAGGCAATTTTTCAGCAAATTGAGGTTTCTGGTTTTATCTGGATATTGTATTGGTAATTGACATGGCAGCAAGCTGGAACATAGGTAGAAATATCAATGCTAGCCTTCACTTCAGTGTTGTACTTTTCTCTTGTATATCCACAGTAAAGTTATACTGGTTGTAATGCTGTGACCTCCAAATCCTCTGAAGCACAAGGCAGGGGTGAAAAGAGGTGAAGAATGACAGAATGCTGAATGCCTCTTTAATTTGATTCTTCACTAGTGAAAAAAACCCACCCAAAACCTGTTACTGTAGAAAGAATAGCCTGAGGAGCAAGGATGGCTGTGTATCAGCTAATGCATATATCCAAGCTAAAACTTTAAAATTGGTCTGGTCGGAGCAGCCCATGATGATGCAGCTGACAGGTGCATCATGCAATAATGTGAAAATTTGCCTTTATGTCTCAGATAAAAGCTTCTCACTAGCACAAACTGACACAATGCTGGCTCCCACAGTGAACTGGAGAATGCTGGGCAGGGGCCAGCTGGTGTACATGTGTCAGACTTCACTTGTGCAGGATCAGAGACACTTTCCAGATGGGTTGTACATTGGGTGGGGCTGTGCATAATGCAGTTGTATCACTATAGGGTTATACATCTAGACTGACACATTGCTGATTGGGTCTCCACACTGGGAGATGGTGCTGCTGATTTAGCTGTTTCCTTGGAAGTGGTACAGTCCGGCAGACTTGCTTGCTATTGCTCAGTGTGCCTAGATTTACTGCCTGCATCCAGCTTCAAGCAGGAGGGCTTACAATCAGTAATGCAGTGGCTGAAAAGCAAGTGACAAGGCTGCACGAGTGCTTAGCTGGCTTCTGCATGGCAGCTAGCATAGATAAGATTTCAACTGCAGTTCCTGAGTGCTGCCATTCACCTTCCAGAAGCCTCTGTCCCTTGTTTAAAGAAAGGCTACTGGTATGCCAGCTCGAGAAGTCTTGTCAGAGAGCTGCTCCTGCCATGCTGGGAAAGGCAAAGTTGTGTAACACTGCAGCACAGTGCTAGGGTTTACACTTACAATGCTATAAATATGCCTTTCCCCTTGCTGCTTATGAAAGAGGTGACTGCATCAAGACCTGCCCTGTGTTTTTAGCAGAACATGTGATGGGCTGTCCCTTGAGGAGAGCTTTCCTCTTGCATCCAGCCTGGCTTGCATAGGAAGAGAATCAAGGCAATTAGTCATTCACTGACTCATGAATGGTACTTGTTTAAAGAATTGGCTAAAAATAGTAAAAGCGGGCTGAAGGAAAGGGTGTTCTCACATTGAGCTAGCTTGGACATCACTCAGGAGATACAAATGGTATGGCTTCCTTCGCAGAGCAACAAAACAATCTGCCGTGTTTTAGTGAGGATGCAAGTGTGGGAATGAATAGGTGAGTTCACAGACACTCTGTCCAGCCTTAGTGAAAATTGGGATGTAGTTTGGCCACGATTAATCACAGAAACTTAAGAGTTTGGAAGGAATCTTAAAGATCATTCACAGCCTGCCTGCTGTGGGCAGGGACACCTCCCACTAGACCAGGTTGCTCAAAACCTTATCCAGCCTGGCCTTGAACACTTGCAGGGATGGAGCATCCACAATTTCTCTGAACAACCTGTGCCAGTGTCTCACCACCCTCACAGTAAGGAATCTGCTCCTAATATCCAACCTAAATTTCCCTTCTTTCAGTTTGTGCCCATTACTTTTTGTCCTATCTACAGTTTCTGATGATGAATCCCTCTCCAGCTTTCCTGTAGGCCCCTTCAGATACTGGAGGGATCCTATGGGGATTCCACACAACCTTCTCTTCTCCAGGTTAAATACCCCCAACTTTCTCAGTGTGTCTTCATAGGGGAGGTTCTCCAGTCCTCTTAGCAACTTCGTGGCCTCCTCTGGACTTGCTCCAACAGTTCCATGTCCTTCTTTGCATTAGGGTCACCAGAACTGTATGCAATAATCTAAGTGGGATGTCACAAGAGAAGAGGGGAGAATGACCATTGTCCATCTGTTGGCTAAACTCCTTTGAATGCATCCCAGGATACATTTGGCTTCCTGGCCTGCAGCACACACTGCTGGCTTATGTTGAGTTACTCATCTGCCATCGCCCCCAGGCCTTCTGTCATGCTGCTTTCAATCACCCACTTCTCTGTGGGTGTGCCACAGTCCAGGTGTAGGACCTCACACTGTGCTTTGTTGAACTTTGAGGTTTGCACAGCCCCACCTCTCCAGCCTGTCCAGGTCCCTCTGAATGGCATCCCTTCCCTCCAGAGTGTGGCTGCACTACAGAGCTCAGTGTCATCAGTGATCTTACTGAGGGTGCCCTTAATGCCACTGTCAGTCAATCCCACTGATAAATTACCTGGGTAAGTCTGAATTATATCACACTGTCTCACTGTCAACTATTCCATAGATATGCCTGTGTAAATCTGCTTCAAGAAAGTATGAGTTACTTACCCAGTAAAGTTAAATTCCAAAACATGAGGTTGAACAGGATGTTGAGGATGTCATAGGCTAATTCAGTTCTTAATAAAAGTGACAATCTTTTGGACCCTGAAGGCTGACAAGTGGCGAGAGGTGCCCAAAATGTCAACCTTCTACATATGTAATTGGAGGGCTTCCACATATGATACCAGAGATGCCAGTAATGTACCATGATACTTGGAATTAGCAGTCTCAAATATTCCTACCACTGCTCCAGCAAAACTGTTGTTTTTACGAATGCAAAGAGATGGAAAATTGCATTTTCTGAGGTGGACAGAAACTGTTTCTAGGATAGTTATACTCATGTTAGAGCAGTTCAGTACCAGCATGGTCAGTTATATGTGCAGTAGGGTATTTCAAGTCCCAGCTTCTACTCTGAAGCAAAGACCTAAAAGGAGATGCATTATTTGTTTTAAACTTTAGATGTGGTATCCCCAAGTATCTCTGGCTCCTTCAGCAAATACCAGGCTGCACAGGGAAACTTAAATTTCACACATTTGGAGTTACTCTTCCTATTTTGTCCAAATGAGGAAGTCAGTGTGTTTGTACAGATATAAATAAGAACTGAGTCATCTGTTTCTGCCTGGAAAATAGTCACACAGAGTAGTCTCTCTGCATAGCATGCACACAGTGACGCTGATCTCAAGCCAGTGTACAGTCTGTGGGCAACCTGTAGGCACCCAATTCAAGACCACAATCTCTACATGAAGCCTTCAGCCATGGCAGAAATCTAACATCTGGCCTGTCACAGTCTCTAACACATTCCATCTTAAGCTTTTTTTCTCCTAAAATCAGGCCTGATCCTGGAGTGAAGGTTAAAGTAAGGGTAGAATCTACTAATATGTCAGCATGGGAATTCCTAGGAAAATACATAAGCCTCAATATGACATCAGCTTTCTCTCATGGGAATCTGAAATTGCTTTAGTGCTTGGCTCCTGTGTCAAAGCTCGGTGAAGGTATTGGACCAACAACTTGCCCTGTGAAAGAGGATCAAGTAATTCTGTTTGGTGGTGTGTCTTACATAGCTGCTGGAATGGCCTTTTCAGTGATGAGATGGAAGACAAGAGCAAAAGCTGAGTGCAAATGGGCAGGTTGTAGAATAAATACTTTATTGTTTTGGGATGCCACTGCTTCCAACTCAGTATCTCTTGCTGAATGTTACATCTCCTGCACTTGTTGAAATGGTGGCATTTTCTGTAGCATCATGAAAAGTCAAACTGACAATCAAAGTAGTGGAAATGGATCTGGCAGTTGTCAGCTGAGTGCAGGTGGGTGCTCTTGTAATCTGCCCCTCTACCTGCTTTGGTCTGGGTTGGATGACTTGCCAGCAATCTCAGCTTTATGAACATTGCAGATAATATATTACACATAAATATTTAATAACATCTTACTGTTAAAAGAAGTTCTGATAAAAGGAAATTTAGTTTGTACCAGAGGAAGTCTTCCATTGAAAACAACAGATTTAGTAGTGCCCCAGATAACTAAATTAGGAAATGTGTACAAGATATGATTTAGTGTGAAATAAGAATGAGCTGGTGCCTGTCAAACCAGTCTCTGATTGCGTAAGCTAGCTTTACTTCTTGACTCATCATTGCTCTGCTGAATTTTGGCTCTGTTTTCTTTTTTGTTTAGATGCTTCATGTCCTTCTCATGAGATACAGTTTATTCTTCACATTCAGATCTTTGTGATTTAAATTCCTTATGAAGCAGTGCAGGTAATGCAGGATATAAGGGGTTTTCTGCTGTTACTGTTTATAGGGCCACTGCAGCACCAAGGGAGTTTTCAGGATTCACAATACTTAAGTGACCTGGTCACTCATCTTGGATCAAAGATGTGCTCCTATTCTATGAAAGCACAACAGATGTCAGTAAACACTGATGCAGTGCTGTTGGGAAATGAAGCAGTAACTGGGTTTAAAGCACCAGGCTAGCACCCAGCTCTGCCACAAGAAATTACTTAAGCCATAAGCCATAAATAGAGCTGAAATAACAGTGTTGGTCCTACATTCATTTTTACCTCACCAAATAGTTGACAGTGCAATAGGACTGGCTGTAATGCTGTTTTGCAGCTGGAGCTGGATGGTACTGAGGTGCTTTAAACCTCACTGCTGTGAGAAACAGGCTGCTGGTACTGACAGCTGACCTCTACTGAATATGCCTTCCAACACAGTGCTTGATATTGCATGCACTAATCCAGGCTTAATGTGGAAGAGGAGATTCCATTAAATGAGTTGTATAAATGTGTGATGCAGCAGAAGCAGGAAGGGGCATTTTGTGGGATTAGATACTAACACTTAACCTGCAGTGGCCTGTAGTTCCTGTTCTCACCTTTCTTGCATGTTCAGTGTGTGGAGCAGTCAGCAGGAGCACAGTGGGGAGCCTGGTTGTGCCCCTTAAGAAGGAAAGTGAGGAGTCCTTGTGCTGCCCACAAGTCTACCAGGGCAGGTGGGTGACCTGTAAGAGTTCTTGGTGGTACCTGCACAGAGTCATTAGGAGCTTATCTGTGGGCTGGCTGTAGCAGATAATTATAAAAAACAGCAAAATAGTTTAAAAACTCAAAGCACTTCCTTTGTATCTGATCTTAAATACAATTTGCTAAAGGTCCTTGCCCTCACTAATGCAGAGTTTTCGTAGGGCTGGAATTAAGGTTGCGATGTTTTGAAATAAAAACGATCTCTAAATGGCACTTCCAGGAACACCAATCAGCTGAAATTTATGGTGGCTGCTGTAAAAGGTGCTGGTTCATGATCTTCAAATCAGATCAGTTATGATCCTGATGGCTTCCCATGAAATATGTGCACTTCCCCCAAGGCCTATGTGCCCTGGGCAGCTAGGATGGCTTCAGCAGTCCTTCCCTTTCTGCCTAAAAATCATGGATCTCAGTTTTGGTCAGCTTGAGATGGTTGTAAAAAATCAGTGTCAGACTCCTGAAGTGTCATTTACAACTAGGCTGGAACAAAGACAGGCTAGGAGAGAGTCCTGCCTGTGTTAGTCCCACTGGCCACGCTGTTGCCGATCCAGGCCAGGATGCTCTTGGCCATCTGGGCACATGCTGGGTCATGTTCAGCCACTGTCAACCAGCTCCCCTTGGTCCTGTCCCGCCAGGCAGCTTTCCAGCCTCTCTGCCCCAAGCCTGGAGTGGTGCATGGAGTAGCTGGGACCCAAGTGTAAGTGTTGAGTGGAGTGTGTGGCAAGATCCCAAGAAACAAAGTTGCTGTAATAGTTACTCATAGTGACTGAATCAGTGAATAAGGCAGTGGTTGGCAGAAAAACTAGGTTTGTATTTTCAGTCACATAAGATCTAGTGAGACTGTGTATTTATCTGACATACATAGCAGAACCTGTGGCTTTGTCTTATCCAACTTAAAGAAAATTACCAAATCTGAAGTGCAGTCTGTTGGAGGTGCAGGGGAGCAGTAAAATAGAAAACAAAGTGACTATGCTGGTAGCACTATTCTTAATATATGTGCTGTGGTGTAATTTGGAAGTTAAAGTTCTTGTGGCAGCTGTAAATGCCTGTAAAGGGCTGTATCTTCTGCCAGGCTGGACTGTTTAGAAGAGTTTTTTATTTTTCTAGTGACTATAAGCATGAGTAGTTATAAACTGGGGAAGAGAGGAATGGGTTGTTTGGTGACTGGTCTTCACCTTCCTGGCTATTGAGTATGTTCAGTGATGTCAGGGAGCCAGGGCATGCAGCTGGCTAAAATCAGCACCAAAATAGGATTATTTCTGTTCTGTTTAAGATCAGTTTGAGGAGTCAGGCACATGGTGAATGCAGTTACTGTTTGGAACTTGCAGGGAAGAGCTGAGCTGCCTCTTTAGCCCTGCTAAATTAGTTTGTGTAGCTATAACTGAGCTAACAACAAGCTCCTTGAAAACTCTTTCACTCTCTAGTACCTATCAGCCTGGCTGAGTTTAACAGATTTTTTTTTTTTGCCTTATGTCAGTAAAATTGTAGGGAAAAACTATTTTGTGAGCTCTATTTAAAATTAGGTTTATTGCTTAATTTGGTCCCTTTTTTTTTTTAACATGTCTAGGATCAAGCTTTCAGTGGGGAAAAGGCTGACCTGTAATTGTGGTTGTTGCTGCATCTTTGCAAGCAGTCTTGCAACTTGTCTTGGGAATTCTTGGCTTGCTTAACCCACACAGAAACTCAAATAGCATTCTGTGAGAGCAGAGTAGGCTTACGTAACTTTCCATGGTTTCTCTTGCAGAAGAGATGAGGTAATTCTCTCAGACCTGTTTGTAATGGCCTGGAAAAGTGTTTGGTTTCACTTTCAAATTCTGGATGATCTCACCATGGGGATGTGACAGTGGTGCTCTTTTTGTTTGGGAAAAAATCCCTGCCTGTAATCTGAGGTTTTCTCTTTCGGGGGCTTTTGACTCTGAAGCCAGGCTTGTAGAGATACTTGCTTTATGTTCCAGTACAGAATCTCAATGTGCTGAAGAGCTACAGACTAGTTAGAAATAGCTGATCAACCTGTAATGTGACTGCTTTCTCTAAATACGTGATGGATTACAGGGAAGCTAGGTTCTTAGCTGCCTGCATGTAGGAAGGAAGGACTTCTCTTATTTCTCCAGCTGTATTTTCTGTTCCTAGAGCTCAAGAGAATCCTTCATGTGACACAACACTGCATTCCACTGTGATACTTATTGTAGGCAGGTAGTCCTTTTCTAATAAAGAGTTGTGTTTGTCAAACAGGATTTAGAAGTTTGGAACAGTGTTTCAGGATCTACAGCTTCTGCATGAGTCTGCATCACACACAGGGACATATGGTGCCTCAGGTTCAGCTTCTGGAGTGGTCTGGTTGAGACAAACTCCTCAGGGTTAGGCAATTTGAAAGCAGAGGGGTTTTACTGAGAGGAATGAGACCTGCACTTCTTGAGCATCTATATAGATTATAAGCGTGGCAGTGCCAGTAGTCTGCTGGCACAATGCCTTTTGTTTTGGTCACCTGGAAGCTATGTCAGTGTAGAAGACAGATTTTGCTAAGGCATCTTGTAAGTAGCCTAACCCTGGCTTTTGTTGTCTCTTGCATTTTTAATCTCTGTCCTTGTGCTGTTTTATGTCTTAGATCTCACAAAACTGCGTGTAAGCACAGGCATGGGCTTTCTTGGGAAAACCCCAGTGTCTGGAGGAGTCTGCAGCTATATGATGCAAGCATTTGAGTTGGAGTGAACGTGCCCTGCCCTGGGTAGATCTCTGCTCTGTTCACAGTGCAGGGTGGCATGTTGTGGACCCAGGCATGTCCTTGCTGCAGCAGTGTGTGGTGTCAAGAGCCATTCACTCACTGCTCTTGGAGAAATGCCATTCATGGAACTGGCCCTAAACTGTGGGATTGTTTAAGTGGATCATAAATCTCTTGGCTATGAGTGTGCTGTGACAAATGACTGCGGGGTGAGGACTCAGTGCTGCTGTAACATGCCCACATACAGTCATGAGTAGGTGTGTACAGACTGTAAGGCAATGTGAGCTGGTGAATTTCTTTTATAAAGGTGAATAGAAAACCTTCTTTTCTGGACTACCCGGCATTCTGACCCCATAAAATTTGGGTTGCAAGGCAAAGGTGTATGCTAATAAATAAAACTCTAGCCAGGTACATAACAGTTCTGTAATCCATTTGTTTGGTTCTGCTTCTGTGTACTATGGAATAAAACTTCCCATAGTTTGTCTTGTTGAACAAGTGGCATGGTTAGGTACTCAAGTGGAAGAGAGTGGCCTGGAATTCTGCTCTTATCAGCAAATCTTTCTTCTGGGATCCCTTCTTGCATTCTCAGTTGCACGTGAGCCTGGCTGTGGTTGAGGGACCAGAAGATGCTTGTCTGGGGATCCCATGCTGGGCTGGCAGTAGGACTTTTTGGTGGGTTGAGCAGTTCCAAGGAAAGGGTTTGTGCTCCACAGTGCAGCAAGAAGAGAGAAGTATTTTGGGCACTTGATCATATTCAGACTGCTGTGAATGGCAGGACAACACAGAAGTTAATATCCAGTGCTGGGATCCTTGCAGCCTTTCCACAGCTGACTCAGTCATGCCCCACAGATGGTTGTTGACCACTACAAGATGTTTGCTGTCATTGCCCATCAATATTCTTCAAGGTGCACTGATTTATTAAACAGACACAGATGATACTGAGACTTCAAAAATGCCTGTGGTGACAAAAGCATGTAGTATTAGAAACACAGGTGGATGGACCAGCTTAACTTCCAAACAAAGGCAAAATAACTAAAGCAAGTTGCGTAACTTTGTTTTTCATCATGGGAAGAGTAATTTTAAATATTTGTTCAGGCAAATATAAAACAGTTCTATTCAGCTTAGTAAATATTTTTTAGTCTGCTTTTGAACTCAAAAAGTCAGCAGTGCTCTCTCGAGTTAAAACTTTTCCAGTACATTTTACCCTGTTGAACAACAGCTGTTGAATAGTGCTTCTTGAATTAGGACATGGTAAATGCATTTTGGTTTGTTTCCTGAGCATTACCAGCCCAGGTGTTTTGATTTTTCTTGTTTGGTTAGTGTTTTGCTCATCAGAAATTGCGTAGAGATATACTGTGGGCCCACTTGGGCACTTGTTTATAAAATAAACAATTTAGTAGCCTTGATGAAAATTTTTTCCCAATCTTTTCACTGTAGTTGTTGCTTATTTTTTCTTCTGTTTTATAGCTAAAATACTTTTCTTTCTTTCAGGCTCACATTAAATTTCCTATCGACTATCCATATTCACCACCTACCTTCAGATTCCTGACCAAAATGTGGCACCCCAACATTTATGAGGTAAGGTGTTTCTTAAATAACATTTTCTGGGGTGTGTGAGAGCTTTCTGCTTCCTTAAACTCGGTACACATATGGGTTACTGTCAGAGGGTAGTCAGGGCTGTGGACTGTCAGTACTTGGATCACAATAGAACTACACAGCAGGTCCAGAAGAGGAATGGTTCTATGTGGAGGCAAATGGTTCAATATCACCCAATTCCATAGAGCTGTATTTGAAGGCTGAAGGCCTGTTTTTGTTCAAAACTTGACTTTTAGTGGAGGTCAGCCATATCCTAGCTGAACTTTTGGATATCTTAGAAGAATGTCAACCTGGAGCACTGGTTCTATAGTTTGGGGACCTAAAGGGTTTCAAAATGTTCCTGTTGGTGTAGGTCTCTCACCCTATCAAGGTTTTCTTATAAGAGGTTCCGCAGGCTTCCTTTGAACCCACCTGAGAACAGGAATGTCATTCTCTTCTGTCCCATGAACAAATGAATGCTTCAGTTGATGGCTTGGGCTTGGAGAGCCCTTTCTGATAAGTTCTTGCTGCTGAATGCCCAGCTTGGAATGGGTGTGCTTCAAATATCATGGTGAGAACAGCACTGATGGCTTAGTAATAAATGGCTAGAAACCTTGCCAGAAACCAGTGCGGAACAGAATAGTAATCAGCTTTAATTATTGACTGCTCAAGGGATTGCCCTAAGCCCAGGGACATCCTCAAATCAGTTATCTAACAGTTTTCTGATGTGGGCTTTTTACTTGGCACAGGATCATGCATGTAGCCAAGGATGGTGTTTCTCTTTAAGGCTGTATTTCAGTTACATGGAATTTTGATCTATAAATAAAGACAATTTTGAAGTCCTCAGATTATTGCAGACTCACACTGTGGGTATTGATTCTGAATCTGGAAATCCTCATGCAGGAGGTGAGTAGGAAATGGTTACTAAAATGAAATGTACAAAGACAAGCCTTGGAAAGGACCTCTCCCAGTCCTGGTGAGAAAGATGAAAAATTGACTAGAAACAACTGAAGGTAGGAGGAGAAACTAATCCATAACCTGATAGGTGTGTTTTGGATTTGCTCTTCAAATATTCAAGCTCTCAGCTTTGTGCCTTGTGTTTCCTGTAGCTAAGGGAATCTGAAGCTGATTGCAGGCTGTTTTGGGAACAACATTTAAACAATGAAATGAGGCACTGGGATAAGTTCAAATGAAACTGAGACTATTTCAGCAACTTGTTTGAGGGTTTTTCAGGAGGAGGGGGATTAAAAAACCCTTAGTGCAAGGAAGATGAAAGAAAGTAGCAGTTTACAGAATCTGGTCGTAGGACCAGATGGAGAGGCTGGGGCTGACATTCCAGTTCTGAGCAGTGAGACTTGAGCAGTGTGTGCTTTCCCCATCTCTGGTTTACTTGGGTCATCTAACTGAATTTTGGTAAAACTGCATTCACTTGCTCTTTATTTTTATGACATAACAGTTCTCAGTCCTGATAAAAGTGTAGGCTGTTTCTCAATGGCAGATGAATACCCCATTCTCCTTGTTTGTCTTTCAAAAATGGATGTAGAAGGCTTGGCCCCTGACTATCCTGATCCCTAGAACCTTGTGCTGACCTCATCAGGCCCTATTATACCTTTACCCTTCCAGACTCTTAATGCAGTGCAGTTTCCAAACATGTAACACTGATTGTGGCAAGACAAAAACTTCTCACATGCTTGCTTCCCTCTATCTTCATTTTGCCAAATATCTGCTTGTCCATGTGCTGCTGACCTGATTGCTTCAGGAACTTTTCCCAAGTGCTGAGATATTTCCTCTGGGCCACCAGCATTGCATTCTCCCAGGAAAAGGTTAAAGGAAAAACTAATAAGAAATTATTAGTAAAAGCAGAGTAGACTGAGCATAATCTAGTACGAGTAAAGTTAACTTCATCTTGGAATGATACAAAAAAGAATTTCCAAGCTTTCACAAGCCTGTTGGGTTCCTACAGGGCAAACTGCTTTCTTAAAGCAAACTGTTCCAACAACATAAGTATGCACTTTGGAATTCAGCAGCTCCAGGTGCTGCATTGCTGTGTTCTTGACTAAAACCTGCTTCAAAGTGACAAGGGCCTGCTAGATTAGCATACCTGGCAGGGATAGTGCACCACTGAAATCTGGATAGGGATCACAACCCTCCAGGTGAGCTGCTGCTATCTCTAGCTGTGATCACTGGCTTGGGCTCAACAGCACAGATGCTGTTGCTGTGAGCAGCCCTGCTCAGCACTCAAGCAGTGTTGGAAGGGTGTGAGACCAGGTGTGTGGGAAGCTGCCAGCCTGGAGTCCTAAACAGAGCTGATCCTGTCATCAGCCTGTGTCCTGGACCAGGGTGACAAGGGACAGCATGAGTGCTGCCCCTCAGCTGGGGCTGTGCCTGCTGAAGGTGTGGCGCTGCCCACAGCTGTCTGCAAGGGAGAGCAAAACCCATGGGGCCTGGAGAGGCCAAATCTCCTGGCTGGCCTCAGGCCTCATCTGCACCTTCACCCCATCTTGCAGTAAGGCATCGAGACCCCTGAGTCCCTGGAGTCTGCCTCAGTGGAGGAGATCAGCTGGGGTGGATACTGCTCCAGCACTCCTACAAAGCAGTTGTGTCAGAGTGCTGCTGCTGATGGAGAATTGGGTTGACAGCTTTCTTAAATAGGCATTATGGAGCTTTAAATCTATATTCAGGCTGTAACACTGGTGGGTAGAACACATATTGAGGATTATGTGGCTGTATGGCTTCCGTATGCTGCCAGAATATTCTTCCTCTTGCATGCTGGAAGGGATTTTCAGTGAAACCTTCAGAGAGCATCTCCTGCTTTTTCATCTGGTATTTTCAACAGCTGTGTCCTAGGGGAGCTGTGTAAGCCTGCCCCACACCATCTGTTCAACATCCTTGTGTCCTGGGAGAAGTAATGTTGTCATACCTGAGCTAGTAGATGGTGATCAAACCCTTCAATTCAAAAATTTCCTGTAGCTAACTCAAGCTACCACTGGGAACACAATTTTTTTTAACCCTACTTTGAGTATCCTGTGATTAAAGTTTATGTGACAGGAGTACTTGCTATCTGGAGACCAATTTAGTTTTATGTTACATTATTACTATTTTTGCTTACTTAAGTACATTCTTTAAACCTCTTGATTTTATATTGGGGTTTTTTGCCAGTTTGCAGGCTAACCCTTGTGTATAAAGTAGATCCAGGAAGAATTCAGCCCTTGCTGGTTTTTACTGGCACTTGGGTATTCATATCAACAAGGTTAAACTGCTCAGAAGACAGCCAGAGTGGTGGATTTGAGTCATCAGGCCTCAGCCTCCAGCCAAGCTATTCTCAGTGCTTTTTTCTGTCTTGCAGAATGGAGATGTATGTATTTCAATTCTTCACCCACCTGTAGATGACCCACAAAGTGGAGAGCTGCCATCAGAGAGGTGGAACCCTACCCAAAATGTCAGGTAACTGAATATGTTGCGCAGTGGTGACCTCAAAGATCTGTCATCTCGGCAAGACCTAAGGCCTATGTTGGGAGAGGTTTGGGAGCGAATTTAAGGTTTTGTGGGGTTTAGGGCTTCAATCAAGTGGGAACCAAACTTACCAGTCTGTCTGAACATACAGGGCTGCTGTGTCCTCATACTGGGCTCATAGTGCGGAGCCTTCTGTCCTGTTCACAGGGTTTCGTACTGTGAAGGCAAATTGCCTCAACTGTTGAAGTCTTTCCCAGTCACTGTTACCTTCTTCGAAGTACCACTAATTGAGAAGTATGTGTAATGGGTGCCAGGTGCCCACCAGGCTGCTCTATTACTTCCCTTCCCAGCAGGACAGGGGAGTGAAAAATAACATGGAAAACAACTTGTAGGTTGAGGAAAGGCAGTTTACGAAAGCAAACGTGAAAGCTTGTGTGCACACAAGCAAAGAGGAAAAAATGAATCTCTGCATAACATTGGTGAGTGATGTTCAGCCACTTCCTGGGAAGCAGGGCTTCAGCACACAAAGAGGTTGCTTCAGAAGGCAAACATTGTAACAAATGTCCCCTATTCCTCTTGTCTCCATTAGCTTTCATATCTGAGCTGATGCCATATGGTATGGAATATCCCTTTGGTCAGTTTGGGCCAGCTGGCCTGGTTGTGTCCACAGGGCTTAGTTTGGGCAGGACCAGGGCAGTTAGCAGATCCCCTAGCATTGACCAGCCAAGTGACTTTTGGGAAATTTGCATCCCAGTGCTTCCATGTCCCATTACCTAACACTCATAAAGGGTCTTCAGCATCTCTCAGTTTTTCCAGAGGCTTTTGAGTGGTAAGGGATGTGATAAATTTGCTCAGTGTTTCCTTGCCCAAGAGTTCATGAGGTTATTTGGAAAATGTGTCCCATTGCCTGACTCAGTTCTGTCTGGGGCACCATGTCACCACAAAATGTGTCTCTCAAGACCTGAGGATGTTTTTGAGTATTCCGACCAGTGGAAGCAACTTTGCAGAATTCTGCCTTTTGTTTGCCTTCCATTGTTTGTCTGTCTCCTGTCCTTCTGAGTGGTGTCAGGAGCATCTGGTGGTTTTCTTTCTGCCAAAAATACAAAGGATCGCTAAGTACCAGAGACATTCAAGGCCTAACCTGTCCATGTTTTTGAAATAGCAGCTGAATTTCATTCTCATTACGAGACACTGTCCAATAAAGAATCAACTAGGTGGCAAGCCTTAACTCAGGAAACAGCTTTGGGCATTAATTATGTATATCACACATACATTTTGAGTATTTCATTACAGTCAATCCTAGAGACTGACACAGAGCTTCTCATGGTGCTTGTTGTCTAATTTCTGCTCTCCCTCACCACTGTCGCAGTTTTTGGTGCAAATGCTCCTGAAGCATCTTGAGCTTAAGTGTGACTGGACAAAGCATTCCTCAGTAAATGAAAATAAAACTGGTCCTTCAGTTCTAGGCTACTACCAACATCACCTGTTGGGCTGAGTGCCAGCAAAAGCACATCCTGCTGGGGTCCCATCTGGCTTGGGAAAGCTCCAGAGTGTCAAATAGGAGGGGCTGAACATATGGGAGGGAGCTACTCCTCAGCTGCTGAATTCTGTAAATTCTGCCAAGTGTTGACTGTTTGCCCACAGATGAGTGGGGTTGAAGTGTCTGAAGAGTAGAATTTCTGTGAGAGTTCACCTATGCTTCCACCTCTAAGGGTGTCAAGCAGGCATTTATTTTTTTAAATACAATCAGTATGGACTTTACCAGCTCTGGGAGCTGGGTGAGGCAGGCTTAAGTAATACAGCAAACACCTATCAAGATGTGAAGGAATGCAGCTCTGATTCCTGATTGGCAGAGAATACTGCTTCCTGTGTCCCATGGAGCTCTCTGATCATTTTAGTTGTCCTTTTCCACATCTCCCCTGTCTCCCCCATCCTCGAACTGCACAGGCCAGGACTCAGCACAGTATTCAAGATCCTGGTACACCTGTACCTCCTGTGGATTGATGACATACTGTCTTCCTATTGCTTTGTTTCTTGAAGATTCCCATTTTTCTTGGGCTTTTTAGCTGCCTAAGGTTGGGGCAGATTCCTCAAACAGTGTGATGCAGTAACATGACTGTCAGTGCAGCATATGCTAAAACTTTTACCTTTATACCAGAGGGCAGAAATGCACTTGAACCAATCTATACCTGCTTCATGAGCTGACTCTGAGAGGCTACAATGTGGATAGCAGCTGAAATTTTTAAAAATTCTATTTTTTCAAAGAATATAATAGCATGTGCTGGTTGGGAGCACCAGCCAATACATTATGTCACTTTGGGCCGAAATTCGTCTGTCTCTGAACGTTCTTTGTTTGATACATAATAAATATAGGTGCTTAAAAGGTCTGTTTCCTTAAACCTCTGCTGGCTGCTCTTCTATGCTACAGCAGCTTTATCTGAGGGGGAGGCAGGTCCCTGACAATATCCCAGAGGCTCAGCCTATATCCAGCCCATGCAGTTTGTGTCTGGCACTGAGGTTTTCAGTCCCACATGGCTGAACTGTTTTAGTGGTTTTGATCCTGTCAGATCTCCATGATGGGATGCCTTTCTGTTACTGTATCTTGTCCACAGCAACTGGGTTTGAGTTGGAGAACATTGTCCGGCTCTTAAGGATATCAGCAGTGATGGAGCTGATCTAATGTGCTGGGTGGGAATGAAGAGCTCAGGGAGCTTCACTTCTAGTACAGCTGTCTTGCTGTATTTAAGTAGCTTTGGTCTGGACACCACAGTGAAGATTTGCTTCTCCTCACTGTTGAAGGAAGTTTGGTAAAGCAGATGCTAAATCCAGACAGGAATTCCTGTCCTTGGCCTTCCCTAGGCTTCGTTTGCTCTACATAAAAGCTGCCCCATAGTGCTGAAGCTGACATGCAGGCCTGTGTGCAGAGAATCAAAGGCTTTTAAATGAATTCTTGGGATGAAGTAGGAAATGATCTCTTATGCCCATCATTCCAGTCCAATGAGACAGTTTTTTCCAGAGCTGCTGTTCTCTTTTTGTACAGAATTATATAATTTAGAAAATAAATTGTATAAGACTCTCTTGATAGCTGTGCTGAACAGTCTGTTCAGACACAAGTGTTTATTTTCAAAACCTTTCAAGATACTCAGTATCCAAATGACCAGGCATTTCTGGGAATTGTACCCAGATATATGATCTGGTAGATGTGCTCTGAACATGCCCCTAAATCAGTGCAAACACAACTGCAGCTCCCAGTCTCCTTTAATCAAGCTCTGCAAAGTGGCTGTTAGGTAATGCTGTGTTTCGAGAACTATTCCCTGTCTCTTGTTTGTCCCTTCCACTTGAAAGGGAAGGTGTTGGTGGCAGGACCACTGGGACAGGTGACACTGTTGCAGTGGCAGCTGCAGCTGGTGGCTGGGTGTGGGTGTTTGTGCTGGTTGGGCACTGCGTGAACAGCAAGGGCTGCATCTCTCAAGTGCAAAGGGTTCTGGGAACTGCAGGACAAAGCTCTGGACAAGAGGATTCTGTTTGCAGCTGGTAAATGCCAGCAGAGCAGGCAGGGCACCTGGCTGGAAATCCCAGAAGGCTGTCTGTCTGTCTGTCTGCTTGCCTGCCAGGGGTTACATGACTGACACCTCATGCTGGCTCTGCTGAGTACCAGCAGCTGAATCCCACTGGGCCCTGGCACCTTGCCTGGGCATTGAAAAGCATCTGCACTGTCTTCCCCTTGCTGTGCTCAGAGCTGCTGCTGCAGCCTGAGTGGGGCACGAGTTGAGGAGGGTCCTGCTCTGACCTCAGCCTCCCACCACCCAGCAGGGCAGGGGAAAAGCAGTGCTGCCTTTTCTGCTGGTCTTGGGTCACAATGGTCCTTCTCCCTGTGCAGGGCAAACAACCTGGCTTTCTGCTGGAGGCTGCAAGTCACCAGGAACACCTCACAGAGGAGGTTTCCAGCCCCACACCATCTGTGGGTGGAGCAGACAAGCTGAATTCTGATCTGATCATAGCTTTGCATGCTGCCCTGTTCCAAGCACATGCACAGGCACGATGGTCTGTAGGCACATGAGGTTTGTGTTGTGTCACCTTCCCTACACCAATGTCCAGGGTCTGAGGTTCATAAATACCTGCTCTCACTTAAAAAACAGTCCTCAGCTTAAGACTTGACTTCAAACAAGTTTATGATGCAACTCCTAAAGAAGCTGTGGACATCTAGGATCCATGAATGTGTTAGCTCTGACTCTGCTCTTGTGGTTACCTCTTTCAGGACTATCTTACTGAGTGTAATCTCTTTGCTTAATGAGCCCAACACATTCTCCCCAGCCAATGTGGATGCGTCAGTCATGTTCAGGAAATGGAGGGACAGTAAAGGAAAAGACAAGGAGTACGCCGAAATCATAAGGTAAGCTTTGCCACTTGTGATGCTGGGCTGCCAGCCTTCTGCTTTGAATCCTATCAAACAGGCTGCTTCCAGAATTTGCTGAAACCAGCTTCTCACAGTAGAATTTAATTTGGAAATTAATTTTAGTGTCTTATTCCAAGTCCATGCTTCTGGTCCCTTCAGAATTTTCAGCACATAGAAGCAGTGCAAGCTTCTGGAGCAGGAGGACTGGGCTGATATGTCTTTAAATAGTTCTTTATTCAGACTAATCCATCATGATGCTCTGCAAAACCTATTGGCTACTAGTAAATCCCAGTCAAAGTCCCTGCTTGTCTTTGAGCCCTGTATTGCTTGGGATGTGATGCAAACTGACTGCATCCTACTAATTTCTGTGCTTAATGCACGCATGAATCATAATCTTGTCCCTCCAATTCAAAGGAGCATCAGCAGGATTTGTCAAGGGCTTGCAGAGCTGGGTTGGATTAGCTGGAAGCACTGCTCAGTGCTGCCCTTGGAGCAGTCCATGGTTCATCAGGAGCTGCAGGGGGATGATGTGAGCGTGGGCCAGGGCTGCTGTGGAGGCACAGTCCAGCCTGGAGCAGGACTGCTGGCACAAAGCCGCATCTGTGTTGTCTGTGCCAGCTGGGCATGCAGGACCTGGCCCTGGGAGGGGTCAGCAAGGCTCTGTCTGTGCAGAGAATCCTCCAGCTCCCTCTGCTCCAGGGAGGTGGGTGTGCTCTACACAGGAATGCCAGACGGGCAGTGGGTGGGTGAGGGGACAGGCTGCCATCTGTTCCTCCCTGCTGCGAGGCAGCAGCCAGGCCTGGCCCGTGGTGATGGGAAGCACTTGGTTTCTGCCAGCCCCAGGCTGTGTCCTGGGGTGCTGCCATGTGCTCCAGCTGCTCTGACCCTCCAGTGGGAGCTGAAAGCTGCCAAAGGCTTGTGGGAATTGCAGTTTTGAGCACGGTGTGGAAGAGTTGTCAGCAGCAGTCAATAAATCATCCTAGGAAATCCCTGACCATCCCCACGGTAGCGAATGGAATTTGCTTTGGCCTCTGGCAGGTCTCTAGTGCAGAGCCTGTGGAATAACTGATTTCATGTGTTGCTCAGAGCGTGTGTAATGCAAACACCCTTGGCATGCTCCCAACCCTGGGGCTGCAGGAATCAAGTCTGTTTCCAATTCTGCTTGTGGTGCTTCCCGCAAACCTGAGCTCTCAGGAGGGCTGGGCAGGGCCTGCAGGGGAGGGTGGGGGAGTTAAGCCACGGGCACATGACCCTGCTCACATTCCTGCTGTGTCCTTCTCCCCACAGGAAACAGGTTTTGGCTACCAAAGCTGAGGCAGAGAAGGATGGTGTGAAGGTCCCCACTACACTGGCAGAGTACTGCATCAAAACTAAAGTGCCTTCCAATGACAACAGTTCAGATTTGCTTTACGACGACTTGTACGATGACGACATTGACGATGAAGATGAGGAGGAGGAGGATGCCGACTGTTACGATGACGATGATTCTGGCAACGAGGAGTCGTGACCTGCTCCCTCTATGCCCCTGTACTGCCCTGCCGACTCAGGCCAGAAGGGAGCAGCGGTAACCTAGCAGCAGTCCAGCAAAAAAGTGGGGGGGGGTGTCAAAAAAAAAAAGAAAAAAAAAAAAACAAAAAAAAAAAAACCCAACACAAAACTTTGTCTCCTGCTGTCTCCTGTTGTATGGATCTGTTCGCTCCTTTTTTATGGACCTCTTAGAGACCCTCCACAGAATGTCTGAATTCTTGCATTCTTAACCCTTTCATCACTGTATTACAATTTCTTTTTAAAAAAGAAACTCCCCTTTTCACTTCTCTACGAAATGCTCACAGCAAAACAGGTTTGCTCGTGTTTAGATTCTTGAATTAAATACAGTCTTGCATTGAGATGTTTAATGTATTTAAAGCTGGAACAAACCCATTGGAAGCTGGGTTTTCGGGAGCTCAAAGTGCTGCATTTACTGGGAAGAAAAAAAAAATCCCCACGAAGCAAATTGCCAAGGTTTAGCTGCTCCATTTACAATAATAGCGTGTGTACATTCGTTTAGCCTTGTGGTGGTGGCTTTTCCTTTATAAGGTGTGGGGCGGAGAGTGTAAAGCTACTGTGTGTTGAGCTTGATGGGATGTCACTGAAAGGTACAGTATTCCTTTTCAGCCTGCTAAGTTAGGAAATAGCTGGCCCCTGGAGCCTCAGAGGGCACAATCAGCTTTGTCTCTGGAAAAGGCTTGTGATATGAACCCTAAAATAAACACGTAACACTTCACATCTGTACAACTGAGCCCTGGGTTGCTATTGTTTTTTATTTTTTTTTTTCAGACTAGGATAGGGTTGAAAAAGTTCAGTTTAGCTGTTCTGCTGAGATCTGCTGCCAGCTGCCCCTCCCGGGAGGGAGGTGTGCATCCTGCTGCCCAGCAGGCCACTATTGATGCCGGACTGATTTTTGGCAGTGGGACAGACCAGCAGCCTCCTGCCCCGTTCTGGCTGGCAGCCCTTGCTCCGTGCAGCGCCAGCCCTGAGCAGCTGGAGCTGCCTTGTGCCGCTTGTGTGGGCCACCTGTGGCCACCTGTGGTCACCTGTGGTCACCTGTGGGCA